>OY804608.1:22561696-23247210 GCA_963680895.1 Fragum sueziense | reverse complement strand
TCTGGGATTATTTTTACTCATATTAGAAACTTTAATTTTTTCAGCAGTGTAATATTTGAATTTAGCCTTTCTTTTCACTTTATTATATGATGACCGTGCTTTTAAAAATGATATCTTATTTTCTGATGTTTTATTTTTAGAAAACGTTCTCTTTGTCAACAAAAATACCCGTTTTGCTTCTTTGCAATCATTATCGAACCATTCAGTTTTCGAATGAGAACTTTTATTACAATTTTGAGAAGATTTAAATGTTTTACCAAAGCATTTGAGTGATATATTACGAATCAGCTCCGTAAAATTAGAAATATAGTCATCGATGTTAATATCATTTGAAATCAAATTCTGTGACAATGAGTTTAAAACTTCTTCATTTTCATTCAACAAAGAATGAAATTTTGTCAAATTACAAGAATCCCAGATAATCTTATCAAATTCAACTTCCTGTGCATTTTCATTTGGAATGCGCAAGCATTTGAATTTGAATTGTATTGGACAATGATCGGAAAACTCGGAAATATCTAGTACCTCCATGCTTGAGATTAACGACAAGGATTCATATTTTGACATTATATAATCAATGACCATTCTCTTTACATATAGTACCCACGGATCTTTTGAGGACCTAGCCGCCAGGTTCTACTGTCATTTTCACGTAAACCCCCCATTCTCCAACAAAAAAATGTACGAAACATGCCATTTTCAGTGTGAAAATGACAATCTCAGTACCGAAAGGCTGATGTAGATAGATAATTCATTAAATGTTAGATCAATTTGATAATAAAAGCATTGCTCTTAAAGCCCATTTCCCAAACGGCACATTATGTAGACTTTTCAAGTTTGACAACGACTTAACCCTTTTCTACACGGCACCTGATTCATTTTTGAAGCTCTTGCAGACAACGGAATGGGCATCTTGAAAATAGGATTTTAGTATGTGCCAGAGCGAATCTAGGGGAGGGGGGTCGGGATGCCTCCCCCCCACCCCTGGAATCAGCCGAAAATTGAATGTTGACTATATAATCAAAGCGTCAATATAATGTTTTATATAATTTAACACATTTAAGTCACCATTTGGGCATGGACACCCCCTCCCTGGCAATTGGGCTTGGATCCCCTGAAAAAATCCTGGATCCACCCTTAATTTGTGTGTGTACATAGGGGCCTAATATAGGATAATTATAGTGCAGAAAACGTTGAGGCAAAAGGAGAAAATGCTGATTAAAAATATTTCATTATTTTGCCTCTTGAGATGATCTTTTCGAAACAATCTATGTAAGACAGTCAAGGGCGGATCTAGAAGGGGACCGGGGGTCCGGACCCTACCTCGAATAGGCCGAAAATAGAATTTTGACTATACAACGTTAGTACAGTATATCATTATAACGTTACACAATTCACAAATCAAAGTCATCTTTTGGGCTAGACCCCCTCCCCCCCTCCTTTGAAAAAAATCCTGGATCCGCCCTTGACAATCAAAACATTAACATTTCTTGTTTGGTAAAGGTTTAAAACATTTTTCTTTTCATTTCTGTTTTAATTTAACACCTCTCAACAATATTTCAGCCCTAAGTTTGTTTATAATTGTCCACGCTCCGAGGCTGGGAATCCATCCTGTGACCTGTCGGAGGCTGTCCATTATTGGCTCTACTAATCTAGAGCATAAACACATGCAAAATATTACCGCTCACACTTGGACAGTACTAAGGAGCTCACTTGCTTCTGCGAAATTGATTTTGTTTGGTTTTCAAAAGCAGTAGCTCATCCTGAACTTGCATGGTGGTAATAGGCGATGGAGACAGGGTACGAATGATTACAAGCAAAAAAATCTCTTTTTTCTAATCAAAGTTGCAAAAATATTCCTGTAACTTAAAACTCTAATAATTAACGTAAATGTCTGTATAAAATATTCTTAGTACTTAGGCAGAATAAATGAAAAATGCTCGCGTGAAAATAACGACTCGCCAAATGAATTATATAGTAAAACGACCACGTGACCTTTTGTTTGCTCTCATGCATACACAGGTCACGGTTAAAAATTTAAAGTGTATTTGGGTGTATCGCTTCGGGTAAGTTGTCAATATGGAGGATTACTATCGTTTAACGTGTAAAAAATTGTGTTTCGAGTTTAAAATACTTCTGAAAGATATCCTCCTCATCTTGTTTTATTTTGAAGCCGTATAAGATGTCAGTGATCTGTAATTTTCGGTGTGGTACAAATTAAAACTTATCATGAGCGCAGCCATCTTGGTTATGATTGACAACGCATTGACTTATGAGAGCCCCTATTTGATTGGGTCTTGTGCGCACGCCTTCGTGTCGATTTTCGGCGGCTAATTCAAAGTTTCCCTTGCCAAGAGCCCCAGGGGTCATGTAGCATAGCTATGGCCGCTGGGTTTCCGAGGATGACACTGTATCAACTTCGTGAAAACATGTAGCTCGGTAGAACTTTTAATGGCCGTGCTTCGGTAGTGATTTTGTCGTACATGTGTGTGATCGGGCGTTGCAGTTAAACTCCGAAAATACGGACTTTTGATGTGGCTCACTCGAAGTGGCCACATTCGAGCGATGTTGTAAAGATCTTCCGAATAGGTTCGGATACTTGACGAAAGTAAGAATTTGTACCTTATGTGAGCAAAATAACATTACATTACATGCACATAAAAGTGTCTAGAATTTACTATAGAAAATTGAAATCGAATTTATCTCGGAAGGGATAGATATATGTAAATGTTTTGAATAAAAAGCAGAAAATGTAGGGTTTGGTGTATTGTCCTCTAGTGGTTCTAGTGAGATTCTCACGGATTCTATGGTAGGCATAATTATATTGCGACAATTGTAAGCGTATAGATTCTATGAAGTATGGACTTTCTGTTCTCAGTAACATTAGTTTTGTCATCTGCAACGCATTTTCAATTCGGACTGGTCTAACAATTTGTTATTTGGGAAAGCGATGGGTAGAGTCGGTCTCAAAAATAGCTTGAGTAGTCACAAATCCACCCGATTAGTCGAGACTAGCCCCGTCCAATGAGATAGATTGTAACGTTTAAACAATCGGTTTAGAAGCGTTTATGATGAATACGGCCGCTTACGGCGCTCAATGACAGGCCATCTGATTGTCGATGCTTTTCATCGAAAACCTCGTAACTGCAGCTTAAAACAAGCTGCAGTTACGAGGTTTTTGATAAAAAAGCGACGATGTACTTACCAGTGCTATGGGTAGGAAGAATGCGGCGGCCATCCCCATGTTCTGTATACAGATATGTTGATCTTTGGTCATCTTGTCCGAGTCTTCACTCGCTAGACTGTCTGGGGTCACCGGCCTGTGAATGGAAGACCAGCACAATTTTGCGATAAGATCACAAAAACTGTCCGGTCGCTATTTCAATAGTTATAAGTAAGCTATTAATGAAACACCGACGTTTTAAAACACACGTTGTGCATTTTGATTTTTTAAAAGCTTGGTTTAAATCATTCTTTAAGCAAAACTATACTAAAGGAAAAAAGAAACGCAACAAAAAATAAATTTGATCATACTATTAAGTTTTGTTCTTGTCTTTCTCAAAATCACCCTAATTCAAGTACTTTTTTCAATGTATAGTAAGACTTCATCATTTGACTTTCTAGTGTCAAAATTTCATATAAAGGTCACAGGTTGCATGTGCCTTAAATATGCGTTTAAATGAGAGCGTTTTGGCGTCAACGTTTAATGCGTTCTTGCATGCAATCCAATTTGACGTTAACGATTCCTGGCTGAAATTTAATTGCTATACTGTCCATGAATAGCATAATCAGTTTTTCTCGATAAGAGAATTCATTTCCGTAGGCAAAATAAGCGAACGTTATGGTCCTGACGTCGTGACGTTAAACGTTGACGACCACTTTTCGGTCGACCGTCAGTGGTTCCGTTCGTTCTAAGAAGTTATCTCGAGCAATATTTTGACAACCGATGTATGCCAAAGTCAGCAACAATTACGGGTTGAGATGTTCCATTCGTAAACATCGCAATTGCTGACAGACGACGTCTTTGAATAAGTCGTAAACTGATATGAGGAACTAAATCCAAACAAAAATCATTGCCTTTTGTCGAGTCGACGTGCATCTACACAAATCAAAAGAGTTTTGTGTAAAGTTTGGGTATTTAAAGGGTTGCACGCGAGAAACGTGTAAACGTCTATTTTGACATTACCTCACAGGTAAGACAGGTTCTAGCGTAAACACAAAGATCAATATCAAGATACACTTCCCTGCAAAAATCAGTAACAACATTGACCCGATAACATAAAATAATTAAGAGAAATAACAAAAAGAAGTTGTTGCGTTTCTTCTTTCCTCTAGTATATTTGGATAAAAACACATATTCAGACATTATCGTGAAAGGTAATACAAGAACGGATCTAGAGGGGGTCGAGAGAGGGGTCCGGACCCCTTGGCATTGGCCGAAAATCAAATTTTGATTATATAACTTTAGCATTGCGTTACATATTTAAAACAATTAAAGCCATCATTTTGACTTGGACCCTCCCCCCCTGGAAAAATCCCGGAGGGCTTGGACCCCCCCCCACACACACACACACACACACACGGAAAAAATGTTGGATCCGCCCTTGTAATGTTTCTTTTGCCATAGCAAAGTCATAAGCCTGGTGCCTTAGTAATGATATCGATTCATTTTTCTAAATAATACCATCAATAGGAATGCATTTTCGTAATTATTTGTTCTTTTGTTTTTCAAATTGACAAATAAACGTTATAGTTTTCTTCGTAATTCGTTTAATGAAATTCGATTTTATTAAATTGATTTCATTAACATTTAAACATCTTACCGTATCTTTTTAATATTTGGAAACCCCGATCCGAGCGAACCTTTACGTAGAGCCGATGAGCCATTGCTCATGTTGGAGACCTCGGTGCCACCAATCAAGCCCCCCTGGAAGGCGTGGCGTCTGGGTACTCCGATTGTAGAGCCGGGTTTACTCTGGTAAAGGATACAATGATTGATAATTCGTCGATGTTATTGCTAAACCTCGTAACTACAGCTTGGCTAAAGCTGTAGTTACGAGGTTTTGCAGTAACACCGACGAAATGGTGCATAGAACATTTATAAATTTGTCACCGTAGAAAAGTCAAACAAACAAAATCAATTCTTAGTTATCACGGGATAAAAAATGAGAAAGGAAAATTTATATTCATACATGATATAATATTTAAGAATTATTTTTCAAAATATTTTTTTACGTTAATGAAATAAATAATGAGTTATAATTATGTCATGATTTCGTTCACTAGAATTTTCCTTTGCACTTGGTCCAAAAAGAAGGCGCAAGAAAATATACCATTATGCTATTAGTATTTGTGTAAACCATTGTCGTTCATTAGAACGACAATTGAATGAGAAAATGATCAGTTTGTCCCTTTGTAACAAAAACCACTTAAGGTATACAACCCATCATAAGCACCAAAGAGCCAGAGGCGAAATTTGAAAAATGCCAGTGATTCCTAAAATGTCTTACATTTCCATTCCAAATACAAACATAAACATTTTGAACGGTTCAGAATTCATAATTAATTATTATTGTGCAATGCAAGTGTGTGTAATTTGATGCATTTTGTATAGCTAGAAAGTGGTGTTTTTAATGATGGGTCATATACCTCAACTACAGCTGAAAACAAGCTGCAGTTACGAGGTATTTGTTGAAAAGCATCGATTTACGGTCCATCGAAACGTCCTTGTTAAAACAGACATATTCCGTGGACAACATCATTAGCTCAACGTCAGTTAAACTTCTTTCTTAAGGCAGTCCACCCTTAAGGAGATTCTCGCGACGTCGGAATTATTCTGCCGACTTTAATTCGGTGGTCGAAAGTTCCACTGCCGAATGTTTACAGCGTTTCTCGAATAGGTTCGGATACGTAAAGAATGTTAACCTCGTGGCAAGAGAAATTACGACGTTGTATGACTCTCATTAGGGTTTTGCTACCTTAAATCATCCCTATTTTGTGGCAATTACAAATTACCAACATTTTTGCATGTTCTATCAACATTTTTTGTGTTTAGCCATACTAGGTTGTAACATTTAAAAGAAAATATCTGTTTTCTGATACAACGTAAAATTTAGATTAGTTTATACTGTAATTATTTCGATTTTTATGCCTTGTGGTATTCCATCCCATAATGAGATTCAAGCGACGTCGGAATTATCAGGGCGACGTTTTAAAAACATTCGTCGGTGGAACATTTAACGTCGTTTAAAAGGTTCGTTTAAAAGGTTCGGATACGTAAAAATTATTTCCGACATTGTCCCAAAATTTCCGAATTCTTAAATAAAACATATACTCACCATTATGAATTAATCTGTAGATTTGTATGCTAAAGTCCAACCAACAAAGCAGCACAGTAAAAGGAATACCGTTCTTCAATCACACTTAAAACACTGGTTTTTCATTTTCTTCAGATAAAATAAGTTCCGTCTAATATTTTTAAAGATGAAATCTCAATTCAGTGGTCAATGGACAATTCAATGTACTTCCATTTAAATTTCCAAATAATGAAACTCCAATTGATATATCTGTCGATATCCTTTTGAGACAATGATTTTACGTTTCCACCAAAGTGCAGAATTTATGTTTGAAAGCTTTCAAGGTGGACTTGAATATATGGCTTAAACATTCACCTAAAAGCAATATGATATCCCGTTCATAAATCAATGAAAATTATTTATTTTTTCTAGTCGATACTTTTAAAACATAAGTATCCTTTTATTAAATAATTTTTGTGAGACACAATTTCTGTATGAAGGAAAATTGGAATATTTTTACCAGAACGTCAGTTTTGAATAAAACAATCAGTGAAATGGTTGATTGACTTCTTAAATGAACTAATTATAAAACAAAGAGTGACGTGTATACATTTACTCTTATTCTTTTTATTAATCGGTGTCCATTTCGCTTGTAACAAGTATTATAACGAATTTCTCAAACATCGAAATTTCGCATTTTCGTCTTTTGTTTCAATGTTTTTGCAAACCCTTTTTAATAGGGACGCCAAAAGCAGGATTGGTCTTGTTCGGGGAAGGGTTAAACAAAATTACTTAAAATCCTAATCATGTACTCGTAGTGTTATTGATATATCTAGTGCAAAATTCTAAATTTATAGTGTAGAATCCAATGGCTTTGCAGTTGAATAATCCATCTCAAAAATTGTAGAATAATTTTGAAAAATAAGATACAAAACAAAATACATTGAGAGAAAGGTAAAATGCATAACTTCCTTCTTCAATGAGTTCGTCAAAATCAGATCCTCATTGGTATACGTATAGGCGTAGGTAACTCCGAGAAAAAAGGAGCGCGTATCCCTTTTCTCGGTTGTTTATAAAACAATTTAGTCAGTAATGCAAGACCATTTTAAAGGGTGAGGGAAGGGAAAAAAAGATAAAAAAAAACATAGTGTATTTGTGAAACACTAATGCCCCCGTACAATGCTAATGTTAAGTTTTCGCAATGACAGACAGACAGACGGACAGGCAAGCACGAGGCAAATAACATGTCCCCGATCTGTCGATACGGGGGCAAAATAAAAATGGAAATGAAGGGGAAGTATCAAAACAGGGGAAGTAAATATATTTTGTGAAGAAAATTTTATGATTGTCTCCCTTGCACAATGAATTGTTACACGCCAAGCTGGATAAAAACTTCTAGAGATTAATCAATCTTGGCATCAAAATATACTTTAAAAATGAAATGGGAATGGGCTGTGTCTTTCATCTTTCCATAATTTTTTTCAGAGGCTGAGACACCTGTGTGTGACGCATTGCATTTTTCAAACTAGTTTTAAGAATACTTGCCCAAAGAGGCCCCTGTTGTTGACAATTCAAATAGAAACAGTTTAAGAAAACATTTAGGAAATCACGGTAGTCGGTATCAATGAAAATCTGTATCAGATGTTTTAACTACAATTGAGCTAGGGTCTTGAAAAGGGTCCCCTTTAGCATTTGAGAACAACATGAGTCTAGATCAGCCTGCGTATGCACGCAGTCTGATCAAGATCCATGTTATTTTTCAATAGATTCTTAATGCCCTGTAGCAAATATCAGAGACTAATATGCATCTTGATCAGATTGGACCAACGCTCTAGGTGGTCTTTAAACGTGATAGTCTTAATTGCAATAAGAGCCCATTTTGCAGATAATGGCTCTTTCTAATGTCCAACGATTGTACACCAAAGTACATTAATATGACGGGATCATTAGCACGGTGGGGATTGTGCATGCTGGGATGGGTAAATCTACGGACAAATTTGCCTCGCTTCAGGTAACACATTTTGCAATAACTTCCTTATTTCTGCGTCAATTAAAAACGGTTTGTTGCATGTACCCCGCCTTACTGAGCTCTTTCCTCCGATGTATGCTTTACACGACACCTTTTTGTATTTTTTGCGAAAAGTGATCTCAACCGACCAGAAAAACGACAAAAAAATCTGGTCGTTTTTCAGGTCAGTTAGGATCAATTTTTGGGGGAAATTTCGGGAGTTTTCAAATAAGTAATACACCTGAGGAAAGCGCTCAGTAAGGCGGGGTACATGAAACAAACCGCTTGAAAATTGACACAGAAATAAGAACATTATTGCACAATTTCCTACCTGAAGCGTGGGTTATTTTGCCGTAGTCGTTATCGTTTCGTTTTCTGGTCAGTTGGGATCAATTTTTGGAAAAATTAAAAGGATACCACAAATAATCCATGTATCCGAGGAAAGGGATTTTCAAGGCGCGGTACATGCAAAATACCTTTTGAAAATCGACAAAGAAATGACGGAGTTATTGCAACATATTTGACAAGATTCGAGATTATTTTTGTCCGTATTCGTTATCCATCCCAGCATGCACAATTCCCACCGTGATTAGTTTGCAGGCAAAATCCAATGGTCACCGATTTTTGGAAGAAGCATCTAAGCAAACACTCTTGTGTCAACGATATAACTGCATAACAGTTTGTATTCAGATTTGTCTAATTTTACTCTTAACACAACATCCCATACACAACTTGCATTAATTTGTTCATTTGTAATAAAATAAATGATTTCAACATTCCAAGAATTTGTCCGTTTATATTTAGCAAGTTTTCCTCAACGCTGAAACCTTTATTATTTACATAAACAAATCGCTGCTTTTCAACAAAGACCTCGTACATGCAGCTTTAAATAAGCTGCAGTTACGAAGATTTTGTTGCAAAGCGGCGAAATATTTCATTATTAAATACATGTAATGCCATAATATGCCACTAGACTGTCTTTAGCGGGGATATGTCTCAATAATCATAATATTATATCGTTAAACAATGTACATAACGTGAACATTCAAAACTCTTTTCTCAGATAATTTGTCTCTTTCCCAGCATGTTTTGTCGTCCAGGGATCATTTAACTGTTTAGGATTTAGTTCGTGCCATCGTGGTAGTTCGGCAACTTCCGTGATTTCCTTTCCGTGATATTTCGTCATATCTGTGGGTTGTCGACGTTTGTAGAACTCCTCAAGTTCGAGCCCTGGAATAACCCGAGAATAAGCGTTTTATGAATATTGTGGCTAGCTGGGAACTGATAGCAACTTATCTCTATCATCATTATTCCAATCGCAATGAAACTGGGATAGTTGATCTTTATACCCACCTATGACGTCAGTCTGTGTTTTCTTGTTCAGGTCCCTGGTTTCTGGTATTGGTCTTGTCTGCCATTGCGCGGTGCCAGTGTTCTGTCTGGAAATAATAAACACTAATTTAAACATATTTTATTCCGAATAATGTACATAAGTATACACTTACAATAGATCCTTATATAGATGAACATACTAAACATTATCTTATATAAATTTGTATGCTTAAACGTAAAATAAACGCGTCATCTAAATATTTTAGAAAAGAGATTTACACGGATGGTAAACAGAGAAACTAGCTCCAAAAAGAGTCAACGGTATTTTGTTTCCTCGTGACATCCGGCCTCTACCGAGGTAGTTGCATAGAGCGAAAATCTGTAAACAAAGGTAGGTCATGAACACATTTTTCTACAATTATTTCTTTTACAGCGATTTTTTTGAAAAATCCGGCGATGCTGTAATATGAAGAAATGGTCGAAGTTTGTTGTGCACGAGAATATTCTGTGTTATTAAGCAGAGTTTGAATACAATCGTTGAAAAACATTTCAAAATCGAAAGTAAAACCTTTTTTATTTTCGATTTTGAAATGTTTTTCAACGATTGTATTAAAACCCTGCTACTAATACCGTATAATCCCGTGCACAACAGACTTCGACCATTTCTTCATATTACAGCATCGCCGGATTTCTAAAAAACTCGCTTTAAAAGAAATAGTTTTAGAAAATGTGTTCGTTTCCTACAAATTTTCGCTCTATGCAACTAACTCTTTTTGGAGCTAGTTTCTCTGTTTACCACCCGTGATTTAAGTGGTTAGTGAAATCAAAAACAAGTATTGTTTAAGATGTCTAAAACCTTAAATGAATTTGATTGTCTAGAAGAGGTAGTCATGGGACTAAACTGACGATCACAGATGAAATATTATTTCAAAATGCCACCGCGGTCTTACATGATTATAAATGTCTTTCCTGTAAGCAAAATTGAAATATGTTTCGAAACAGATAGCGTGGTATGAATAACGCATTTTCTCTTCGAATTCTTTTCCTTGGTGTACAACTAAACTTACACTTTAATCCAGCAGAATTTCCTAACAAGTATGTACAACACCACAGGGGTAGCTAGCAGCAGCAAAAATATGATGATTAGTAGAGCCAGTATCGCCGAACCGTCGGATGTCCGGAAATACCCAAGTGTGTCCGGAGATTGTGTTGTTGTTGTCGTGGTGGAGGTTGTTGTATTTCCGGTTACATTGGCTATGGTTGAAAACGTTACACTTGACTGGAGAAAAAAAAATAAAGGTCAATCTTAAACAATTATTTATCTTGACTTCAGTAGTAAAACTCATTATTTGGAATATATATAATAGCTTGCATATTTTTGTACTTTATACATTTGTGTTGTAGTTGTAGTTGTCATTGTTTTTCAAAATTCAGCCATATCGTTTATATCTTGTTAGGCTACAGATCCCGATAAATGACCTAGCAGGCCTGCCAGGTCATTTATCGTTACCTATAAATGTTTGTGAAATGTTTCAAAATTTACGTGATGATAAACATTATACATCTATAAAATATTATGTTTTTATATCATTTATTTTTATGTTGAAATTTTCACGTAACACCACTTGATAGTTAATCATTGAGACATTATAATAAATCTTACCATATTTCTCTAAGTTAAAATAATCCAGATTGTAAGACTTAAATACCCGGTAGTTCCAAACCATGTTATCTTAAGCATTCAAACAATTTGAATGAAACGTCGGTATTTTGTTGACAAAATTAATCAGGAAATGCTACTAGTTTCTGTCGTCTGTCAATAAATTGACATACCGATATTTTATACTTTCCCAAAGTTAGACCTTTCTGATGTCCCTTATAAAGCACGCTTGGGAAAACATTGAGACAAAAGAAGAAAATGCTGATAACCAGCACTTTCTTCTTTTTCCTTACTATTTGTTGGATATATCGTAAACAAATCATATCTCCATCAACTTTTTTATTGTCGTCTATAACAGCTTTTGAATTAGACCACCATCAAATTTTATCGTTTTGTCGCACAGTATACAATCTAAAACAATTGAGTGCTTTTAAAGCATGGCGGTGATGTGGCATTTAGGGTCACAAAAAAGGGTAATGTTTCGCTTTAAGAATTTGATGAAAATTGTAATATCGGCATTTGGTGCCGCAGATTAAACACAAAATTTGCAAGTCACATGGCCGCTCTCCATACTTACCTTAACCTACCTTTTACCGTACAACAAATACAGAAATACAAAACAAGTCCTTGGTTAAGGATTGATCAAGAAATATCATGCTATTATACAGATTGATTCTAGACTGTGGTAGGTTAAAAAATTAAGATGAAAATGTTGGTTACCAACATTATAATTACATTGTATTTCCTTTTTCTTGTAGGTTTCAACGTCTTTTGTTGTTCGTCGTCAAAAAAGATTTTATTTTGTAGAAGATTTATAAAGATCGTAGCAGAAAGGCGTTCTTTGGCTAAAATCATCTTATCGAGTCAACGTTTACATTAACTCTTTACAAAATAACGCCTGGTTTTTGACGCACATACTCGTATAAGAGAAAAAATTTTAAAACTCTGTGAGTAAAGAATCCAGTGCTGTTTACCAGCATTTTCTTCTTTCCATCGAACGATATTCAATCACTATTATATAAAATGATATTTCTTTTGTACAATATGTATTTTGCACTTTGCTTCACTCGTGAATTTTAACTATAAGATCTATTTTGTCTTCGTTTAGGAAAGAGCTATGCATGTTATCAGGTGTGACCTTAGTCTTTTTAATACTGTACTCTTACTGTTCCTCCTAAATTTATTTTTTACCCTTTCTAATAGGACATAATCCAAGACAGTTCTTAACCCTTTCCCAAACGACAAAATTTAATGGTGATCCACTTCAAAAAGTGCAACAAATGACAAAATGGATATCATTAAGGATAGGATTTGTGTAAAATATGACATAGAAAATATTGAGACGAAAGGAGAAACTGTTGGTTATCAGCGGTCTCTTCTTTTGTCTCAATGTATTCCCAAGCCTTTTCTATTTGGGACGTCAAAAACCAGGTCT
The DNA here is from genome assembly GCA_963680895.1 of Fragum sueziense. NCBI lineage: Eukaryota > Metazoa > Mollusca > Bivalvia > Cardiida > Cardiidae > Fragum > Fragum sueziense. The sequence goes on along the minus strand of OY804608.1, from coordinate 23,234,479 downwards.
TGTTTAAAAAAGGGTTAAATATGTTTCAAACTTTATTTTCAAAGGATGAAAAATATATATAATCGCCGGCTACATTATCACCGTTTTTTTTTTTTTTTTTTTTTTTTTTTTTTTTTTTTTTTTTATCTGCTATATTTCAGAGGCAACCGTTTAAAGCGACATCTCACATTTATTTCATTTTTTAAAAGTATGTCTTGATGCAAAAATTGTTTTTTTCTAATGCGTAGAAATGCTATCAGTTTTTTTTTTTTTTTTTTTTTTTTTTTTTTTTTTTGAAGTTGTTATATATAAGCGAAAAATACGAATTTAAAGTTGAGACAGAAATGACTAATTCTATATAAATCTGAACTGTTGTCCGCAACAGTGTGTTAAATTTTAGCCAAAAAATATATATTTCTCGTAAACGGTAAACGAAAATTTTTGGCTTGCAATTTTCAAAATTTTCATAATGAAACAAACTCTTTCAGATAGAATAAAAGTGAAATTCATGTTAAAGATATTCTGAAATGTCACTTTTAAAATGCATAATCACTCCGTCCGATTCGGGGAAAAACGTGGTTCCAAACCAAAGGGCGTGTCTTGTGATTACAGTATGGGAAACGTACTTAGAACAAAATCGGAACAAAATTGCTGTCATCATTTTCAATTTGAAGGCTGAGCAATACAGACGACAAAATGGGTTTTGTTAAAGATATGATTTGGGTACAATATCATAATAAAATTTTAAGTCAGAAGAAGAAATGGCTGCTTAACAGCATTTTCTTCTTTGTCTCAATATTCCTCAAGTTTTTTATTAATGACGTCAAAATCATGTCTTGTTTGGGAAAGGTTTAATGGGGGTACCACGATTCCCTTTCATATTAATTCTTTCCAACACGGCGGCATTTTAGACTAGTCATTTTTGAAAGTATGTAGATTCTAATTATGTCTTATTGTAGGAATTAAATTTTGAGGGAAAATGTAAAATTGTTGTCTAATAGCATTCTTTCCTTTATCTCTCTATGTTCTCTAAAATATATATTTTACTGTGAATATCAAAACATAGTCTTATTCGGGAAACGGTTCAGAATTTAGGGAAAATACATATAAAATCAGTTGTGCACTGTTACAACCTGAATTGTAATAAAACCGGAATTGTAAGAAAGGCTAATCGCAAAACCGGTTGTCTTCCAAATGTAACAAAAATCTTGCATCCAGACCGGTTTGTATTAGTTTTGTTACAATTCCGGTTTTATTACAATTCCGGTTGTAACAGTGCACTTTTTCGGTTATTGTTGGGTCCATGTATGTTTATACCTCACGATAAATGACCTGGCAGAGAATCTCATCCGATTAATGTGGGCTGCTCTACCAGGTCATTTATCGTGGGGTATAATAGGGAACTATTTTATCAAGTTAACCGTGACGTAATTTCGGACAAACAAATAGTACATCGTGGGTGTTGTTATAAAATCGTGTAACTACGGCTTTATTCAAGCCGTAGTTATGAGATTTTATAAAAACACTGACGGTTTATCAACACAAAAATCATGGCTATTCTGTCAGGTTTTACAGTTAAGGTCTCGTTTGTTTACAGAAATCTTTATCCAACCACCTCCACGTAATCTCCTTTACTGTAAAAAAAGTAAAGAGTTGTGTTAAGGCCCTTTTATCCAAAACTTTCATCTGTTCGGTCAATTTAAAGCTGATATAACGCAGATCTGGACCATGAAATTCGTCAAAACGAACAAAAAATGCGGTCGTAATAACATTTTGTAAAGTATACCGCATTATCGCGAGAAAATGAAATGAATGGATTCGGGAATCACGTCTTAATTCCTCTCTTTTCCAAAACTAAGTGTGTCCAGACTTCTTCTCGATATTCCCGAATGAGCATGCGCAAGAAATAGATTTTAGTTGTCTACAAACGAATTTCGTTTTCACAACGGATTTCCCTTTAATTCGGCAAGGTGTAGCGTAGTCTCGTTTCGTTCTTTGTCTGAATCGCATTCTTTAACCCATTACCAAACAGTAAAATTTTCGACTTGTCCAATTCAAAGGGGTTGCAGACGACAATTTAAAGTAAAAGAATTTTTTTCATTCTTTGGTATTTTTGAGTAGAAAATATTGTGGAAAATGAAGAAATTGCTTGTGACAAGCAATTTCTTCATTTTCCACAATGTTTTCCCAAGCCAATTTCTTGTGGGGAGTCAAAAAAAGTCACTCTGTGGTAATGGATTAACTAACTCAAAGACGTCAAGAACAAACGTTTTGCATTTCAATCCGAATTTTGCAATTTGACCATGCGCTTTGTTGCAGAAATATCAAAGACAGAGAAAAACATGAAACCCCTATTATATATTGTTTCACAAACATTTTTACCGTAAAAAATAAAATCGTTGGGAACAAAGAATGGATCTTTGAGTACTGGGTTATGAGCTTTTATTTTTCAATGTGATTTTTCATAACGTTTTATTTACCAATCCGTAGGGAGATCCGTCAACAATAGATCTAGTTAGTTTTGATAAAAAGAAAAAAATAGAATTAAAGAGTTCATTGAAATCTTTTGAACAGTGTATTAGGCACTTTGAAAATATTTCGTGTGAAAATATTCTTCTCCCAGAACTTTATGGATACATATCGTATAATTATATAATTGAGCCGGGATCTGGAAAAAACGTCCCTTATAGCATTTGAGATAGCCAAGTTTCAAGATCAATCTGTGCCTAGATGCAGTCTAGCCACCATCCATGTCACTCTCAAATGGTTGCTACAGACCATGAGGAAGCTATTGGAGAATAACATGGTTCCTGGTCAGACTGCGTGTATACGCAGGCTGATCTGGAACCATGTTGTTCTCAAATGCTATAAGGGACGTTTTTCCAGATCCTGGCTCATTATATATTATTGACTATATATCGATAAATGACCTGACAGAGTACTAGCTATAGATGCTATAAGTACTAGCTATAGATGCTAGATGTAAGATGTAAGGTAATTTATCGGGACAAATACCTTCCTTCACATATAAACTGATGCAATAGATGACAACGATGATCTGCCCATTTAAATTCCTTTGCCTCCATGGCGACACAGTTTTCCGGGAGATTTCCGTCTGGTTCAGATGGAAACCAGTCAGTAAACGTCGTAACGGTATCGGTGTCGTACCACTCCCATCGACCTTCAACTACAAAGTCGTTGAAACCTATCCATGCTGCAGGAACTATGAAAAAATCTCATTTCAGATAATCATATTGTATCTTTCATTTGAATCCTCATAGATAACCTTACACGAAACCTAATTGATTTTGTCCATCTTTATGTAGGAGAAATTATAAACTAACCCAGCGCCATCGCCCAGTAACCTTCCAAACTCGAGCAAATTGCGTTATCCTTTTCTCCACGCACTCGCCGACGCATTCGCTTATATTTGTTAACAAATCGTAGTAAACAATGTCTTTAATAAAAAGCAAACGCCCTTTTAAAAAAAACTACAGTTGTCGCAACATCGTATGGCACAATGTTTATATTTTGTTCAAATGTAATTGAACGTTATTAAAAACATAAACACGTGCCATACGATGTGGCGCCAACTGTACGTGGTTATTTTGATACCGAAAACTTATAATTGGACATCGAGTCGTGAGCCGCGACGAAAGGTTACGGTATATTCCAATACATGTAAATAGGGGGAGTACCCATTTTCCACTGAATAAAAGCGAACAATGACATGTATTGCGTGCTGCCCACGATGTCGTGTGAGTTCAGTAGCTGTATCCAGATAGTACTTCGTCGATTTATTACAGGGAGACGGGTTCGAGTCACATATTTTTATAATTCGAAATCCCTCTCCCCCCGTTTATTTAGACTCGCTGATCTTTGATCATTCACAGGTCGTTGTTTATCTATACCTTTTGAAGAATAATCTTTAAGTAAACAATTAAACCATGTATAGCGGACGAGAATTGACCTGGCAGAGCATTCCATTCGATTAGCATGGGCTGCTCTGCCAGGTCGATTCTTGTCCGCTATACACTTACTGTTCGTAGTCTTCAAATGTCCTTTTAGAAATGTGTTCTCAGCGGCCGTCTCGATAATTATGTACAAGGTGTGATTTGTAGTGACGGCATATTGCCTGGAAAAGAATAGTCAACCCGGATCTGGAAAATTGGCATAAGTGGCAGCTTCTCTGAAAATCGTGGATCAAGGTCAGATTGTAGTCTAGATCGTCGCTTTTCAACAACAAAAAAAAACAACTCGTAACTGCAGCTGCAGTTACGAGGGTTATTTTTCTGAATTGCAGTGATATTCTTATAATGATCCACGCATCTATAGCGAGTATTATACACGCGGCTGTGAATCGAGTGAAATGTAATGTTGTCTAGTACCTATACCTTTGTAGCATTTGAAAAAGGTTGGCATACAAACATTGACCGCAAATGGCCATACTTTTCATTAACAATTCTTGCTTAGTGTTTATGGAAATAATGGCTATACCTCATTTTTGGTCTAAAACTGTGAGAAGATTTTAAAGCAGAAATCCGCAGGGTGCCGATTAAATATGTCCCATGACTGTATAAGAGCAAACTCGTCGTACGCGAGGATGGCGATCTTGCAACTACACTGGTGGGGAACTCGGCCAAAGCGTGGGACGTTTTTTCGCGATCAATGTATTCTGTCGGTGTTGTTATAAAATATCGTAACTACGGCTTTATCGAAGCCGTAGTTACGAGATTTTATAACAATACCGACAGTTTGTCAATACAAAACGGTAAATCCGGTCTGTTTTTAGAACAAGTTCGTTGTCATTATAAAAAAATCTATAAACTCACATTTAGACGCAAAATATCTATACCTTGTTGTAGCGAAAAAATTTTTAGTTCACCACCAGTGAACTATAGCTCTCTCCAACATACATCTAAATATAAATTGAATCATTTCAAATGTGTCAAAAGTACACCATGTTCAAGTTTATAAGTCACGATAAATGGCCTCACAGAAAACCTAGCTAACAGCTAGGAATGCTCTGTCGGGTCATTTATCGAGGCTTAAGCCGTGTTCCCATTGCCGACCAAATCAACTCGATCAACTCGGTCGCCTAAATTCCCCGATCAAACCAGATTAAACTCGATCAAATGTATTTACACGACTTCTTCTTTATTCATTGTCGCATAATTCCCGATCATTTTTGCCGACCACGCTCGATCATACAGATCGCTCTTGCAGACCAAGCTCGATCAGTACTCGATCGCTTGATCGAGTTGATTTGGTCGGCAATGGGATCGCGCCTTGATACATGTACCTGTGCATCTAGAAAGTCCATGGTCTCGTGAGAAAACAAATAACAGGAGTCTTCATATACAATCCATCCAGACGGACAGTCAGCTGTGATTGTGGTTAAAGCTAGAAAAATATATTTGAGCCAGGATCTGGAAAAACGTCCCTGAAGGCTTTTGAGCCCAACATAGATCCAGATCAAACGGTGCATACGCACAGTCTGATCAGGAATCCATGTTGTTCTGAAATATCTTCTTTATGACCTGTAGTAACTTAAAGAGAGCAGCATTGATGCACATTGGACTGCATTTGACAACAGGCTGATCTTGATACTCAATTTTTAAAAATGCTTTAAGGGACGTTTTTCCAGATCCCGGCTCATTTATAAACAGTGTAATAAGAATCTGACTATGTCAAACATTGACCAGTTCCACAACTTCAACTTTAATATTCAATGGTATTTTAAAGGACCTTTTCACACATCCCTTTAAATCGAGTTTCGGTATAATGATGTTACTTTGTCATTTGTGTAAGGGTATATAATCATAAATTGACGGGATTTAAAAACGCAAAACTTTTTAATTAAGCATTCCTTTCCTGCAGTCTCAATCGGCATCATTTTTGGGGACATTCATGAGTTAATGTATGTACCCTTAACATACCACCAATTTTGTACTCTGTAAACTATGCGGACATCTTAACCGCCCATTCTCAAATGCTTATGTGTCTCATGCATTCAGCTCTTAAGTCACTGTTTTTTTGTGTGTGTGTGCAAACTGCCACATTGATTTACTCATCGAAAACACACAACAAAGTTCTACGGATAATTTTCGTATGTAAAATGCCGATGCTTACTTTGGCACGAAGGAACCGAGTTTTGGCGTTCTTAGTCAGGGATGCTTTGCAAATGGAGGTAGCTATCCGCTTTAATGTAGCCGACTCTACTGTTCCAAGGTTAGTGCGACGTGTAAACGACAAGGGAACGTATGCAGACCACACTCGTCCCTGTCAGCTGCGTGTACAACAACTGTACGTCAAGATAATTGTATACGTCAACGTCGCTTACACAACAGATTTGTGACGGCTCAGTATACAGCAAATGCTATAGTTGGTAATCTCGGGCGGCCTATACATCGCGACTCGGGTTAGCTGTCGTCCTCTTTCTCGACGACAGGCTCTCACCAACAGCAGTGCATAAACGGACATCCACTCAGACATTATTCATTACATGTCATTTTATTCCATGTTCCCTATTCCCTGCTCGTATGTTTAAAATTGTAACATTACAATTTCACAAGGCTATATACATCGGTTAAATTATCTGTTTAAGTACGTTTTGCGTTTTTAAATAGTGTCAGTTTAGTTATTCAACATTTATGGATTAACGATAGAAATGCGCCGGGTCTATAAGCGGACCTTTATGATATTAGGGACCTACTAGGATCAAGATCATCCCTCGCATTTACACAGTCTGATTAAGATCCATGCTATTCACAAATAGCTTCTTCAAAGCCTGGAGGAACTTTTGGAGAGGAACATGGGTCATGATCAGACTGCTCAGCAAATAACTTATCTGGATCCATGGTAGGGGAGACCGGGGCTATTTCGGCCCCGGGGCAAGTTCGGCTAGTGGCTCTTTTGAGCCTGTCGACAGAGATAGAGAGCTCTGACCCGGATTTTAAAGCCACTCATGACGAAAGCTTTTCGCAGAAGGTTTTTGGTCGCATAGAAACCAAAAACATAGAATTTAGAACACGATTCTGATTTTAGACACTTTCAGCAACTTTTCCCACATTTATGCAAGTTTTTATTTATAGTAATATGCGCCAGGATTCAGATTTCTTTTTTGTATATTTATGAAGACAATTAAGCCCTATTTCATATTAAAACTAAAGATGAAGCGTTCATGTTATCTAAAAGAAGATATGACGTGATGTTGACACCAGGTCTGTCTGGGGCTAGTTCGGCCTTTGGGGTTGGGGCAAGTTCGGCCACCCCCAAACTTACCCATGGATAAAAAGAATAATCGCTGTTAGAATTGCCATTTCTTGACGACTCTGAATATATCAATTGTGCAAGCCTAGCTCTAACAGAAATGTAAAAAAATGGACAAAGTCAAAATCACAGGCCGAACTTGCCCCAGCCTCTACTTGTTATCCCGAATGTCCCCTTACTCACGATGATTTGACTGTTATAACAATGCTTTTTCAATTTATACCTTCATTTGGAAGTCGTATACAGCTTCCTTTAAATTTAAACAGTCTAAAAATCAAATATAATGATTTATAGGTCTGTGCATACCTTGCCCCAAGGGTGGGCCGAACTTGCCCCATGTATGGGGCAAGTTCGGCCACCACGATCAAAACTCTAAAATTTGAAATTCTCTTTATTGAAAAGAAATATATAAAAAGGACAGACGCAGTTTGAAAGGCTTTCGCTTGTCGAACTTAGATATATAAATCACGCACAAATAACTTTCATATAATTCAAAATATGAGCAATCGGAATTAGGGGGCCGAAATAGCCCCGGTCTCCCCTACTCTAAAATGTCGTATGGACTTTTTTCCATACCCGATTTAAATTCATTTATCAATCTAATACTATTTACGATAACATTGATTCAAACTTTTAGATTGTTCATTAGTTAAAGAAAATAGCAATTCTACCTGACAAAATACAAATCACATGTAATTTCAAGTCTGACATGTTTAAAATCGTCAAAACAATGCATTCTTTATCAGAGAAAAAGTGGGTCAGAAATAAGAATCGTGTTCTTATCAATATCTTATAGAATCACGCCTTAAGAATTGTAATACAGTTGGCACTCGTTATCTCGACATCAGATAAGTGGAATTTCTGCTTAAGTCGAAGTGAAAATCTGGTCCCGTCCTCATCAATGGGCATCTAAACGTTAGACAATTATTGTTTTGTAAAAAAAATCCATTGAAATACAGAAGGAAAAGGACAGAAATTGCTCAGTTCGAGTAATTTCTTTCATTTTCCTTCTACATTTCAATTGAATATTTTATGAGAAACAAATGGCCAAAAGTCATTTCACTTGAAACGGAACGACATCGGATAATTCGAAATCCGGATATATATTTCATTTGTCACTTTGGCTTCGAAACAAGGAGTTTCGACTGTAATTTGTAGACCAATAACGGCGGCACATTCAATGCTGATGCTGATGCTGAATTGCTGATAACAATGTGTTTTATTGGGTAAAGGAGAATAAATATAAACTATAAAACAGAAAAATATTGATGTAAAGGGAGAAAATGCTGGTCAGAATTTTCTTCTTTTGGCTAAATATTTCCCCATGTCTTATCTACTATCTAGAGTCCTCATAAAGCGGGACAATCGACAACTGTTGACAGTGATATATAGCTCACGATAAATGACCTGGCAGAGCATATTCAGCTTTCAGCTAGGATTGCTCTGCCAGGTCATTTATCGTGAGTTATAGACATAGACATAGACAATTTAATTAGACGTAAGCACCTTCGAGCTTCTTGTCATACAAAATTTACAATGTTTTACAATTTCAAAGAATAACAATAAACATGGCATATTATAAACGTGAAATGTTTTTGGTTAGTAGAGATGTGTAGGTGTAAATATGGAAGAGAGGTAGGACTAGAGTGACAGATGAAGTTAAAGTTATTGAATATACTTAAAAATGCATTCAGATGTTATAGTTAAGTACAGTCATTCCTCTTTAAACCTATTAATCAATCTCAATATTTCAAATGTTGGTATCCTGTCCAAAAAATACCATGGCGTTACATAATGTTGACAAAACTAAACAAAATGGCACAATTACATTCATAAATTTGCATATATAATTAGATCTATATATATATTTTTTCAGTTTGGGCAAGCTATAGCTTATATACAATCAACCAATTAATTCGAATTCTAAGTCAAGAGTTTCCTGACGTGGTTCAATACATATTTAAGCCATAAGTTCGAAAAATGGTCCTAATGGCTTTTCATGCCAACATGCATACTCACAATGGCGTCTGATCAGGGTCCATCTTGTTCCCAAAACTTCTTTGCAGCAACTTACAGAGAGCATCATGGATCACGATCAGACTGTATTCAGGTACAAACCGATCAAGATCTATATTGGCATTAACATTTTTTCCAAACAAGACATACTTTTAACATCCCTGATGGAATAGGCTTTGGAAAACATTGAGACAAAAGGCCTTAAACCTTTCCCAATCTAGACCTGCTTTTAACATCCCTGATAGATTAGGCTTGGAAAAACATTGAGACAAAAGAAGAAAATGCTGATGATCAGCATTTTCTTCTTTTGTCTCAATATTTTCTGTGCTATGTATTACCAAAATACCATCTTTATCAACACCCATTCTGTCGTCTGCAGCAAATCCCAAATTAGAACAGTATTCATTTTTGCCATTTGAGAAAGTGTAAAACAGCACCAGGCCCCGGTTTCTCGAAAAAAACTTGAAGTATATTCTCATGACAATATGCTCAACTTCAAAGGGATACTCTCCAACGTTGAAGGGTATTCGATTGAAGTTCACGTGGATTTCGTGCGATTTGAGCACGGTGCTCAGATTTGAGCATGAGAAGATACTTAAGTTTTTTCGAGAAACCGGGGCCAGGTCCCTTTTTCAGACCACGGCTTATTATTATTTACATCTGATGTAAACCTACGTGTCTAAATAGTTTCGTATGACTGATTTACTTATTTGAATAAATGATCGAGAATAAAGAGGTCTGGAAAGGGAACCCAAATGAATCGATCTGATATCGATTCAATCAAACATTGATCAGCAGTCAATAACAACGCGTCATTTCGACGACTTAATCCTTCTTACGTGAAAAAAACGTCGAGTATGTTGAAATCACGAAACTAAAATGAAACGAGTGACGTTTCCAAATAAATTTATTTCCCCACGCATGGCGCTCATGGCATCCTTTCGTGAAAATAAAGGCACTGCCTTCTAGGTGTTTTTGCTGAGAAAAAAAAGTTTTCATTCGAAATGGGTAGTAGGCTAGACCAATTGGAATGTTTATTTATTTATTCTCTTAGGATATTAGGATCAGCCTACTTATTTTTAAAGTGCATGCATGTAGGGGGGGGGGGGGTAATTTTTTAGAACGACATTTGCAGTTCAACAAATCGAACAGTTCAAAAGAATATAATGGCACATAGTTTTTCAACGCGGAATGTCTGTACTTTTCTGTTTCAGAGTAATTTGTTTTCATATGAGAACTTTGGCATTTCGATATGAAAATATGGAAATATTTTAGTCAGATTTTTTATAAATACCTGTCATTTAAGACGAAAATGCGACAGTTCAATATCAATAATGAAAAGACGCGTCGAAAACATTTTACGAATTACTCAATAAGGCTTTTAAGTACTTTCCATTACGAAATGAATTGAAAATTAACCATTCCATATTGGACTTTGAATATTGAGGAATACCCAACAACAAAATGTAGTATTGCAATCTGATCCTAGTCTATATACAATTTACATAATGTTTTAGCCAAGTTTACACGTTACAAGCATGATTAACCCACTACCACACAATAACTCTTTTTGACTCCCCACAAAATAATGGTCATGGAAAACATCATGAAAATGAAGAAATTGCTTGTGACAAGCTATTTCTTCATTTCCCACAAAGCTTTTCATCCAAAAAGACCTAAAGATTAAAAATTCCATTCACTTGAAATTGTCTTCTGCAGAATCTTTCAGTTTTGACCGCCCTAAAATTTTGTTGTTTGGTAATGGGATATTTATAAACGTTAAAATACCATTTTTTCTAACAATGAATATAAACAAGAACCAGTTGCAAAGATACGTTTTGATCAATAATATTATCATATCACATATACCGATTATCATTTTGTTCTTCGGTACCCATTATTGGTCTTTCTGAATTCTGACATTGTTGTCGGGGAAACGAAGAAGTGGATTTTTATAATGCTTATAAAATCAGCGTATATAGGGGAGACCGGGGCTAGTTCGCCCCCTTTTTTTCGATTGCTCATATTTTGAATTCTATGAGAGCTATTTGGGTGTAATTTATGTATATAAGTTCTACAAGTGATAGTCTTTCTAACTTCGTCTATCATTTTCATATCTTTCCTTTCAAGACAGAATATTTCAAGTTTTAGAGTTTTGATCGTAGTGGGCGGACTTGCCCCATGCAGGGGGCAAGTTCGGCCGATTATTGGGGCTAGATATGCTCAGGGCAATAACTCATTATAAAGATTTTTTAGACAGTTTAAATTTCTAGGAATCTGCATACGACTGTCAAATGAAGGTATAAATTGGAAAAGGTATTGTTTTAACAGCCAAACATTGTGAGAAAGGGGGCATTATGGATAACAAGCAGGGGGCCGGGGCAAGTTCGGCCAGTGGTTTTGAAATTTTCCATGTTTTACGCTTTAGTTAGAGCTAGGTCTTTGCGACTGATATATTTAGATGCGCCAGGAAATGACATTTCTAACAGTGATCATTCTTTTTATTCATGTGCAAGATTGGTCGTGGCCGAACTTGCCCCGACCCCAATAGTCGGACTAGCCCCAGACAGACCTAATAGAAACATTACGTTACATATTCTTTTAGATGACATGAAATCGTCATCTTTAGTTTTAATATGAAAAAGGGCTTAATTGTCTTCATAAGTATACAAAAAAAAGAAATCTGAATCATGGCGCATCTTACTATGAATGAAAATTTACATGAATGTGGAAAATTTACTGACAGTGTCAAAAAATAAGAATTGTGTTCTAATTTCCATGTTTTTCTATTCAATGCGACCAAAAACTTTCTGCTAACGGCTTTCGTCATAAGAGACATTACAATCTGGTTCCGGGCTCTCTATCTCTGTCGAGAGGCTCTATAAAGCCACTGGCCGAACATGCCCCGAGGGCGGACTAGCCCCGGTCTCCCCTATTCATTACAAAACCTTTACTACGATTACTAGACCAAGCTCATAGTTTTGTTTTAGAAATAAAAACTGTAATTTATTTCAAAGGTTTGGACCACAAGGGTCGCACAGTATAGGCCTATTCTACGATTCAATTTGAAAACAAAGTCTAAATTTGAAAAGCAAAAGTCTAGTAAATTCTAGAAATGACTGCTAACATAATTGTTATATTACATCAGATGATGTAGTACTTAAATGACACGAATCGTATTTTATATTTAAAACCCTATTCATTTTTTTCAGAAATAATTTTGTGACTGTACTTATACATTTTCAATAATAAAAACTAAAAAAGAATATGCGTCTTCTTTTTTATATAAACACATCGCTGCTTTTCTGTCAAAAACCTCGTAACTACAATTTCCAACGAGCTGTAGTTACAATGTTTTTAAAGAAAAGCTTAGATATTACAAGGTTTGTCGTCATCCGTTTTTATTCCGGTATCAAAATAATCTATAGATGAACCGGTCAATAGAACCGACCTATTTCTTTGAAAAGAGCAGCTTAATCGATTCTAAATATTGATTTATTGACTGCTTTTCATTTTTGTTGGTTTAAATATGAATACATCAATAAGCAATTGAAGATTTAAAAGTTGAAACGACATTTTAAAAGGTGCACTCGAACGACGTACAAAACATGGCATAAATCGTGTCAATTTTGCAGAATCTAAGCTGTCCAAATAGAAAAGAGGTGCACGCCAAAACTCCCGTTCAATAAAATCAGATGTTCAGTACTTTAATATTTGAAAAACGTTGAGGTAAAAGAAAGTTTTCGGCAGGTTTACATTATCCTGGTTGCAATGTTTCTGAATTTGGCCCGAGGACGAGTACGGAAACCATATATTTACATGTTTTGGCGCTGTTTTCCTGTGCCACCCCTTTCACGAAGAGTTTATATGTATTTATTGAAATATATAAAATGTTTTCCATAACAATTATAAGTTGTCTGAAGTTGGATAAATTGATAGAAAAATATGTAAAAAAAAATACGAGGAATAAAAGTTTGTGTTGATTCTTGTCTTGTTGAAGTAAAACAAGAAATGTGGATACATATTTGATTGTGCAGCCTGGTTTGTTCTTTGCTATCTGTCGGAGGTCCATTTGGGTGGATTGTTGCGAAATTTTGAAGTCATAGATGGATCTATGACTTCAAAATTTTGCATCAATCCATCCGATTGACTGAAATACACGTCTCAATTTTTATCGGAAGGGATGATCGTAGCCTGATTTAGATTTGGACAATTTATTTAGATTTGTTGGCTGTTGGATTCAAGTGAAGTAAAGAAAGCTAACCTTTTACCAAGCACAATGACATACCCAAGCTGACGGCAGTGTTTTCGTGAGTGTTCGTGAGTGTCCGTGTGTGTTCGTGAGTGTTCGGGGGTGTGTGTACATTGAGCATAAGAGAATAGAGGCGTGAGACTAACTTTAAGTTTTAATCATGGAGACTATCAGTGTGTCGGGGATTTTGGTGTTTTGTTTGACAATCAGTGTTGTTATGTCGCAGGTATGTGTACAATTACACGGTGGATAATCACGTGATACAATATTTTCAGAAAATCTTCAATAATTTTGTAAATACTAGACCGATTTGAATTCGGTTTGAAGCAGAGAATGTGGTCAGACGTCACGCATTAGATGGACGTGGTTGATATTTGAAAAATCAACTGATAAAACGTTATTGAAGATAAACCAAAATTTTGGTTTATCTTCAATAACTTTTTTATCAGTTGATTTTTCAAAATCCAACACGTCCAGCTTATTCCTGGCATTTCCCCTTCTTCTCTGCTTCAAACCGAATTCAAATTGATCAAGTATTTAAGAAGATATTGAAGATTATCGGAAATTCTGAGTCACGTGATTATACACCGTGAATTATAAACCTCTCAAAACTTCTAACTCACTCACTTGGTTATTGTTAGAAGCGATGTATTTTCAGACGTAATAGCAGAAACTTTAAGGCCCGGTCATATACGATTCTGCGTCCATAGCACGTGCACATCACGTCCAAAATTAAGCTGCGCGGGTTCCCTGTGTTAGACGTGCTCCGGTGATGTGGACGTGCGATGGTGTATGTGACCAGGCCTTTAGTTTTAAACTTATAAGAAAATGTTACCTTTTCGACCAGGAGTTCTCTGAAAGTTTCGAAATTACTCTTTTCGTTCTAGAAATTAAAGTTTGTGTCGGTCGTACAGACTGACCAAGGTCGATTTATTGGTTGCATGTATTCGTGTAGGTTTATTTCGTCATGCATGGCAGTGATGAATTTAAATGGATTTAACTAAATTGTATTAGATAGGAAATAGGAACAATTTCCCTCCTTACCGCACTTTGTTAGCAGTGTAGGATGACATCTAAAAACTGCGTTCAGTAAGACAAAACGTTAGATAATGTTGGCCGTTTCATTCGGAATATTCGGCCAATTTTGTCAAATTTGTGTCAAAGAAGTTGCGGCTGTTCCTAACGTTAGCTAACGTTTTGTCTACTGAACACAGGAGGGCTGATAAACCGGGCTGGTACTCGTTTCAGCCCTACTTCTGATGGTATGTACCTGTTCATAGCAGCCCTCGTCGAGCAGCATTCGATCTGATTAGACTTCACTGAGGTGCAGGCAGGTCTTGATCCACGTTGGTGTAACCCTTTCCCTAACGGCGAGAATTTAGACTTTTCCATTTTGAAAGCTGCTTCAGAGGACAAAATTGGTATAAATTCATTTGGAAACTGTGTATATTATGGCTTAGAAATTATTGAGGCAAAAGGAGAAAATGCTGATTATCAGCATTTTCTTCTTTTGTCTCGATATTTTCCCTAGCCTTTTTCATTACGGATGTCAAAAGCCGGTCTTGTTTCGGATATGGTCATTAGGACCGATTATACAGATTCCGGTTTATTCGTAACGAACCGTTTTGACCTGACACCACACATATTTATTGAATTGGAATGGTAAATAATTAGGCGCCATTACACTATTCAGGGATGATATTTTCGGTGTAAATACCTCCTAGTTTTTGTGAAAAGACTGATTTAAAAACGCATTCACACCGTATGAAAGGGCTCCTCTTTTCTATTTAATGAAATTTCACATCTGATTAAATTGATTCGGGTACAGATTTAAAAATCTTGAAAAAATAGTGGACCAAACAAATATAAGATTTTAAAGTACAGTATACATAACCGTGAACCCATTTAGAGTACTTAATTGCGATATTAAATGACAAAGAAAAACACATGCATTTGTGACTAAATGATTAGAATTTTTCGACACAATTACAGTCTATTTCCTTTAAAAAGACGGATTGACATTCGTATTCAATCTGAAAATAATGCAATCGTTTTTCTTTTTGTTTTTATCGTGTTTTGAATATGTTTCAATTTTTCCGTATTTTGGATGGCCCCGCTACTGTTCTATACCAATATCTAAAAGGCATCTATAATTGTTTTAAAAACGAAAAAGCTATATCGATACAGAATGGCAGAATGGCAGGAATTTTTACTTTGGAAGTTAAATTTTAGCTGATCTGAGCACATATATAATTCTCAAGATAAGCTATTGAGGTTGTCCTCTTTCATGTTGTGTCGCTACACTACCATGTCGGGTATTACCAGGCGTGCTCTTTAGAGCTAGATTTCTCGAGATATCTTGAGATTTCTAAAGATGTTTTTCGGTCAAAACGTTCTTTAGAACAAGATTTTTAAGACGCTCAATGGGAGGCGCCATTACAGTATACTTCGATTTTTCTTCATTCTGTGTAGAAAATATTGTGGGAAAAGAAAAAAAATGTTTGTCACAAGTAATTTCTTCATTTTCCACAATGTTTACCAAATCTCTTTTCTATTGAGGAGTCAGAAAGAGTTTGAGTTTATTGGGGTTTTACGCCGTTTTCAACTACCAGGGTCATATCGCGGCGGCTGGAGCACCTACCCATGGATTCCTGTTGTTTCTCAAACCAGTACTACCACAACACCCTTACCGAGCCTCCGGAGTCAGAAAGAGTCAATGTGTAGTAATTGGTCAAACATTACAAACCTAACGGTGTGCCATTTTAGAATGTTTTATGACACATTTTCATGTCGGTATATTTCAGGCGCCTGTATTTAACAATCTACCCTCGAAGAGGTCGGCACAAGGCGCTTGTTTACATTAAACATCACAGAACCTATTGGTGTGCTATTTCAACTAGAATGTTTTATGACATATATTCATGTCGGTATATTTCATGCGCCTGTTTTTAACACTCTACCCACGACGAGGTATATAGGAGACCAAGAGCGCTTGTTTACATTAAACATCACAGAACCTATTGGTGTGCTATTTTAACTAGAATGCTTTATGACATATTTTCATGTCAGTACATTTCAGGCTCCTGTATTTAACAATCTACCCACGACGAGGTATATAGGAGACCAAGAGGTCGGAACAAGGCGCTTGTTTACATTAAACATCACAGAGCCTAATTGTGTGCCATTTTAACTAGAATGCTTTATGACATATTTTCATGACGGTATATTTCAGGCGCCGTATTTAACAATCTACCCACGATGAGGTATATAGGAGACCAAGAGGTCGGTTTAAGGCGCTTGTTTACATTAAACATCACAGAACATAATTGTATGCCATTTTAGAATGTTTATTATTGACATATTTTCATGTCAGTATATTTCAGGCGCCTGTATTTAACAATCTACCCACGATGAGGTATATAGGTGACCAAGAGGTCGGTTTAAGGCGCTTGTTTACGTTAAACATCACGGAACCTAATTGTGTGCCATTTTAACTAGAATGTTTTATGACATATTTTCATTTCGGTATATTTCAGGCGCCCGTATTTAACAATCTACCCACGACGAGGTATATAGGAGAACAAGAGGTCGGAACAAGGCGCTTGTTTAGATTAAACATCACGGAACATAATTGTGTGCCATTTTAACTTGGATGTTTTGTGACACATTCTCATGTCGGTATATTTCAGGCGCCCGTATTTAACAATCTACCCACGACGAGGTATATAGGTGAACAAGAGGTCGGAACAAGAGATTTATTTACTTTAAACATCACGGAACCTAATTGTGTGTCATTTTACCTACAGGGTGTCCCAAAAAAACGGAACCCGTTGTTGAAAGTACATTTCTCGTGTATCAAGTAATACTTCTCCACCAAATTTACATATGCAATAGCTACGACAGTTTTCTATTAGCAGTTAAAATTTGGTTGAAAAATAATGATTAATTTTGAAAATATTGACATTCAAATGAATATACGCGGAAAACCATTTTAACACGATATCGATCTTTTCGTTTTGCAGCGCGCGCCTACACTCATTGAATAAATTGACGCTATATAATTGGTTAATATATTCAATACAATACAAAAATTATTTTGAAACATTGTATGCATAACAGTGCATTTTCTTTTCATATTTTTTGCTAATAAATTAGCTGTTAATGCTGCGAGCTGCGATGTAACTAAAATGAATACAAACAAAATATCCAAGTGCATCACAGACTCATGGATAATAATCATAGACACTTATTTCATTTCTGACCAACATGCCGGTCACCACTCAATTGAAAAGTATTACACTGACACTGACCTTTATGCAAAACACAAATAACAAATAATACAAAATTCCCCAAAAAGAATTAAATCATAGTCCACGGAAATGTATACTATGCAAGAAAATTAAGACTGAACTAATTTTAGGAAACGTGTCAAGCTTGTAATTTATGAAAATAAAAGTTATAACTGCGCCATGTGAAATGAATCACATACTAATTTGAAATTAATTCAAACAACCACCCTATCAGTAGCGTAGGAAGGTTTATAATATTGGGGGCCAAACACTCAAGTAAATGGAAATATGGGTGTTTTATGGGGGGGCCACAGGGGGGCCAGGCCCCTTTTCCAAATTATTGGGGGGGGGGGCAGGCCCCCCTGCCCCTCCTCTTCCTACGCCTATGCCCTATGGACTCAATTTGAACGTACACAACGTGTACATATTAAATTTTTAGAACATCGGAACATACATGTACAACGGTATAGAATTCAACAGCTGACCGAAAGTGTGCTTTCACGAACAAACAAGACGCACAAATCAATATCATGTCAGATCGGTTTTTTAGTGTCATTATTAATTTGCTTATAACTTTTGAACCGATGCATATTTTTAAGTGAAATTTGGAACACAAATGCAAAATAAATGTATCTTCAGTACTGCAAATTCAAAAATTAGAATTTTTGCTTACGCTTTTAAATATATGACTTTGAATTAGGGTTCCGGTTTTTGTGGGACACTCTGTAGAATGTTTTATGACATATTTTCATGTCGGTATATTTCAGGCGCCTGTATTTAACAATCTGCCCACGACGAGATATATAGGAGACCGAGAGGTTGGAACAAGAAAATTATTTACGTTAAACATCACGGAACCTAACGGAGGGACCTTCTCCTGCAATCATACTATTACAGCCAATAATGGCACAGCTACAGGCAGCGAGTTTACTGTTTTGCGGAACTCTATTAATGACGGTACGTGCAGTTTAAGGTAGAATATATGACGTACGGAAAGGGTCTTAACTGGAAAATAGAAGTGTACCTATAAATCTATAGGTACACCTCTATTTAAATACTGGCACACCTCTAAAATTGTAGGTACTGCGCGCTTCTATCTAAATACTGGTGCACCTACAAACTTATAGGTATACCTCTATTTCATAGGTGCACCACTAAATCTATTTTTGAACCCCTGACCTATTTTCGAATGACAAACCAGAATCTGTTTTCATAATCTCATTTTAATGATATTCATATTTGTTGTTATTCATTTTGGCTGGAATTTTAGCTGGATAAGACGAGCGCTCTGATTGGCTACTTTAAAAATTATAAGCGCACCTGTAATTCAGAGCTGCGCTAGTATTTAAATAGGGATGTACCTAAATTTAGAAGCGTATGCCTACCTACAATTTTAGAGGTGTACTTATAAATTTGTAGGTACACCTGTATTTAGATAGTGGTGTACCTACAAATTTATAGGTGTACCAGTATTTAAATAAAGGTGTACCTATAAATCTATGTAGCTACACCTCTGTTTTCGTATAAAGACCCTTTCCGTACGTCATAAGAATACCCGTAATGTTGCCATTTTGAGATTCATAAAACATCGGATTTTTTTTTTTTTCGATCGTCGTCGTAACTACCTCAAACATGTACATCACTATTTGTTGCGTGGTGTAGTTTGGCGGATGTGTGTCACGCACAGTTCTGAAAGGTAGTTATGGTAGTACTGGTTGGAGAGACACCTGGAATCCTGGCTAGGTGCTCCAACTGCTGCAAAATGACCAAAGCCATGATAGTCATGCTAAACCCTACTTTAGGTAGAAAACTCCTAATGAGATTCGCGCGATGTCGGAATTTTTCGGGCGTCGTCGAAAACATTTGGCGGTGGAACTTTCCACCGCCGAATGTTTACGACCGCGTCCAAATAGGTTCGGATACGTTACGACGCCGCTTGAAAAAAGTTATTGTTTATGAATCTCAAAATGGCGTGTTTTTCACTTATTAGCAACAACTAAAAACTGTTCACATTTATATACGTATTAGAATAACCAATCCCGACATCAATACATACTTTTAAAAACATGAAACGGAATGTAATGTTTCAATAAGGTAGAATACCCGTAATCATATACTAATATGACCATTTTGGCCAAATAGTAACTGTCAAATGCCTACACCCTAATTTGTCTTTTTGTATGGGTTCGAAGATCGCAGTCGTCTAAGGAAGTGTTTTTATTTTTTCATTTCTTTTTCACTTTTTACGCACCAAGATAATAAAGATTTTTAATCTTCCTCTGTAAATTTATTCGAATAAGGACCAATTATTGTTTTTGAAACGGTCTTCGAAAAAAAATAACTAAATCACAAAATATATATTTCTTACTTCCGAAGGGTCGTTTTATGTTATGGCCCTGGTCGTCCGTCCGTCCGTCCGTCCGTCTGTCGAGATGACCCCTAATTGGTGGTTCTCAGATGTTACATTATGAAATAATATCACACATCTGAATTTATTCAGATTGCACTGCTGTATACATCAATTGGTTTATTTAACAATTTGACCACAAAAATATATATTTTTCGTAAACGACGTAATATTTTTGCTTAAAATATTCAAAAGAAAATATGTCATTTTAGATAAGAATAAAAGAGTACAATTTAAGAAAAAATAATTGTGAAATGCCACTTCAATAAATCAATCAACCAAGTAATCAAGAAAGCTGTGGGGTATGGTGCTAATGAAATACTTCTCCTAGGTTTGATCATTTTACTATGATTGTAAGATTACAACTGACATAATCGAGCCGGGATCTAGAAAAATGTCCTTTGTAGCATTTGATACATCCATGTTTCAAGATCAGGATGTGCCTAGGTGCAGTCTAACCTGGATTCATGTTACTACTCTCATAATGGTTGCTATAGACCAAGAAGAATCCATTGGAGAATAACATGGTTCCTGATTAGACTGCATGTATACGCAGGCTTATCTGGAGTCATGTTGAGCTCAAAAGCCTTCAGGGACCTTTTTCAGATCCCGGCTCATATATAAACGAAACAAGCGTAACGTACGTCACGCAATGATCTTAACGGCGGACGCACGTAGCTTACTTACTTACTTATCACTCATTCAGAATTTCTGTTACAGATTATATTGTGCGCGTAGTAGCCGCCGGTTCGTGCTGTACGTTCAACGCTGCTACGGTAAATGAGTACACCGTTAGTTTCATCTGCGTTGATGGCCTTGGAGAGACGACGTCGCCGACGAACCTGACGGTCGGCGTGATTGCTAATGAACGTATTACAATAAATAACGTTGAAAATAGTAAGTGAACACTAGTCTTATTCATGTTTGGGTGAATTATTTTAACACGTTTGGAACCGTAAACTGCATATAGCGAAAGAAGAAATTACACCGGTTTTTATTTACTATTTATAAGTTATATGTTACTGCACCGTAACGTCATATTAATAGTGACGTAAATGTTTTTGTTTTATTCTAGATGACCTTAACGTCGCCGCGCTCACAATCGGTAACAACGTAGCATGGAAGACGGTCAATGCTACGTTATTACTGTGTAGTGATATCAAATTTAATGACGTAAGCGTTTGCTTATTTGTTTGTTTTGTTTTATTCTAGATGACCTTAACGTCGCCGCGCTCACGATCGGTAACAACGTAGCATGGAATACGGTCAATGCTACGTTATTACTGTGTAGTGATATCAAATTTAATGACGTAAGCGTTTGCTTATTTGTTTGTTTTGTTTTATTCTAGATGACCTTAACGTCGCCGCGCTCACAATCGGTAACAACGTAGCATGAAAGACAGTCAATGCTACGTTATTACTGTGTAGTGATATCAAATTTGATGACGTAAGCGTTTGCTTATTTGTTTGTTTTGTTTATTCCTGGTGACTTTAACGTCGCCGCGCTCACGATCGGTAACAACGTAGCATGAAAGACAGTCAGCGCTACGTTATTACTGTGTAGTGATATAAGATTTAACATGACGTAAATGTCTTTTGTTTATTCTAGACGACCTCACCGTCGCTGCGCTAACAACCGGTAACAACGTTGTATTAAAGACTGTAGCTACCTCGTCAATACAAAATAATGACATCAGATTTAATATGACGGTCGATCCGTCATTTAGTCCTGAGTTCTTCAGGATCGATTCAGGTAAGTAGTCTTAGGGGTCTATAGTTTGACTCCAAGTACTTAACTACTTAAATAAAGGTGTATAAGGTGCTGGGAGTCAAATTAAAAACCCCTTATGAGTACAGGCAGTCAGGTTAAGATAGTCTATTCCTAATGAGATTCGTATACATCATCATCATCATCATCATCATCATCATCATCATCATCATCATCATCATCATCATCATCATCATCATCATCATCATCATCATCATCATCATCATTATTATTATTATTATTATTATTATTATTATTATTATTATTATTATTATTATTATTATTATTATTATTATTATTATTATTATTATTATTATTATTATTATTATTATTATTATTATTATTATTATTATTATTATTATTACTATTATTACTATTATTACAGTTGTCGCCACGTCGTATGGCACAATGTTTATGTTTTGTTCAAATGTAATTGAACGTTAAAGAAAACATAAACACGTGCCATACGATGTGGCGACAACTGTATTATTATTATTATTATTATTATTATTATTATTATTATTATTATTATTATTATTATTATTATTATTATTATTATTATTATTATTATTATTATTATTATTATTATTATTATTATTATTATTATTATTATTATTATCATTGCATAAAATGTGTGTTTTCAGTCCTTTTTTGAGCATTGAATAACGGGAAGAAATCGGTCCGATATCGTGAAAACCGGTCGTTAATCAGTAAATCCTCGTGCGATATCGGACCGGTTTTGCACTCAAATATCCTCGATCGGGTACTTGTTGTGAGTGATTCAGAAAATTGAAAATAAAGCCGAATTTTTGTCATTTGTTCCCTTTTCCGCGGTGTAAAATCTTAGAAGACCTCCTTTACACCCTCCCAGTGTTATCATATCTGATGACGTAATACAGTCTAGTGACGAAGTTTTCTTGGAATGAAAAAGTAAACAGAGGGCAGCTGAGTGAGCTGACGGATGTTAAACTAAAAGTCGATTTTGTTGACGGGAAAGGATAGAGATTAGAGTTTAGTGGTTGTTTATCTTATTGTAAGAGAGTGGTCTAGGTCCAATGTGGTGGAAAGCCTATGTGTTTCTTGTTTAAGTTACTGCAATGTTTCCTTTTCAACTTTATTTTTTATTGAAATGGGCGAATGTCTGAAACGAACTAGAAATCTACATCGGAAGTTCTGATCTTCTTTTCTTTATTTCTCACACTGAAAAAAATATTAGGATATCCACATTATGTTTCCAAAAGAAGACTTAGTCGAATTGTTACAATTACAATTGCGCCAGCTAAGATGTTGATTATGTCAGTAAAAATGCGATCAAATTTGACTACATAGCTCAATACACGATGAAAAGCTAACGGCTCGTGTAATGGATATCGTACACACGCGATATATGTCTAGTCGAATGCCGGGAAAATGCGGTATCTGTCGATGTAAATGTGGCCAAGTTTTCACAATTTTTTAAGTAATTCGTCTTATATGATTAATTTCCTTGCAAATTCTTCATATTTCATGCAATGATAGCGTCAATTCACGTTTTTTCGGTCGTTAGCGTTCTCAGAGGCCCACAAAATGGGTTATCGCCTTCGCTCTTAGGCGATAACGCATTCTTTGGCCTCTGAGAATGTTAACGACCTCGAAAACGTGAATTAACCCTATATTTTTATTATTATTATTATTATTATTATTATTATTATTATTATTATTATTATTATTATTATTATTATTATTATTATTATTATTATTATTATTATTATTATTATTATTATTATTATTATTATTATTATTATTATTATTATTATTATCTTCATCATCATCTTCATCATCATCATCATTATAATTATTATTTTCATTATCATCATCATTATTATTTCAGCTACTGGCGAGATCATAACCAACCGTGAATTACAGTACCTAGATTCTAGTATCGGGCCGGTATATCTGGAAATTACAGCTTATGATACAGTCAACCAGATTTTGATGTACGCCACACAGACAGTCATCTTGACTAGTAAGTTAGCATTTAGATAGTCAAATGAACAGTTAGCATTTAGGTAGTCCACCCTAATGAGATTCGCACGACGTCGGAATTATTCGGGTGTGGTCGAAAACATTCGGCGGTGGAACTTTCCACCGCCGAATATTTACGACCGCGCCCGAATAGGTCCGGATACGTAAAGACGACACTCGGAAAATTTCAATGTTTTATGAATCTCAAAATGGCCACATTACGGGTATTCTACCTTAAACGAAATATCTAGATCGAACAGTTCTTAATAAAATATGTCATCCAATTTTAGAAATGTGTCATCCAATTTTAGATACCAAACATTTTGTGCATTTCATCGGCGTCATCTTTGACATCGGCGATTGGCATGGATATATCTGGATTTTTAAAAGCCGAATACCCTTGTCAATTTCCTTTGTCATGGAAAATGTCGAAGAAAGAGGCGAACCTTTTTGGTATTTAATGATTGATACAAAACGTTGGTTAGATATGATTGGTAATTATAATGAGACATATATAAGATAAAGATGGATATTTCCACTATTAAATTTGAATTCGGCACTAGATTCTTCAGCGCCACAAGCGGAACTTCGCTTTAAAATGGCGACTTACGATAGCGCAAATAAGGGAGGTCGCTTTAACTTTCCAAAAATGTCAATATTTATTAGACCTTAAGCTACAGTACATAGGGAAAATGCTCCAGTTATTCGTTATTGTAGAAACTTATGTTTCACACCATATATGTATTGCTACCAGATTTTTGACAATATGACTTGTCTTTACTATTCACCATTTTTCGACTGTAAGAGCATATTTTTTTATGTGAAACTACTTTTATCAAGAGGAAAATCGATGACTCAGAACAAGACGGTTAAAATTAAACGTGTTTGCACTTACCACTGTTTTACGTATTTTTATTCATGTGTAAAAATATTTTAAAAATGTTGTAATTCACTTATAACTGCGATTACATATACACTTTCTTCTCGAATTATCATCGGGACATTTTGCTTAATACATTGAGGGAGTTTCATCAAATTCTATTCTGTAGCACTAAAAATATTTCACAACAAGTGCAAATTTTGACTTGAAACTCCTCTGTTTTGTTGATCAAATTGAATGTGTGAATATGCTGTACATTAACGCATTCTTTACATCACACACTTCATATTTTCTGTTTTTGAAATATGTAAAACATTATTTTAACGTCATTTTTGAAACCGATTAAACGTCATTCAGCATTTTCTGAGTGTTTTCTTGACCTTTGAAACGAACAAGAAATTGTCCCCTTTTTAACCTATTGGGGTATACCATGCGATTGCCGATAAAATCCAAATAAGACTGATGGCCATCCATTTTTATTTCATTTTTTAACAGGTAATAACACGTATATTCGACAGAAAAATATAGTTAAATTCTGTTATTGGGAAAAGAAATAGTAATACTAGAGCATTGTCCCTTAAAGTGACATTTCAGAATTATTTATGCATATTTTTTTCTTTTACTCTATCTGAAAGAGCATGTTTTCTCATGAAAATTCTGAAAATTTCAAGCCAAATCATTGAACCGTTTACGAGAAATATATATGTTTGTGCTAAAATTAAACAAATTGTTGTGGACAACAGTTCAGATTTATATAGAGTTTGTCGTTTCTGTCTCAACTTTAAAGGCGTATTTTTCGCTTACAAGTAACAACTTCAAAAAACTGATAACATTTCTACGCATTAAAATAAACAATCTTTGCACCAAGACATACTTTTATAAAATGAGATAAACGTGAAATGTCACTTTAATTGAAATGGATTTACATTGCAGAATCGAAGCGCTATGAAAAATGGAACAAATGAATCTTTTTTCCTTATAAGTCGCCAATGATGAACCCCTTTTTAACTTTTAGTCAAATTAGCATCTCCATAAGCCGTTATCGATATTACGAAAATGTCATTGGACGAATATAAATATAAACTATCTAATAACAATATCTTCTGTCTCTCTTACAAAGAAATATCTAATTAAAACATATTTCAAGACAGAACACAATTCGAACAGCAGACAACTTGTCACTTCAACAGTGCGTTCTTGAGACGTATGCTGCTGGAGCGTTATTGTTTACATCGACTTTGAGTGACCAAAGATTTCCTTGGTCTCCCCAATTTTTCTTTTCGTTTCAACAGTCTGTAATTTAGACGTACACCGCAGGGTCCCGTTGTTTACGTTGACTGTGAGTGACCAAAATTGTCTTCAAGTGGTCTCCCCCAAAATAATCTTTTTTACTAAAATTCTCTTTTTTCAATTCAGCACAGAACACAATTCCACCCGCCGTCAACTTGTCCCTAAAACAGTCAGTTCTGGAGACGTATGCCTGTAAGGTTCTCTTATTTACCTTGACTGTGGGTGATCCTAAATGTCTGTGGTCTCCCCGAATATGATTAATTATACTAGAATCATTCTTTTCCAATTCAGCACAGAACACAATTCCATCAGCCGTCAAATTGCCGCTTCAACAGTCTCTTCTATAGACGTATGCCGCTTGCTACCTTTGTTTACATTGACATTCAGTGACTCAAAATGTCCTCATAAAGTGATCTCCCCCCCCCCCTTCCCCCCCCCCAAAAAAAAAAATATGTTTTTAACTAAAACTCTTTTTTTTTCAATTCAGCACAAAACACAATTCCGTCAGCCGTCAACTTACCACTACAACAATCCGTACTAGAGTCGTACGCCGCGGGTGTACCGTTGTTTACGTTGACAGTCAGTGACCCAGATAACCAGAATTATAACTTCAGCTTCACGTGCACGCCGGCCGAGGCCTCCGATACATTCGCTTTTAATGGAAGTAAGTAATTATTTGAGCCAGGATCTGGAAAAAACGTCCCTTACAGCATTTGAGAACAACATGGTTCCAGATCAGCCTGCGTATACACGCAGTCTGACCAGGAACCACGATGTTCTCAAATAGCTTCCTCATGGTCTGTAGCAACCATTTGAGAGTAACATGGATACTGGTTAGACTGCATCTAGACACGGCATGGTCTTGAAACCTGGCTTTCTCAAATGCTATAAGGGACATTTTCCAGATCCTGGCTCATTTACATTGCGGGGTATCAAAAATCTAGGATAATTCTGTTAATACGTGCATCGTCGATCTGAAAAGCGGTTGAAGAAGGGAAGGGATAAAGTTTTGGTTGGTCGTCAATAGTTTTTTTATTAACATTGTATTAAAGATCGACAAAATCCAGAGAGTCACCGATTTCCTCTTCTTTGCTTTAATTTTTTCTCAAATCGGGCATATATAGAAAAGACTAATTGAAATTATCAAAAATGTTGTGTGAAATGATTCCTGCCATATTTTTACTTCTACTTGAATTTCTGCTCTATACATAGCCACGCCCCTATCTCCAATGACCCGCTATCGAACACTTAAGTCAGATAGAGTCTGTATAGTAGATTCTACGCGATATAAACATTCAAAGCGCTGCGCGCATTTGAATGTTTATCTCGCGAAGAATCTACTATATGGCCTCTATCTAATACATACAAACCAACACATACAACTTCTAGCCTCATCCGCGACGGTTGATCCAGGAATATTTCCTGGGGTTGGGGGTTGGGATGGGTTGGGGTCCAAGCCCAAATGACAACTTTACATAAGTAATATTGCTAACGTTATAAGTGAAAGTTAGCCGTTATTACAAACATTACACTAGATCTACAGATTCTAATCATTAAAAGGCACTAATTCGAATTTGTTTTCTGTTTTATAAGTCAAATTTTAATATCACCATTTTTTCAGAGGGGGTCCGGAGAATTCTAGGGGGTCCGGACCCCAGAAACCACCCCCCTCTATATCCGCCCATAATCCGTAGCAACAGAAATTTTCTAGAATATCCTTTGGCAAATGCATCATTCTCACTTAGTGTTCGTCCTAGTTTTTGGACCAATGAAATTGCAATAAATTTGAAAATTTCGGCGCTATACCGGTATTTCACATAAACGCACTGCCGGTCAATTTATGTCAGGGATATACATAGCCACGCCCCCGTTTCCTGTGCAGTTATGAAAAATGATGTAATTTTTGGGAAAATGATGTAATTCCAATAAGATCCGATTGATTGTAGCTCCGGTCGGAGGCGTGGTTTGAAAAATGACAGTAGAAGCGTATGTTTTCATTGGTTGACGAACACTAATTGAGATAGAGTCTGTATAGTAGATTCTACGCGACATAAACGTTCAAAGGCTGCGCCTTTTGAACGTTTATATCGCATAGGATCTGTTATACAGCCTCTATCTAATACAACGTTTATCTTCTTTCTTTACAGACGGTGAATTCTTAATCCAGACGGGACGTTCTCTCGACTACGAGTCTATCAGGTTTTATAATTGTTCGTGTTACGTCAGTGACGGCATACACACGGGCGGACCCTTTAACTACCAACTGACGGTTGTCAATGACAACGAGGCACCTTCATTTAGCGAGTCTATGTATTTCGTCACTACGACGGAAGCTGACGTAAGTGATTGACGTCATTTTCCGCTAGGTCACATGTCAAATACCATCTTCGCAAGCCAAGGGTGACATCTACGACGTAACGTCGTTTCTGAATACAAACGTATACAGGTGGGTTCAACCTTGGCTAGCGAAGATGGTCAAATATTGACATGTCGTCGTTTTTTCATCAAAAGCCTCGTAACTGTAGCTATTTTTAAAGAGCTTTTTGAAAAACTGCAGTTACGAAGTTTTTGCTGAAGAACGACGGTATCTGAGTTTGGCCTAATAGGATAGTTTTACACAGAACTTCTTTCAATATGCCACCCAATGAAATGCGTATAGTAGGCCTAATATCATCAGAAGATCAGCAATTTCTCCTTTTCGTCCAATAATTTCTGTTTAGTAGGTCTAACATAATACTGCTTTTCTTCTCTTATGATGAATTGTTTTTCCGTCTTCAACTCCTTTCAATTTAGAACAGTGTAAAATAGTGCCTTATAAGAAATAGCGTACTTGTTATCCTATTATAGCATCGCTTTTCAACAAAAACCTCGTAACTGCAGCTTGGAACAAGCTGCAATTACGAGGTTTTCGTTGAAAAGCGACGATATATTTCCGTACGTTTCCAGAAAGGCACAACGATATTCAATCCGGGACTGGTCTGTACGGACCCGGATGTTGGGGACACCAGAACGTACACATTCAACGCCGCTAACGACAGTGACCGCTTCAGTATCACGCCCGCCGGAAACATGAGCTTCGCCATTAACTATGACGTCGATAATAACCTTCATCCGTCTCAGGTCGTCTTGACGTGTTATTGCATTGACTCGGGTGGCCCGGATAACGTGCCACTCACGGCGACCACGCAAATAACGGTCACAATTAACGTACGTACATCGATTTCTTTTAGTTATCTATCAAACTTTAATAAACTTATAGCAGCCTTTTATACAGGTTTTTAAAACACATGGTACGTGTATAATTATCTAAGTGTTTTATTGGTCTATCATTTTGACGTCTGTTAGGACGTCCACTCGTCCACCTTTACTTCGACGAGGTAGGCCTATTGTATTCATACAATATACAGTCATCATCAAGTGATACGAACGGTGATTCCATGCCGATCTTTTATACGCCCGAAGGGTCGTTTTATGTTATGGCCCCCGTCGTCCGTCCGTCCGTCTGTCCGTCCGTTAGCAATTTCTTGTGTGCGCAACTCCTCCTACAGTTTTGATCGGAATTTGATCAAACTTGCCACAATGATTCTCGATGGTGTCTAGTTGTGCACACCGCTTATTACGGAATTCAGATAACTCTTTTCGTTCTTGAATTATCTGCCCTTGAATTGAAAAATGGCCAATTTTACTGACAAGCCCCTCTCAGGCGTATATGCAAGAAGCTGTTGTTGTGGTAACGTTTGATAATTTTATGATTTTGAAATACAAATTTTAAATTTTATCCACGCAATTGCTGGACTTACAGTATCCGGCGTAGTTAATACATTTGTAACGCCCTTTTCGTGTGTCATAGTTTAAATGAAACGCATGTCTATCGATTGATCATATTGGTAATCCAATTGCTTTGGTCTTTTGTTTCTTTTTACCGCAAGATCATGGGGTAATTTCAAAAAGTTGCCGGTCACATTCAATTTCTAGTCTCTTTTTGAGGCAAACAAGAAAGTCCTTAGATGTTTCTGACATTAGCATGGCAAAATTTTTATTTGATTGACTAACCGATGATTTGATTGATGAACCGATAATTTGATTGACACTTTATAACTCATAAATAAATTAGTTTACAAATGTGACCCGTCGCGCTAAAAGGGACCTTATCGGGTGTGTGAAAAATATCGACCCTAGTCAGTCTGCGCAGTCCGCGCAGCCAGACTAGGGCCGACACTTTTCACGTTTATGTAAATTTCTAAACCCGGAATTGTTTCCCTATCTTACTATATGTTCAATTGTCGCATACGGGATCTGGTTCACCTGTACCGAGTCTGACAAGTTTGTCAAAACTTGAATTTTTGGAGTTTGGATAAGGTCCCTTTTAGCATGACGGGTCACAAATAATTAGAGCCAGGATCTGGAAAAAGGTCCCCTATAGCATTTCAGACAGCCATGTTTCAAGACCAGCATGAGCTTAAATTTTGTCTGATCAGGATCCATGCTGCTCTTCCACGGTAACTACATGTCATAAAGAAGCTTTTGGAGAACAACATGGTTCCTGATCAGACTGCGTGTATACGCAGGCTGATCTGGAACCATGTTGGACTCAAAAGCCTTAAAGGACGTTTTTTCCAGATTCTTGTTCATTTGTATTTACATCTTTTTTATACAACAGGACGCAAACGACAACAACCCTACATTTTCCTCCAGTTCTTATGTTTTAACAGTGAGTCAATTGAACACGCTCGGAGATACAGTAGGTAATGTATGAATCCGTGGACAACGTGCGAAAATGGCGTAACTACTGCTTGATTAAGCTGTAGTTACTTCGTTTTCTAAAAAAAAAAAGACAACGATTCTTCTCCAGTTCTTATGTTTAAAGGTAGAATACCCGTAATGTGGCCATTTTGAGATTCATAAAAGATCGGATTTCGAGCGTCGTCGTTACGTATCCAACCTTATTCGGGGGCGGTCGTAATCATTTATCGGTGGAAAATTCCACCGCCGAATGTTTTCGACTACGCCCGAATAATTCCCGAATAATTCCGGCGTCGCGCGAATTTCATTAGGGGTGGACAACTTTAACCTGTAGCTACTACGTTTTCTAATGTAGACAGTGAGTTTCGTCCAGTTCTTATGATTTAACAGTGAATCAAATGGAGATGTTGGGAAACGTCATAGATAAAGCGGTCTATTGAAATGCAATTGTATGTCTACATGTGTCTATCTGTATGCCAAAAGTGGTCTATTGAAATGCAATTGTATGTCTACATTAGTTATTCCGAGTTTTCTCTGATGAAATTCGCCCTTTGATATGTTGATGTCGCTCATTTACATCAGAGCACACTATCACTCAAAAAAACCCGGAAAGTAGGTTATTGTAATCAATGGCCGTTCTGGTTAGGGTTGTTGCAAAACATTGCCTTTAAACCTTTTAGAAATACATTTTGGTCTTACACCTTTCACTAGGAATGACAATATATGGTTCATTGATCGGTGTCATAAGGAACTTTTAGGATATTGTTTAAGATCGGACGGTGAACAAAGCGCCACAACTTGTGTTGGACTTTCCGTTGTTTTTGAATGGTAGTGCGCTCTGATGTAAATGGGCGACATCAACATATCAAAGAGCGAATTTCATCGGAGAAAACTCGGATTATACATTAGTCTGTCTGTATGGCTAAAGCGGTCTATTGAAATGCAATTGTCTGTCTACATGCGTCTGTCTGTATGCCTATCTGTCACGAATGTATGGTAGAACCCCATTTATCAATGTCTACATATAGGAATATGAACAGAGCAGGATGTAATTTGGTACAAGATTCTAAACGGCAGCATACAGTTTATACCCCGTTATATCGCCATTTTGAAAACCTTAAAACATCGGATTTTTTCTAGCGGCGTCGTTACGAATCCGAACATATTCGGGCGCTGTCCAAAGCATTCGGCGGCGGAGAGTTCCACCGCCGAATGTTTTCGATTGCGCCCGAATAATTCCGACGTTGTGCGAATCTCATTAGGGGCATTCTACCTTAAAACTACCGATATATTAAAAGAATTTGAGAAACAAAATATTTTGATATGGGGTTTAATTCGGAAGACTAACAATGAAATCAATAGGGATCAATTTTATCAAGTAAACAGTGATTCGAACAAACACAATGATAAAACTCTACCTACATAACTATAAATCGATCGAATTTAGCCGAATTTACTCAAAATATACACTTAAAGGCACTTGTAACGCAACACTTACCTTTTGGGAAATAACTTGAAATTTAATATTGAGTGTATATTTCTTTTCTGTCTGACTTAACGCCTTAGTGCTGAACCCATGGTCGCCGCGTCTCAAGTCGGCTGATACCATACGATTGAATCGCAGCACATCTCTCACGAAATAATCATGTATGTTGTAGGTACGCTTGTTGTTACTGACGCGGATTCGGGAACGAACGCAGAGTTGACGTGTGAACCCGGAACAGTACCCACCGCAAACAGCAACACTTTTGAAATATTATCAAACTGTCAGATAAATCTCCAGGAGGCTATAACTTATTCTCCGGGGACTGTCTTACAGTAAGTCGTTTTTTGTTTTCTATGGTGGCTGATTTATGCCATGTCGTTTTGTCGCCTTGCACCCCGCGACAACACGACATGGCATAAATCAGCCACCATAGTTTTCCTCATTTATCGTTGTTTTTTTTTTTTTTTTTTTTTTTTTTTTTTTCAAATAAAACTCGTAAATATAGCTTTAAATAAAACTCGTATAAACTGAAAACGATAATTTTTACACTGACCCGGGTGAGTCGATGTCAAGTGCGGGAATTCAGGTAAATTATCCGATATGGTTGATTGATTTAATGTTCATTAGGTACAAAAATACTTTTTGTCACATTCATTATAAAGTCAAAGTGGTCAAATGGTAACGGTCGAAGACTTTAAATCGAATGTGTCTTTTAGTATGGGTTCGAAACTCACAGTCGCCTCTGATTTTATTTGTTTTTTTTTTTTTTTATTGCAACAAGTTTACTTTTTAATTTTTCATTATGCTCGACGGACATAATATGCGAATATAGGCATGTGTTTTATGGTAAACGGTCTTCCAACAAAAATCACAAATCATATATTTTTAACATATCAACAAATAATTAGAGAAAAATTAATAAAATGCAAACAAAAAAGATCTGGATTATGAAAATGTGCCATTTAATTTTGCCAGCAATATTTGACTTTGGCATTTCACGTTGGAAACATCAAGGGAAAAGTATAAAAAAGTGAGCAATTTTATTTCCTCAAAGATTTCTCTTTTACTTTTTTAAATTTCAAAAGAGCATTTCATGTGTCGCCTTTAAAAATTGGGAATATAGATCTACATACCGGTAATTGATGTCTGTAAATTGATTAAACTGCAAACATTAAACAAAGGGAAAAATAAAAAAAAATAAATGAAAAACCTTGAAAAATAAAAATTGTGCCTGTCCGTTTGAGTAGAAGTCCCACGTCTTTCCACTGCGCTATCACAGACTTGCATAACAACGACTGTTTGAACATATACTTTCTAATATCGAAATCTGTGAACTGTTTTCAATAACAATGGACAGGTCAATGTAAATAAATAAATGATCAAAT
Source organism: Fragum sueziense (assembly GCA_963680895.1). NCBI lineage: Eukaryota > Metazoa > Mollusca > Bivalvia > Cardiida > Cardiidae > Fragum > Fragum sueziense. The sequence goes on along the minus strand of OY804608.1, from coordinate 23,200,708 downwards.
TATCGTGCAGCCTTTATAAATGCAGCTTTTACGCAAGACGTAGTTACAAGTTTTTTTAATGAAATCAACGAGTTTAAAGCTGTAGTTGCAAGGTTTTTGAGGAAAAACGACGAATTATTTTTGAGTTTAATTCTCTCACAAACAACACATGTTTAGACTGTTCTAATTTGAAAGCTGCTGTAGAGAACTAAATTGAAAGTTTATAAAGACAGAAATGATGTATAAAAATAGTCTAACACAGAAATGCTGATTATGATAATAAATATTATAGAGAACGCGTACATTGAGTCACTTTGGGTCTATAACGGATTTGTACCAGCTTGTGCATAAGCGAAATCTAGTGACAGTGTTGTTGCTTTCATACATAATTATGCGTCTGGATTAAACTTATTTATATATTTCATATTAAATAGGAGGATTATTTTAAGGGTTAACTCTACGCCTGTCGAATATTCAGGTACCAGGTGTTAGCCAAAGATAAAGGTAACCCTGTGCGTACAGGAACTACATTGGTAGACATCGTGTACCAGATAGCTTCGACCACGACAACTACGACCACGACCACGGCAGAGGAAGAAGACGGCTTTTTCGATGATGGTGCGAACATCGCCTTGTTGACCTTGTTATTGTTGTTGTTGTTGTTTTTGACGCTGATAATGGCATTTGAAAACATCGTGGAAAATGAAGAAATTGCTTGTGACAAGCAATTTCTTCATTTCCCACAATGTTTTCTACACAAAAAGACCAACAAATGTGGAATTTCATTCACTCGAAATTATCGCCTGCAACATCTTTGAATTGGACAAGTCTAAAATTTTGCTATTTGGTAATGGATTAATTCTACGCCTGTCCAATATTCAGGTACCAGGTGTTAGCTAAAGATAAAGGTAACCCTGTGCGTACTGGAACAGCATTAGTAGACATTGTCTACCAGATAGCTTCGACCACGACAACAACAACTACGACCACGGCAGAGGAAGAAGACGGCTTTTTCGATGATGGTGCGAACATCGCCTTGTTGACCTTGTTATTGTTGGCGTTGTTGACACTGCTCGGTCTGCTCACGTGGTGTTTAATACGCATGTGTTGTGGTGCGGGAGGACGGTGTGCCAACACGTGTGATTGTATGAATAATGGACGGAGGCGACGTAAACGGTACGTATGTCTACGTAACAATTATGTTACGTTATAGATTTTGTGATTAAACGACCTTTAATGCAGTGAATCCCTAATGAGAATATGTTGACGTCGGAATTTTTTCGTGCGACATCGTTAACATTCACGAAGAATAAGAATAAGAATCCGAACCTATTTGAGTGACGTCATAAACATTCGGCAGTTGCACGTTCAACTTCCGAATGTTTACTTCGTCGTCCGAATAATTCCGACGTCGCTTCAATCTCATGAGAGGTGGACTACTTTAAAGCACTTCAAACTACTATGCTTCTAGGTCAGCATGTAACTAAGTGGCGTCTTACCGGGACCCATGCTTCTAACTAACAGAACTGTTGACTTGTTATGTCATGCCAGGTATACGCTTTGAAAGATCAACATGGGTCCTGACCAGACTGCGTGTATACGCAGGCAGATCTCGAACCATTTTATTTTCAAATGCCTTAAAATGCCATTTCCAAGATCATGATGTTGATGCTTTTTCCTTGAAACTAAATACAATGTACATTTTATATTGTGTTTTTGTCCAGTAAACTGTTATGATGTTTTGCGATTTAGGACAATTACGTGTGCCAATGCATGTGATTGTACAAAATGAACGCAAAGGGATACAATATGCGGGTTGCTTATATTACGTCCTTGTTTAAGGTTTTAATGCAACTTAGGATATTTCTTTCATTGGTAAATACAAAAGAACACAGATCTACATTAAATGGATGTTGGAAAACAAATAGAGAATCCGGATTAACAGCGTTTACTTTTGGTAGTGTGGTCTCAAATGGTCATAGGAAACCAGTTTTCCATAACCGTCTCATCTTAATTCTTTCTTTCTTTTAGATACCCACGTACAATCACTCCAGAAACGTAAGTATTGCTTTATCACATTCAATCCATTTTTTTTAAAAATGAGAACGGTTTGTGTAAAAACGAAAATAGGTTGTCCTATTTTTTCTGACAATTATTGCTGTCAAGAAAACCCTTAATCGGTCTTGTCTGTGGAAAGACAATCGTATAAAAGTCAAATTATTCGCATATTTAACTGCGTGTATACATGTATATCTAGTAGAGATCTAATAGAACTTGCAACACTAAGCGGATAAAGTACTTGCGACCCAGTCTTGTCCTTCATGCTATATAATAATTATACAAAACAGTCAGAAGGAACATTTCGGTGTTGGCCTATTTTGTAAAGTTTGTAAAAAGATCAATGAAAAATGGAAACATTATTCTAAGTCTGAAACAGAACTGATATCATTTAAAATGTCAGATATGCAAGTCGTTTATTTGAACGATGAGCATATATTGACATTAATCCATTACCACACAATCACTCTTTTTGACTCCCTTTTAAAATAATGGCCATTGAAAACATTGTGGGAAATGAAGAAATTGCTTGTGACAAGCAATTTCTTCATTTCCCACAATGTTTTGCTTTAAAAGAGACCTAAAAATTAAAAATTCCATTTACTTGAAATTGTCGTCTGCAGGATCTTTCAATTTGGACCACCCTAAAATTTTGTCGTTTGGTAATGGGTTAAGATGACATTTACCTGGATCAATGCGATTTTTTAAAGTTGCTATGGGTTATAAGAAAGCCAAGGGAGAAGATCACGAATCTTTATCAGAATGCACGTTTTTGTATTCTGATCTGGACAGATTTGGGTCTCAAACGACATTTAGAACCTTTTCCAGATCCCGGATCATTTGGTTCCAATTTCATTATCATACGTTCTTTTTTTCAGACCGCCAAATCGTAAATTCATGCCTCCAACACAACGCCAAGGCGGTAATGTTGTCATGTAAGTATGTCTGTCCGTCTGTCTGTCTATCTGTCAATCTATCTGTCTTTCTGTTTCTACATACATCAATCCAAAAACACCAAAAACTATGATTTGTCAACTGCTGCTGAACATCATTATAAAATATATATATCATGTTTTCTGCATACATGTATATTCCGTTTTTATACACCTGAAAGGGTGTGGCTAAGTAAAGAGGTTATTCGACGAGTTTACTTCTCGATACCTTGGTTGATAGAAGAGAAAAAACGTGCGGCACGAGCATGAGCATATTTCAAATTAAACAATGCGCGATTATAAAATGTATTGTCATAAAACCTCGTAGCTACAGATAGATTCACGCTGTAGTATAATGTTTTGCAACAATACCGACGAATTACCGCTAATCGAGAAGGCTGTTTCTCACCAAGCTTAAATGGAATGAACCGTTTACTAAGCTCCGCCCTCTCTCCCGAATAAAAACAGAATATAACACTACGTAGAGAGTTGTTTTAACCCTTTCCCAAAAGACGGAAATTTGGACTTTTCCAATGAAAAAGCTGCCGCAGATGTCAAAATGGATTTTGAGGCTGGATTCATGTTCAATATAGCACAGAAAATATTGAAACAAAAGGAGAAATTGCTGATTATCAGCAATTTCTTCTTTTGCCTCAATGTTTTCCCAAGCCTTTCCTTCTAGGGACGTCAAAACCAGGTCTTGTTTGGGAGAGAGTTAATGTGACCATGGAGGTTTTTTGCTCTGGGTGACATAGGGCCATCATAATCCTCTTGTAAATATCCTTCTCTCGTGTTTCGTATATGAAAATGCAGAACTGTATATCCTCGATTATCAACAAAAGTATCGTAACTGCAGCTTGTTTTAAGCAAAACAAGCTGCGGTTACGAGGTTTTTGTTTAAAGGCATCGATAATTTTTCTAATGACAATTCACACGGTATCAGTAACAAAATAATAAATCTCTGTTCCTTGCCAATCTCGTTTCACACATTCTTTGTTAATCAAGTCGCTATTTCAGAATTTCGTTAGATTTTTATTGTTTAATTAGTAGCCATTTTGTTCAGAATTCCCGTATGCAATTGTACTACGTTTTGACATCCACTTTTCAGGCAGCCTACAGGCCGGATGATACGCGCAGGACCGGGTATGGGAAATATGGGAGGAATGCCCGCATTCTACCGTTAACTACCGGCATTGCGTGAGATTAACCGGATTTTACGGATATTTACCGGAATCAACACACTGTGTACGGATTTTACATGCATATTCTGAATACTAGCCATTGCGTGCAAGATTTATGCAAGATTTTATTGCTGGTGCTAACTTTATGCTCATCAGACTTTGTTTGTTATTTCTTTGTATTCTATGAGCAATGAATAGACAGTTTAGTTGTCATTTTGCCATTGAATATAAATATTAAAGACATGTTTTATTTTTCCAATGCCTATATATCACGGGCGGCAATCACTTGACTTTGATATGATTTCCTAACCTTTGTTATCAATGGCATATGATTGAAATAATTTCTCCAACTTCAACATGCAAAGTAAAATTAAATAAAGTAAGGTTATACAAGTTTATTAAATTAATATCTAGAAAGTATTTTATACTAAAGGACAGTGACAAGTTATCTCTCTCTATCAAAAAGAGAGAAATTATGGCCCATTTACCAAATTATCCAGTTTTTAGAGATCTCTAAAGATGTATGTGTGAAATGTTTATTTCCAAGCGTCCAAGACTGTCAAATATTAAAGTTTCGTTCATTAACATTAGATCTATTAACAGATGTTTCGGTTTTCCTTACGGCGATTATGAAATTTTGCTGACACTTGAAAATACCAAGATTTCACAAAACCCAAGCATGTTATATACAGTCGACACTCGTTGTGTCGAAGTCGTAGAGGCCGTCAAAATACCTCGACATATCCGAAGTTTGACTCATCCGATTTTGTTCGGCTTCAAGATATTTGATATTTGACCGTTTTTGCAACTTATCAAGTAAGAATATTATTGAAATATAGTAGGAAAAGGAAAGAAATTGCTAGTGTCGAGCAATTTCTATCATTTTCCTACTATATTTCAATGGCTATATTCAGTTCGAAATTATTTTGTTTTGAAAAAAAATATGTCAATAGATGAGGACGGGACCAGATTTGAACTTCGACTTAAGCGAAAATTCGACTTATTCGATGTCGACATAACGAGTGTTGAATGTACCTGTTTTGTTTGTTATATTTGTTTCTGTTTAATTTTTGTTGCCAATGCTATGTGATATAATTCTAGTTATTGTGACTATTTTGATAAAGTACTTTAGGAAATAGTAAAAGAAACAGTTTTTGTTGTAGATGGTATTTATTCCTCAACCATAGCCCAAACAATCTCTAGTTTTGACGACTCTGTTAGTTCAGAAATTATTGAGGGAAAAGCTGAAAATGATGATGCAAGTTAATAATTTCTTTTTTTCCATGGAGGATCCATATAATTAAATTTTCTGTTTCCAGTCACATTTGTTTTGTCGTTTGCAACAGCTTTCCATTCGTAGTCCCTTAAAAACGTATAGTGCCGTTTATGAAAGGGTCATCACAGAGCTATAGTGAACAGATAAGGCGGGGAAATGGTTTTCCAAACTGCAATATTTTATTTATTGTTCATCAAGCCCTATTTTGATTTTGCTTGGTTTTCAAAATAATTTAAACAGAGATTGTTGGCGCATCTAAACATAATAATGATTATGTTCCTGGTCACAAATCAGTCTACCAACAGTCGCCAGGATAACTATTATTCTTTCCAAAATACCCGCTGTTTTTCACCCCACTCAAAATAAAGTTGAACACTGTGTACGCGGCAAATTTTATACCTTTCACAAACTTTAACATTTTAGACTGTCCCAATTTGAAAGTTGTTGCAGACGACAATATTAAGTTGGGCGAAATTTGTTTTTTTTTTTCCATTATAGGTAAGAAAACATTGTAGATAATGAAGAAATTGCTTGACAGCGCACTAGAGAGACTACAAAGTATAGATGTTTGGTCCAAACTGAGCCTGTCATAACCGTTCATATTTTTTGCCAACGGTTGACGACGGATCCCCCCTCTCCCCCCCCCCCCCCCCCCCTTCAGATCGGCCCAATATTGAATCTGCAACACCAAACGCTAGCCGCCCGATAGTTATGATCGGCCCGATATCGGCCTTACGTTTGCCCGTTTTCGGAAAAAAGGTAGAAAATTCAGATTTCCATCTGATATCGGCCCGACATAGGTCCGATATTGGCAAAACTAGCCGATATTCCGACTTACAGCTTACATCGGCTCGATGTCGTATGTTTGCTGGGAATAATCTGGAAAATATGGGGCGCCAAACAGCACATTTTGCCAACTCACCGAATTTCCCTGATATTTTTCCAACAACAACACAAAAAAAACAACAACACTAAGCTGCATGCTGATGACCAGCAAATTCTCAATTTCTCTGATATTTTTCTAATATCCATTTTATCGTCTGCAGCAGCTTTCAGATTTGAACAATTAGAAAAGATAGTCTGGGAAAGGTTTCAGTTTATATCTGAAGTTGAAAACTAGATCTTCCCCCCAAACAAGGTCTTCTTTTGATATCACTGGTCAACTAGGCTTTGGAAATTATTGATAGAAAAGAAACAAAATGTTGGGATTCTGCTTTTTCTCAGTGTATTTTGATGCTTTCCACGATCATTACACACTAAGTCGCCCAAATACTGACTGGTCTACAAAATGTTGTCGCTTTTCAACGAAAACCTCGTATCTACAGGTTGTTTTAAGCTGCAGATACGTGGTTTTCGTTGAAAAGCAGCTGTGTGTACATTTTTCAGTTACCCGGTTTCGAAAACGTTCCAGAGTTCGGGAAATGAGAAAATAAAGGACACCCTTTTCGCATCAGAATATAAGATAATCCATTCTGGCTTCGTTAGAGAAAGCTTTGGCATACACTGAGACAAAAGAAGAAAATGCGGATCATAAGCATTTCCTCCATTTCCATCATTATTTTCACAACACCCATTCTTACTCTTTCCGAAACGATGCTACTTTGTCGCTATTTATATAGCGACATCCAAATATCAAAGAGCGAGTTTTCATCAGAGAAGACTCGGGTTAATAAATGAGCAACATGGGCTGATCCAGAGGGTAGGCCTCGTTGGTTAGCCCTCTCGAATTTGTAAAGAAAAGGCTAGTCAAAGTGTTACAACCCCCTCCCCTTGGAATACACTGTCACCTCTTGGAAAATGTCTGGAGCCGCGCATGACTGGTAGGTATCCGTACCACCTTCAAAATTAAATTTTAGACTATTTATCACGAACAGCGACCGCCCGTTCATCTCATAGATATTATATAAATATCACATGCCTCTCAGGGTAATACAGAGTGTCCCAAAAAAAACGGAACCCACTTTTGAAAGAGCATTTCTCATGTATTAAGTAATATGTCTCCACCAAATTTACATATGCAATAGCAACGACAGTTTTCTATTAGCACTTAAAATTTGGTTGAAAGATAATGATTAGTTTTGAAAATATTGGCATTCAAATGTATATACCCAGAAAACCATTTTAACACGATATCGATTTTTCCGTATGCAGCGCGCACCTACATTCATTTAATAAGTTGACGCTTCACAATTGGTTAATATATTCAATACAGTACAAAAGTGATTTTGAAACATTGTATTCACAATAGTGCATTTCCTTTCATCTTTTTGCTAATAAATAAACTGTAAAAGAAGAGCCGCGATATAACTAAAATGAATTCAAACAAAATATCCAAAAGCATCCCAGACTCATGAATAATAATCATAGGCACTTTCTGAACAACATGCCGGTCACCGCTCAATTGAAAAGTATTACGGGTTTCATTTGACCTGACACTGACATATATGCAAAACATGTTCATATATGAAAAATAACACAAAATTCACCAAAAAGAATTAAATCATGATCCATAAAAATGTATACTATGCAAGATAATTAAGACTGGACTAATTTTAGGAAACATCTCAAGCTTGTAATTCATGAAAATAAAAGTTAAAACTGCGCAATGTGAAATGAATCATATGAATTAATTCAAACAACCACCCTATGGACTACATTTGAAAGTACAGCACGTGTACATATTAAATTTTGAGAAAATCGGTACATACATGTACAACGGCACAGAAGTCAGCAGCTGGCCGTTAATGCGCTTTCATGAACAAACAGGGCGCAAAAATCAATATCGTGTCAGATCGGATTTTTAGTGTCATTATTAATTTGCTTATAACTTTTGAACCGAGGCATATTTTTTTGTGAAATTTGGAACACAAATGCAAAAATAATGTATCTTCAGTACTGCAAATTCTTAAATTAGATTCTTCGTTTACGCATTAAAATATTTGACTTTGAATTAGGGTTCCGTTTTTTTTTGGGACACTCTGTAGTACATATTGTCTACCCAAGACCGGTAATGTTGACCGAGGCGTTAGCCGAGGTCAACATTACCGGTTCGAGGGTAGACAATATGTAGGCTACTATTATCCTGACAGGCATGTGATATTCATTTTATTATACCGAACATTGAAACATTTAGTGAAAGGGAGAAAATTTCTGATTGATAACATTTTCTCCTTTTCCCTTAATATATTTCTGTTCTTTAACCGTTTTTCACACAAGATATGTTTTGACGTCCCTAATAGAGTTTGCCTTTGAAAACATCGAGACAAAAGTGGGAAATGTTGATATTCAGGATTTTTGTCCTTTTATCTCGATGTTTTATTGTTATAATAGACTTTTCTATTCATAAATATTTCATATTTCATTGAGCGTTTATCGACACAGGCTTAACAATTTCCAACCGATATAAGTGACGCCATAAAAACAGAATTCTATTTATAGAACACGCAGCGGGTATATTCTGTTTTTATTCGGGAGACAGGGAGGAGCTTAGTAAACGGTTCATTCCATTTAAGCTTGGGGAGAAACAGCCTTCTCGATTAGCGGTAATTCGTCGGCATGGTTTCAAAACATTATAACTACAGCGTGAATCAATCTGTAGCTACGAGTTTAAAAATCAACAACACATTCTACAATCGCACGTTGTTTCAATTTGAAATATGCTCATGCTCGTGCCGCACGTTTATTCTCTTCTATCAACCAAGGTATCGAGAAGTAAACTCGTCGAATAACCTCTTTACTTAGCCACACCCTGTCAGGTGAATAAAAACGGAATATAATATTAAAAAATATTAACCGGTTAATATTATCTGAGTGATGAATAGTACGAAATATTAGGTTTGTAATTATTGAATGATAAGGTCACGTGAGGTATGATAAAATAATATATACACTTTCTTAAAATCAACGACCAGTGGCGCAGTTTTCAATGTCTATGCACTTTTTAAAATATTACTTAATCACGTGCGTATTTTCAATGTTCTTTTTTTTCTTTTTCTTTCTTTTTTTTTTTTTTTTTTTTTTTTTTTTTTTTTTTTTTTTTTTTTTTTTTTTTAACACATTTTAAAACGATTGGGAAGCAAGTTTCTTCAACTTATTTTAATACCTCTCGATTGAGCTTCCTAGAAATCCACCAGTAAGCTACTCGTGCCGAATATGTGGGCTTATGAGAAGCCGATAACAACCTCCGCTACCGGGGATCGAACTCAGAACCTCTTAGTCGCAAGGCCGAGTCTATCTCTCGACTACGGACACCACGATTTCTGACAAAAAATAACTGTGCGCCCGTTAAATGTGCAAACTTAGCTACGCCCCAGGTCAGAGTGCACACTGGAACTTGGCACTTTAACACTTTATTCTTCTCCTTAGTCAATTTCTTTGGGATGATCACGCAGAGTGATCGTTGGTTAGTTTCGCGTTACGTCGTGTAATCAAATGAAAGAGAGTGGTGTGACACCATTAATAAAGGGAGGCTACTATGACCACCCCAGAAATTTCTCATTTGACATCGAAAGACTTCGAGTTTGTGTACGAGCCAGCAGAAGATTCGTTTTTGCTGATTGATGCAATTGAGAAAGACATTCAATTGATAATTCAGAGAAGGTGATGATAATTTTCAATTATTTTCAACGCCCATATATTATATCGTCATCAGTTTTCGCGAATTTTGTTTATTCGGTCCCTTTATGTTTCACACCGAAAAAAAACCGCCATCTTGTTATTTACGGGTTAGACAGATCTAGTTTCTATCATGGCTTAACACCAAAATAAACCCCATGTCTAAATAGTTACATTATGAGTCTTTATGTGTGTGCCTCCTAATGTTGCAGATTTTCTTAGAGAATGTGGCAAACATTCTTTCTTCCATGTGAAATGCATCTTTATTTCAGCCCAACTCTGTGTCTGGAGATAGGATCTGGTTCTGGTATTTGTTCAACGTTTCTAGCCAGAGAACTTGGCTCAAAAGTCTTCACCATGTAAGTAACTATACACTTTACCAAACAAGAACTACTCACATACTGGTACTTTTGACATCACTACCCTAATGACAAAGGTTTTGAAAAGCATCAGGGAAAAGAAGAAAATACTGACAGTTTTTTTTTTTTGGGGGGGGGGGGGGGGGGGGTATTTCGGGAAGGGGCCCTAGGGTCTTTTCAATTGGGAAAGTTAGGGGCGTTAATCCTAAAATTGGTAAATTTTCAAACATTTACTGCTTACCTCATTTTTTAAAGGTGAAATTCATTTACAAATTGAAAAGTTTGATACGGAGATTGGGTAGGGAGCTTTAATTCGTCCTCAAATGACTGTAAAAGTAATATTACCAATGTTTTGATAGTTTTGGTATTTTTATGCTCCCCGAAGGGAGAGCATATAGTCGCTGCTTCGTCTGTCTGTCCGTCCGTCCGTCTGTCCGTCCGTCCGTCCGAAGCGATTTCTCTATAACCCTTGGGCCAAATCAAATGAAACTTATCATGTGAACTCCCTATGACATAATGCCGATGTACTTTTCCCAGTTTTTGGATTTGAGGCCTCGTCATGGGAAAAGGGGACTTAAGGTCAAATACACTTTTTCTCTAATTTCTCATAGTCTAATGGTCAGAATTTGATGAAATTTCATATTTGAGTAGCAAATCAGATGCCCTTGACAATTAACTACTTGAAATTTGCGTATAAAAAGTATGTCATGGAAAAAGGGGGCTTATCGTTTGTTAGCTTAATCTTAGCTCTGTATGGCATACATTTATTGTGACAAAGCCTTATTCGGGGAGCATTGTCCGTCTCTGACGGCTCTTGTTTCTAAATTGTGAGTGCCTGATTGGGCATTTTTTTCCAGATTGGGAAAAGTAAGCTAAATTCAATTGGGAAAGGTGCCAAATTTCGGCCCCAAAGACACCCCAAAAAATCTCTGACTGACAATCAGCATTTCATGCTTTTCCCTGAATGTTTTCAATATTTTCTGCCTTTATTAAAATTGATTTTGTCGTTTCAAACATTTTAAATTGAACCTTCGGCTTCCTAAAATAAGTAAAATGTCATCACTTGGGTAAGGATAAACCATTCACCAGATAGCAACATTTTCTGAGTCGTCCAAAATTGAACATTTTAACAAATACAAAATATTTTCAAATAATGTTCTTTATATTGCTTTATTTGGATAGTTTAGGCATTTTGGAATAACATACAATCTTTATTATTTTGAAAGTCTTTCTATATGATAATCTTCATTTTAAGTCAGTACCGTAATTATTCTAATAAACGCCCGGGTGTTTATTAGAAACATGGTTGATGGAAAAGTAGGGGGTGGGCGTTTATTAGAGGTATTCTACTTTTGGTAGTCAACATTTGTGAATTAAGTGTCAATTCATGGACTCAAAGTTCAGTATGTCAAAATTGGCAAAGTTTTATTATCAGGACTGCAAAATACGATTTTTCGATAAAACTCCTTCCATGCAAACAGATTGAGGGCTAGACATCCTCTTTTTCATTGGTTTTGAAAATGATTTTCATTTATGACTTACGCTATTTCAATCTGTAATTGGGGGATGGGCTTTTATTAGAATCATCCTTCTTTGCTAAAATTGTTCTTGAAATAAGCAGATTTTCAGCCCAGATTTTTTGGGGGGGGGGGTGTTTATTAGAATATGGGCATTTATTAGAATAATTACGGTATTATCCTTTAAGTTTTAAATAGAAAGACTTTGCAATTCACAGGGTTATGGAATAGTATGAAAGTGAACTTTATTTTGTTTGACTATTTTACAGATGTACAGATATCAATCCTAAAGCAGCTGACCTATCTCGTAAAACAGCCAATATAAACCATGTGTGTACTGACCATGTAATCACAGATTTGGTAAGCCACTCAAGACGCTTGGATCAATTTATTATATTTTCATAATTTACAAAAGCCTCAATTATTATGAGTCAACTAGAGACAGGTTCGGAAAATGAGTGTAAAGATCACAAGGAAAATTAGCCCAATGTTTTGGTTTCACTGATTTCTTATTTCTATAGCGACAATGAGGGAAATGCTGATAACAAGCATTTTCTCCTTTTGCATCAATATTTTCTGACTGTACTTTACTATAAAAGACTTTCCCACGGTATCTTCCAATTGATTGCCTGCAACAGCTGTCGAATTAGATTAGACAAGTCTAAATGTTTGCTGTCTTGGAAAGGATTAACCTTAAAAAGCAAACTATATTATTGTAGGTTAGTGGATTATCAGACCGACTACAGCATCAGGTAGATGTACTCTTGTTTAACCCTCCCTATGTTGTTACACCAAGTGAAGAGGTAGGATTTTTTTTTGTTAAATATATTTCAAATATTAATTACTCATTAGGTATTTCTTATGGGTTATAAGTATGGAAATTTGGATATCATATCATGGAAAATATTGACATATAAAGAGAAAATGTTGGCTTTCAGCATTTTAATTTTTCTCTCAATGCTTTTTAAAACTTCTTTTATCTTATTTAAACCGAAGTGGCGAATTATGATACCCTGATAGCTGGTGTGTCTGTTACAAATTTCTTATGTGTGCAACTCTTACATTTTCAAATATTTACATTTACAAAATTCAGATAACTTATGTAGTTCTTATCTGCCCTTGAATTGAAAAAAAAGACCATTTTAACCAACAAGTGCATCCCAAAGCCGTTATGCGCCATGGCAGAAAGTTCTTGTTTGAGTTGTAAAAACAAGGATTTGTTAACATAATAATTGAGCCAGGATCTGGAAAAACGTCCCTTAATTAAGGCTGAGTCCAACATAGATCCAAATCAGCCTGTGCATACGCACAATCTGATCAGGATCCATGTTGTTCTCTAATGACTTCTTAGTGACCTGTAGTAACTTAAAGAGAGCAGCATGGATGTACATTGGATTGCAATTGACAACAGGCTTATCTCGAAACTCAATTTTTAAGAATGCTATAAGGGACGTTTTTTCATATCCCAGCTCAATTGTTTATTATAACAGGTTGGGGGTCAAGGTATAGAGGCATCCTGGGCAGGTGGGGAGCGTGGACGTGAAGTTATTGATAGAGTGTTACCTGTTGTACCTAAACTGTTGTCGGAACAGGGTCTATTTTACCTGGTGGTCATTAAGGAAAATAATTCAGGTAAGTCACATTATAGAAATATGTGCAGGTGGGGAGCGTGGTGGAGAAGTTATTGATAGAGTGTTACCTGTTATACCTAAACTGTTATCAGAACAGGGTCTATTTTACCTGGTGGTCATTAAGGAAAATAATCCAGGTAAGTCACATATAGAAATATGGGCAGGTGGAGAGCGAGGAAGAGAAGTAATTGATAGAGTGTTACCTGTTATACCTAAACTGTTGTCGGAACAGGGTCTATTTTACCTGGTGGTCATTAAGGAAAATAATCCAGGTAAGTCACATATAGAAATATGGGCAGGTGGAGAGCGTGGAAGAGAAGTTATTGATAGAGTGTTACCTGTTATACCTAAACTGTTATCAGAACAGGGTCTATTTTACCTGGTGGTCATTAAGGAAAATAATCCAGGTAAGTCACATATAGAAATATGGGCAGGTGGAGAGCTCGGTCAAGAAGTTATTGATAGAGTGTTACCTGTTGTACCTAAACTGTTGTCAGAACATGGTCTATTTTACCTGGTGGTCATTAAGGAAAATAATCCAGGTAAGTCACATATAGAAATATGGGCAGGTGGGGAGCGTGGACGTGAAGTAATTGATAGAGTGTTACCTGTTGTACCTAAACTATTGTCAGAACATGGTCTATTTTACCTGGTAGTCATTAAGGAAAATAATCCAGGTAAGTCACATATAGAAATATGTGCAGGTGGGGAGCGTGGACGTGAAGTTATTGATAGAGTGTTACCTGTTGTACCTAAACTGTTGTCAGAACATGGTCTATTTTACCTGGTGGTCATTAAGGAAAATAATCCAGGTAAATAACACAGAAACATGGGCAGGTGGGGAGCGTGGTCGAGAAGTTATTGATAGAGTGTTACCTGTTATACCTAAACTGTTATCAGAACAGGGTCTATTTTACCTGGTGGTTATTAAGGAAAATAATCCAGGTAAGTCACATATAGAAATATGGGCAGGTGGAGAGCGAGGAAGAGAAGTTATTGATAGAGTGCTACCTGTTGTACCTAAACTGTTATCAGAACAGGGTCTATTTTACCTGGTGGTTATTAAGGAAAATAATCCAGGTAAGTCACATATAGAAATATGTGCAGGTGGGGAGCGTGGACGTGAAGTTATTGATAGAGTGTTACCTGTTGTACCTAAACTATTGTCAGAACATGGTCTATTTTACCTGGTGGTTATTAAGGAAAATAATCCAGGTAAATAACACATAGAAATATGGACAGGTGGGGAGCGTGGTCGAGAAGTTATTGATAGAGTGTTACCTGTTGTACCTAAACTGTTGTCAGAACATGGTCTATTTTACCTGGTGGTTATTAAGGAAAATAATCCAGGTAAATAACTCATAGAAATATGAGCAGGTGGGGAGCGTGGTGGAGAAGCTATTGATAGAGTGTTACCTGTTATACCTAAACTGTTATCAGAACAGGGTCTATTTTACCTGGTGGTCATTAAGGAAAATAATCCAGGTAAGTCACATTATAGAAATATGTGCAGGTGGGGAGCGTGGTGGAGAAGTTATTGATAGAGTGTTACCTGTTATACCTAAACTGTTATCAGAACAAGGTCTATTTTACCTGGTGGTCATTAAGGAAAATAATCCAGGTAAGTCACATTATAGAAATATGTGCAGGTGGGGAGCGTGGTGGAGAAGTTATTGATAGAGTGTTACCTGTTATACCTAAACTGTTATCAGAACAGGGTCTATTTTACCTGGTGGTCATTAAGGAAAATAATCCAGGTTAGTCACATTATAGAAATATGTGCAGGTGGGGAGCGTGGACGTGAAGTAATTGATAGAGTGTTACCTGTTGTACCTAAACTATTGTCAGAACATGGTCTATTTTACCTGGTAGTCATTAAGGAAAATAATGCAGGTAAATAACACATAGAAATATGGGCAGGTGGAGAGTGAGGAAGAGAAGTTATTGATAGAGTGTTACCTGTTGTACCTAAACTGTTATCAGAACAAGGTCTATTTTACCTGGTGGTCATTAAGGAAAATAATGCAGGTAAGTCACATTATAGAAATATGTGCAGGTGGGGAGCGTGGTGGAGAAGTTATTGATAGAGTGTTACCTGTTATACCTAAACTGTTATCAGAACAAGGTCTATTTTACCTGGTGGTCATTAAGGAAAATAATCCAGGTAAGTCACATTATAGAAATATGTGCAGGTGGGGAGCGTGGTGGAGAAGTTATTGATAGAGTGTTACCTGTTATACCTAAACTGTTATCAGAACAGGGTCTATTTTACCTGGTGGTCATTAAGGAAAATAATCCAGGTAAATAACACATAGAAATATGGGCAGGTGGAGAGCGTGGTCGAGAAGTTATTGATAGAGTATTACCTGTTGTACCTAAACTGTTGTCAGAACGGGGTCTATTTTACCTGGTGATCATTAAGGAAAATAATCCAGGTAAATAACTCATAGAAATATGAGCAGGTGGGGAGCGTGGTCGAGAAGTTATTGATAGAGTGTTACCTGTTGTACCTAAACTGTTGTCAGAACAAGGTCTATTTTACCTGGTGATCATTAAGGAAAATAATCCAGGTAAATAACTCATAGAAATATGAGCAGGTGGGGAGCGTGGTCGAGAAGTTATTGATAGAGTGTTACCTGTTGTACCTAAACTATTGTCAGAACATGGTCTATTTTACCTGGTGATCATTAAGGAAAATAATCCAGGTAAATAACTCATAGAAATATGAGCAGGTGGGGAGCGTGGTCGAGAAGTTATTGATAGAGTGTTACCTGTTGTACCTAAACTGTTGTCAGAACATGGTCTATTTTACCTGGTGGTCATTAAGGAAAATAATCCAGGTAAGTCACATTATAGAAATATGGGCAGGTGGGGAGCGTGGTCGAGAAGTTATTGATAGAGTGTTACCTGTTGTACCTAAACTATTGTCAGAACATGGTCTATTTTACCTGGTGGTCATTAAGGAAAATAATCCAGGTAAATCACTTGTAGAAATAATGTAATTAAACAGAGTTTTATGGCTTCTAATAAAACTGTTTTAAGTGAAAATAAGCACCTGTCCCGAATACATGTTTAAGTTAAACCCATTACCAGACAGTAACATTAAAGGCTAATAAAAGATGCTGCATAGGAGTTTTAAGTGAATGAAATTTCACTTTTTCATTGGGTTTTTTTTCTAGGTAGAAAAAGATGACACCCCACAAGACAAAGGCTTTGGACAGTGTTTTGTGAAATGAAGTAATTCCTTATCACAATCAATCTCATCATTCTCCACAATGTTTTCCAAAATCTTTGTCTTGTGGGGGTGTCATCGTTTGGTAATGGGTTAAGTAATAATGGCGTTATTTTTCAGGCGAGATAGGAGAAATCATGAAGACTCATGGACTTAAGATGTCTATTGTGCTATCCAGAAGGACTGGACCAGAGTTCCTATCTGTACTCAGGTTTAATAGATGAAATATGGTCGGTTTACAGATTACAGTATAGTGTCTATGGTAGACAAGTAGTGTCTGCCTTGCGACAGTGGCAGTGCAGCGATAACATGCTGGACCTGTAATACAATTGTTGCTGGTTCAATCCACTTTGAACTGAATTCCCGTCTCAATATGAACTTAGCTGTTGACTTGGATGTGGAATTCCATTCAATGCAATCAACCTTTCTATCAAGAGGTTCAAAGTTCAATCCCAGGTAGCTGAGGTTGTTCTAGGACTATTCATCCACCAACACATGCAGAGTGATATATGTGCGGTTACCAGAAAGCAAAATCCAGATGGATATATCCAAGCTGTATAAACTTGTTTCCAATCCATGTAAAATAGATATCTTTGAATAATAAATATCATGGGAAATTGAATCTACATATTTTATTTCTATTTCACTCGCTTTCAAATTTTCGGCATCTGCGCCTCTCACTTCAGAGGTCTGGGATCTATCCTCACCCATGTATTTTGACAAAACTGTCACCCACCAAAGGTTTGATAATAGTTAACCTATGTGGGCGAGCAGTTGGAGGCTCAGTAAGGATGTTGTGGTAGTAGTGGTATGAGGAACAATAGGAATCCATGGTTAGTTGCTCCAGCTGCCACAATATGACCATTTCAGTTGAAAGCGGTGCAAAACCCAAATCAATCAATGACAGTTTTGGTAAATTGACCTTTTTCAAGAAACAATTCTTATAGCTCTACTTTACCTACATCATGACCTCCGTGTTTTGTTCAGTAATCTTTTAGAATACTGGAAGTGATGTCACATGGTCAATGATGTAAAATACATTGAGTGATCAATGTAAAATAGCTGACTGCGATCATGATGTAGTTAAAGTAGTGCTTTAAGAATTGTCCAAAAATTGATAAAATTCCACTGAATTAATAGTCAGAGTAATGATTCTTTTCCTAGAGGCTGATATTATGGTCACAGAAGTGTGTGCTAAGTTTCAGTGCAATATCATGAATAGAAACTGATATACCAATGGCTCAGCGCCAAACGGCTGTAACTGCCTATATGTTTATAGGCAGTTACAACCGTTTCACGCTGAGCCATCAATATGACACTTGCATGTAAAACCAAATGCATTATGGTTCCATTAGTTGCACTAAAAATGAATAATACAAACTGTAAATAATTTAAGTATTTTATTAATCAACCCTATGTGTTTGCCATCACAACACATCTGGTCACATAGATGGGTGATTGCAAAACTATTGTAAGTGAAGAGCTGCAGATAACAGGGATAAAGGCTTTTTAAAATGCAATATTTCCTTAATTGATAAAAAACCCTTATGTTGTGGATACTCATTGGAATCGTCTCGTCGAGACGATTCTCGACAAGACGATTCCAATGAGTACCCACAACATAGGGTTTGGATATGAAATAACGATTTTAGAAAGTCGTATCTGTTGCTCTGTAAAAGCTTATTAAAATGCAGTCACTTACAACAGTGTTGCGATAAGCCCTCAAAACATGGATGGGTTCATGTAAAACTGCTGCAATACCTTATCAAAATGTTTGCGCTTATAACAGTGTTACGATAAACCCTCAACTTTATGGATAGCACTATAAACATTAAACAGTAAATACCACGGTGGGTAACCCACATGACTTTTTGGAAGCGTTCACACTGAAAAAATCGCCCGCTTCAAGATATGTTTTGTTTAATTTCTCAGCTTATACGCTACAGATTTTGACGAGATAAAGTGCACCATACGCGCATTTGATAGGGCCATTCTCGTTTGTAACTCACTCTGTTCTGAATCATGTGTTTTCTTCAAACATTCAAGTTCGGTGCACGCGAACTCTTCCTACTTTCGTTTTGTGCCGAAAAAACTTCACTTGAATGTTTGAAGAAAGTGCTGGATTGTGAGCAGAGTCAGTTACAATCGGGAATGTCCCACTCAATTGCGCGTTCGGTGCACTTTATTTTACCACAATCCGTAGAGTATAAGTTGAGAAATTAAACAAAACATACTTTGAAGCAGACGATTTTTCAGTGTGATCGCTATCCAAATGTCACGTGGGTTACCCACCGTGATACTGCAGTATCAAAAACATTCAGATCAAACAGGGTTGCATACTTGGCAACTTTGTAAAATGATAGCAAATTGTACACATTTACCAGCCATAATTGACAATGATGTAGGCTATTTAAGTTCAGTGCTTAAAGACTAACTCCTTTGATTTTGCACTATTTAACCCATCACCACACAGTGACTCCTTCTGACTCCTTACAAGAAACTGCCTGGCCATGGAAAACATTGTGGAAAATGAAGAAATTGCTTGTGACAAGCAATTTCTTCATTTCCCACAATGTTTTCTACCCAAAAAGCTATAGAATTACAAAATTTCTTCATATTGAAATGTCGTCTGCAACTTCTTTCAAATTGGACTACCCTAAAATGTTGTCGTTTGGTAACGGGTTAAAATGTGCGCATGATAGATGAACATGTTGACAGGTCTCCAAGTGAAACCTTTAAAACCTTTAATCTCGGAGCAAACCTTTACTTTTTCCCAGAAAACCTTTAAAAAGCCAAAATAGCCTGTAATTCTCTCTCAAAACCTTTCTATTTGCTCTGACTAGTTACTGTCCAAGCAAAAAGAAAGTAATAGATTTTATGCTTCATAGTCCCTTCTTTTATGTTTTGTCTTGCAATGCAGATATCATCAGTTGCCACCAAATCGTACCTAATTTTTCTTGGGAGAGACCCCCCATACTCCCCTTATAAGAGGGGTGCATAAAATGATTTTTGGTTATGACCATGCATTTTTTGACGGAAATGGCCTTTATTCACTCTTTATTTTGTCATATTTTACACTAAAAGGCCTTTATTTTCACACATAGGGGCCTTTATAAAAACTTAATTTTTGTTGTTGTCTGCTAGGAGGCCTGTGTTGATTGTATGCAGTTTTAAAATGAGCACATCATCTGTGTAAATGCAAAACTTTGTATGTCGATTTTTGCGATTTTCAAAGTAAACCATTGTATGTCCAATTTAGACAATTATTGCAAGTTTTGGGATATTTTGACATAAGTATAAATGACACATTATATGTGCACAATGTGTCATTCAAGTAAATCTTTGAGATTTGCAAAAGTTATAAAAACAAGATGTGTTTGTGAAACACTAATGCCCCCGAAATGGCAATTTTTTGAAAAAAGGTCAATGTTAAGTATTCTTGTTTAGTTTTTGAAATACAGACAGACTGACAGACAGACAACAGTAGAACAATATGCTCATGGGCCGCGTTTTACTAACATAGATTTTTGCAAAAACCTTGTAACAACACATCTGATTGAAAGAGAAATCATAACAGTAATTATTCGGCCAATCAAATGTGTTGTTGTTTCAAAAATGTTCGTAAGTTCGTTAGTAAAACGCGGCCATGGTCTTTCGATACAGGCCTGTGCACAAAAATGTATTCATAGATAATCAACAGAGTGTGACACCTTAATCAATTAACAAATGGCAGAATTTTAGGCTGGTCCAAATTCAAAGATGTTGCAGACAAAAACTTTTCTTTATAAACATCTATTTTGTTGTCTTAGGCAGCTTTTAAACTAGGTCTCTTTCGAATTTTGATGTTTGAAAGGGTTAATTCAAGTAACACATTCGCAGACAGGAATATAATTTCATATGTTTTATAAGACCTTTGCCTTCAAGGTAGTTACCACTAATGAGATGCACACAACCTTGCAATTATTCAGGCCTCGGAATTATTCAGGCGACTTCATAAACATTCGGTAGTGGAAGTTTCCATATGTAACAATGTTAACAAAGTTGCACCAACTAGAACTGTCACAGGATGTGACTTGATCCCCCCCCCCCCCCCCCCCGCAAAAGCTTTCACTACAAGAAAGGGCAATAAGTGTACAAAGTTTGAAGTTGCTAGCACTAATGGTTTAGAAGATATGGTCCATACAAAAATGAAAGGGTACACACAACAAAGGGCAATAACTCAAAAAGTGGGTGTGGCAGAGTATTGGTTATTGTACATGACACTTCCCCACAATGAGATCGATAAGTGTACCAAATTTGCAGTTGCTATGACTTATGGTTTAGAAGATATGGTCCAGACAAAAATGTAAGGGTTCAAACAACAAAGGGCAATCACTCAAAAAGTGGGTGTGGCAGAGTAATGGTTATTGTACATGAGACTTGCCCACAATGAGATGTATAAGTGTACCAAGATTGTTGAAGTTGCTAGCAGTTATGGTTTAGAAGATATGGTCCGGACAAAAATGCAAGGGTACAAACAACAAAGGGCAATCACCCAAAAAGTGGGTGTGGCAGAGTAACAATTCTTGTACATGACAATTCTCCAAATGAGATATATACTTGTAGAAAGTTTGATGTAGCTAGCTTTAATGGTTTAGAAGATATGGTCCATACAAAAATGAAAGGGTACACACAACAAAGGGCAATAACTCAAAAACTGGGCATGGCAGAGTAACAGTTAGTAAATATGACACTTCCCCACAATGAGATCTATAAGTGTACCAAGATTACAATTGCTAGGACTTATGGTTTAGAAGATATGGTCCAGACAAAAATGTAAGGGTTCAATCAACAAAGGGTAATCACTCAAAAAGTGGGCGTCGCAGATTAATGGTTATTGCACATGAGACTTACCCACAATGAGATGTATAAGTGTACCAAGTTTGAAGTTGCTAGCAGTTATGGTTTAGAAGATATGGTCCGGGCAAAAATGCAAGGGTACAAACAACAAAGGGCAATAACCCAAAAAATGGGCGTGGCAGAGTAACAATTCTTGTACACGAGACTTCCCCACAATAAGATCTATGTGTGTACCGAGCTTGAAGTTGGTAGCATACATGGTTTAGAAGATATGCTCTGGAGAAATATTTTGTCCACGGACAGACAGACATACATACAGACAGACAGACAGGTTGATTCCAGTATACCCCCTAAAACATTCGTTTTGCGGGGGTATAATAAAACATTCGTTTTGCGGGGGTATAAAAATTCTGACATCGAATGAATCTTAGACTGAATGGGTGGATTTTCTTAACATTAGCAAACCACAGCACAAGTATTGTTTATTACTGTAGTGTGAAAGTGGAATATATCCATCAGAGACTGCCTGTTGTCCTGCATATTGCCATTAGAAACTGTTGGTATATAGCCGGTGTCACCGATGTACGGGGGGAGGTCTGGATGGGGGCGGGGGCATTGATGACACATCTTTAGGTTTCGGCATCCATCTTTCTACTTCAGCTACGTGAAACAGCATGTCCTTAGTCACGGGATGCTTGATACTTTCACATACAGCTAGAATATACAAAGGGTTCTTAGTGAGATATAGCTCATGATAATTGAACTGGCAGAGCAGCCCTAGCCAATAGGCTGGGATGCTCTGCCAGGTCATTTATCATGAAGTATAATTATGTGAAACAACTTATGTTACCATGCGTAAAGAGACATTAATTTTCATCTTAACCAAAATCTTGACAGCAAATATCTAAGTCTAGAAATCTATCATTAAAGGTGATAAAATAAATGCGCCATTACATATGTCAGGATAAGTGTTTCTTCGTCAAAGCAGAAATAAAAATTTATTACTTCTTGACAGAATTTTTATAAAAAATTCTTTCACATCTTCAGGTCATAATGAACTCTTCTACCAAGTATGAAAAACATCGAACTAAAATTGCATAGGAGGCTTTACACAGACAAAATTTTGTGAACAGAAAGACCTAAGTCTGGTTCCAGTTTAACATTGTTTATGGGGGGAATGATAAATGGTTGTCACATTATAAAACATTCCTGACTATGTATTCATAAAAACAAGTATCTGATGTTGTATGCAACACATAAAGTCCCCTACCGGCTTCACATTGACTCAATATGGTAATCAATAATAGATTAAGATGAACAAGTCATCAAAATAATTGTCAAACATATGAAATGTTATGCCCAACTGGAGGTGATTAATACTGCTGCATCACCACCCTGACTAACATGGCTTATAAATTTTTTATGCTCCCCGAAGGGAGAGCATATAGTCGCCGCTTTGTCTGTCCGTCCGTCCGTCCGTCCGTCCTGTCCGTCCGTCATTCCGTCCGTCCGTCTGTCCGTCCGTCCGAAGCGATTTCTCCATAACCCTTGGGCCAAATCAAATGAAACTTACCATGTGAACTCCCTATGACAAAATGCCGATGTACTTTTCCCGGTTTTTGGATTTGAGGCCTCGTCATGGGAAAAGGGGACTTAAGGTTAAATACAGTTTTTCTCTAATTTCTCCTAGTCTAATGGTCAGAATTTGATGAAATTTCATATTTGAGTAGCAAATCAGATGCCCTTGACAATAAACTATTTAAAATTTGCGTATACAAAATATGTCATGCAAAAAGGAGGCTTAACATTTGTTAGCTTTATATTAGTTCTGCATGGCATATATTAATTGTGACAATGCCTTATTCGGGGAGCATTGTCCGTCTCTGACGGCTCTTGTTTACATTTTAAAACAGGTTTCATCAAGTTAGCTTGCTTAGTTATTAAGTTATTGCAGGATCCATTTTTTGCCATATTTTCACTATTTCCGTTACCATAGCAACCGCACTTTTCGTCAAAGAACAAAGATAAAATGATGTGCATAATCTACACATTGCCATCTAGTCATATACCAAGTCTCATCAAATTAGCTTGCTTACTTATTAACTTATCGCAGGATCCAATATTTTTTGCCATATTTTCACTATTTCCGTAACCATAGCAACAACAATTTTAGTCTAAAAACAAAAATAAAATGATGTGCATAATCTACACATTGCCATATAGTCATATACCAAGTCTCATCAAACTAGCTTGCTTAGTTATTATCTTATCGCAGGATCCAATATTTTTTGCCATATTTTCACTATTTCCGTAACCATAGCAACAACAATTTTAGTCTAAAAACAAAAATAAAATGATGTGCATAATCTACACATTGCCATATAGTCATATACCAAGTCTCATCAAACTAGCTTGCTTAGTTATTATCTTATCGCAGGATCCCATTTTTGGCCATATTTTCACTATTTCTGTAACCATAGCAACCTCAATTTAAGTCGAAAAACAAAAATAAAATGATGTGCATAATCTACACATTGCCATCTAGTCATATACCAACTTTCATCAAAAACGCTTGCTTAGTTATTAAGTTATTGCGGGATCCAGATTTGAGCGGATGGACGGACAGACGGATGGACAGACGGACGGACAGACGGAGGGCAAACCTATAGTCCCCTCCAGTGTGAACACCGGTAGGGGACTAATTACCCAGGGCTGTTGAGAAGGATTTATCTGTTCTCTCTGTCATAAACTTCCACGTGTTAGTTTTAAAATCAAAACTACACTTGATTATCAGGATTTCAGTTACCATGGAAACAAAACCTACCCATGGCTGTTGAGATATGGTTAGGGAAGGATTTATCTGTTCTTTCTCTCATAAACTTCCATGTGTTGGTTTTAAAATCAAAACTACACTCTATTATTTTCTTATCATAGTCTTTTATTTCTTTAGTCATCTGAAATGGACAAATATGAGAAAATGGTCTCTGAAATTAATACATTAATGTTAACCACTTAAATCATACTTTATCACACATTAACTTGTGATTAAGTTTAAGGAACAGGTAAATCAAGAGTTTTTTCAGGACAGCAAAACGCGACTACCAAGTGCTGGATAGTGAAAAATTTCAAGTCCCCAAAGGGTAAAAAATCCACTAAATCACTTGTCAGAGTAACAAATCTTTGCCTAGAGGCTGATATTATGGTCACAAAAGCATGTGCAAAGTTTCAGAGCAATAGCTTCAGTAGAAACAGAGATTTGGGAAACTTGCACTTGGATTTTTTTCAAGTTGGAAACTTAACCAAAGTGTTATGATGCCCACACTATCACAAGCAATTTCTTCATTTTCCACAAAACGTGTCTATGTGTGGTAATTGGTTTTAAAGCTACTATTTCCCAGATTTGGGCCCAAAAATTGTCAAATAAAAACGAAATGTACACTTTTTAAGCTTTATATGACCTGATTAAATGATTACAACAAACTATTGAAGCAACGACTCATTTTTTCGCAATCTGATACCAAATTCATGAAGCGATGTCGAAAAGAGGTCAAAACAGTAGGACATGCGACTTTCTTAAATGACGTCACAACATACATGATGACGTCATATTGAAATTCAAGTATGAATCTCGTTTGAATCATGGTCCGCGCTGTATGCGCATGCACAACAATTTAAAAACAAGAGGGCCAGAATGGCCCTATATCGCTCACCTGAAAGAAGTTTAAGAAATTAAGACACACCCACTTTTTTGACGAATCAAAAATTTGCAAACAAATTTTGAACAGGGTCACTCAAGGAACATTGTTGCCAAATTTGTTTCAAATTGACCCAACGCTTGATTTTTAAAGAATTTTTTCTTATGATTTCTCTAAGTCTGATAAGCCACACCCCGCCACGGCCACTTTTTTTGTCCAATACAAAATTTTCCAACACTGTAAGTCCGATAAGCTACGCCCACTTTTTCTGACGAATAAAAAATTTGAGAACAAACTTTAAAAAGATTCACCCAAGGAACATTTCTGCCAAGTGTGGTTCAAATTGGGCCAATGGTTGATTTTTAAAGAATTTTCTTAAAATTTTTCTAAGTCCGATTAGTCACGCCCTGCCACGCCCACTTTTTCAGACAAAACAAAAATTCACATTTTTTTTTTAAAGAGTCACCAAAGGAACATTTCTGCCAAGTTTGGTTCAAATTGGGCCAATGATTGATTTTTAAAGAATTTACGCCTACAATTTTGGACGAATAAAAAATCCGCCAACAAATCTTAGGAAGGGTCACCTAAGGAACATTCCTGCCAAATTTGGTTCTAATTGGCCCAATGGTTAAGGGGAGGAAGATTTTTGAAGAATTTTTTAACAATTTCTCTTGGTTAGATAAGCCCTGCCCTGCCACACCCACATTTTTTTACGAAACTTTAAATTTATGAACAAATATTGAAAAGGGTCACTCAAGGAACAATTCTGCAAAGTTTGGTTCAAATTGGCCCATTGGTTGATTTTTAAAGAATTTTCTTAGGATTTCTCTGAGGCCGAAAAGCCCCTTTCTCCCTGCCACGCCCTCATTTTTTGACAAATGTAAAAATTTGTGAATCAATTTTGAAAAGAGAGACTCAAAGAACATTCCTGCAAAGTCTGTTTCAAATTGGCCCAATGGTTGATTTTTAAAGAATTTTCTTATGATTTCTCTAAGTCTGATAAGCCCCTTTCTCCCTGCCACGGCCATAATTTTTTACAAGTGAAAATATTTTTGAACAAATTTTAAAAAGAATGGCTTAAGGCACATCCCTACAAAGTCTGGTTCAAATTGGCCCAATGGTTGATTTTTAAAGAATTTTCTTATGATTTCTCTAAGTCTGATTAGCCCCTTTCTCCCTGCCACGTCCACGTTTTTTTTTTTGACGAATCAAAAATCTGCGAACAAGTTTTGAGAAGGGCCCTCAAGGAACAATTCTGCCAAGTTTGGTTCAAATTGGCCCAACGGTTGATTTTTAAAGAATTTTCTTATGATTTCTCTAAGTCTGATAAGCCCCTTTCTCCCTGTCATGGCCACATTTTTTGACGAATCAAAAATCTGCGAACAAGTTTTGAGAAGGGTCACTCCAGGAACAATTCTGCCAAGTTTGATTCAAATTGGCCCAATGGTTGATTTTTAAAGAATTTTCTTAGGATTTCTCTAAGTCCGATAAACCCCGCCCTGCCACGCCCACATTTTTTTACGAATCAAAAATCCGTGAACAAGTTTTGAGAAGGGTCACTCAAGGAACATTTCTGCCAAATTTGGTCAAAATTGGCCTGTTGGTTTTGGAGAAGATGTTTGAAGAAATTGTTGACGGACGGACGGACAGACAGACAGACAGACAGACAGACGGACGACGGATGGTGAGTGACCACAATAGCTCACCTCGAGCACTTTGTGCTCAGGTGAGCTAATAATTCTAACCCCATCTGAGACGGGGTTGAATTTAGGTTTGGATTCTCCCTAAATTCAGCTATCTGTCTTGTAATTTCGGCTCATTCTCTGTCTGAATCGCATATTATTAACCATCCCGAGGTGGTCAACACAAAAGTTTTGCATATTTTTTCAAAAAAAATCATTTTTTGCAATTAGACCATCTGTTACCATCGCCCTTTAATAGGCATTTGGACATTTTTACCGAAAATTCTTTCAATCAAGTACTAGATTGGAATCTTTTCTTTATCAAGCTATAAACTATGGTAACGCCTTTGATTAACAAGAGTTGTCCGCGGACAACGTAGCTCGCCTATACGGGAGCTTGTCATAAAAACAGCTAATTTTTTAAGAGTAGGTCAAACACCAAGGTCAAGGTCAAGGGTCATGGTCACAAATGAAAGATCTTGGCAGTAGGTATCCACGTGTCAAATATCAAGGCTCTATCACTAATAGTGCATGAGATATAGGCCAGGTTAAAGTTTTTCAAAAGTAGGTCAAACTCCAAGGTCATTACGTCAAAGGTCATGGTCCCAAATGAAAGGTCTTGTTGAGATGTATCCATGTATGAAATATCAAGGCTGTATCTCTAATAGTGCCTGAGATATAGACCAGGTTAAAGTTTTTCAAGTGAAGACGGGACAGGACGCGACGCCGACACTAGGGCTGTGACATTAGCTCCCCGGACATAAAGTCCCCGCTCGCTAAAAAGGAGTTACTAACCTTCATTTCAGCAAAAGGGTTTTCTAACCCTGTCACATAGAGTAATGCTTTCTTTGTGGCCAGTAACCTGTAAAACAATAACCTATGTAATAATATCTGGGACTAGTTATAGACCTGTTGTGATATTTTGTGTCTTGTATTAAAGAATTTAAGTCAACTGTTAATGTTTTCATAATAAAGAATGCTAGTATTCATGATAGTATGTTAAGAAATAGAAAATGCTTAAGGTTTACGAACTGAGAATGAAAACATTACTTTCTAGCCATACGAAATGCATCAAATTTCACACACATGTAAATACACTTCACACAAGTTGATTCACCAGGCCGGATTTCAAGATTATGCTACAAGAAGATAATAATTTACAAATACAATGTTGCATCCAGGATGAGCCCAGAAAGGGGGAGATCCCCCATCACATTTTAAACAAGGTGTCAAACTGTCACAAGATACGCCCGTAACACTGCTTTATGTCAACAGGGGGAGCAGGTTGGTAAAAGTTTCATGGTCTTAGCTATTATACTTTTTGAGATATGCCCTGGACAAAAATGAAGTATGAAAAATAACAAAGGGCAATAACTCAAAAAATAAGCCAGGTAGAATTATGCTTCTTGTGCACTGCACTCCCCCTTGGTGAGATCTATACACCCATGAAGTTTCATGATCCTAGCTATTATACTTTTAGAGATATACTCCGGACAAGATTCAAGTATGAAAAACAACAAAGGGCAATAACTCAAAAAATAAGCCAGGTAGAGTTATGGTTCTTGTGCACTGCACTCCCCCTTGGTGAGATCTATACACCCATGAAGTTTCATGATCCTAGCTATTATACTTTTAGAGATATACTCTGGACAAGATTCAAGTATGAAAAACAACAAAGGGCAATAACTCAAAAAATAAGCCAGGTAGAGTTATGGTTCTTGTGCACTGCACTCCCCCTTGGTGAGATCTATACACCCATGAAGTTTCATGATCCTAGCTATTATACTTTTAGAGCTATATTCCGGACAAGATTCAAGTATGAAAAACAACAAAGGGCAATAACTCAAAAAATAAGCCAGGTAGAGTTATGGTTCTTATGCACTGCACTCCCCCTTGGTGAGATCTATACACCCATGAAGTTTCATGATCCTAGCTATTATACTTTTAGAGATATACTCCGGACAAGATTCAAGTATGAAAAACAACAAAGGGCAATAACTCAAAAAATAAGCCAGGTAGTTATGGTTCTTGTGCACTGCACTCCGTTATGATGAGAAGAATATAACTGCCAAGTTTAAAGTCAATCGGACTTAAGGTGACAGAGTTATGCTCCGGACAAAGAAGTGGACGCCGCCGGACGCCCGGACGCCACAGGTGATCCCATAATACGTCCCGTCTTCGACGGGCGTATAAAAAGGGGGGGGGAGTAAAAATTTTGAGCGTGCAGCAAATAGAATTTACTTTCTGATCAAATCATGTGTAAACACTGTATGGTACGCTGATGAGGGAGTTGTACATCGGGTTCTCTGACTCGATTTTTAACATAGCCTACATAACATACCCTTTCAGCACATTATTGTCTTTTCCCACGATTCCTTAATCTGTGATGTTAAATATTTCTTTTTTTCGTGACCGGGCGCATATTCCTGTACTGGTTCATCCCTGACTAACAAATCGTCAGTTGCAGGTCAGTACCCGACTTGGAAAAGTTCGTAATCCTTTTAGATGACATCTATCTAACCCAAAAAATATGGTTTCACAAAATCTATTCTACTATTTCAAACGAACTCCGCATTCGTAATTTTCAACACGCCGTGTTTACACACTTGAAATCCAATGAATGACGTCATTTGACAGTCACAGCAGTTCTCGGCTATTTCCATTCTCCATAGATTGGCTGAGGGATGGTCGTTTTCAATCGGAACTTCTCTCGGCCAATCTACAATTAGGTTGCTGTTTACGGAAATAGCCGAGTGTCTTATTACCAACAGGGTTACTTCCCCTAAATCAACTGCGTCATTAAGGAATTTCCCAGGTAGAGAGAAAACCCTTTTTCGGATCAGAATTTTTTAGCGAATTTCACCGATCTTTTTAAAAATATGGTTTAGTTTTCTTGTGAGATGCAATTTCGCTGCGCACTGACTTTTGAAGAGCGGGCGATTATTCCCTATTCTGCGGGATTTGCCACCCACGAAATTTTTAAATCGCGGGTGTGAAATTAAAATCAGCGGGAATCGCGCGATCACGCGCCCTGGATGAAACACTGCAAATATTGTTTTACTCTATTTTCAAATGCAAGGGAGGTAATCTTGAACATTTTGGTCAAATATTTCCATAAGTATGCATTAATTCAAAATTCTAATCCATACAAAATGCTTATATTTGTATTTGGAAGGGAAATGTAACACAGATTAGGAATTACTGGCACTTTTCAAATTTCATCTCTGGCTCTGCATTTCATTCTCAATTCGTAAACCTTAAGATTAAGTTGGCAGTCATAATCTTAAAGTTGTTCAACACTTTCCCAAACAGCAAAATTTTAGGGTAGTCCAATTAACAAGAGGGCCATTGGCCCTGAAGCGCTCACCTGATATAATATAACTTTTTGTATACCTCTAGGGTGCACACAAGGTTTAACTAAGATTTGACCTTGTGACCTAGAATTGATCAAGACAATCATTCTGATCAATTTTCGGGTTGATTGCCGAATGATTGGGCAAAATGAGGCCTCTAGAGTGCACACAAGGTTTTACAAAGATTTTACCTCATGACCTTGTTTATGACCCCAGATGACCCAATTTCGATCTTGTTCGAGAATTGATCAAGACAATCATTCTGATCAATTTTCAGGTTGATTGGGCAAAAAATGTGGCCTCTAGAGTGCATACAAGGTTTTTCTAAGATTTGACCCTGTGACCTAGTTTTTGACCCAAGATGACCCAATTTCGAACTTGTCCGAGATTTCATCAAGACAATCATTGAGCAAATTTCAGGTTGATTGGGCAAAAAATGTGGCCTCTAGAGTGCACACAAGGTTTTTGTAAGATTTGACCCCGTGACCTAGTTTTTGACCCCAGATGACCCAATTTCGAACTTGTCCGAGATTTTATCAAGACCATAATTCTGATCAATTTTCAGGTCGATTGGGCAAAAAATGTGGCCTCTAGAGTGCACATAAGGTTTTTCTAAGATTTGACCCCGTGACCTAGTTTTTTTTACCCCAGATGACCCAATTTCAATGTTGTTCGAAATTTTATCAAGACAATCATTCTGAGCAAATTTCAGGTTGATTGGGCAAAAAATGTGGCCTCTAGAGTGCACACAAGGTTTTTCTAAGATTTGACCCTGTGACCTAGTTTTTGACCCAAGATGACCAGATTTCGAACTTGTCCGAGATTTTATCAAGACAATCATTCTGAGCAAATTTCAGGTTGATTGGGAAAAAAATGTGGCCTCTAGAGTGCACACAAGGTTTTTCTAAGATTTGACCCTGTGACCTAGTTTTTGACCCCAGATGACCCAATTTCAAACTTGTCCGAGATTTTATAAAGACAATTATTCTGAGCAAATTTCAGGTTGATTGGGCAAAAAATGTGGCCTCTAGAGTGCACACAAGGTTTTTCTAAGATTTGACCCCGTGACCTAGTTTTTGACCCCAGATGACCCAATTTCAAACTTGTCCGAGATTTCATCAAGACAATCATTCTGAGCAAATTTCAGATTGATTGGGCAAAAAATGTGGCCTCTAGAATGCACACAAGCCAAAGGTTGACCCACGACGCACGCCGGACGACGGACACAGCGGTATCACAATACCTCACCATGAGCACTATCGTGTTCAGGTGAGCTAAAAAGCTGACACAGATGACTAAATTGGTTTTGATAATGAATGGGATTTGTGTATCATAAAGCACAGAAAATATTGAGACAAAAGAAGAAACTGCTGGTTATCATCAATTTCTTCTTTTGTCTCAATGTTTTCCCATGTCATTTCTATTAGGGACATAAAAACCAGGCCTTGTTTGGTTAAGGGTTAAAGCTATATGTAATAATGTGTTAATGATGATAATTCCTAACAGGATTAACAAGTACATGTGACCCCATTAGCAAAATTTGGACTTTTCCAAATTCAAAGGTGATGCAGATGACTTTATCAAGTGCATAATATTGTACATTGTTTGGTGTTTTGTCCAGAAAACATTGTAGAAAATGAAGAAATTGCGTGTCACAAGCAATTTCTTCATTTTCCACAATGGTTCCCAAAGCCTTTATCTTGTGAGGGCGACAAAAGCATCACTGTTTGGGAATGGGTAATACATAAACTTAGAAGGTATATTAGTAGCTCCCTGCATACCTACCCTTCACCACCTGTAGTTTTAGCGATCAATAATTTAAAGTCTATAGAGTTTAACTCTGGTGGCTTCCATTTTAATACATCTGCACATCGACCTGGACAATATTTCTGTAAGTATAGGAACCTTGCGTTATATATGTTTTATACATGTTATCATTATTTAATACAAGTATAAATTTAACCCTTTCCTGAACGACAAATTTTTGGGTCTTCCAATTCAAAAGCTGCCAAAGACAGCAAAATGAATGTTGATAATGATTAATTTTATGTATGATACAGCACAGAAAACATTGAGACAAAAGAAGAAACTGCTGGTTATCAGCAGTTTCTTCTTTTGTTTCAATGTTTTCCCAAGCCTTTTCTATTGGGGACGTCAAAACCAGGTCTTGTTTGGGAAAGGGTTAATCAGTAAAATGTATGCTTTATCTGAATTTAACTCTTATTTGGCCAATTTTGGTCTAGCCTGAACAACAAGACAGCTACTCTAGTAATCATAAGTTTTAATCTCGGTTTGCATTAATGAATAACATACTTCAGTTAGAACAATGACACACATACAGAATTGTTCAAGATTTCCATGAATGGAAAAAGTATAATGCATGGAAGTCCAGATCATACATTTCTAGGGGCCTCTACATGATGACAGGTGTAATACCACGGCCATGACAATGAATCTGAGGTTATTTTGAGAATCATCTCTCTGTTTACAACTAGTGCAGACTGGGATGAGACTTACATCTGGTACATGGCTAACCTTAATTGGCAAATGATCTATCTAAAATCTGTAAAATCAGTTAACCCATTTTATGATTACCACACAGCAAAATTTTAGACTGGTGTTAATTTAAAGATGATATAGACCTTTGCATTATGTCACAGGCCCGTAGGAAGCAATTTCATATTGGGATTGGGATGGCTGAAGCCCCTGTGTCTGAATATTGGGGAGCTAAATTGGATTTTCCTTAAATTTTCAGTGCAAAACTAGAACTGTCACAAAGCGGACAAATACCCCCACTAGCCCCTTGTCACTGGAAAAGTGCTATAGGTCAAAAGGTTCTGTAGTTTGAGCACGGACATCCGCTTGGATCATGGGCAACAACTGTGTAAAGTTTCATGATCCTAGGTCAACCGGTTCTCGAGTTAGAGCACGGAAACAGATTTTAAACAAAGTCCGATTGTGACCTTGACCTTTGACCTTGGTGACCCAAAAACAATAGGGCACCTCCTTGGGTCATGGGCAACAACTGTGTAAAGTTTCATGATCCTAGGTCAACCGGTTCTCGAGTTAGAGCATGGAAACGGATTTTAAACAAAGTCCTATTGTGACCTTGACCTTTGACCTTGGTGACCCAAAAACAATAGGGCACCTCCTTGGGTCATGGGCAACAACTGTGTAAAGTTTCATGATCCTAGGTCAACCGGTTCTTGAGTTAGAGCACAGAAACGAAAAAGTATACGGACAGACGGACGGACAGACAGACAGACGGACAGACAGACATGGTGAAACCAATATACCCCTCTACTTCGTAGGTCGGGGGTATAATAAGGAAAATTCAGCATTTTGGCCAACTATGGGGGGATAAATCCCCAGCCCCCTGTTCCAACGGGCCTGTGTCAGATGAAATACCATGGCCATGACTTGCCCTGATTTTAGAGAATCAACTACATGTATTTGATTACATTTACTTATGTGTAGCCTTGGATGAGACTTACATCAGGTACAGGCTGGAAGATCAGACCATCCACCTCATGGCTCACCTGACTGGCAAACGATCCATCCAATATCTGTAATATATTTGGGCCAGGATCTGAATAAAATTCGTTTTTGGCATTTAAAGAACAACATGGCACACAGGTTGATCAGGACCCATATTTTTCTCTAGTAACACCTTCATGACTTATGACAACAGCATGGACCATGACCACATTGCAGTTTGGCACATCTTGATATGGAAAAATCACATCTTGATAAGGAAAAATGCTAAAAAGGATCTTTTTCCAGATCCTGGCTCATGTAAAAATGGTCTAGTCAGATATTATAAGTTATGTGTGTGCCTGTAAGGGACTTGCACATGAAAATGCATCAATCAAGGGAAAATAATTCAGGAACTAATTTAGTCATTCAAATATAAATGGTCAGATGCGCAATAATTACTGTTCATTGAGATAGGGATTCACTGTTGCAAGTTTGAACTCAATGCGATTGAAACTGTTCGGGGAGTTGAGTGTATAAAAATTTGAAAGCAGGTAGATGAATGGACTACCAAGGTAGTCACATAATACAACCAGTCGGGCTTATAAAAAAGTCCAATCCTAAATCTGTAATATCAGTTCTATCTATTATGTATGGCTTACCTTATATTTAATGAACTGAAGAAAAATCACAAGTTTTCACATCATTTTTTACAGACATTCTGACTTAGACTACAATATGTTTAAAAAGTCTAACAACTACTTAAAGACACAACTTTTATATATTTTGACATAGGAACACTGAAAACGTAGAGTAATTCTAATGCTTTAACCCTCTAACCAACAAGACCAGGGGCCCGTATTATCAACGATCTTACGACCACGATTTTGTGTAAACTGTGTAACAAAACATCTGATTGCACGAGAAATCAGATTGGGCCAATCAGGTTTGCTGTTTCAAGTAATTACGCAAAAACAAATCATATGATCGTTAATAATACAGACCCCTGGTTTTGACGTCCTTTACTGAAAAGACTTGGGAAAACAATGAGGCAAACAAAGAAAATGCTGATAATCAGCATTTTCTCCTTTTGCATCAATACTTTCTGTGCTATATTGTACACATATCCCATCTTTATGATCACAAAAACTGACCTCTGCAGCAGCTTTCAAATTGGACCATCGGAAAATTTTGCTGTTTGGGAAAGGTTTAAAAATGTCACAACCCACCTTTCTAGAAGTGACTACATCCCAGAATGGTTTTTGTCGTACACTGAATGGTTCTTTACTTTTATCCAACAGTCCTTGTTGTACCTTGGTGTTTCTGGCTCCTATAATCTCCTTCTCTATACACAATATACGCCGGTTAAAATCAGTCTTGCCTACCTCCTGGCCCTACAAAATATGTTACGTATTTCAAATACATATGATCAAGGATCCGAAAAAGGTCCGTTAAGGCTTTTGAGTCCAACATGGTTCCAGATCTGCCTGCGTATACATGCAGTCTGATCAGGAACCATGTTGTTCTCTAATAGCTTTTTCATGACCTGTAGCAACAGTAGAGGAGTAGTATTGAACCTGGCCCCGGTTTCTCGAAAAAACTAAATTCTCATGAGAACATGCTCAACTTCAAAGGGATACTCTCCAACGTTGAAGGGTATTTGATTGAAGTTCACATGGACTTCGTGCAATTTGAGCACTGTGCTCAGATTTGAGCATGAGAACGTACTTAAGTTTTTTCAAGAAACTGGGGCCTGGTCAGACTGTACTTGGGCAAATGGTTTTTGTCGTACACTGAATGATTCTTTACTTTTATCCAGCAGTCCTTGTTGTACCTTGGTGTTTCTAGCTCCTATAATCTCCTTCTCTATACACAATATACGCCGGTTAAAATCGGTCTTGCCTACATTGGCCCTACAAAATATCATGTAAACAATTCCTACACTACTAATCCCTGATAAAGATGACTTTTGCAAAACTTTGAGAGGATTGTTTGATTGAAAGGTGTTAAACACATCTTTTAACAGTATTTGTTGACCATAAGATCTTGCAGGCATAAGATCTTCAGGCTGATTGGAATCTGACATCATGAATTATATGCCCTTGTATTTGACAAAATTTCAATTTTTGTACTCTGTTTTCACTCTTAAAAACAAATATTCACAAATCAAGACAAAATTTGGACAGAATGTTCATAACCACAAAATCTTGCAAATATCAAATTTTCAGCTTAATCAGAATTTGACATCCTCTGTTATGTGCCATTACATTTTACCAAATATCTGTTCGGGACTTTGTTTCACTCTAACATCCCCAAATATTAGTAATTCATTTACGTTCTTTTTGCTATGACCACATTAGTGTTATTACGAGGGGTGATCAAAAAGTTCCCGGAAAAATGTTCTAATTTCTTTATTTATGGTCTTATTTTCGCCAAATTTGAACTGTACTAGGATCAGTCATTTTCTGGTTCGGACGCAAATTAAAATCTATGGCATGCTTTATAAAACGACATTATCGTTGCCACGGCAACGTCTATGACGTCGACCCGGCCCAAAATCATACTATTTTTGTGAAATAAGCGTTTATATAAAGTATTATCATTCGCGCGTTCTTTAGCGTACGTCGTCTAAACTTCGAATATTTAATGCTCGATTAGAAGGCACTATATAACTGACGACAAATGCAAATGAGACGTCATTTTTTATTGTGGCAGCCATTTTAAAGAGTGCGAGTAGCAAAGATGAGTAGAGAGCAGAGAACAGCGGTCAAACTGTGTGCGGGAATTAAAATTTCGATAAATAAAACTATTGAAATGTTGCGTAATGTCTATGGTGATGCTACAATGAAAATATCAATTGTATATGATTAGTGCCAACGCTTTCAGAGTGGCCGAAAAGACACAACAGACAATGCGCGAGATTTGGGTGTCCGACGTCGGTAACGTCATCATTCGTCGAACAGATTAAGACGTTGTAAGATTTAGACCGGCGAGTCACCATCCGCGAGTTACAAGACAAAGTTGAGATTAGCTATCGTATTGTGTTTGATATAATCAATCAAAACTTGAATATGCGTCGCCTTTGTGCATGATTGATTCCAAACATGTTAAATAGACGTGATTTCATGCGGGCGATGCGAAAGAAAAGGACCAATCCAGAGAAACAGGTCCTTTTCCACCAAGACAATGCTCCAAGCCACCATGCCGCATCAAACCAGAAAGTCATCCAAGACCTGGGCTTTGAGATGTTTGAACATCCGCCTAATAGCCCCGACATGGCCCCCTGCAAATTCTACCTTTTTCCTGCAATGAAGAAAAATCTAAGGTGTCAGCACGTCGGAGAGCTGTCTCAACTAGCACAGGCCGTGCAACGATCCATCGCTGATCTACCAGAAAATGGTTACCAAAAGTTATTCCGGTCCTGGGCTACTAGATGGAGATAATGTATTTCTTTTAATAGGGATACTTCGAAAAAGATTATGCGGACATATTATTTGTAAGTACAGTGTTTGTTAAACCGGGCATGTGAAGAAAACGTTGTTTGAGTTGACGTCGTCAGAAGCTGGGCCGGGTTGACGTCAGTGACGTTGCCGTGGGAACGATAAAATCTCTTTTTATTGCATGTCATAAAATATAAAATACATGCATATTAGAAAATTGATCATGCTTTTATAGTTCAAATTTCGTGAAAATCGGACTATCAATAAAGAAATCAGAACATTTTTCCGGGAACTTTTTGATCACCCCTCGTACTTTGTTTCTGCTCTTAGAAACACAAGTATTGAACAGTCTATTCAAATCAAAAGCCCTTATTGATTATTACAATAAATTCAGGCCTGTGGAGTGAGTCAAGCCTTTCATGGCCTTTTAGTTTTGCTAAATCATGTTTTCCAAAATCTTTTTGGGAATCAAAAAGCATCCTTTCATGTGAATAGATGATTCCTACCTACCTCAAAAGTGACAATATCGTAGACTAGAAATCGTGGAACATTCTGCCCATTTACAGTATCAAGGATCATTTCTCCGTCTACCAATGTGTCCTTTATGTGAGCATTGAGATCTTTTCTTCTGGGAAACTGTAAAAAGAGAAACCTTTAACATTAGGACAATTCTGGTGATTTATAGCAGAAATTCAAGTTAAGTTTCTACATAAAATTAGAACATAAGAACAAGATTTAGAGTGACAGCTTGCAGATTCGTACAGTTTTGAAGGGTTTCAAATTATATAACTCTTACACTTGCACATGTTCTTTACATATTCTGCAGACAAAATAATACACCTTTCTTGATTCTTTTGCTGACCTACTTTCGATTTCAGCACTTACAATTTGTCAGGGAACCATCGTTATTCAACCATCATAAAAGTCATAAGATTTTACTTGGTACAGTTTGCAGATTCGTACACCACATTTTTGCAAAATTTGCACTAAGCAATGATGAAAAATCACTATCTTTCTGAAATGTAACCAATTTTATCACGGCATGCAAAATTTCAGCATGATTTGTGGAAATGTAACTTACTTTCAAGGTTTTGAAGACGACAGGTATGGACTGAACAGAATAGAACAGAATAGAACAGAATAGAACAGTTGTCTAATTTTAAATATCAAAATACGATATGAAATTACATTTTAACCAAAAAAAATATATCTATATTATATTTAATTAAGATTTGCATATTGGGTATGAAAAGACCTTGGGATGAACAAACTACTGTCCCAGCTAAAGGGAAATTACTCTTTCGTCGCAGGAATGACAGTGGTCAGAAGATCGATTCAAATATAAACATTGGAGCAAATGACATCAATGTAAGCAGTTGGAATATAAAATAGGATAACTTTCTCACATTATACTGCCCTGACTAGGTTTTATAATGACTCGGCTAACTTATTTTGAATAAACATAACTGCAACTCAGTGAAAATTCAGCTTTGTAAGTACGACAAAAATCGTCTGCATTGCGCTCGAGGTGTCAAACACACAAACTTTGGCACCAAAATTGATCAAAGGACATACAAAAGTAGTAAATTGAGCAACCACTCAACATTGCTTAGCATATTCAATGCAACAGAGGCCAGAAACCGCCGAGTGTACGAATCTGCATGCTGTATGAATCTGCAAGCTGTCACTCTAGCCCTTTCCCAAATGACAAAATTTCATTGTGCTCCAATTTGAAAGCTGCTGCAGACAACAAAATTAAGATTGAAAACCATTGAATTTGTGTAAAATATTGCATAGAAAATATTGAGGCAAAAGGAGAAACTGCTGGTTATCAGCAGTTTCTTTTTTTTGACTCAATGTTTTACAAAGCCTATTCTATTAGGGACGTCAAAACCAGGTCTTGTTTGGGAAACAGTTAAGAATTCCTACAACTTAATAATTGGCTCAATTAAGCCTATCCCAAACAGTGATGCATTTCGATGCAACCAGGTTTAAAAGGTAGGGAAAACATTGAAGAACAGGGACAAAATGTTGATAACCAGCACTTTCTCCCTTTCCCTCTTTATTTTCCACTCTATCAAAGGGAATTTTCATTCTAGCAGTCACATAAATTTTGCTGTCTGCATTTTTTAAAAATTTTAATAAGTCCTAAATATTGTTATTTGTGAAAGGCTAAAATATATCTGACATAAATAAAGCAGTGATTACCTGTAAATTTGGAACATAAAACACTGTGTTATCTCTGTCTAACATATAGACTTGATTAGGGCCATCTATCAACATCAGAAACCTGTAACACAGATTAACAGTGTGTTTACACACAGACACACACACATTATGTACATAAAACACTGTGTTATCTCTGTCTAACATATAGACTTGATTAGGGCCATCTATCAACATCAGAAACCTGTAACACAGATTAACAGTGTGTTTACACACATACATACACACATTATGTACATAAAACACTGTGTTATCTCTGTCTAACATATAGACTTGATTAGGGCCATCTATCAACATCAGAAACCTGTAACACAGATTAACAGTGTGTTTACACACATACATACACACATTATGTACATAAAACACTGTGTTATCTCTGTCTAACATATAGACTTGATTAGGGCCATCTATCAACATCAGAAACCTGTAACACAGATTAACAGTGTGTTTACACACTGACATACACACATTATGTACATAAAACACTGTGTTATCTCTGTCTAACATATAGACTTGATTAGGGCCATCTATCAACATCAGAAACCTGTAACACAGATTAACAGTGTGTTTACACACATACATACACACATTATGTACATAAAACACTGTGTTATCTCTGTCTAACATATAGACTTGATTAGGGCCATCTATCAACATCAGAAACCTGTAACACAGATTAACAGTGTGTTTACACACATACATACACACATTATGTACATAAAACACTGTGTTATCTCTGTCTAACATATAGACTTGATTAGGGCCATCTATCAACATCAGAAACCTGTAACACAGATTAACAGTGTGTTTACACACTGACATACACACATTATGTACATAAAACACTGTGTTATCTCTGTCTAACATATAGACTTGATTAGGGTCATCTATCAACATCAGAAACCTGTAACACAGATTAACAGTGTGTTTACACAAATCAGAGTATGAAATTCCCAGTACAAGGATACAAATTTATTACCCATAAACCAATAGTTTATTTTCAATTTCAATTTGTTTGAATTGATTTGATCTACTATACAATAAAAACTTAAACGGTTACCAATAATATATTGTAAAGATGTTGTCAATAAAGTAGGCCGTTTCATTTGGAAACAAAGATATCCACCAACAGCGAGTTGAACTGAGGCTGAGTCAATCATATGCAAGTTCCTACTGGTGGATCTCCTATATTAACCCTTTCCCAAACAACACTTTTTAATGGTAGTCCAATTTGAAAGCTGATGCAGATGACAAAGGGGATGTTGTAAAAGATAGAATTTGTGTATAATACAACACCAAAAATATTGAGACAAAAGGAGAAACTGCTGGTTATCAGCAGTTTCTTCTTTTGTTTCAATGTTTTCCCAAGCCGTTTCTTTTAGGGACGTTAAAACCAGGCCTTGTTTGGGAAAGGGTTAAGATTTTGATTGAGCCAAACCAAATTCACAAAGCTGATAATTATATGATTATGCAATACCCACAGAACACCGGTAATGTCATGTACAAATTGGGTACCTGTTTCAGTTGTAACTATATGACATACACACCTAGTACCATCTGCCTTCCAGCTACATTTGTAAGGTTTCTGTTTTAAAAAGTTGATATTCTGTATATCCATGGATACAGGCTGTGAGCCGGGAAAACCTGAACTGAGAAATAAAATACAATCTGTGTCAACTTTCATATGATTAATTAGAGGCTTTAACACAGTGAAATAGAATAAAGTCTTGCATTTACTACATCAGAGTTTTCCCTTGAATTTATCTATAGGGGGTCATTATGTCCCTCTGGTCTTCAAATAAGAGGATCATGCCTATTGTAACATTGTTTCTTTATGTACAAGCTGATAAGTTTTAGAGGGTCATTTAGGTGAAACTGTGCCAAAACACACAATTTTGTGCGTCAGGGAAATACCTCCTAGATAAAGGTTATTTTGCCTTAAGTATTCAGTTCCTATCACATATCACATTGTCACAACCAATTTCTTCCCAAGACCTTATCTTGCAGGGCATCAAAAATCGTTATAATGTGGGAAAAGGTTTAATGTGTAACAAATATTGTTATATAAAGGCCTACCCCGTCCATGAGCACATGTTTTGTACTTTATTCTGTATATTCCCTAATTGTGGCTGGCTGGTGATCTGTCGGACATTAGTAACTCCATCTACAAATTTGGCATTCTGCAACAAAAGACTTACATTGAGCTAAAGAAAAAGATCAGTCTCCAAACCCTTTGACCCAAGAAAGTGCCCTATTGTTTCTGGATCATTGCGGTCAAAGGTCAAAATTGAACCTTGTTTAAAAGTCTGTTTGAGCTGTAATGCACAATTAGAGAACAAGTTTATCATTGAATGGTGTTAAAGGCTTTTTCTATCAGAGATATCAAAACAAAGTCTTATTTGGTAAAGGGTGATTAATCAATAAATAAGTTAATTTCCCACCTTTTTGACAACTTCCTTTTTCCGTCGTTTACGAGACCCGTCAGGAGCAGATCCATCCTCGGAGATCACATTACCATCGTCGTCTATACCCTCTGTCTCCTCTATAAATATATACACATTGTGGTTATGTTTAACCTTTCCCAAACAAGACGTTAAGTCCCTAATAGAAAAGACTTTTGAAAACATTGAGGCAAAAGAAGAAAATTCTGATGATCAGCATTTTCTCCTTTTGCCTTAATATTTTCTGTATTATTTTATACACAATATATAAATATATCCTCAGAGATCACATTGCTATCATCGTCTAAACCTTCAGTCTCCTCTATAAATATATATAAATTGGGTTATCAGATAAGAAGGTGAAAAGACATTTAAGGGGGAATGCTCCAGTTTCCTATTTTTTTCCCAAAAATAGAATTTATTTATATTTTGTATGTTGAAATTACATGTAATTACCAATTGAACAATAAAATAAAAATGAATGGTCAGCGATCTTGTTTTAATTTTGTAGGCATTCGTATCACATACCCCTGCATCGAAAAAATGCACAATTTCTTGCACCTGTCCAAGGTCACTAAAATGCTAATAGAATGCTGTATATTCATCGTTTAGTCCCGAAAACAGATTTAAAGCAACGTCTTACATTTAATAAGAACAGAAAACACAAAATATGTGCTACTATAAACGCGTAAATGTATAAAACAGCATGCTCACGTGTTCGATTAGATCAACGAAGCTGGAGTGTTTAATGTCAAAATTTGCATATTTTTTTGGAAATATTTCAAGTTCTACATAATAGAATTTGATAAAACTCTTTCATTGTATTAAGCAACATGCCCTGGTAATAATTCAAAAAGAAAATGTAAAGGTCAGCGTACTTATTTGTGAATTACAACAAAATTTATCAGCTATACATGAATAAAATGACGCAAAACAGTGGTAACTGCATACACACTTATGACTGTCTTGCTCTAAATAATCAATTTCCATCTTGAGGAAATCAGTTTCGCATAATAAATACACTTTTACTGTCGAAAATGGCAAATTGTAATGACGTGTTATATTATTGAAAATACGGTAGCGAAACATATTTGTACGAAACATTTAATTTACTACAGTAATGACCGAGTGTTCCGAAAAACTGGAGCATTCCACCTTAAAACTAGAAATCTGTCACTTAAAGTGACAAGCATTTTCCAATCTATTGAGGCTCAATAACATAACAGTTGTTTATAGAATTTTCGAGACAGTTACATCATAAATATCTTCATGTCCTAATTAAATGAACACTTCTGCCAAATATGAATTAGTTCAGACATGAATTCAGGAGGAGTTGCATGAACAAGAGTTTTTTAGTTGAATCAGGGGAAATTACTCCATAATTCTTGACTCAATTATCCAGGGACATTGTGTCTTGCATATTTCTACTATTCTCTAGAGATTTATAGGTCATAATCTTCATCAATCTCAATCAGACTGCCTGTACTCAGGCACAGGCTCACCTGAAAACATTGCAGTCTCATATATTATAAGGGCTCACATATAAATAACTATCATACTATACCATCACACCAGTCTGGTAGTTCAGGAGCGTCGGGTGTATCGTCTGGGTCACCGTATCGTGTAAACAACTCTTGCAGGTACTCTTGTTTGTAAATGCCCGGAGGTCGTGCCTGCAAATAAATAATCAACATTGTCTGGTAAATTGATAAATCGAAATAGGTTTAATACTGCAGTAAACAGTTTTACAATGATACTAGTTAAAATTTGTGGAGCACCAAAACTCTTTATGTTCATAATTTCTTTTCTATATTGAAAATCCATGTAAAATATGTGTCATTTATATTTTTTTCCAAGAAAATTTGATTATATTTCTTTCAATTTCACCCTTCTTTTATGCTTCAATATTTTGTGTTATAGATCTATTGTGAAAATATCTTTTCTTTATCAACATGCATTTTGTCATTTGAAACAGATTTCAGTATGGGGTCCTTCAATAAGGCACAATCTAAATTTTTGCTGATGCAGAAAGGGTTAACCCTTTCCCAAACAAGACCTGGTTTTGACGTCCCTAATAGATATGGCTAGGGAAAACATTGAGACAAAAGAAGAAACTGCTGATAAACAGCAGTTTCTCCTTTTGCCTCAA
This sequence comes from Fragum sueziense, assembly GCA_963680895.1. Taxonomy (NCBI): domain Eukaryota; kingdom Metazoa; phylum Mollusca; class Bivalvia; order Cardiida; family Cardiidae; genus Fragum; species Fragum sueziense. The sequence goes on along the minus strand of OY804608.1, from coordinate 23,156,630 downwards.
TATTTTCTATGCTATATTTTACACAAATCCAATGGTTTTCAATCTTAATTTTGTCGTCTGAAGCAGCTTTCAAATTGAAGCACCCTGAAATTTTGTCGTTTGAGAAAGGATTAAAACAAAGACTATCCGTGACTTACCCTAGCATATGTCTGTACAGCTGCATCTACACTGAAATCAGATAGAGAAATGACAAGAATTTGGAATTTTTCTTAATTCATTTTGGGATGCTTTGATAGGCACATTTCAGAAACCTTAAAGGAAAAGAAGATAATTACATGGTGGAGTATCCAGAGGGGGTGCGGGAGCTCAAACAAACCCCCCTCTGAAGCCTGGTTACTTCATTTTTATCCAGTAATTCAGTCAAAATTGAGTAATACTTGGAAAACCAGCCTTCCTATTTGTATGTTCGAAACCCACACGGAAATCCTGGACTCGCTGCAGTTACAGGTTCTAAATCTTACAAAATTTTATAAGTAATTTCTAGAGGTATAATCTACATATCACCGCACCGGGTCAAAACCTCCTAACTCCAGCTTCGTCAAGCTGTAGTTACAAGATTTTGACTCCCTACTAATGATATTGGTATATTTTATCTTCGATACCTTCTATCCTATCTTTTATCCTAGCTAACAGTTATGCCAATTATGTTTGTGATGCTAAAATGTACTAAATAGCTGCATATCAAGCTTTGTAAGACAGCAATGAAATGTGACCAAATGTGAGACTGGTTCCTTTACCTCCAGTCTAATCTTTCCACCAGGTAGGACACAATCAGGAAACCAGTCCTGTTATAACCATGGGTACAGTGCACACCTGTAAATACAAACATACTATTAACCATTACTTTCTCCTTTTGCTTCAATATTTTTGGTGCAATGTTGTACGCAAATCCTATTTTCATCAATATACTATTTGTCATCTACAGCATTTTTAGAATTAAAAATCTAATGTTTATCAACATTCATTTTGCCATATTCAGCATTTTTTTTAGTTCAGCTGCTTGGATAATATAATAGAATAGTGTTTTACATCCTACTTAACAGCTTAAATCATATGGTGACGCGACTTAAGATCAAAGTCTCCAAAAAAAGACTAAGGGAAAGGATAAATAAGTAACTTCATTCATCAAACTTGACTAACCTATTGCCTCGAGTGGTTTTTGGTTCACAAATCTGGCACACAGATCAATAAATGCTTGAGTTTGTTCCTTGGATGGGGTCTCGCCATGCCTGTTGGTAAAAACTTAAAGGGGTTAAAAAAAAACAACTTTTTAATTCTCTCTTTATTGATTTATATCAATAAATTTGGTTTATTGGGGTTTTATGTAATGGCGTTTTCAACTACTATGGTCATATTGGGGCCGCTGAAGCACCTTACCACAGATTTCTGGTATTTCTCTCACCAATACTACCACAACACCCTTACTGAGCCTCCAGCTAGTCCCCCACATGCAGTACAGCTCGCGCGTTTTTTGCCTATTTCCGCGCATTGCCGCGATTGGATTTCGGGTGGAAAAATGTGATGGCCGCGGAAAGCGCGTTTTCCCACTTGAAATCACGGGAATCACGGCGATTTTCCACCGTGAATCGCGGCGATTCGCGACGATTTGCGCGGACCGGTAAAAGTGTATTTTTGGCCGATTCTTTTATTTTCAACATGTATTTGTATATATATTTCAGGTTTTCAGGATTTGATTTGAACACATTGTAGGAAAAATATGATCTAGCCAAACACCATTATTGTTAACTATGAAACCTTTTGCTAAGCGGGAAAGATCACATTAATATCACATACATTTAAATAGTTTTCTTCTCTAACCTCAACATTTTCTATGATGAATTCTACTCATCGCCTGTCATTAGCCCCGCACCATCGTCGGAAACAGCTAAATGTTGAGTAGTCAAAATATTACCGTTTGGGAAAGAATTAACCAATTTCAACATAAGTGCCTGATATTTTTGTGTTGGTTTGCTGAAACATACATACGATATCAGGATCCTTGGCTAAAAAACACTTTTCAGTACATTCCAGGGCTAAAAGACGATTCATAATAAGAACAATTGCAGAAAAAAATATTCTATATTCTATAATAGCCTATAACTGTATATCTTAATTTACAAAACAGATGTGTTATTATCGAACTTCATAGAACTTTATATTTTATAAAACATTGATAATGATTTTATTTCTGAAATAGATCTATTAAAGAACTTAAAAATACACCCAGGATGAAAATAATAAAAACTGTACAAAATGCATTAAATACTGAGCGCTGTAGGATAATATTGGCTTTACCTGGCATTTCCAACCGAACGTGGCGATTCCCGGTGATAAACGGAAATTTCGAGTGGAAAAACGCGGTGGCCGCGATGGCAAATCGCCACGATTTTCCACCCGAATATTTTTTTGACTGTGGTGGGCGAGCGTTTTAGGCAAGAAATGCGCGAGTTGTACTGTAGGTTCATGATATCAAACCATTTATGGGTGACATTTTTGTCAGAAAGGGTATTTGCCGCAGCCAGGTATCGAACCCGGAACCTCTCGAATGAGACGCAGATGTGCTGCCAACTGGGCCAAGGCTGCGGCTTATATCAATAGAAAGCAAATAATTCAGAGTTCCATTGTTTTAGCAAACATAATTTCTTCTTAAAATCTACTGACAGATAAGGCAAGTTGTCTTCAATCATTTAATTACAACCACGAAATTATAATACAACATAGAACTTCAATACTCAATCAAATCTGATCCATTACCCTACAAGCTGCATCTTAGATAGAAAAATCTTATTTCTCTCTAACATTTTTTCACATTGAAATTCTTTTAAAACCTATTTGAAAAATCTATCAAAAATAACTGAACTAGATGTGTAAACTTGCGAAACATTAATGTCCCTGAAATGGCCAAATGTTAAGTTTTCAGACAGATGGAGGGACAGACATGAGTAAAACATTATGCCTCCAATCTTTCGATACAAAGGCGTAAAAATTGTCAAGACAAAGCTTGAGTCTTACCCTCTACACTGCATTTTTACATAACGACAGTTTTTGGATTCCACATCTTTACTGTTGTAAAATCTGGTAGTGTTGGTTAAATCTACAACTAAGCCCAATGTTTTCTGAAATAAAGGATTCAAATTTCATAAATGTCACATTCCAACTTTTAGAAGTTGATTCTTCATTGTAAACGAGTACATTGCATTCCTCTATGAAAGCATGTTGATACAATTCTTCAAATCTATTTGTTATATTGCAATATTGTATTGTCAATAAATGGAGTTATCAGGATTATTAAAATCCAGACACCATCGTCAATTTCCATTATCACAAGAAGGGCCAAAAATGGAGGCATAATTCCAAGAAGTGTTTGGTATCTAAAGATGGATTACCAGATAGATAATTGTGACAAGCCAAAGAAACCATTGGTTTAGTGTGAAATATACAACGTTATGATTTTTTCCCCTGCTGTCCAGACCTACCTTATAAACTTTGACTGAAGCCAGCAACATATCAAAGTTGAATCTGTATTGTTCTGGTACCTGATCATCGTATTTACTGTCTAGTGGGGTCTTGAATGGTACAAACTTGTCTACAAATACAAGAACGGTATACAAATACAGTAACATTTGAGCCGGGATCTGGAAAATGTCCCTCATAGATTTGAGACAGCCAGATTTCAAGGTCAGGCTGTGCCTAGATGCAATCTAGCCAGCATCCATGTAACTCTCAAATGGTTGCTACAGACCATGCGGAAGCTATTGGAGAACAATATGGTTCCTGGTCAGACTGCGTGTATACGCAGGCTGATCTGGAACCACGTTGTTCTCAAATGCTATAAGGGACGTTTTTCCAGATCCTGGCTCATTTGTATTATACAGCATAAACTATCTAATTGTAAACCTAGCAAAATCTTAGACTGCTCCTATTTGAAAGCTGCTGCAGATGACAATTTGTGTGCATGTGTTCTGGAAAATAATGAACTTGGATGTTCTATATATAACAGCACAGAAAATATTAACAGAAAAGTAGACAATTCTAGTTATCAGCATACATTTTCTTTATCTGCATTGAGATATTCCCCACATAATGATAAATTATTTTACAGTTTTAAAACCAGGTCTTGTATAGGAAATGGAAATTTAAGGAATGGAGTTTACAATATACAACTACAGGTCTGAGGAAATAAAATGAGGTCATCTACTTTGTTAGTAGTAGGAAACTTGCAAAGTTCTGATAACATAGAAATGATGAGAGAAAAGGAGAAATTTTTGGTTATCAATTTTTCCAGTTTCTTTAACCCTTTCCCAATACAACGAAATTTGGATCTGTCTGAATTCTAAGGGGTTACAGAGGACAAAATGTAGAGTCTGAAAAGTTAAAGAGAAGAAAACTCACCAACAATAACCTGCCCTTTCCGTGGACATCGCAGCCATCTTGGTGGAGGTCCCAGCTGGGCTTTCTTAGCATCAGCCATGATAACCGGTCTCTCATTATACTGCAAACCCCCAAAAAATATAGGTAGATGTACTATCATATGTAATTCATCCAAGTTGAAAATGTAAAAAAAAAAACATCTCATAGTAACTGACATTCACAAATTGGTAACAGAAATTTGAAGAAATTTGTACACCATAAATGGGCACCAAAATGACCAAATATGAGTTACTGGCATATTTATTTGGTATACTCTTTCTTACTATACGAACAGTATATTGTTTTGAGAAAATGCTATTTATTATTGTAAGATGTGCAGCTAGAAGAAACGTTAACCAAGTATTCAATGACAAATATCTGCATTTAAAATGGAAATACAGACCCCCTAGTCTAGAGTTTAGATTTTGATGTAACAAAGTTACAATGTGGTATAAATGGGAGGTCTCTATTCCATGCTGGCTGCGATTGTTAAGGGTAGCAAATGTGAAATGCTGAAATCATTCAAAGTCCCCATTCAAGGTAAAGCATGGCATAAACAATAGAAAACAACTTCATAATATTCAAAACTAGCTAAATGTTACTGAAATATTGCTTTGTCTACTAAATTATGCCTTTGGAACATTTTTTCATTTCAATTGGCGAGCGAGTCGGCCATCTTGCTTTTGTTTAAGGATGTTGGAAATTTGGTTTGTTTTTCATAAAACAAGATAAAATTTTATTTCAAAATTATACTGAAGTGAAAAACAATTGATTTATCTTTCAAGTCATACCATTTTTAGATCGAAATTTTGATTTCAGAGGTCAGTGTTTATTTTTCTTTTTGGGGGAAGGCGGTCAGATAGGAGGGGGAAAATTTGCGTGTGAACGCCCCAAAAGGGGAAATTTCAATAAATGCTTATACCTTCAAATACAGCGTTAAAATGCATTTAATTTGCTTGAATATCATAATGGGACATTCAAACAACCATTAGAACTGTTAGGGATGCCTAAAATATAAATACAATTTGGATTTCTCTTTGCAACAAAAAAATCTAGTTCCTGGAGGGGAAAATTTACCTGAAATGGGGGAAAAAAGTATATTCCTCAGAGAGGGGGAAGGGGCCCAATAACGACCGTTTTTTTAGGAAAAAAATCACTGGAGGTAGTAGTTTGAGGTCTAAACCTCCGATTATTTCCGCACGGCGGAAGTGCTATAGACAAAATGGCAGATATGATAAGACCTGGCATCACTTCAAAGATAAAAATACGCCAGGGCTTATAGATAGGACTAGGGACGTCTCATGAATGCATTTTTATTCCTCTCAAGGAAAATAATATTATTATCAAGTCATGACAGTTAGGTGTTTGAGATGTACATGTAAGGGAGAGAAAGGCCTGGTTTAAGACCTGTAAAAAGAAAGGGCAAAGGAAAACACTGAGACAAAAGCAGGAAATGTTAAATGATAATCAATGTTTTCTACCATAAACTAATACTGCATTAACCATAACACACAAATTCGAGTCTTTAACATTGATTAAGTGGCCTGCAAAACCTTACAATTCGGATCAGTCGAGAATAACGTTGTTTTTGGCCAGGGTGAAAGATTTAGCAGGCGCGAAAACTCATTACAACCAATAGAAAATCCTTTTAAATAAAGTGTCGTTGTACAAAATCTGCATAAACTTGAAGAAAAGTATGAGATAAAACTTGATGAAAACAACTGAAGAAAGAATACTTCTCAAAATATTGAAAAAAATAAGTTGTTTCTGACTGGAAACAGTTGACGGTTGACCGGAAGTGTTTTGATTTTGACGTATGTAATCTCCAAGATTAATAACATTAATGAAATAATCATGTACATAAGCTAAATGTCGATAGAATACATTGAGTTCTCATTCATAAAAATAAATGATGTGAAATTAGGAACAATATTATAGCAGAAACGAGATATAGGGTCAAAATATTTCAACCTGTGAAAAAAAGTTTTGAGATTAATTCCAATATGTCAGCCCCCATGTTTTCACGTTTTCAGAAACGTCAACACTGAGGAAGAAGGCGAAAACCTACCAAATTTAAGTGTCAGCAGTTACAGAAGATGAAATCAAAGAAGGGAAAGGGAAAATCTGTTTCTAAACAGAAATATGGCCACAAGAAACAGATCACGAAAGAGAAATTCAAGACCAAAAAAGACCCAAACTTTGACGACAGACCTCCCAAGCAGAAATATTCCAAACAAAATGGCCAGAATTCAGGATCTGACAAAATGAAGAATTCATGGAAACACCAGAAAAAGAATGTGAAAAATGTAAATGAAGAGAATGACTTTGAGGAAGTGAGCAATGAATTTCAAAACGAGGTACAATTTTGAACTTTCTTAGTTTCCATCTTGGTTTTGAAGAATAGTCGCTTTGGGCATCAGCGGCATCACAGTACTTAATTGTGTCCGTAAAAGTCAATTACAAAAGAGAGGGCATAGATTTTCAAGTTTTTTGTAAATGACATTTTGGTGATGGTCTGACAAAAAACTTTCTCACCTGACTGATTATCCTGGACAATAATTTCTAGACATTTGCTATGTCTGCACTTACATTAATCCGAGTTTTCTCTAATGAAATTCGCTCTTTGATATGTTGATGTCACTCATTTACATCAAAGCTCACCATCATTCAAAAACAACGGACAGTTTGACACAATTTGTGGCGCTGTGTTCACCGTCCGATTTGAAACACTATCCTTAAAACGACATATGATACCGATCAATGATCCAGTTATTGTCATGCCTGGTGAAAAATTAAAGACCAAAATGTATTTCTAAAAGGTTTATAGGCAATGTTTTGCAACAACCCTAACCTGATCAGCCATTGATTTAATACAATGACCTACTTTCCGTTGTTTTTGAGTGGTAGTGCGCTCTTGATGTAAATGAGCGACTTCATTCTTTGCCATTTAGACAAAGGGTACTGTAGCAATTGATTCAATGGACTTTTTAAGGTTGTCTATTTCATCTGAAGTTGTTAAGTGTGCATTTATCTTGACTAAATGTCTATGTAATTGTTCAGTTGACCTTTTCTATTTCTTATCTCCTTTTCCATCATTAAGGTTTACAGACGCTGAAAAAATCTACACTTTCTAGTTATACGAAATGCATCAAGTTTCACACACTTGTAAATACACTTCAAATATGTTGATTCATCGTGCTGGATTTCAAAATTATGCCTTAAGAAAAAAATAATTTACAAATATTATTTTGCTCTATATTCATTTGCAAGGGAGGTAATTTTTAACATTTTTGTCAAATATTTCCATAAGTATGCATTAATTCTAAATTCTTAACCGTGCAAAATGCTTATGTTTGTATTTGGAGTGGAAATGTAACACAGTTTAGGAATTATTTGCACTTTTCAAATTTCGCCTCTGGCTCCTTGGTGCTTATGAGGGTTTGGATACCTTAATCTCATTCAGGCCTCCACAAGTGTGGTGACTCCTGATGTTCAGGACTACAGTTCTGGAGGGGAGGACGACATGGAGAGGACAGATACACAGAAACTTGTGCAGAAACAAAATAGGAAGAATAAAATAGGACCACCCAGAAATTGTGTCGATTCGTTAATGTTTGTTTGTCCCATTCAGGCCTCCACAAGTGTGGTGACTCCTGATGTCCAGGACTACAGTTCAGACGGTGAGGATCACATGGAGAGGACAGATACTTAGGAACTTGTGCAAAAACAAATTTTGTCGTTTCGTTAGTGTTTGTTTGTCTCATTCAGGCCTCCACAAGTGTGGTGACTCCTGATGTCCAGGACTATAGTTCTGGAGGCGAGGACGACATGGAGAGGACAGATACACAGAAACTTGTGCAGAAACAAAATAGGAAAAATAAAATAGGACCACCCAGAAATTTTGTCATTTCGTTAATGTTTGTTTGTCTCATTCAGGCCTCCACAAGTGTGGTGACTCCCGATGTTCAGGACTACAGTTCTGGAGGGGAGGATGACATGGAAAGGACAGATACACAGAAACTTGTGCAGAAACAAAATAGGAAAAATAAAAAGTCGGGTGGCTTCCAGGCCATGGGTAAGATATTAACCCATTACCAAACAACAAACTTTTTAGCCTAGTCCAAACTCATAGGTATTGCAGACGACAAGTTCCATTGAACAAAATTTAACATTTTTTTGTCTTTCTTGGTAGAAAACATTGTGGGAAATGAAGAAATTGCTTGTGACAAGCAATGTCTTCATCTTCCACAATGTTTTCCAAAGCCTTTATTTCTAGGGGAGCCCAAAAGTGTCAATGTGTGGGAAAGGGTTAACTTAAACAGTGTTTTTGTTGTCTCTTTTAAAGATTAAAACTAAAGCAGAATGATATTTTCCTTTTACAATTGAAACAGAACTATATCCTACAGATCTTTCAAAGTGTTTTAACTTGAATGCATTAAACAACAGTTGTCTTGTATCTGGATGTTTGAAATAACATGAATAAAAAAGCAGACATGGGTAATTAACTCTTTGAAAAGATGGCATGAATTTAGACAGTTCAAAATTGAAAACTTCTGCTGACAACAAAATGGATATTCATATGGAGTCAGATAAGATTTGTGCTTAACATAGCACAGAAAATATTGAGACAAAAGGAGAAAAATTGTTTCAATATTTTCCAAGCTTATCATAGTAGGGATGTCAAAACCAGGTCTTGTTTAGCAAAGGGTTAATGACATTGAAAGACAGCTGGTATAAGACTATATGTATGTACTATGTATTTCAGGTTTATCTTACTCTATGCTGAAGGGCATCACAAGGAAGGGATACAAGGTCCCTACACCCATACAGAGAAAGGTAATTACAAGTCTTATTATCATAACTGAGAATTTTTAGAAAAACAAGTGACCAAATCACTTAAACCTCTCCCAAACAAGTTCTGAATTTGACATCCCTATCAGAAAATGCCCTGGACAATAAGACATTTAAGAAGAAAATGCTGACAAACTGCAATTTTAGCTCTTCTGAGCACGTAGTGCTCGAGATGAGGTATTGTGATCGGTCAATGTCTGGGGTCTGTCCATCCATCTGTCCGTCTGTCTGTATGTCAACAATTACAAAAAAGTTTGTTTTCATTCATCTGGTAATCCAAGGAGCACTGGAAGTTTCCCAGTTGTTTGTCTCAAAGTGCTCTCAGGTGAGCAATAAAGGGCCATTTTGGCCCTCTTGTCTCATTTTGCCTCAATATTGTCTATTCCTCAAAATGTATTAATCCTAAATGTCCACACCATAGGGTTTAAATCACAAATATCAAGATCTATAGAATTAAGAATGTCATTGTTCCTCTTGTTATAAAACATTCATGCTAGTAAAGTTTAACTTTTTTGGCAATTGGTGTAAGTCGGGTTTGAAAAAGAGCACCACTATCAATTGTTGTTTTCTAATTATATTTTCTCTTTAAGGTAAGTTGAGAGTAAGCTTCGTTTTCAACATTTCAAATGTTTGGAGTTGACAACAATTTCATTTTCCTTCAGACAATCCCGATCATACTTGACGGTAAGGATGTAGTAGCTATGGCCAGGACAGGTAGTGGTAAAACAGCAGCCTTCCTCATCCCTATGTTCGAGAAACTCCACAAGCATTCAGCACAGTCAGGGGCCCGGGCATTGATACTCTCACCTACCAGGGAACTGGCCATACAGACCCTCAAGTTTACTAAAGAGGTAATTATGAATATATGTATACTTTTCAATGAGAACCTCGTAACTGCAGCTTAAAACAAGCTGCAGTTACAAGGTTTTCATTGAAAAGCATCAATATTCAGGGATTAACTCCACAAACATTCAGCACAGTTTTGGGTCAGGGCACTGATACTGTCACCTACTAGAGAAATGGCTATACAGACACTCTTGAAAGCTTACTAAAGAGGTAATTATGAATATATCTATACTTTTCAACAAAAACCTTGTAACTGCAGCTTAAAACAAGCTGCAGTTACAAGGTTTTTGTTGAAAAGCGTCAATATTTAGGGATTAATCCACAAACATTCAGCACAGTCCAGGGCCCGGGCACTGATACTCTCACCTACCAGGGAACTGGCCATACAGACTCTCAAGTTTACTAAAGAGGTAATTATGAACATATTGATACTTTTCAATGAAAACCTTGTAACTGCAGCTTAAAACAAGCTGCAGTTACAAGGTTTTTGTTGAAAAACGACGATAAACAGGGATTAATTCAGGAGCCTGGGCACTGATACTCTCACCTACCAGGGAACTGGCCATACAGACACTCGAGTTTACTAAAGAGGTAATTATGACCATGTACATGACAATTATGGGATCCCAAAATTTTGAAATGACAGATACAGAGTCATAATATATAATTTACTTTGAATGAACATTAACTAAGAAATTTATCAAATATTCATAGTTGCTTTGTGTGTTGGACTCTTTTGAAACTGTTTCCCTAGTTGTTGTGTAACTAAATACAAGAATTGTGCCTTAACCCTTTCCCAAACGGCCAAATTTCAAGGTGATCCACTTCAAAACCTGCCACAGATGACAAAATCGATGTTCTTAAAGATAGGATTTGTATAAAATATGGCAGAGAAAATATTGAGTCAAAAGGAGAAACTGCTGGTTATCAGCAGTTTCTTCTTTTGTTTCAATGTTTTCCCAAGCCATTTCCTCTAGGGGCATCAAAACCAGGTCTTGTTTGGGAAAGGATTAAACAGCAGTGGACTGACAAGGTTAAGTCATCATAATGGATAAATTTTTATGATACAATGTATTGTGACATATTGTAATGCTGTTAAAAAGAAAAGCCACACAAAATAGCAGAATGCACATGCTTTGAGTTTAAATTTGTCAAAACTTTAGTAATGCTGATATGGTGTTAAAATGCATGTTAACCCTCTCCCAAACAAGACCTTGTTTTGACGTCCCTAATGAAAAAGGCTTGGGAAAACATTGAAACAAAAGAAGAAACTGCTGATAACCAGCAGTTTCTCCTTTTGTCTCAATATTTTCTGTGCCATATTTTAAAAAAAATCCTATCTTAACATCAATTTTGTCATTTGTGGCAATTTTTGAAGTAGGTCACCCTAAAATTTTGTCGTTTGGGAAAGGGTTAAACAGTGGTGGACAGACAAGGTTGAGTCATCATAGTTGATACATTTTAATGATACAATGTATTGTGACATATTTTGTAATGCTGTTAAAAAGAAAAGCCACAAAAATAGCAGAATGCACATGCTTTGAGTTTAAATTTGTCAAAACTTTAGTAATGCTGATATGGTGTTAAAATGCATGTTAACCCTTTCCCATTCGACAAAATTTTAGGGTGGTTCTATTTAAAAGCTGCTGAAGATGACAAAATTTATGTTAAAAAGGAAGGAATTTGTGTACAAAATAGCATAGAAAATATGGAGACAAAATGAGAAACTGCTGGTTATCAGCAGTTTCTTCTTTTGTTTCAATGTTTTCCCAAGCTTGTTCTATAGGGGACATCAAAACCAGGTCTTGTTTGGGAAAGGGTTAAACCAAGTAATTTCCTGTATATTTCAGCTGGGCAAGTTTACTGGGTTAAGAGCAGCTGTGGTACTTGGTGGAGATAGGTAGAGTAAATTGTAAAATTCTTTCATCGTTTTCCAAACAATACATTTGAGCCGGGATCTGGAAAAATGTCCCTTAAAGCATTTTTCAAAATCGAGTTTCAAGATCAGCCTGCTGTCAAATGGAGTCCAATATTCATCAATGCTGCTCTCTATAAGTTACTACAGGTCATGAAGAAGTTATTGGAGAACAATATGGATCCTGATCAGACTGTGCGTATGCACAGGCTGATCTGGATCTATGTTGGTCTCAAAAGCCTTAAGGGACGTTTTTCCAGATCCTGGCTCATTTCTTTACATACAAAGAAAAGGCTACAAATAAAGGTCTAAAAGCAAAAAAACATGGCTACCACTGTACTCATCTTTATCATTTTCTAGGCGACTGTATATTCCTACTTTAAAACAAGTCTTTCATACATAAAATAACATTTTCGCCCTTATTTTATATTGAAAAGGAATTATTGGTAAAAAATGATATGATGAAAATTAGAAATCTGGATTGTTGTTGATTTTGCCATCTTGAAGTGTTAACTGCATCATGTTATAGTGGACGAGAATTGACCTGGCAGATGATTCCATTCGATTAGCATGGGCTGCTCTGCCAGGTCATTTCTCATGAGGTATATCTTTGAAAAACATGAAACAAAATAAAACTTCCCAAACCTGACCTGGTTTTGGTAGAAATGGAGGCTCGGGAAAACATATTGGCAAAAGAAGAAATGCTTGTAACTAACATTTCCTGCTTTTGTCTCAATATTTTTGTGCTATTTTGTTCAGAAATTCAATATTTATCATTACCCATTTTGTTGTTCGGAGCACCATTCAAATTGGAACAAACCATATTCTTGCTGTTTAGGTTACAAACCGACCAGGTCTAAATAAGATATTGCAGGGATACTTCTGGCTCAGAATTTCATGAGAGAAGATACCTCTTTTAGCCAAACTTTTTGGGAAGATTTTGCCAAACACTTTGCTTATTTACAATTTGCTGTAAGAAATGTCTCCCATAAAGCCAATTTTAATTAGATTCCTGGCAGAAAAATGAGAAAACCTCCCCAAATCTCATCCCAAAATGACCTCTGACATGTGTGATGTGTCTATGTTTCTTTGATTACAGGATGGATGACCAGTTTGCTGCTCTACATGAAAACCCAGATATGTAAGTTACAGTCGAAATTCGTTATGTCGACATCGGATAAGTCGAATTTACGTTTAAGTCGAAGTGAAAATCTGGTCCAATTGCCATCAAACAATTTAGAAAAAAACTAACGAAACAATTTCTGGATAAGTATAGCCATTGAAATATAGTAGGAAAAGGATAGAAATTGCTCGAACGAGCAATTTCTTTCCTTTTCCTACTATATTTCAATTATGAACCAAGTTGATGTGTAGCAAAAGTAGTAAAATATCATTTTGATTAAAAAATTTAAAAATCGGATAAGTCGAACTCTGGATATGTCGAGGTATTTCAACGGCCCGTCTTACTGGCCCGTCTTACTCGTCTTACAACGAGTGTCGACTGTATATACATAGCTACTCACTTTGGGCTGTTGCTGGGTCAAATAAAGGTTTCACATACTGATGGGCATAAAAATCTACAGGATGAAGCACTCTGTTTAAGAAGTATACATATAATGAGACAACTTTTCTGGGAAAAAAATCAGGGAATTTTACCGCAATTATAAGATTCCATGACAAATTTAAAATTTATCACACCAATATGGAAATTGGGCATTTCGCACACAGAGTAACAGATACTTAAAAGTGAATAAAAAGTGGTATGTCCAAGATATGTCTATAATTTATACACCAAACAGGTGCTTATTAACCCTTTCCAAAACGACAAAATTTTAGGGTAATCCAATTCAAAAGCTGCTGCAGGCGACAAAATGAATGTAAACCAAGGTTGGATTTGTGTATAAAATAGTTCAGAAAACATTGAGGCGAAAGGAAAAAAGTGCTGGTTATCAGCACTTTCTTCTTTTGCTTCAATGTTTTTCCAAGCATGGACGTAGCATGGTCTACTAAGGACGTCAAAACCAGGTCTTGTTTGGGAAAGGGTTAGATATTTAAGGAATGAAAGTTATTTTATTAGCTCGACTTTTCGAAGAAAATGAGAGCTTATACTGTCACCCGGGCGTTGGCGTCGGCGTTGCAACAAAGATTAAACATCAATAACTTCCATACTATCAAGGGGATTCAACGCAAACTTGGAATACATATTCACCATCACACCCTCTACCTTACTACCAGGGCCCATGACCCTGGCTCCACTATATTTGGAGTTATGCCCCCTTTATACTAAGCAACTTAGAAAGTCGAGCGCGCTGTCTTCGGACAGCTCTTGTTTTTCTCATGCAGATATGAAAAACAAAATCTAATCACACTGTATGAATCTGCCAAGTGGTTTATGCAAAAGTGTGATTAGATTTAGCTTTTTGAAAAATTTTAAGAAGTGAATAAACCTAATTGTTGATGACATGAAACATGTATTTCTCCTTCTATTTCCAGTATATTGGCAACTCCAGGCAGATTTATGCATGTTGTGGTAGAGATGGATCTGAAACTAAAGTCTATAGAATATGTGGTATTTGATGAAGCTGATAGGTGAGTGTAACTTTGACTTTCTAAACCCTATATTGTGTGTATCATTTGGTTCAGGTGAGCGATATAGGACAATCATGGTCCTCTTGTTCTAATCATTTTTCAGTATATTGGCTACTCCAGGTAGATTTATGCATGTAGTGGTAGAGATGGACCTGAAACTCAAGTCTATAGAATATGTGGTGTTCAATGAAGCAGATAGGTGAGTGAATATTTAACTCGGACTTCGTTTGTTACAACTTTTCATAACTTAGTTTAACTAGTTCTGAAACAAGAACAGATCATAACATCCCTGACAAATGGAGGCTAAAGAAAATGTTGAGGCAAAAGAAGAAAATGTTGATATTCAACATTTTCTCTAATTGTCTCAATATTTTCTGTGCTTTATAATACACAAACCCTGTCTTTTTCAACACTTATTTTGTTGTTTACAGAAGCTTGCAAATTGGACCACCCTAAATTAGTTCTGATTGGAAAAGGGTTAAACCAATTGTCATTGGTTCCAGGGAGTACTTTCAACCCTCTACATGCTTCAAAAGAATTTTCAGTCAAAATATCAGCTTTTCCTTGTCGTAACCCATTCCCAAACAAGACCTGGTTTTGACGTTCCTAACAAAAAAGGCTTGGGAAAATATTGAAACAAAAGAAGAAACTGCTGATAACCAGCAGTTTCTGCTTTTGTCTCAGTATTTTCTGTGCCATTTTACACAAATTCTATCTTCAATAACATCCCTTTAGCCATTTGTGGCAGTTTATGAAGTGGATCACCCGAAAATGTTGTCGTTTGGGAAAGGGATTACTACTGAGACTAAATCTTTGTACATGTAATTATAAGATGTTGTTTGTCTGACCTATTTGCAGGTTGTTTGAGATGGGGTTCCAGGAGCAGTTAACAGAGATATTAAACAGACTGCCAGAGTCTAGGCAAACACTCTTGTTTTCTGCCACACTTCCTAAACTACTGGTAGACTTTGCTAAAGCTGGACTGCACGATCCAACACTGGTCAGGCTTGATGTGGAGACCAAGATTAGTGAACAGTTAAAGGTATGAAATATCATATTGGAAAAATTAACTTCTTTTCTAAAAGTTTTTCTCCCAACCTGTCAAAATCTGGTCTTGTTTGGGAAATGGCAAATGAATTCACCCACAGTGATGCTTTTTGAGGCCTCTCATGGCAAATACTTAGGAAAACATTATGGAAATTGCTTGTATCAAACAAAAAAATGTGTCAAAGGGACATTTGGGGAATGGCATTAAGTGAGATTGGTATTGAGGTGAACAAACCTGTGTTGTGAAGTTGCCAGTTTGGAAAAATATGGTTCGATCTGGTAGAATTTCATTGGTTCCACTGTCCTGTAATGAATTGAGTGTTCATGAATGTTTAAATATGATTTATTTCATCATTATATTACAGATGTGTTTTCTACACTGTCGAGGTACGGACAAGCTAGCTCTACTGATACATCTGCTAAAACATGTGATCAAGGAGGGAGAACAGACCGTCGTATTTGCTGCTACAAAACATCATGTGGAATATATACATATGGTAAACCTACATATCCACTATTGACATGCATATTAAAAATAAGGACTAAGAGAATATTTTTTTTCAATTGATAAATTGACAGTTTGTTATGAAACTAAATATGTTCTCTATACCTTCGAAATGGCAATTCCACATCCACAAATTTTGTGCATTCAACAAAAATGCTAAAGAATTTGTACTTTGCACATTTGACCAAATGAAAATAACTGTTCATGCAATTATTGTTAGCTCACCTGAGCACGAAGTGCTCAAAGTGAGCTATTGTGATCGCTTTTTGTCTGTCGTCCGTCCGTCCGTCCGTCTGTCCGTCCGTCCGTCTGTCCGTTCACAATTTCTTCAAACATCTTCTCCTCCTAAACCATTGGTCCAATTTTAACCAAACTTGGCAGGAATGTTCCTTGTGTGACCCTTTTCAAAACTTGTTCGTGAATTTTTGATTTGTCAAAAAATGTGGGCGTGGCAGGGCGGGGCTTATCAGATTTTAGAGAAATCTTAAGAAAATTCTTTAAAAACCAACCATTGGGCCAATTTGAACCAAAGTTGGCAGGAATGTGCCTTGAGTCACTCTTTTCAAAATTTATCCACAAATTTTTACATTTGTCAAAAAATGTGGCCGTGGCAGGGAGGAAGAGGCTTATTGGACTTAGAGAAATCATAAGAAAATTCTTTAAAAATCAACCATTGGGCCCAACTGAACCAGACTTTGCAGAAATGTTCCTTGAGTCACTCTTTTCAAAATTTGTTTTCAAATTCATGCAATTGACAAAAAATGTGGCCGTGGCAGGGAGGAAGAGGCTTATCGGACTTGGAGAAATCATAAGAAAATTCTTTAAAAATCAACCATTGGGTCAATTTGGACCAGACTTTGCAGAAATACTCCTTTAGTCACTCTTTTCAAAGTTTATTCACAAATTTTTACCTTTGTCAAAAAATTATGACCGTGGCAGGGAGGAAGGGGCTTATCGGACTCGGAGAAATCATAAGAAAATTCTTTAAAAATCAACCATTGGGCCAATTTGGACCAGACTTTGCAGAAATGTTCCTTTAGTCACTCTTTTCAAAGTTTATTCACAAATTTTTACATTTGTCAAAAACTGTGGCCGTGGCAGGGAGGAAGGGGGCTTATCAGACTCAGAGAAATTGTAAGAAAATTCTTTAAAAATCAACCATTGGGCCAATTTGAACCAGACTTTACAGGAATGTTCCTTGAGTCACTCTTTTCAAAATTTGTTTTCAAATTCTTACAAATGATAAAAAATGTGGCCTTGGCAGGGAGGAAGGGGCTTATTGGATTTCGAGAAATTATAAGAAAATTCTTAAAAAATCAATCATTGGGCCCAAATGAACCAGACTTTGCAGGAATGTTCCTTGAGTCACTCTTTTCAAAATTTGTTCTCAAATTCTTACAATTGATAAAAAATCAGGATGTGGCAGGTAGGAAGGGGCTTATCGGACTCGGAGGAATCTGTCCTATTTCTCTTATCTATTTCTCTTTATCTGTTGCTGTGGCTGGCCCCATGTTTATCTTATGTAAACAAATAGGGGATTAGCCTTAGCTTATCAGATGGTAATCCTGCGCTATATTCTTTCAATCACTGACCAAATCTTGTTAATTGAGCCTATCATAAATGATCAATCTCTAACAGATCAGAATGCTTTGAAAATTAGCCCTATGTTGTATATTGCGAAATCATTAAATAATTATTGAAAAAAAAAAAACCTGTCAACAATTGTGCTAATTCATACCCAACCTTACAGGATTGATTGGCACAAAATTATTTCTTGATTGTTTCCAAACAGAAAGTCCTTATGAGTTTCATGCCTTTGAATTTGACAAAATTGCCATTATCACTCTTGCCATCTTGATTCAGGTGAGCGATTTAGGACCATCATGGTCCTCTTGTTATTTTGAAAACTTTATAATCTTTGTTCTCTGAAAAGTGTATGAAAGATTGGCATCATATTTCAATCGTTTGTTATACAGATATTGGAGAAGATAGAAATCAGCAGTACATACGAGGGCTGTCCTAAAAGTTTCGAGACAAGTGCCATAACTTTTTTATTTATTAATATTTCCCATTCATTTTTGCACCACTGATAGCTGCAATATTATTCTATTGAATGATAGTCTCATTTTAATATCGGTACATAGATGCACGAGAAAGCGTCTCCATAGTAACGTCAGGTAGGCGTAAGCGGGGCACCAGCCTGTGAAGAACGTAAGACATACCTTTTTAATAGTCTGTAATGCTCAAATCTTCTCGAAATACTTTCTCCCGTGTTGGATGCACTTGTGGTGTCGTTCTACCCAACATTTTTAAGTAGTTTTTGAAGTCTCCGGCCAGTATTTTGTGAATGCTCTCCCTGACAATGACCGGCAGATCATCGACGTCGTCGAAGCGACGTCCCCGCAAATCACGCTTGATAGTGGGGAAGAGCCAGAAATCGCAGGGCGCGAGGTCTGGGGAGTATGGGGGTCCCCAACGGTGCGGATTTTTTTTTCTCAGCAAGTACGCTCTTGGTGAAGGATGAGGTATGAGGAGTGGCGTTGTCATGATGAAGGTAGAATTTGCCATCCTTCTCCGGTCTCTTCTTCTGTACAGCCCTGGCCAAATCACGTCGGAGCACCTGCAATGAGATTTTGCTGGCTGGACAACACACGCGGGACCCATCTGGCACATACTTTTACCATACCAAGCTCCTGTCTAATGATCATATGAATGGAGGAGGATACAAGTCCAGTTTTCAAAGCAATGTCACATACAGTTAATCTCCTGTCAGATCTCAATAATGCTTCAATTTCGAGTGCGTTACCTGACAGTACACTGGGCCGCACTGTCCTAGGAAGATCGGTAGGTCGGCGTGTAGGATCGTCTTTGAAGGTGTTATACCACTCATAAATGCGTGTTCTTGACATTTTTGCCGCTCCATAGGTATATTGTATCATCGAAAGTGTCTGTGATCTACTTTTCCCCATCAATACACAAAATTTCACTGAATATCGCTGTTCCGGGTTCATTTCGCACTTAATTCACGCCTGTGTTTTTAAAGACGTCACTTGTTTACACCGTAAATACAGGAAATGACGTCGTTAACGTCGTACACGTTCGCGCCATAATTTATTGCGACGTCAAAGACGTATAGAGGCGTTAATTACGATACATAATTGGTGTGTAATAATTCTCCTATTGCGCGGCGATGTCAAGGTGCCACGCTCACGCCTACCTGACGTTACTATGGAGACGCTTTCTCGTGCATCTATGTACCGATATTAAAATGAGACTATCATTCAATAGAATAATATTGCAGCTATCAATGGTGCGAAAATTAATGGGAAATATTAATAAATAAAAAAGTTATGGCACTTGTCCCGAAACTTTTAGGACAGCCCTCGTACATCTACAGTTCACTAGACCCAACAGCGAGAAAGATCAACATTGCCAAGTTTCAACATCGTAAAGCTATGGTACTGGTGGTTTTTGTTGTGCAATCAGCATGAACAACAAATATCTAATATTGTCTGCTAAGCATGTATGTAACTAAAAGCTTTGGAAAATATTGAGGCAAAAGTAGAAAATGCTGATTATCAGCATTTTCTTCTTTTGTCTCAATATTTTTCATAGCCTCCTGTCCCAGAAACGTTAAAACCATATCTTCTTTATAGAAGTATGTTGATTTTTTTTTCTTAAAGATATTGGAGAAGATAGAAATCAGCAGTACATACATCTACAGTTCACTAGACCCCACAGCGCGAAAGATCAACATTGCCAAGTTTCAACATCGTAAAGCCATGGTACTTGTCGTGACTGACCTGGCAGCTAGAGGGATTGATATTCCACTGCTAGATAATGTCATTAACTTCCACTTTCCTGCTCAACCTAAACTGTTTGTACATAGAGTAGGTAAGTCTGCTTGATCACTACAGATTTGGGGCATTTGACTATCTGTCAGTTAGTCAGGTCTAATGTATGAGGAAACTGTAGCAAAAAGCAGTCGTGTAAATACTTCACCAATGATATTAAGCTAATCTTTTATAACAATAAAGTAAGGTCCCGGGTTCGATACCTGGCCGCTACTAGTACCCTTTCTGTCACCCACAAATTGGTTTACAATCGTTAACCTAAGTGGGTGAGCAGCTGGAGGCTCGGAAAGGGTGTTGTGGTAGGACTGGTTTGAGAAACTACAGGAATCCATGGGTAGGTGCTCCGGTTGCCGCAAGTTGACCCTGGCAGTTGAAAACAGCGTAAAACCCCAATAAACTCAAACTACTCAAGATATAAAAAATTCAGAATTTGCATGTGCTCTTTGGACATGCATTATTTAACTGAGATTACATGTTTATTAATTTATGACTGTTTATTACAGGTAGAGTAGCTAGGGCAGGAAGGACTGGTACAGCTTACTCTCTTGTGTCACCAGATGAGCTTGCCTATATGTTTGATCTACACTTGTTTCTGGGTAGACCTGTCAAATATGTGCCACTAGGGAAAACTGTCAAAGGTAGGTCAACTTGCCTATATGTTTGATCTACACTTGTTTCTGGGTCGACCTGTCAAATATGTGCCACTAGGGAAAACTGTCAAAGGTAGGTCAACTTGCCTATATGTTTGATCTACACTTGTTTCTGGGTCGACCTGTCAAATATGTGCCACTAGGGAAAACTGTCAAAGGTGGGTCAGCTTGCCTATATGTTTGATCTACACTTGTTTCTGGGTAGACCTGTCAAATATGTGCCACTAGGGAAAACTGTCAAAGGTAGGTCAACTTGCCTATATGTTTGATCTACACTTGTTTCTGGGTCGACCTGTCAAATATGTGCCACTAGGGAAAACTGTCAGAGGTAGGTCAACTTGCCTATATGTTTGATCTACACTTGTTTCTGGGTCGACCTGTCAAATATGTGCCACTAGGGAAAACTGTCAGAGGTAGGTCAGCTTGCCTATATGTTTGATCTACACTTGTTTCTGGGTAGACCTGTCAAATATGTGCCACTAGGGAAAACTGTGAAAGGTGGGTAATCAACTTGGTGTTCAAATCATACAGGGTGCAGGCTGATCTTCTTCTTAGCTGGCAATCTAAGTAGGCAAATAAGGTATTTCTGAAAAAAAAATCAAACAGTTTCTAAAACATTCACGAATTGATTTTGCTGCTGATATTTCAAGTAGTTTTTACACATATATTATGGTCTTTTGTATCCATTCAGGGTGAAATATCATGTAATTATCTTATGAAAAAAAAAAAAGAATCAAGGTTGGTGAATTTTTAGCGAGCCGGGACTTTATGTCTGGGGAGCTAATGTCACAGCCCTAGTGTCGGCATCGTGTCCTGTCCCGTCCCGTCCGGTTGCGTCTTCACTTGAAAAACTTTAACCTGGTCTATATCTCGGGCACTATAAGAGATACAGCCTTGATATTTCATACATAGATACATCTCAACAAGACCTTTCATTTGGGACCATGACCTTTGGCCTAGTGACCTTGACCTTGGAGTTTGACCTACTTTTGAAAAACTTTAACCTGGCCTATATCTCAGGCACTATTAAAGATACAGCCTTGATATTTCATACATAGATACATCTCAACAAGACCTTTCATTTGGGACCATTACCCTTGACCTTGTGACCTTGACCTTAGAGTTTGACCTACTTTTAAAAAAAATGCTGTTTTTGTGACAAGCTCCCGTATAGGCGAGCTACGTTGTCCGCGGACAACTCTTGTTAATTCATTTTCTCAATCGCTAGGTTCATTCCATTTATGTGTGCTTGCATATGTTTTGTTTGTTTTTTGCCATTATATCCAAAAAGGGTATAGCTGAGCAGTAAAATAAGTTCTTTTATACACATATTTTAGATGAGGATGGTTTATATGGGATGGTGCCTCAAGCAGCACTAGATGACTTCTCTGAAACTTTACATCAAGTGCATACAGAATCATATGATATTGTAAGTGTTTCATGAGATCAAGTTATGCCATGTCTTAACATATTATATTGCATAGGTCAAAGGTCAAGATAGTGATTGAACTTTGTTTAAAATCTGTTTTTGTAGTCTTAACCAAGTACTGTTTTTTTGTCATTCAAATATTCTCGGATCTTATCGTTACTCAAGATCAGCTCAAACGTATTACAGTTGCCGCCATGAGCTGATCCTGCCCATATCACTCCGCAAGCATAACAACGGTAGTCTGGTCTATAACAATGGAAGCAGACCAAACAACTATTTAAATCTACTCCAGAAAAATATTTGAACAAACAGCGTTCAAAAGTCGATTGTATCCTCATAAATGTGACGAAATTTTACCAGATAAAAAAAATTGATGTGATTTACCGATTATTGACAGTATATTTCACTTGAATCATAACGTTAGCTAAAGGATTGATTTGTTTTGATGATGTCATTTAGGCGTGTCTACTTTCACGTTCAATATGGCGGTCAGTGTATTACGCTCGAGATCATGTTGCAAACTGGTTCCAAATGGTAAAAGGTTGCAAACAGTCTCGAGGGTGGCGATTGTTTTTTTTGTGAAAAGGCAGTGGAGGGCTGCTTCTTGGCAATAATTGTGGTTGTAAAGTCTGTTTTGTGCTTTATCAAGATTTCATTATGAAAATGAATAGGATATTCCAATATATTGGTTGAAATTTTAAATTGTCACAGTGTTTGTCGTTGGGGCTAGGTGAAACACATAAACACTTAACTTGGTCCTTGATTAGTTTGAAGTTGTGCACCATTAGTTACATGAAATTGTTTTGAGACTTACTTTGAAACCATTTTTATTGATTGTTTGTTTGCAGAATGCAATGGTTAAAGTGTGTTCAAATGCGTTTACACAGTATTTACGTTCAAGACAGGCCCCGGCACCGGAGTCTATAAAGCGGGTCAAAGAGATGGAAAATTTGGGTCAACATGCTGGGATGCATCCCATATTTGGTATGTACTTGTATCATTGTATGCAGAGTTATGAAAATCCTCAACTATAACATTAAACATTTAATTTTTGTTATGCCGATTTATTGCTTTCCCAAACAAGGCTTTGCAATTTAAGTCCCTAAAAGAACATCTTTCAAAAGAAAAAAATACTATTTATAATCAATATTTTCTCCTTTTGTCTCTATTTTTTTTCCGATCTATATTTTAAACAAATTCTATCTTCATTGAAATTCATTTTGCCTTCTGCAGCAGCTGTCAAACTGGACCAGTCTTAAATCGTTTTGTTTTGGAAAGCCTCTGTTGACTGTAGATCAATCAAAGTAAAAGATTTTAGAACATTTGAGCCTGGATCTGGAAAAATGGCCCTTATAGCATTTTGGACTACCATGTTTTCAGATGAATCTTTGCCTAAGTGCAGCCTTACTGGGATCCATGCTGCTGTCTCGTGGTTGCTACATGTCTTCAAGAAGCTATTGGAGAAGAACACGGTTTATGATCAGACTGTGTGAGACTGTATACGTATACTGTCTGTATACACAGTCTGATCTTTTGAACCATTTTGTGCTCAAAAGCCTTAACCCTTTCCCAAATGGCAAAATTTTGGGGAGGTCCAATTTTAAAGCTGCTGTAAATGACAATATGGATGTTGAGCAGGATATGATCTGTGATGATTATCAGCAGTTTCTTCTTTTGTCTTAATGTTTTCCCAAGCCTTCTCTATAAAGGACGTCAAGATCAGGTCTTATTTGGGAATGGGTTTAGGGACCTTTTTCTAGATCATACCTCTTTTGTATATTATAGAGTCTGTGACTGAGGCCAGTATGGAGACAGAGAGGATGAAGATACTTGATGCTCTCAAGTCTTATAAAGCTAATACAGTAAGTTTGTCTTGATAAAATTGAAATTAATTCATGCTTTGATGTACAAAACTTTCAAAAGAGAACATTATTAATTTTATTGAAAATTTATCAATTACGATGTGCATAACTAGTTCTCAGATTTGAAATATCTTTACGAAGTACACCTTAAATGAGTTTCATCTGTAAAAGTTTCACTTGGAGATTCAAAGGACAAAATCATTAGCCCATAACCAAACATTGACACCTTTTGACGCCCCAAAGAAAAATGCTTTGGAAAACATTGTGGAAAATGAAGAAATTGCTTGTGACAAGCAATTTCTTCATTTCCCACAATGTTTTCTAAACAAAAACACCTAAAAATGTAAAATTCCAAGCACTTGAAATTGTCGTCTGCAACACCTTTCAAATTGGAACAGTCCAAAATTTTGTCGTTTGGTAATGGGTTAAAAGAGTAAGGGAACAAGTAGCTAATCTGGGAATCAAGGGTTAAAATAATTATCTTTGTAAAGCTTGTCTTAAACAAACAAAAAAGATACATGTGTACTTGTGCAATTCTCAAAAAAATCTACCTAAATACATGTATTTAATGTGATCTTTAAAGTTATCTCTTGTATAACAGACCATATTTGAGATCAACTCCACTTCCAAGACGAGTGATTTTGTTGTGATGAAGCAGAAGCGTAGTTATCATGAGGATATTATAGATCGTAAAACCAGGAAGATGGAGAACTATCAGGGACGGACAGACGTAAAGACAGACAACAGCCATACTGGAGATGTAGAGTCTGCCACTGAGCTTGATCTTGTGGTGAGTTATACATGTCTTAACCCTTTTCCAAACAATGACACTATTTAGCGAGTCTGGGCTTTATGTGCAAGGAGCTAATGTCAGAGCCCCAGTGTCAATGTCAGTGCTGCATCGCTCAAAAAAACCTTTAACTTGGCCTTTATCTCATTCACTATTATAGGGTTAATTCACGTTTTTAGGTCCTTAACATTCGCAGAGGCCCAAGAAATATGTTAACGTCCGAGTGCGAAGCACGAGGGTCGTTTTCGTATTTTGTGGGCCTCTGCGAATGTTAACGACCCAAAAATATGTAAATTGACGCTATTATTGCACAAGAAGCATAAAATTCCAATGATTACTTACCCCAAACCCCTTGATATGTGCGAAAAATGAACCAAGGTGAGATAAGAAAATGTCCGCCATTGGTTTTTTGTTCTGATAAATCTTCCCAGAATTTTTTGTTATGCGTGATGTCGGTAAAACGATGCTACAACATAATTTGGCGCCAAAAGGCGAACGTCCCTCATTTAACATAAGACATTGAGAATTTTGCGGGAAAAGAGACAATTGTTTATTTTGAAGGGTCAAATTGAGGATATTTGAGTGCAAAGCCGGTCTGATATCACACTGTATATAGACCGGTTTTCACGATATTGGACCGATTTCTTCCCGTTATTATACCACCCACCTACGAAGTAGAGGGGGGTATATTGGTTTCACCATGTCTGTCTGTCAGTCCGTCCGTCCAGTCGTCTGTCCGTAGACTTTTTCGTTTCCGTGCTCTAACTCAAGAAAGGTTTCATGAAACTTTACACAGTTGTTGCCCTTGACCCAAGGAGGTGCCCTATTGTTTATGGGTCACCAAGGTCAAAGGTCAAGGTCACAATCAGACTTTGTTTTAAATCCGTTTCAGTGCTCTAAGTCAAGAACCAGTTGACCTAGAATCATGAAACTTTACACAGTTGTTGCCTTGACCCAAGGAGGTGCCCTATTGTTTTTTTTGGTCACCAAGGTCAAAGGTCAAGGTCACAATCAGACTTTGTTTAAAATCCGTTTCCGTGCTCTAAGTCAAGAACCGGTTGACCTAGGATCATGAAACTTTACACAGTTGTTGCCCTTGACCCAAGGAGGTGCCCTATTGTTTTTGGGTCACCAAGGTCAAAGGTCAAGGTCACAATCAGACTTTGTATAAAATCCGTTTCCATGCTCTAAGTCAAGAACCGGTTGACCTAGGATCATGAAACTTTACACAGTTGTTGCCCTTGACCCAAGGAGGTGCCCTATTGTTTTTTGGTCACAAGGTCTAAAATCCGTTTTCGTGCTCTAAGTCAAGAACCGGTTGACCTAGGATCATGAAACTGTACACAGTTGTTGCCCTTGACCCAAGGAGGTGCCCTATTGTTTTGGGGTCACCAAGGTCAAAGGTCAAGGTCACAATCGGACTTTGTTTAAAATCCGTTTCCGTGCTATAAGTCAAGAACCGGTCGACCTAGGATCATGAAACTTTACACGGTTGTTGCCCATGACCCAAGGAGGTGTCCTATTGTTTTTTGGTCACCAAGGTCAAAGGTCAAGGTCACAATCGGACTTTGTTTAAAATCCGTTTCCGTGCTCTAAGTCAAGAACCGGTTGACCTACAGCACTTTTTCAGTGACAAGGCGCTAGTGGGAGGTATTTGTCCACTTTGCGACAGTTCTAGTTCAATGCTAATAACGGACTGAAAACACACATTTTATGCAATAATAGATGTAAAGCCTTGGTATTTTGCCCATGGATATTTCTTACCAAGACCTTTCAATTGTGACCATGGTTAGCAGAATTGTCTTCTTTTGTCTCCATGTTATGCCAAGACTTGCTAATGGAGAGGTCAAAACCAGGTCTTGTTATGGAAAGGGTTAATGATAAAAATGAATGTACTTTGGACATGATGACATGCATCTTTGTTGCTGGCATATCCAGATCTTATTCATTTCAGAATACATTCAGCTCTGTGATTGGTGGAAAGAGAAAGATAAGTAACCAATCAGAAGGAGACAAAAAGTTGACAAAGAAACAGAAGCGAGAAATGAAGAGTACGAGAGATGAGGAGAACTATATATCCTACAGACCTGCAGACTTTCAGAGTGAAATAGGGTAGGTCTTGTATCATAATTAAACCCCATCCAACAGAGTGAAGCATTATGACTGTACATATTATAAAGACCTTGGAAAGCATTGTGCAAAATGCAGGGTGCAAGGAATGAGGAGAACTGTATATCCTACAGATCTGCTGACTTTCAGAGTGAAATAGTGTAGGTCTTGTGTCATAATTTTCAATTATAAGGCCTGCTTTTGATGCGAGCAGTACAAAAAGTTTGCAGACGCAATGTTGTGAATAAATGAATTATACCTAAATGAGATTTGTTTTCAGTATGATTTTTTTTATTTAACTCTAACATATATGAGTTACTTTTGCTTTGATGATTTACAGACGGACTTGCCTTTGTCTTCAACTCTTTATCCAGTTTTAAGGTGCTAGGGCAAATTCAAATAGTAAATTCTTTTTGTGGCTTTGTCTTCAACTCTTTATCCAGTTTTAAGGTGCTAGGGCAAATTCAAATAGTAAATTCTTTTTGTGGCTTTGTCTTCAACTCTTTATCCAGTTTTAAGGTGCTAGGGCAAATTCAAATAGTAAATTCTTTTTGTGGCTTTGTCTTCAACTCTTTATCCAGTTTTAAGGTGCTAGGGCAAATTCAAATAGTAAATTCTTTTTGTGGCTTTGTCTTCAACTCTTTATCCAGTTTTAAGGTGCTAGGGCAAGTTCAAATAGTAAATTCTTTTTGTGGCTTTGTCTTCAACTCTTTATCCAGTTTTAAGGTGCTAGGGCAAATTCAAATAGTAAATTCTTTTTGTGGCTTTGTCTTCAACTCTTTATCCAGTTTTAAGGTGCTAGGGCAAGTTCAAATAGTAAATTCTTTTTGTGGCTTTGTCTTCAACTCTTCATCCAGTTTTAAGGTGCTAGGGCAAATTCAAATAGTAAATTCTTTTTGTGGCTTTGTCTTCAACTCTTTATCCAGTTTTAAGGTGCTAGGGCAAATTCAAATAGTAAATTCTTTTTGTGGCTTTGTCTTCAACTCTTTATCCAGTTTTAAGGTGCTAGGGCAAATTCAAATAGTAAATTCTTTTTGTGGCTTTGTCTTCAACTCTTTATCCAGTTTTAAGGTGCTAGGACAAATTCAAATAGTAAATTCTTTTTGTGGCTTTGTCTTCAACTCTTTATCCAGTTTTAAGGTGCTAGGGCAAATTCAAATAGTAAATTCTTTTTGTGGCTTACAAAAATAAATCATGACTTACACAATTGTTAATGCGGATGGTAAGATTATGAGTAAAAAATTACATAACAAGCAACCCATTGTTGAGACATGTCTTGTACAATCAGATGGCTTGTAATATAATTTAGATAAAGAATATTGATCTAGAAAATGTTTGTGAATACATTTATATGTATATTTATCATGAGGTGATCTAAATTTACAATTATTGTTGAACCAAAGTTACCTTGCGCTCATTATTATAAATATTGCAGACGATTATGTGTGTTTATAAATATTCACAGCGCACGGTCACTTTGGTTTAACAATACTAACTTTGTTATAATTTTTATTGTGATGTATGTTTATAATAAGATGACCTATATTTACAGTTTACGACTGGGTAATGATTTTGATCGTGATGTTGCTGGAGCTACATTTGACCTGACTGAAGATGGTGGTATATTTATCATAATATGATGTTTATTTACAGATTACGACTGGGTAATGATTTTGATCGTGATGTTGCCGGAGCTACATTTGACCTTACTGGAGATGATGGTATATTTATCAGGATATGATCTTTATTTACAGATTACGACTGGGTAATGATTTTGATCGTGATGTCGCCGGTGCTACATTTGACCTGACTGAAGATGGTCGTATATTTATCATAATATGATGTTTATTTACAGATTACGACTGGGTAATGATTTTGATCGTGATGTCGCCGGTGCTACATTTGACCTGACTGAAGATGGTCGTATATTTATCATAATATGATCTTTATTTACAGTTTACGACTGGGTAATGATTTTGATCGTGATGTCGCCGGAGCTACATTTGACCTGACTGAAGATGGTCGTATATTTATCATAATATGATATATTTATTTACAGTTTACGACTGGGTAATGATTTTGACCGTGATGTTGCTGGAGCTACATTTGACCTGACTGAAGATGGTGGTATATTTATCATAATATGATATATTTATTTACAGTTTACGACTGGGTAATGATTTTGACCGTGATGTTGCCGGTGCTACATTTGACCTGACTGAAGATGGTGGTATATTTATCATAATATGATCTTTATTTACAGTTTACGACTGGGTAATGATTTTGATCGTGATGTTGCTGGAGCTACATTTGACCTGACAGGAGATGATGAGGAAACTGCAAGGCTGAAAAATAACGCTGTCAGATGGTGAGTTGATGTTAAGTTGTTAACCCTTTCCCAAACAGCAAAATTTTAGGGCGCTCCAATATGAAATTGGCTGCAGACAACAAAACAGATGTTTATAATGATAATATTCTGTATAATATAGCTAAGAAAATATTGAGGCAAAAGGAGAAACTGCTGGTTATCAGCAGTTTCTTCTTTTGTCTCGATGTTTTCCCGAGACATTTGTATCAGGGACGTCAAAACCAGGTCTTGTTTGGGAAAGGGTTAAATAAGTATTGCTTAAACTGTGGGACATTAGTTTGTACCCATGCAGTTATCCCATTCCGGAACGGCAAAATTTTAGGGTGGCCCAATATGACAGCTGCTGCAGACAACAAAACAGAGTTTATTAAAGGTAAAATTTATGAGTAATATAGCCCAGAAAATATTGAGGCAAAAGGAGAAACTGCATGGTTATCAGCAGTTTCTTCTTTTGTCTCGATGTTTTCTCAAGCATTTTCTAATAGGGATGTAAAAAACAGGTCTTGTTTGGGAAAGGGTTAAATTGTACTGACTTAATACTTTAAACCCAAAATAAACTCAGGCTAAAACAGTTACAGAATTTGTACTGGGGTACCCATCAGATAGTTATTTACAAGTACCTGTAACGGCACATGCACAATTTGATTATTTTCCACTTTTCTGCATATTTTGAAGAAATCAAAGAATGTGCTAGGGCAACAAGAAGCAATTTCTGGATTTACCTACTGTTACATGAAGTTGAATTTACTGAAGGACTAGTCAAACTGTTAAAATACAAGTCTAAAATAAGTTATGCTTGCATAAATCTCATATGATGACCGTAGATACAGGGGCTTCTAAATATCAATAAGGATAGTGGTCTTGTGCTAAATTGGGGTTCATCTCATAAATTGCTCACACAAGTAATATATGATATCTCTTATATTATGTATAATTCAGGGACAGAAAAAAGAAGAGATACATGAAGGTGCAGACAGAAGATCCGAAGAAGAAAAAGATCAGAACAGAGAGTGGAGCCTGGATATCAGCATCATATAAATCTAACGCATATCCTTTTGGTTGAATTATTTCTTTTCAAAACTGCAAAATTTTGGGTGATCCTATTTGCAAGCTTCTGCAGATGACAAAATGTGTATTGACAAAGATAGGATTGTGAATGATTTAGTACTGACATTTTGAGACAAAAGGCTCAATATCTTCTCAAGCCATCTATTTTAGGGACAAGGAAACAAAGTTTGAGAAAGAGGTATAACAAAGAGTAACAACCAAGATTTGGAAAACATTGAAGGAAAAGAAAATGTTGATATCCAAGGATCTGGAAAATGGTCCCCTATAACATTTTAGAGCCAAGATCAGTCTCCACTTAAGTTTAGTGTGACCAGCATCCAAATTGCTAAGTGAGATGATCAGCTGGTGGCTTAGATTGTGTGTTGTGTTTGAACTGGTGCAGGAAATAACAGAAACACATGGTTATTTCACAAACCACTGAAATATGTCTGAATCAGTAGTTTCAGAAGAAGATTTTCAAAGAAAAGGTTTATGGACGCATGCACGGATGGATTGACACATACACGACGGACACACCGCCATGACAATAGCCTGCAGGCCTGAAAGGCCAGTGGAGCTAAAAATTGTTGAGTGCTATGCTTAAAAACCCCATTCAATCAATTAATTTTACCTTAACCCTGTATACTTATAAAGACTGGTTACAAAAATCCAAACAAGATGATACTGTAGAAAATGAGGAGGATAAACCAGTCAATAAACACACGAATAATAAACGATTTGTTACCATGGGAACCAACAATTATAAACATAGTAAGTATTTACTTCAATAATTCTACTACAAATAATCACATTTATAGACCTAATTATAGACGTAATTTAACGCTTGACGAGAAGGAAAAAATGTAGACTGTTTCAAATTCAAAAGCGTTACAGACAACAATTTCAAGTGAATAAAATTGAGCATTATTTAGTCTTTCTTTGCAGAAAACATTGCAGTAAATGAGGAAATTGCTTGTCACAAGCAATTTCTTCATTTCTCACTATGTTTTGCAAAGCCCTTTTCTTGAGGGGCGTCAAAAACATCAATTTGTGGAAATGGATTGAAAGAGTTTTAAATGACAAAACAAAACTAGGTATTATGGTTCAGAAGGTTTGAAGTTATTTGGTTAATTAATGTTTCTGAGTTCATCAATAACAGCAAAGCCCCAAAAATATGTTAAAACCCAAGTGAAAAGGGTGTTAACATGTTTAACAGGCCTCTACCAATGTTAAGGGCATAATAAAGTGTAATAATGCTATTTTTGCCGCCTATTTATGTAAAAAATATAGTTTAAATGATTTCTTTCCAACATCTTATAACATACTGTTTTAACTATTTATTTTAGGACATAATCAAGGTCCGAATGATCCAAAACCTGGCAAGAAAACAGGGAAGTTTAGAAAACCTCGTTCAGAACTGAAACGACCAGAACAGATTCTTAAACAGAGAAAAGTGAAGGCTAAAAAACAAGCGTTCCAGCAAGACAGGCAGAAAAAGAACAGCAAGAAACGTGCCATGGGTGGAAAGAAGAGATGAGGGAAATACATCAAATATTTGTGACTCTTTATAGGAACAAAACCCTAATCCATTCCTATTTTAGACATCCTTTTATGCCTAAAAAGATAAAGGCTTTGTAAATCATAGTGGAACAAGAGCTTCGCAAAGCGGCGCATATACGCCCGAGAGGGGCTTGTCAGTAAAATTGGCCATTTTTTCGATTCAAGGCCAGTTAATTCAAACATGAAAAAATATCAAAAGTTTTTGTTTGCACAACGATTCATTGTGGCTAGTTTGATTAAATTCTGGTTGAAACTATAGGAGTTGCACACAGGAGAAAATGGACATTTTTGAGAAAATGGGCATTTTTTCTTAAATTCAAGGGCAGATAATTCAAGAACGAAAACAGTTATCTAAATTCCGTAAGCGGTGTGCACAACTAGACACCATGGAGATTCATTATGGCAAGTTTGATCAAATTCTGATCAAAACTGTAGGAGGAGTTGCACACACAAGAAAATGGGCATTTTTATGCTCCCCGAAGGGAGAGCATATAGTCGCCGCTTTGTCTGTCCGTCCGTCCGTCCTGTCCGTCCGTCATTCCGTCCGTCCGTCCGTCCGTCCGTCCCTCCATCCGTCCGTCCGAAGCGATTTCTCCATAACCCTTGGGCCAAATCAAATGAAACTTACCATGTGAACTCCCTAAGACATAATGCCGATGTACTTTTCCCCGTTTTTGGATTTGAGGCCTCGTCATGGGAAAAGGGGACTTAAGGTCAAATTCAGTTTTTCTCTAATTTCTCCTAGTCTAATGGTCAGAATTTCATGAAATTTCATATTTGAGTAGCAAATCAGATGCCCTTGACAATAAACTTTTTAAAATTTGTGTATGAAAAATATGTCATGGAAAAAGGGGGCTTAACATTTGTTACCTTTATATTAGCTCTGCATGGCATACATTTATTGTGACAATGCCTTATTCGGGGAGCATTGTCCGTCTCTGACGGCTCTTGTTTTAATTCAAGGGCAGATAATTCAAGAACGAAAAGAGTTAATTAAATTCCGTAAGCGGGATGCACAACTAGACACCATGGAGATTCATTGTGGCAAGTTTGATCAAATTCTGATCAAAACTGTAGGAGGAGTTGCGCACACAAGAAATTGCTAACGGACGGACAGACAGACGGACAGACGGACAGACAGACGAGCGGGGCCATAACATAATACGACCCTTCGGGCGTATAATAAAAATGAAGAAATTGCTAGCCACAAGCAATTTCTTCTTTTTCCACAATATTTTCTGCCCAGAAAGACAAATAGTTGTGAAATTAATTTACTTGAAATAATTGTCTGCAACATATAGTAATGTTGTTGTCTGGTAGTGGGTTTAAAACCTGTTGTAATGGTGCTAACAAGAAGTTATTCCATGTTAGGAAAATAAAATGTGTCTCCTGAAGTGGAAAAAACAAAAAGATCTATAATAAGATTGAGCAAGAATCTGGATAAAGGGTCCTTGTAGCATGCCATCTGTGCGACAAAATAGCTGAAGGCTCAGATTGGATATTGAGTTTCTACTGGTTTGAGAAATGCAAAGAATCCATACATGGACCACTGCAGTACTACCATTAACCCCATTTCTTAACCCTTACAGCATGTGAGACCACCATGCTTGCACACCAGTCTGATTGATTTGGGTTTTAATGCTTCATTCAACTGCTATTGTCTTATTGTGGTGGCAGAAGCTTTTAACCATGGATTCCTGGTATAAATTCTGTCACCATTAAGTACTACCATCATATCCAAATCAAGCCTCCAGCTGCTCTCTCACTTAGATGATTCACATCTATTGGTGAGACAAATGACGTGTCAATTGTCAGAAAGGATATTGGAAGTTCAAACCAAAGTTCCCTTCATTAATTTAATAGACTGAGATTAGTCTGAAACTAAGTGAAGTCACTGTCGGTCCCAGATAATGATACCTTCTCTCTTCTGTTGATGAAGAAGTTGTTAGAGAACATATTGGATCCTGATCAGACTGGCTTTATACGGAGGCTGATCTTGATCCATGTTGATCTAAAATGCCATAAGTGTCCTTTTTCTGACTCAACTTCGTTGATGTCGTTATTTACAGTTTTAAGCTTCAGTGGCAATAGACCAGCAATTTTTTGTCATTTTATGTCTGGGTGTGCTTGCAGAACTTTTTATTCTTATATGAAAACAGAGAGGGAATGATGAGCTGATAATCAGCAATTTATTCTTTTCTCTAAATATTTTCTCTGTCATAATATACAAAACTTTTGTTCTTTGGTTCATTTTACCATGGTCTATTATATTCTTCATTTTGGACCAGTATTAATTTTGCTGTCTTGGAATGCGCATTCCGACTTGTTGATTTTATCATTTGAGAAATAAAATCAAGTTCCAAACAACTTTTGTGTTTATTACTTGCCAGAGCTCAAGACTGGAGGGGGTGAAGACTTTCTTTTTTATTTCAAATCCAAACCCTATGTTATGGGTACTCATTTGAATTGTCTGGATGAGGCGATCCTAATGAGAACACAAAACATAGGGTTTGATGAAATTTTAGTGAAATGTTTCTTTTTCAAGTCATCATCCCCTCTTATCTGGAGCTCTGCTGGCTTTGCTCACGGCCGTTACTGAATTGACCTTGGTCACAAACTGAATGTTGGAAGTCATTTCTCTTCCCACTTTGATTTAACCCTTTCCCAAACAACACCTGGTTTTGACATCATTTATAGAAGAAGCAATTGGAAACATTGAGACAAAATAAGAAAGTACTGATAATTTTGCCTAAATATTTTCAGAGTTAGATCTATTTAGTACACAAATCCTTTCTTTAGCAACATTCATTTTGTCTTATGCAGCAGCTTTCACACGGTGGGTAATCGATATATTCAGAGCCACTGGCTCCGCACTTTATGCATTATACTAGACTTCCGGTCCACGTGCGGCTCCGAAGTTATTTGCAGATTTTGGTAAACAACAAAAGGTAGGTGCTGGCTTTTTTGCTTTTCTTTCTTCTTTGACTGGCTCTAACCACAAAAATGCAATGCTATTCGATGCCTACGACATTTTCCCCTTGAAAAACACACAGGATATTGTGCAACACCTCTTATCTTTTTCTGAATCACTTTCATTCCGAGATCAACTGTACAGAAAACTAAAGGAGTCGGGTGATATATTTCTGTAAAAGTGTATGTTTTGAACCTGTTTGACTAAGTGTTGCTGTTTGAAGTATGCTTATTTGATAATTGAACAATTTCAATGTCCCTCGAAATGTCACTAGACAAAATCATAGAAAAAAATACTGAAAAAGGGTGTGGCTCTGATTATGTACGTTGGATCTGATTATGTAGGTTGGCTATGATTATGTACGTTGGCTCTGAAGTTGTTGACAAACAACTTTTCTGTTGGTCCAATGAATATTAATGAGGTGTAATAAATGACTTTAAAGGTATGTGTGATCATTTACAGATGTCGTGATTTTATTTACAGATAGAGAGAAGGAAATACTCGTGCAGTATTTGTAACAAAGTATTTACACAACAATCAAGTGCCAAGTTCCATGAACACAATATACATGAACAAAGTGTTGAACATACTTAGTGTACAATGTGATAAAATGTTTGTAACAAAACAATGTAGAAGACGACAGGAGGCAATAATACATCAAAACGTTAGACCATTCCAATGCGATGTTTGTTCGAAAACGTTCGCGATCAAATCTAATCTCGAGGGCCGCATGAGATCAGATCATGGGGAGGAGAAACTGAAGTGCCCAACCCCGGAATGAGAGGCAACATTTGCATACTCATGGTCACTGAACGAGCACAAATAGAAATGTGGTGGTGTAAACCCGAAAGGCTTTGCCTGTCCTATGTGTGACACGCGGTTCTCATACGAGCGATCGTTAAAAGCCCACGACCAATCGGCACACAATGGCAAGAGGAATTTGCATACTCAAACAGCTTGAAAAAACATCTGAAGAGGAAGCATTGAGTCAAAAACTTGACATCGTCACTTTTCAACGAACGCCTTGTAACTGCAGCTAAAACGAAGATATCCTCGCCGCAAATCTCACAAACTGATCTCTTGCCATTGCGTACCGATTGGTCGTGGGCTTTTAACGATCGCTCGTGTGAGAACCGCTTGTCACACACAGGACAAAGACTTTCGGGCCTAACGTTTTGATGTATTATTGCCTCCTGTCGTCTTCTACATTAATTTGTTACAAACGTATTATCACATACTGTATTTTTTACTTAGTATGTTAAACACTTTGTTCATGTATATTGTGTTCATGGAACTTTGCACTTGATTGTAGTGCAAATACTTTGTTAAAAATACTGCATGAGTATTTCCTTCTCTCCATCTGTAAATAAAATCATGACATCTATAAATGATCATACATGTATACCTTTAAAGTCATTTATCACACCTCATTAATATTCATTGGACCAACAGAAAAGTTGTTTGTCAACAACTTCAGAGTCAACGTACATAATCATAGCCAACCTACATAATCAGAGCCACACACTTTTCCAGTATTTTTTCTATGATTTTGTCTGGTGACATTTCGAGGGACATTGAACTTGTTCAATTATCAAATAACCATACTTCAAACAGCAACACTTAGTCAAACAGGTTCAAAACATACATTTCTACAGAAAGATATCACCCGACTCCTTTAGTTTTCTGTACAGTTTATCTCGGAATGAAAGTGATTCAGAAAAAGATAAGAGGTGTTGCTTAATATCCTGTGTGTTTTTCAAGGGGAAAATATCGTAGGCATCGAATAGCATTGCATTTTTGTGATTAGAGTCATTCAAAGAAGAAACAAAAGCAAAAAAGCCAGCACCTACCTTTTGTTGTTTACCAAAATCTGCAAATAACTTCGGAGCCGCACGTGGACCGGAAGTCTAGTATAATGCTTAAAGTGCGGAGCCAGTGGCTCTGAATATATCGATTACCCACCGTGTTTCAAATGGGACTACTCTGAAATTTTGTCGTTCGAGAAAGAGTTAACAAGCTTTCTATGAATGGAATGTACATGTATCTGTAATTGTTCTATTATTGAGTCAGAAACTATGGAACCAAAATAAGACGCCATAAACAAGGCTTGACATCAATATCGTTTATTCATTAATTAAAATATTAGATCACTTTATACACATTTATAATACATTAACAATCAATCGTCAGATTTAAGACAAGTTTACAAAACAGCGTAGAGTTCTACGAAAATTAACTTCTTTGACATTATGTTCACAAGTATTAACCCTTTCCTTGAAAATGCATGACTTCAGGGGTTTGCTGTTCACAACAGAAAATTTGAATGTTCGTAATGAAAACAGTCATTTCCCTTGCTGTTTACAGAAGCTATCAATTTGTTATGTAAAAACTAGAGATTTTTTGGGAAAGTTAAAATTTTGTAAAATTGTTTACAACAAAACAATGATATTGTCTGGTAAAGGATTAACACTTGTGAAACATACAATCAAGGTATACAGGACATGTATTGTATGATCCGAAACAAAATTAATCTGTACAAAACTTTTAAAGCAAATAAAATAAGTAAGATGATTCATTATGTACAAAATGTACACAGAGACAAAACATGTGTGAAAGATGAAGCTGAAAAACTGAAAATACTTACTTTGAAAAGTATTCTTTTAACCCTTTCCCAAAGGGCGAAAATTAGACTTTTCCAATTTAAAAGCTGCTTCAGTGGACAAAATTGGTATAAATTCATATGGCAAGTGTGTTTATTATGGCGTAGAAAATATTGAGACAAAAGGAGAAACTGCTAGTTTTCAGCAGTTTCTTCTTTTGTCTCAATGTTTTCCCAAGCATTTTCTATTAGGGACGTCAAAACAAGGTCTTGTTTGGGAAAGGGTTAACCATGCAGCTGGTCTGAGCATGTCCATGAGAAAAGGTAAAGGTGGATTGATGTCATTCTCGTTGGAAATCAATTAATTAATTGTATTTTGTTGTTTCCAAAAACTTCAAGGTTTTCCAGTTCATGTTTTGAGGCAATTTTGGTCGATTAATAAAAATTTCAGATGGATTTTTTTCAAGCCATGTATATTAATAAATTGCCCTAGAATTTTATAGACAAGGTTGATATAGAGAATTTTGATCAACCTGTCCCTTTTCCCATGGACAGGCTCATTGATCAGGTTAAAAACAAGAATAGACAACTATGGTAATTAGTCTTTATTTCTCAACTTTTAACCCGTTCCCAAACAAGACCTGGTTTTGACGTCTATAATAGAGAAGGCTTGGGAAAACATTAAAACAAAAGGAGAAACTGCTGATAACCAGC
This sequence comes from Fragum sueziense, assembly GCA_963680895.1. Lineage (NCBI taxonomy): Eukaryota > Metazoa > Mollusca > Bivalvia > Cardiida > Cardiidae > Fragum > Fragum sueziense. Next base: position 23,118,514 of record OY804608.1, on the reverse strand, counting down.
AGTTTCTCCTTTTGTCTCAATATTTTCTGTGCCATATTTCACACAAATCCTATCTTTAATAACATCCATTTTGTCATCTGTGGCAGTTTTTGAAGTGTTTAAAATTTTGTCGTTTGGGAAAGGGTTAACAGTATTGATTTGCAAATCCGAAATACTGATGCTTCCTGCTACTTTTAGCAATTTGTTAAGATAATGTTCTGTAGTTCCCCTATTAATGAATAATTGGTTAATTCAAAATTGACCACATGATATCCTATCACTATATTCCACTAGCTGAGTGTTTTGTATAAACATTGCACAAGTCATTGCATAAACGTTGTTAGAAAATGTCATTTAGACCATGCATGTGATACAATAGAACAATTCAGTCTTGCTTCTTATAGTTTAAGGTAGTCCACCCCTAATGAGGTTGGTACGACGTCAGCATTATTTGGGTGCAACCGAAATCATTCAGCAGTGGAACTCTCCACTGCCGAATGTTTATGACTGCACCCAAATACGTTCCGATATTTAACGCCGATATACGCCGCTCAAAAAAAATCTGATGTTTTATGATTCTCATAATAGCAACATTACCGGTATACTACCTTAACATTCTTTATCCTCAAGTAATTACCATTTAATCTTTACAATTATCCTTCAAAATGAATGTATGGAATGTCGTTTTTACAGATGCAAAATAAACAAATTATAAACCCATGTGATGCTGAGACATGTATATTAGAATCCCTTTGCCAGACGACAAAATTTTGGGGTGATCCAATTTGAAAGGTGCAGCCTAGAAAATATTGAGACAAAAGGAGAAACTGCTAGTTATCAGCAGTTTCTTCTTTTGCCTCAATGTTTTCCCAAGCCTTTTCTATCAGGGACGTCAAAACCAGGTCTTGTTTGGGAAAGGGTTAGAATAACTTTTGCAAGACAATCTTAATTTTCCCAGGCAGTATAGAAAGAGCTCCTGATAGGAGGGGGTAAAGTCTTTTCAAAATGAAATATCTAGTTCATTGTTCATCAATTGCATATTGTGGGTACTTATTGGAATTGTCTCCGTGAGACAATTTAAATGAGTACCCACAACAAGTGACAACATAGAGTTTGGGATTGAAATATGAAAATCAGAATAAATTGATCACATAACCCTTTCCCACTAAAGACCTGGTTTTGACATCCCTAATAGAATAGACTTGGGAAAACATTGAAGCAAAAGAAGAAAATGCTGATAATCAGCATTTTCTCCTTTTGCCTCAATATTTTCTGCGCTATATTTTTCACAGGTTTTATCTTTATCAACTTTCATTTTGTTGTCAGCAAAGCTTTCAAATGGGAACAGTCCAATTTTGCCGTTTGGGAAAGGGATAATAGAACAAGACCAGCCTGCATCTACTTGCAAAGTGACCTTGTTCTACGGTGCCTGCTACTTTTAGCTCAACATGACTTCTATTCATACATTATGCATTTAATGAACATGGAAGGTTGCTTTATGACAGAAAATTTGTGCTTATGAATTTTATCAGAAATCTCGTGCTTTGTCAAACAGTTCAACTTTGACCCAAACTTTAACTTCTAATAGGCTTAATACACATATTGCTACCTATTCTATGATTGACAGCTCAAGTAAAACCAAAATAAGCCACAAAGGAAAGGAAGCAAGAAACACAAAGCATGAAATTGTTGACTCATAACATGCATAAATTTTCAGTCAAAAAGCAACATCCCAAAAAAATATATAGCCATTCAGACAAAGTTTATCAAGAATAACAAATGCCTTTCACCAATATTTCCTAATATTGTGTAAAGAAGAGCTTTGTAAGGGAAAGTAAACATGTATTTAAAATCTTTAAAATGCCTGATACAGTGTACACAAGTACCAAAAATATCAGTACCAATTTTGCCATCTGCAGCAGCTTTCAAAGAAGGTCAGTCTGAAGTTTCAGCGTTTAGGAAAAGTTTAAAGACACCTACACAATCTTTTAACTGATTTGAGATTCCACGAAATAAGAAACACAAGTTTGATTTAAGGAAAGTGCCTGTATGGGGCGCTGTCAGCTGCGTTCAGATTACTAGAAGAAGGCGTAATTTGGACCCACGGTAAATTCTGTTGTTGACGCTCTTGTCGGTCCCTCTTCTTTGATCGCGTACTTGCTTTTGATCGATTACTCCTCGCGCTGCGTACACTTCTTGCACTACGCATACTCTGTCTATCGGCACCATAGTGGTGATTCACTGATGTCGCGTTGCGCATACTCGTCTCGTAACTTGGTGGACGATCTAGTGTTGGGAACTCGTTATGTGTCGCGTATTCTGTGGTTGTCCGAGACCGTGTGGATTGAGCATCATTGTCTATAGTAACTGCTGTGTGATCGTGTGACTCCTCGTCATTGTTGTTACGCGAGGCTGCGGGAGTCAGGTTGTGCATCTTGACAAACTCCAACTCATCATTAGCTGGAGAAGCTGAAATATACAGTAATATGTTGCATCTACAGCTTGTTTAAAGCTGTAGATATGAGGTTTTTGTTGCAAAGCAGCGAATAGATGGTTAAAATTGTAAACATGAACCCATTCTGGTTTCTGCATATTGAGGATTACTGTCACCCCACAAGAAAGCATTGGAAAGCATTGTGGAAAATTAAGAAATTGCTTGTGAAATTGGCTGCAGTAGCTGATACATACATGTTCTTGTTTGTCAGCAAAAACCTTGTTTCTATACCATTAACCCATTACCAGACAACAAAATTCTAGACAAGTCTAAATTGAAGGAACTTGCAAAAAACAATTTCAAGTGAATAGAATTTTACATTTAGGGCTTTCTTAATCTAGGTGGAAAACTTTGTGGAAAATGAAGAAATTGGTTGTTACAAGCAATATCTTCATTTCCCTACATGTTTTTCAAAGACTTTATCTTGTGCAGGACGTCAAAACGCATCATTATCTGATAAATGGTATAGAATCTGTAGGTACAAGGTTTTTGAAGAAAAGCAACAATATGATCAAATTTTTTTCTAAAAATTCAAACCTTTCACAAATGGTGGAATACCAAACTATTAGTACTTCTGCAACAGATGACAATGCAAGGGGCCCCATATCATCAACGATTGTATGCAAGTTGGACAGAATATTCTTGACATTGAAAATGTCATATGAGCGTTGATAATATAGGCCCCAGGTCTGGTTTGGAAATGGATTTGGAAAATGCCAACATTCTTGTAAGAACATTTGTTTACAATGCGGCCTGATATTTGACCTTGCACTGGTATCAAATAAATGGTCTTGCAACATGAAATAGGTAATTTAAAAGTGCATGTCAATATTTCATATGACAAACTCCAAATACTTACCTTTCTTAATCCTTTCCGTAACAAGACCTGGTTTAGACGTCCCTAATAGAACAGGCTTGGGAAAGCATTGAGACAAAAGAAGAAACTGCTGATAACCAGCAGTTCTCCTTTTGTCTCAATATTTTCTGTGCCATATTTTACACAAATCGTCTTTTATTATCATCAATTTTCTTATCTGCAGCACTTTCAAATTGGATTACCCTAAAATTTTATTGTTTGGGAAGGGTTCATGTCTTAGACAATAGAGCAAGAATTGATGTATATCAAAACTTGTTTTGATTTCTTTTTACAAATATGATCCATCAAATTGAAAGGGACCATCTGGGAAATATGAGAAGTATTGACCCTAGTCAAACTGTGCAGCCTGACTAGATCAAGACTTTTCACTTTAAGATAGTTCTCTGAATTCAAAATGTTTACCTATCACATAATATGTTCAATTCATGTGAAATCTCTGCTTAGCCTGATATTTTTCTCATTCATTAGTTTTATGGACCCAGATAGTCCTTTTAACCCTTTCCTAAACACCTGGTTTTGATTTCATTTTGTATCGATATTTTCTGTGTAATATCGTACACAAATTATATCTTTATGACCATCCATTTTTTCGTCTGCGGTACATGTAGCTTTAAAATTGGACCTCTCTAAAACTTTGTAGTACAGGAAAGTGTTACAATAACAGATCACAAATGTTAAACATGAATCTAGTCTACTTCTATATAATCTACAAACTAGACAAGTTAGTATTGGACTAAATGACTCTAAGACTATACAATAAGTGTTTACAATACAGTAGTGTGGACTAATCTATAGACCAACAAAATACACTGATTGATAAGGATCCCTGCTGCTCTCAGAGAGTTTCTACAGGTATTGAAGAAGCCATCAGAGAACAGAATGGATTTTGGATCAGGCTGTATGTATGCAAGGCTGATCTGCATCCATGTTCAAATGCCATTAAGGACCTTTTTTTCAGATCCTGTCTCATATCAAGTCAATGCATCCAGATCCTGTGCAAAAATAGGCCTTATGTGGTTTCCTGTACAAATTTTGTACAACATCAAAATTTTAACCATTCCCCAACACTGACCCCATTGGCAACCCCACTGTACTTGTATAGAGAAAACCTTGCATGAAGAGAAGAAAATGCTGATGACCATCATTTTTTCTCCTTTTCTTTCAAAGTTTCCAATGATATTTTCTACATAAATTTGTTCCATTGTTGTCCTCTGCAACTCTTCAAAATTAGACTACCCTAGAATATTGTAGTTTGGAAAGGTTGTTAAAGTGTTTGCCATCATGATAGTGTATCAATTTGTACTTACAAAATATTCATGATTAATACACAGTAACAGTTCTAGCTATTAGAATCTATTTCTATACAATATAATTATCATTATATATCAGTGTCTCAGATATGATAGAATCGTCAGCAACTCTTAACGATTTCCCTACAGACAACAAAATGCATGCGAATGAAAATGGAATTTGTGTACATCATATTATAGAATTGAAACATTAAAACAAAAGTAGAAAAAGCTGATAATCAGCATTTTCTTCTTTTGCCTTAATATTTACTTATTCTATTCTCTATTCGGTTATCAAAAGCAGTATGAGAAAGGGTTGTCCAAGGTCAGAATGTATTGTAACTGTCATGTCTATGCATGTGGATCAGTCCTATCTGGATCACTGATACATTGAGAGAGTATTATGTTAGTGGTTTACACAAAATATGCATGCAGTGATTATATCTCTTTATTCTTACTTTCATCATACTCCCAAAGTATCCTTGTTATTCAACCTTTCTCCGTTAATGGTCGATGGTTAGCATTTTACATGTATTTAACTTTAGCTAGTTAGGTCATATGGTAAGTTGGTAACATTATTTTACCCTAATTATAATTTATACCAATTACAGGCTGTCCAGCACCTTCAGTACAAAAATTAGGGCATATTTTAGGGAGAAAAATCGAAAAAATTAGGGCAATTTTAGGGATAAAATTAGGAATTTAGTGCTAAAGTAGGGCGTTAAATGTATCAAAATAGACTGACTGTTACATTATTGTTAATAAAATATCACTCTTTTATCTTCATAGCATTTGATTAAGGCATCTTACAGTCTCATTGTCTCAGCTTTTAGTAGAGTTTAACTGATGTATCTATACTGTATAGTATACAAGTCAGACTCAACACTCAGATGGGCATGATAATTTGGACTTCTTTTCAGTTGCCTTGAACTGCCATATCTGAATAAGACACTGACAAATGACAAGATAGATACCTACTGACTACAGAGGTCCAGATGGCCCTAAATAGCTCACATGAGAAAGCCTCAAGACACCTACTAGTGTTCCAGGTATAATTCAAATGCCGTAAGCATACTGGATTAACAGTCATGAGGCAACGGTACACATTAAATTCCAAAGCTTAGTTTGGGAAGCATTCCTGTAGTGATCCAAAATACAAAATTTAACATCTTTAGATCTAATTGTTTTTGCAAACACCATTCTAAAACAGTTCTCTTTTCTTCATAAACAGGAGCCCACAAAATAGACATATTTTTAATGCACATAGGCCAATTAAAATACTAATCTGGGAGAGATTTATGAGACAATACAAAATTTCAAAGCTTTTGGAGTAAAAGTTTGGAAGGAAAAACGGCCATGTGCAAAGACATCCCCCTGCATCTCTATGTTAAACCAAGAAACTAAAAACATTTGGTTTGTTTTTAAATACATATTGATATTTGAAGTATCCTGATATAAATTGATATGATACTACACAAAAAATTCAAAGCTCTGGTCAAATAGTTTGGGAGGAGAAGGTTGTCAAAAGATATCCCTGTTTGTGTTGCAGACCTGTTCCAACATTGACAGACAGTTGGGATTCTGCTTGCAGATGCTGCTAGCTGTGACCAAACATGAACTGGTCCTGGCCAAATATTTGTATAAGAAGGATTATATAGAAATGGTGTTAACTACATAAGCTTAACCCATTACCAAACATTGACACCTTTTGACGCCCCTAAAGAAAAATGCTCTAGAAAACACTGTGGAAAATGAAGAAATTGCTTGTGACAAGCAATTTCTTCATTTCCCACGATGTTTTCTAAACAAAACTACCTAAAAGTGTAAAATTCCAAGCACTTGAAATTGTCGTCTGCAACACTTTTCAAATTGGAACAGTCCAAAATTTTGTTGTTTGGTAAAGGGTTAAAGGCCAGTTTTGAATCACACATGAATGAAAATTTAAAAGGGTCCACATGTTCTCGTTGTGTCACTTATCCTGTGTTTTCATTATGGTAATTGTGACTGAGGCTGACCAGTTGGTCCTGCATCTTGTGGATCTAACTAGCTGTGACCAAGTAGCAGGCAGTTAATGTCTGTCAGGCATGTGGTAATGTTGATCCCTATCTTGTGAAATGTATTAACCTACTACAATACCTGGTAGTGCTGTTTTTCAATGCATAGTGATAATCTGAAGTACAAGTACAAGTACAAAACTCTTTATTGACTCTAGGTACATTGTTGTACAACATGAGACATGTATAAGATTATCATAATTAACATAATCCAATTAAGATGGGAACTTGAATAAGATTATCATAATTAACATAATCCAATTAAGATGGGAACTTGAATAAGATTATCATAATTAACATAATCCATTTAGGATGGGACCACTTGATTTGTCCTACAGCCTTTGAAGATGCTACACATCATGAAAATAAGAAGCCATAGGCATTATCAATGCATTGAGAGGACAATAATGTAAAATATTGACTTGTGCTTATTTTAATCTATAGTAATCTATAGTAATCATTTGTCTGAAACCTGATATCCCAAAAACATAATTTTGGCTAAATGTCATTGCACAAAAATAATCTGAAGTATATGGGTGAAGTGGTAAAAGACAATTCTACATATCACAGTTATTCAACAAAAACCTGGTAACTGCATATAAAAACAAGATGCAGTTACTAGGTTTTTTGTTGAAAATTGAAAAATATAATTTAGAAACTCCAGGGCAAATGGTTTAGGAGGAGTTTTTTAAATTATTATGCACAGATATTCTGACATAAGGCCATACGGAAGTTGAGCCATCACAATAGCTCACCTTTGAGCATTTCGAGCTCAGGCCAGGTAAAAAATTAGGAATTGCAAGAAAAAATAAGGGCTTTTTTAGGAATTTCCCTTGTTTTCATCATTTTTTTAGGAATTTTAGCCAAGTGCAAAAAAATTAGGATTTTTTAGGAATTTTAGGGACGCTGGACAGCCTGCAATTAGCATCATTTTCAAATTGCAACTTATCTGTTCCCTTTAGATCATGTAATGTCTGTAAACATCATTTACCAACTGTGTAACTCATAGGCTAGACAAAAATGTAGAAATTATATTCTGTCTGTATATATTCTGTCTGACCTATCTTTACGAAAATGGGCATCTGTTGGTATGAACCAGTAGATCCTGGGATTGTTCACTTTTATAAATGTAGAGCGGGTGTACCTATTACCGAACATCTAAGCCACTATTTTAAATGTTCGCAAATACAACCACCCTCGCCGAATTCTTTGTTGCCTATGGCAATGTCAATGTTTATGACATTGTTTTGTCATATATAGAGACCAATAAGTGGTGTAATAGGATAGATATTCGCTGTGAAAGTCATGGGGTGAATGATTGCAATTCCGAACGGTGGTTGTAAATCCGAATACAAGTGGTTCTAATTCCGAACATTAATAAGATTCCTTTTAAATAACCAAAGAAAGACATGCAAACTTCTTTCATGATATTCACCATCGTTTAAACTATGTTTTACTCACAAACAATTAATAACAGGTCGCAGATATCAATGAAAAAAATAAATTTACAAATAAGATTAAGAATGTACCTATTACCGAACACCCAAGCCGCAATTCTAAGAGTTAGGCAAATACAAAAACCCTCCCCAAACCTTTTACAATGTGAAAAAGTATGATCCCAGGCAGCAAATATCATAAGACAAGAATTTACTGTCTGTGAGTTCTCGCTAAATTGGTATTCAGTGAATATAAATAGCATTTTGAAATGAATGTTCGGAAATAAAACCACGGCACAAAATCTGTGGTTTTAATTCAGACCCAACTTTCTGATACTTAGATACATTGTAGCCTCCAAAACACAATTTAGCATGGTAAAGCAACATTTATTTACCATTAAAAGTTATTTGGATTGAGAAAATAGCGTAGCCCTTGATAATGAAAACCTTAAGAAATGTTCGAGGTAGAATTGTTTCATGCTTAATATTACTTGCCCATTAGAGTTAACTTCAAACTTCGGCATTTATCTCGGCGATTTACATCATAACTAGACCCAAAATAGCAAGAAAGGGAGAGGATGACATATGCGTCAAGAATAAAGAGGTCTCCATGTCATTTGGTTGCATTTTGGGGATGTTGTGAGATGTCAAAAATTTTATTCGGATTTAAACGCTGTTCGGAAATATGTTCAATCGCTCTATGTCTTAATGATAATGAGTGTGTATGGGTACTAAGGGAAGTCTGTATACAATATCTAGAATTTACATTCCGCTGAGAAGATTAATAGTACTATTTCAGTGTTTTAGATCAGGTTGGCAGTTAACTATCATAAAGGTAGAGGTATGCATGCATATTCTATGTAACCATGGTAAAGTACCCAGAACACACCTTACAAAGCGAAGATATAAATAGCAGCTAGAGTGTGTAAGTAGTTATACAGGGGAGATAATCTCATCTCCATCAGAGTGATTCCCCCTTAAAGCACCAGAGTTATACGCCCTTGAACTATAAATAGTCTGCTGGGCTGCTGGAGTCCCCGCCTCACAGTTCCTCATCCTGGTTCCCGTCTGATAGTCAGTGTTACCATGGTACCCATCATCCATGGTGATGACAGACTGGAGTCCCTGTCCCTGACTACCTATAGACTGGGTACCAGTATTGTTATCACAGTGAGTCTGTATGGTGTCAGTATAAGACACGTATGTTGGCTGACACCAGCTGGTCCGTGCTCGCTGTACAGCCTCTATAGGAGCATATCTAGCTGATGGGTAGTCACACGGACTAACATACGTGCTGGGGGGTACTTTGTACTTACACGACTCAGACTCTTCTCCGTAAATGTAGATCGCCAAGCATGTGAACACAAAACCAGTCAACTGAAATAATAGTACACAAAATAATCATAGTGAAAGCGAAAAGGAAATGTTTCTAATCAATATTACAACCCAGCAAACATACCTATATCAGGCCGATATCAGCTAGAAGTCAGAATATCGGCTCATTTAAATTTTGCTGATATCGGACCTTTTGCGGTATTGGACCGATAACGGGTCTGTATCAGATTGAAGCTGAGTTGATCATGAATATCCAGCAGATAGCATTTGGTGTTACAGAGCCATCACTTCTGTGAATATCAGGTTGATATTGGGCCAATCTGAAATATTGGCTGGGAAGTGAAATACAACAATCATAAATTTCAGTATGAAGTTCTATTGTTAAAACCGATTGATTGAATGGATTTTCAGCACCTTCTTAGCAGTTAAGATCTCAGAAAATGTGACTCAGAGTATATGTGTCATGCCACATGATAAAGTAGCTTTAATAAAGTGATCCTGTTATCTATAGTTTATGTTTAACATACCGCAAGTAGACACTGCACACCAGCGTGTATAACTTCTACATAATAATAATCCAGCAGACACCCTTCTACATACTCTTCCGGGGGTATCGCCCGGGCTGTGTTTTTAGGGACATCGTTCATCCATGTATCATTGTTTACTTTACATCCTATACCATGGTCTAACCACCAACTTTTGTTTCGTGTGCCAATATTTAGAATATATATCTCCCGATTCTGAAATAGAGCAGACACAATCTTGTTAATTGTATATCACATTATTTGTACTTCAGTATTCTTGAAGAAGGCAGTATAGAATCAATTGCTCCAAAACCACACATTGTTTAGAATACTCAGACTTGAAAGCTATTGTATGTGACAAAATTGGTGCAAAATAAAGATAAGTTTGGTGTATAACAAAGCAAAGAACATGTTAAAACAAAAGAGGAAAATGCTGGTAGATCAGTATTTTCTTCTTTTGTCTAATATTTTTTTCCAGGGACATCAAAACGAGGTCTAGATTTTGAGAATGGTTAATCTTTTGATAAAACATTATTAAGAAACTTAAAATTGTTCTACAAATTAGAGAATGTACTAATCTGTCTTCCCCAGACTATTTTAATGAGTTCCAGTACCTTTAACAGGGTTTGACAGTCTGGACATGAAATCATAATATACAATGATTGCCATCACACCACCAAAAACAGCCTCACAGTACAGAAGAGCAAAGGTTTCATGGTCATTTTTATAGATCTTTCAATTTTCTTGTTCAGAGACTGGTCAGAAAGCCTGTTTTACTACTATTTACATAAAAAATTTCTTCTGTAAATTTGTAGTAAAACAAAGGTTAAAATATTTTTCATGAATTTCCTTAATTTGAGACCGAAGGCTTACTTAATTAAAAACTTGTCTTTCTTCATAATTTAAGTGCAAGTTGTAGTAAAACTAGAATATCACTGAAAGTGATCATACCCCCCAAAAGCGCAGTTTTTGTGCATTTTGAGAAGTTGATTTCATTTGAACTGGGAGCTGTTCAATTGGAAAAATAGAGCTAACAAAAAATCAACAGACCAAACAACACGTCTAAATGTTGCAAAAATACCAATTTTCAACAAAAGGACATAGCTCATTTAAATAACAATCCCCAAGGCCAGCCCTGCCATGCTGATATTTTTCAATAAACCTAAAATATACAACCATGTATTGAAGACAGTCAATAAAGGTAGGCCTACATTCCTGTAAGATTAGGTTCAAATTTACAGTATAATTGATTTTAAAAGAATTTTCTCTCATGATTTTGTTAAGTCTGATAAGCCCTGCCCTGCCATTACCACATTTTTTGCAAATTAAAAATCCACGAACAAATTTTGAAATAAGTCACCAATTGAACATTCCTGCCAATTATGGTAACAAAACACTCAAACAAAATTTCACGAACCAGTTTTGAAAAGAGTCACCCAAGGAACATTCCTGCCAAGTTTGGTAAGAATTTGCTCATTGGTTAAGGAGGAGAAGATTTTTGAAGAATTATCTGACAATTTCTCGAAGTCAGATAAGCCCCGCCCTGCCACACCCACATTTTTTGACGAATCAAAAATTCATGAACATACATTGCATACAATCGATCAAGGGACATTAGTGCCAACTTTAGTTCAAAATGGTCTAATAATTGATTTATAAAGAATTTTCACATCATTTCTCTAAGTCCAATAAGCCCCGCCCTGCCACACCCACAATTTTTGACAAATCAAAAATTCACGAACAATTTTTGAAAAGGGTCACCCAAGGAACATTCCTGCCAAGTTTAGTAAGAATTGGCAGAGTGGTTAAGGAGAAGATTTTTTTTGAAGAATTATCTAACGATTTCTCGACGTCAGATAAGCCCCGCCCTGCCACGCCAACATTTTTTGGCGAATGAAAAATTCATGAATATGCATTGAATACAATCACTCAAGGGTCATTCCTGTCAAGTTTGCTTCAAATTGGCCAAATAATTGATTTTTAAAGATTTTTCACATGATTTCTCAAAGTCCGATACGCCCTGCCCTGCCACGCCCACAATTTTTAATAAATCAAAAATTCACGAACAAATTTTGAAAAGGGTCACCCAAGGAACATTCCTGCCAAGTTTGGTAAGAATTGGCCCAGTGGTTAAGGAGGAGAAGATTTTTGAAGAATTATCTAACGATTTCTCGAAGTCGGATAAGCCCCGCCCTGCCACGCCCACATTTTGGGCAAATGAAAAAATCATGAGCATACATTGGATACAATCACCTATGGGTCAGTCCTGCCAAGTTTGGTTCAAATTGGCCAAATAATTGATTTTTAAAGATTTTTCACATGATTTCTCAAAGTCCGACAAGCCCCACCCTGCCACACCCACATTTTTTGACAAATCAAAAATTCATGAACAAGTTATGAAAAGGGTCACCCAAGGAACATTCCTGCCAAGTTTAGTAAGAATTGGCCCAAAGGTTAAGGAGAAGAAGATTTTTGATGAATTATCTAACGATTTCTCGAAGTCCGATAAGCCCCGCCCTGCCACGCCAACAATTTTTGACGAATCAAAATTTCACTAACAAATTTTGAAAAGGGTCACTAAAGGAACATTCCTGCCAAGTTTGGTAAGAATTGGCCCAGTGGTTGAGGAGGAGAAGATTTTTGAAGAATTATCTAACGATTTCTTGAAGTCGGATAAGCCCCGCCCTGCCACGCCCACATTTTTTGGCGAATGAAAAAATCATGAGCATACATTGAATATAATCACTCAAGGGTCATTCCTGCCAAGCTTTGTTCAAATTGGCCTGATAATTGATTTTTAAAGATTTTTCACATGATTTCTCTAAGTCCGATAAGACCCGCCCTGCCACGCCCACAATTTTTGACGAATCAAAATTTCACGAACAAGTTTTGAAAAGGGTCACCCAAGGAACATTCCTGCCAAGTTTGGTAAGAATTGGCCCAGTGGTTGAGGAGGAGAAGTTTTTTGAAGAATTATCTAACGATTTCTCGAAGTCGGATAAGCCCCGCCCTGCCACGCCCACATTTTTTGGCGAATGAAAAATCATGAGCATACATTGAATATAATCACTCAAGGGTCATTCCTGCCAAGCTTGGTTCAAATTGGCCTGATAATTGATTTTTAAAGATTTTTCACATGATTTCTCTAAGTCCGATAAGCCCCGCCCTGCCACGCCCACAATTTTTGACGAATCAAAATTTCAGGAACAAGTTTTGAAAAGGGTCACCCGAGGAACATTCCTGCCAAGTTTGATAAGAATTGGCCCAGTGGTTGAGGAGGAGAAGTTTTTTGAAGAATTGTCTAACGATTTCTCGAAGTCGGATAAGCCCCGCCCTGCCACGCCCACATTTTTTGGGGAATGAAAAAATCATGAGCATACATTGAATATAATCACTCAAGGGTCATTCCTGTCAAGTTTTGTTCAAATTGGCCAAATAATTGATTTTTAAAGATTTTTCACATGATTTCTCTAAGTCTGATAAGCCCCGCCCTGCCACGCCCACAATTTTTGACGAATCGGTATTTCACGAACAAGTTTTGAAAAGGGTCACCCAAGGAACATTCCTGCCAAGTTTGGTAAGAATTGGCCCAGTGGTTGAGGAGGAGAAGTTTTTTGAAGAATTATCTAACGATTTCTCGAAGTCGGATAAGCCCCGCCCTGCCACGCCCACATTTTTTGGCGAATGAAAAAATCATGAGCATACATTGAATATAATCACTCAAGGGTCATTCCTGCCAAGTTTGGTTCAAATTGGCTTGATAATTGATTTTTAAAGATTTTTCACATGATTTCTCAAAGTCCGATAAGCCCGGCCCTGCCACGCCCACAATTTTTGACGAATCAAAATTTCATGAACAAGTTTTGAAAAGGGTCACCCAAGGAACATTCCTGCCAAGTTTGGTAAGAATTGGCCCAGTGGTTGAGGAGGAGAAGTTTTTTGAAGAATTATCTAACGATTTCTCGAAGTCGGATAAGCCCCGCCCTGCCACGCCCACATTTTTTGGCGAATGAAAAAATCATGAGCATACATTGAATATAATCACTCAAGGGTCATTCCTGCCCAGTTTGGTTCAAATTGGCTTGATAATTGATTTTTAAAGATTTTTCACATGATTTCTCAAAGTCCGATAAGCCCCGCCCTGCCACGCCCACAATTTTTGACGAATCAAAATTTCACGAACAAGTTTTGAAAAGGGTCACCCAAGGAACATTCCTGCCAAGTTTGGTAAGAATCAGCTGAGTGGTTGAGGAGGAGAAGATTTTTAAAGAAAAAACCAACAGACGGACCAACAGACAGACCAACAGACAGACAGACAGACAGACCGACAACCTGACTCCTATATACCCCCCAAATTGAATTTGGGGGGTATAACAATGGATAAAATGAACTCATGTTCAGGGCTTCAGTAGAACGGGCCATGAAAGGCTAACTTTGCTTGGCTGAGGATGTGGGGAGTGTTTACAAACAATTATAGGATACGGTAGAATGACCTTGGTAAATTATACACTGGGTACATTTCATGATTCATCCAGCTAATACCTTTACACTTACAACAAAATACTGCAATATAATTACAGCAACCCTGTATGTGTCAGGAAAATAATAGCTTTGATAAATCTTTGTATTGTCCTTTTAATCAGCTGTGTTAAAGCAAGTGTACCCCTATCCTTTCATTATTGCTCTTTTATATCATTACAGACTTTGTTAATTTGTGTGACATAAAATAACAATGAGCATACTGTAAGATTTTGTCTAATCTCAAAGAACATTATCTTGTTTTCTTTTTCTTTTTTAATATATAACTATATCTTCACTATACCGGATAATAATTAAGCAATCTAAATTCAGAACTTTTAACCCTTTCCCAAACGGAAAATTTCAGGGTGATCCACTTCAAAAACTGCTACAAACTAGAACTGTCGCAAAGCGGACAAATACCCCCCACTAGCGCCTTGTCACTGAAAAAAGTGCTATAGGTCAAAAGGTTCTTTATTTGGAGCATGGAAACAGATTTTAAACAAAGTCCAATTGTGACCTTGAACTTTGACCTTTGTGACCCAAAAACAATAAGGCACCTCCTTGGGTCATGGGAAACAACTGTATAAAGTTTCATGATCCTAGGTCAACCGGTTCATGACTTAGAGCACGGAAACAGATTTTAGACAAAGTCCGATTGTGACCTTGACATTTGACCTTCGTGACCCAAAAACAATAGGGCACCTCCTTGGGTCATGGGCAACAACTGTGTAAGGTTTCATGATCCTAGGTCAACCGGTTCATGACTTAGAGCACAGAAACGGATTTTAAACAAAGTCCGATTGTGACCTTGACCTTTGACCTTTGTGACCCAAAAACAATAGGGCACCTCCTTGGGTCATGGGCAACAACTGTGTAAAGTTTCATGATCCTAGGTCAACCGGTTCATGACTTAGAGCACGGAAACGGATTTTAAACAAAGTCTGATTGTGACGTTGACCTTTGACCTTGGTGACCCCAAAACATTAGGGCACCTCCTTGGGTCATGGGCAACAACTGTGTAAAGTTTCATGATCCTAGGTCAACCGGTTCATGACTTAGAGCACGGAAACGGATTTTAAACAAAGTCCAATTGTGACCTTGACCTTTGACCTTGGTGACCCAAAAACAATAGGGCACCTCCTTGGGTCATGGGCAACAACTGTGTAAAGTTTCATGATCCTAGGTCAACCGGTTCATGACTTAGAGCACGGAAACGGATTTTAAACAAAGTCCGATTGTGACCTTGACCTTTGACCTTTGTGACCCAAAAACAATAGGGCACCTCCTTGGGTCATGGGCAACAACTGTGTAAAGTTTCATGATCCTAGGTCAACCGGTTCATGACTTAGAGCACGGAAACGGATTTTAAACAAAGTCTGATTGTGACGTTGACCTTTGACCTTGGTGACCCCAAAACATTAGGGCACCTCCTTGGATCATGGGCAACAACTGTGTAAAGTTTCATGATCCTAGGTCAACCGGTTCATGACTTAGAGCACGGAAACGGATTTTAAACAAAGTCCAATTGTGACCTTGACCTTTGACCTTGGTGACCCAAAAACAAAAGGGCACCTCCTTGGGTCATGGGCAACAACTGTGTAAAGTTTCATGATCCTAGGTCAACCGGTTCATGACTTAGAGCACGGAAATGGATTTTAAACAAAGTCCAATTGTGACCTTGACCTTTGACCTTGGTGACCCAAAAACAATAGGGCACCTCCTTGGGTCATGGGAAACAACTGTATAAAGTTTCATGATCCTAGGTCAACCGGTTCATGACTTAGAGCACGGAAACAGATTTTAGACAAAGTCCGATTGTGACCTTGACATTTGACCTTCGTGACCCAAAAACAATAGGGCACCTCCTTGGGTCATGGGCAACAACTGTGTAAAGTTTCATGATCCTAGGTCAACCGGTTCATGACTTAGAGCACGGAAACGGATTTTAAACAAAGTCCGATTGTGACCTTGACCTTTGACCTTTGTGACCCAAAAACAAAAGGGCACCTCCTTGGGTCATGGGCAACAACTGTGTAAAGTTTCATGATCCTAGGTCAACCGGTTCATGACTTAGAGCACGGAAACGGATTTTAAACAAAGTCTGATTGTGACATTGACCTTTGACCTTGGTGACCAAAAAACAATAGGGCACCTCCTTTGGTCATGGGCAACAACTGTGTAAAGTTTCATGATCCTAGGTCAACCGGTTCATGACTTAGAGCACGGAAACGGATTTTAAACAAAGTCTGATTGTGACGTTGACCTTTGACCTTGGTGACCCCAAAACATTAGGGCACCTCCTTGGGTCATGGGCAACAACTGTGTAAAGTTTCATGATCCTAGGTCAACCGGTTCATGACTTAGAGCACGGAAACGGATTTTAAACAAAGTCCAATTGTGACCTTTGACCTTGGTGACCCCAAAACAATAGGGCACCTCCTTGGGTCATGGGCAACAACTGTGTAAAGTTTCATGATCCTAGGTCAACCGGTTCATGACTTAGAGCACGGAAACGGATTTTAAACAAAGTCCAATTGTGACCTTGACCTTTGACCTTGGTGACCCAAAAACAATAGGGCACCTCCTTGGGTCATGGGCAACAACTGTGTAAAGTTTCATGATCCTAGGTCAACCGGTTCATGACTTAGAGCACGGAAACGGATTTTAAACAAAGTCCAATTGTGACCTTGACCTTTGACCTTGGTGACCCAAAAACAATAGGGCACCTCCTTTGGTCATGGGCAACAACTGTGTAAAGTTTCATGATCCTAGGTCAACCGGTTCATGACTTAGAGCACGGAAACGGATTTTAAACAAAGTCCAATTGTGACCTTGACCTTTGACCTTGGTGACCCAAAAACAATAGGGCACCTCCTTGGGTCATGGGCAACAACTGTGTAAAGTTTCATGATCCTAGGTCAACCGGTTCATGACTTAGAGCACGGAAACGGATTTTAAACAAAGTCCAATTGTGACCTTGACCTTTGACCTTGGTGACCCAAAAACTATAGGGCACCTCCTTGGGTCATGGGCAACAACTGTGTAAAGTTTCATGATCCTAGGTCAACCGGTTCATGACTTAGAGCACGGAAACGGATTTTAAACAAAGTCCAATTGTGACCTTGACCTTTGACCTTCGTGACCCAAAAACAATAGGGCACCTCCTTGGGTCATGGGCAACAACTGTGTAAAGTTTCATGATCCTAGGTCAACCGGTTCATGACTTAGAGCACGGAAACGGATTTTAAACAAAGTCCAATTGTGACCTTGACCTTTGACCTTGGTGACCCAAAAACAATAGGGCACCTCCTTTGGTCATGGGCAACAACTGTGTAAAGTTTCATGATCCTAGGTCAACCGGTTCATGACTTAGAGCACGGAAACGGATTTTAAACAAAGTCCAATTGTGACCTTGACCTTTGACCTTGGTGACCCAAAAACAATAGGGCACCTCCTTGGGTCATGGGCAACAACTGTGTAAAGTTTCATGATCCTAGGTCAACCGGTTCATGACTTAGAGCACGGAAACGGATTTTAAACAAAGTCCAATTGTGACCTTGACCTTTGACCTTGGTGACCCAAAAACTATAGGGCACCTCCTTGGGTCATGGGCAACAACTGTGTAAAGTTTCATGATCCTAGGTCAACCGGTTCATGACTTAGAGCACGGAAACGGATTTTAAACAAAGTCCAATTGTGACCTTGACCTTTGACCTTCGTGACCCAAAAACAATAGGGCACCTCCTTGGGTCATGGGCAACAACTGTGTAAAGTTTCATGATCCTAGGTCAACCGGTTCATGACTTAGAGCACGGAAACGAAAAAGTCTACGGACGGACGGACGGACGGACGGACGGACGGACAGACAGACAGACATGGTGAAACCAATATACCCCCCTCTACTTCGTAGGTGGGGGGTATAATTACAAAACGGATGTTATTAAAGGTAGGATTTGTGTAAAATATGGGACAGAAAATATTGAGACAAAAGGAGAAACTGCTGGTTATCAGCAATTTCTTCTTTTGTTTCAATATTTTCCCAAGCCTTTTCTATTAGGGATGTCAAAACCAGGTCTTGTTCGGGAAAGGGTTAACCGAACATTCAGGGATGTCATTATGAACCGATTACCGATCAAAGCCATCTTTTAAAATCACCAAAAATCGTTTTAATCTTTATTTCCAAATAATGTCTACTGGTTTTCATCATTTTCTTCTTTTCTCTCGATATTCGCTAAATCATTTTCTCTTAGGCTCATCAAAACGTGGTCTTGTTTGGGAGAGGGTTAAGTGCATCACAAGCATCATATTTTGAAAAAAAGTTCATTCAGTCAATGCGTGACATAGAAAGAAAGGTCAACCTTCTCCACAAAAGACCCATTCAAATTAAGGTGAGAAAATGTCTGATGGTTCAATGTAAATTTATTGATTTGGGATAGCTTAATGGACTTTTTCACTCCATTTTTAGTACATCTTTTATTAATGAAAATTAAACGACCAGAAATTTAATGATGTTTTAGTTATGTGTACAAATGGCAACTTGACCCATTTCCAGAAAACAAATCTTGCAAGTCAAAAATAACAACATTTTTTCAAAATTATAGGATGTTTGTAAGAAAACAGGTACCATTAACTTTGTACACTCGTTCTCAGAATAGGACGTCGATTTCTGAAAAAGGCTGTCTTCGCTATTAAAAAATATATAAAAAATAGAAAATCATCAATAGTTCAAAATAAAATTGCATACCTTGAAAATAATCTATTGTACAAATAAAAAATGGGTAAAACTCATCATAGTCTACAACTTTATGGATTTGGGTAATCCATGTTTATACCAAGGGGTCGATTTTTCGCCTGTCCCCGAGCTGTTCGTTGTTGATTTGAAGCTTTTATGGGCAAGTTGGCAAAATGCAATACAAAAAAGATATTTTCGAAACTGATGAATGGATATGTGCCAACGTAAAAATAAGCAATATTTCACTAATTGAGGTAAAAAGAAAAAAATATCCGCAATAATATTTTGTCCCCGAATTTAGGTAATCTACGTTAAGCATCATTTAGAAAAATAATAAATAATTCAAGAATTATTTTAAATCAATGATTATCAACGAAATTAACATCTTAAACAAGCATTTGAATAATCAGACTGCAATATAAACACACATGTGTTCCATGTTTTATTTAAAAACACAATAATGCAACCAAGGTAAGACCGTTGTTTTAAGCTTGTAATTTACGTTAGTGACATTTTCCCCATACTAGAAGAAATAGAAAAATAACCAATATAGTAGGAAGTAGGATTGAACTTGAGAAGGAAATAGCGCTAATAAATTACTCCTTCATATCTTTTCCGAATTGTCAATCGAGAAAAGTTTCCTATGCAGTAATTTACATTATGTAAGCTACGTTAGTGAAAAACACGAATTTCGCTGTTTTGAGCCGGATAGAGAGATTTATTGGTTGTCAAACTGTAGGATATACATACAGAGTCTGAAAAAATAATGTTTCTTGTTTCATTGTGCAACATGTAAGTCTCGTGGAGTGTCATTAGAAGTATGTGACGGTAGGCAGAATTCGAGGTAAGTTACATGTTTTTAAAGAATTTCCACAATTTCTTTACGGTTTTATAAATTTTCATACTATGAAGGATATATTGATACAAAAACTGTATAAGATGTTTTCCAAATTGTGACAACAGACCTGATTAAAGCACACTTATTGACACAAACTTTGAATTCGTGTTTAGAATTCATGACTTACCCTCTAATATTTATAGTCCATTATTACAGAAACCTAAATGTAATCCTTAAAGAAATGTAGATTTTTTTTCAAATTTAAAAGCACAACAATTGTCTATAATGTTTTAATAGTAATTTCACTCAAAAGATTGAATTGATCTTTTGTGCAAAAAGGCGATAACGTAGCTTTCAAAAATGGATATATATATCTGCTCTAAAGCTCTACCAGTATATTTTTAAGATATCATAGCATGTAAACCGATGTTATTATGAGCTTTAGATGCCGAATTTCCAAATCTACTCGCTTAGATATTTATTTTCCGCGTTGGATTAAAGTAATTTAACTAGATATCTTAACGTAGATTACCAAAGTAAATAACGTAGATTACAAATCAAATTTTACGTTTTAAAAGTGGCACATTGCACAGGCAACACTAACTCTCACTGATTTTTCACTGTTTTGATGCCCTTGAACGAAACGGTTTGAGAAAATACTAAAACAAAAGACAAAAAATGCTGATATTCAGTTTTTTTTTCTCTCTCTCTTTGAATAATTATTTTCTAAGCTATATTTCACATTAATTCATTCAATGTCAACAACCATTTAATCATCAACAGAATTGTTTGAATTGCAAGGCTGAGTGTTTGCTGTTTGAGAAATTGTCCCTGTTGACCAGCTGTTGGTTGAGCTTGATTGCATTGTGCGCAGAATCATTCAACCATGTGCCATGGGTCGAGGCTGTCACAGATACACTATTCTTGGAGAGTGCATTGGAAAATAAATTTAGACACTTAAATGTTCTGCCTCATTGTGTACATTGATATGGATACGTTCGTTTCTTTCTTTCATTTTTTGATATTTTGAAAATAATATTCATTACAAAAATAAAGATCCGCACAAATTTGACTTTTGCATTACAGAGCCTTTATAATTATTACATTCATGAAAAAAAAAAAAAACCTAAATAATGTAACACACGCATTCTGAATATGGATAATAACAGGAAATTTTAGACTGGTCTAAATTAAACCTAAACCCAAATTTGAAGGTGTTACTCAAACCAGACAGGGTGTTATTCATAAAATTGAAACTTTTCAGGAAAAGTTGAAAATGCTTACTATTGGCATTTTCTTTTCCGTATCTATTTCTTGCTTTCCATTCTAGAGAGTAATGAGAACCAGGCCTTCGGAGGAAAGGGGTATTATTCTTTGTGTATGATACCCTTTCTTTTCGCTTGTGCATATCTAAGATTGTTTCGAAAATTTACAAGGATCTTTTAGAAAAATCATTACGCCTATTCAATAAAAGGTTTTGATATTCAGAAAAGAATCATGAAAGTAAAAACCATAGCGTGGAGAATTTCAGTCTATAATTTCAAAGTTGTTACTGTTCTTGTTACTGTCTACGGTAAATATAGATTCCCTCAGAGAATTTTACATTCATAAATGTCTGAAAACTTCTTCACAGATATTTTTAGCATATTTATAGTCTTTTCCTTGGCACCCTACGGTTTGTTAAGCTCAAATTAGTCATTTACAATTTGGTGTAATCTACTCTATGTCGTGATTCAATCTACGTTATGACGAGGACAGGCAATTTTAAAGTAAAATATCGCAAACAAGCAAAAAGAATAGATACTTTTTATATCTGTTTATATAGTAAATTACATTTATTACAGGATTACAGTCGTAGATCGACAACTTGATAAATTTTTATCTACTTTTATTTGTAGTTTTGAAAGAATGAGTATTTTCACCGTCGACAGATCTATCAAAATGACTATTTAAAAACTGAGAATGGGAATTCAGGATGAAAAATAACAAACTTCTTCAGTTAGAATATCAAGAAATATGATAAAATCATTTCTTACAGTGAAATGTAAAATAATCCGTAAAATATTGTCAATTATTTACTCATAACGCAGATTACACTTAATTTATACCAGAGTTAAGAAAAGTATTGCAAAAAATAAAAATCGCTGTATTTGAGTTCTGATATTTCGCATTAGTGTTCATAAATGTTTGTTCTACGGAATTAAAAAGAAAAACAACGGTTTTGAAGAAGTTCATTTTTGCTCAATTTGCAAATTGAAATCGACGTCCTATTCTGAGAACGAGTGTGTAGTGCTCTAACATTAACACATGACACCCTTCCTAATGCAATGACCCCACTGTACATACCCTTTTTTCTCAATACATCCAACTATTCTGTTTTTATTGTGTTTTGTTTTTTCATATTGCAAGGTGTGGTTTAGCCATAAGGTCATTCAAAGAGTTTATTGTTCAATACTTTGGCAATTCCTGAGAAGATTTCTGAAGAAAGGGTTTACATACACATGCAGACACACATACTTTAACTCTTTCGCTGCAAAATTTCCTGGAATTGTGCTATTTCCAGTGCCAATTTTTTTTAAACTTCAGAATAGGGCTTATCAGTTTATAATATAGTAAAAATTAATATTTGATGAATGTTAAGCTGAAACCCTCAGGAATGATTGCACATAAACTACTTTGTTGAATAGCATACTTTTTATCAGACACTTTGATCAGATGACCTTGACCTTGAATGACCTAATTAAGCTTTTGTTTTAAAGTCGCCAAAAGGCAACAATGGCAGTCTCCTAATAGGGCACTTATCGGCAACATTGGCAGCGAAAGAGTTAAGTCTTAAAGAGGCTTTACAAGCAGTGGAACTAAAATGTTACTTACCCTATTTAAAACTCCCACCTCCAAGTATAAACATATCACAAAAATGTTCCAGCCCAGCCATATTAGAGACCATGTCGTATACTGAAATGGAACACAGATTAATCCATTACCAAACAACAAAATTTCATGCTAATCAAAATTGAAAGAGTCAGCAGACGACACTTTCAATGTGATTAAATTTTATGACTTTTTGGTAGAAAACATAGTGGGAAATGAAGAAATTGCTTGTCACAAGCAATTTCTTCATTTTTCACAATGCTTTCCAAAGCTGTTATATTGTGAGGCGTCAAATCCAAAGCTGTTATATTGTGAGGTGTCAAAAAGCGGCATAACAAATTTACAAATTGTGGGAAAGGATTAAACATGAAAATGGCATTGAATTAATAGAAGAGTTAAACATATTTACCACATTGCAACATTATTTTTAAGATTGGACAAAATTTAAAAATCTTGCAGACAAATAACAATTATTTCAAGTGAAAGAAATCTAAATTTTCTGAATTTAAATCATTGTTGGAAATGAAGAAATTGCTTGTCCCAATAAAGAAATTCCTGAAATGGGTTAAACCCTATTCCAGATCAAGATTTGTCTGTCTGAGCACATGAATCGTTCTCTGTGTAAACATTAGGGAGGGCATAGATTCTTATTTCATCAAAACGAAAAATATGTTAATTCAATTAATTGTCTTCAAATCTGTAAGACAAAGAAAGAATAATGACAGATCAAAAATTGGGTCATTGGGTCAAATGTATATAAGAGATAATGTCATCAAGGAACTCTTCATTACTATCAATAATTACTCTCCAAAGCCGAGGTCTAAATATTGATTAAACCATCAAATATGACCTCTGCAGTTTTCGGTACGCCAACAGCCTATTTGGTCGTCATAATCTAATTATAGCACATCATTTGAATTATCGAATCAAAATCATTCAGTTTTATCTTGCATGATCATTACGTATACATTACTTCGCTTCTATTTTTGGCTGAAGCCGGTAACATTTGAATTATCGAATAAAAATCATTCAGTTTGATCTTGTTTGATTAGGTATACATTACGTCGCTTCTATTTTTGGCTGAAGCCGGTAATTTGAAGCGTCAGCCAATGAAAGTTTGTATCAGCTTTTTAAATTGTTTTGTTGTGTATAGCCAACGATTGGATACTGAAATCCCGCCAAGACCCCGAGATTAGATGTGAAATGACCCCGCGACAACAGAGCTCATTCTATCGAAATGGAATGTAGAGATAATGTGTTCTGTTCTTTAGAGAGTATCAATAATGTACATGTACTACAACAAGGAAGATTACAGACATGTTAAATGCTGAGTTTTAAAAACTTTAAAAACTTCTCCTTTTCACTCAAAAATTTCATAATATGGAAATTTGATCATGGTTGAACCATAAGATGCTCTACGATATTAGTCTAGAGTAAAACCTTTCTGAAACAATGAATTTTAGAAAGTGCCTTAAATTAACCCTTTCGCAAAGTAAAATTCTAGGGTTTTCATTTTCGAAAACTGCTGCAGAGGACAAAATGGATGTTTATATAGATAAGATTTGTGTTGAAAATATCATAGAAAATATTGAGGCAAAAGGAGAAAATGCTGATCATCAGCATTTTCTTCTTTTGTCTCAATGTTTTCCCAAGTCTTTTCTAATAGGGTAGAAAATATTGACTGAAAGGAGGAAATGCTTCTAGGCTAGTATTGAATTTCCTTACTTCTGCTCAATATCTTTAGTCTTAGACTTGAGTCTGTGTTATCATGTATTATTGCCTAAAATGTGTGTTTTCAGTCTGTTATTGGCATTGGATAAAGAGAAGAACCCGGGCGGCTATCCAGAGAAATCGTGCATTAATCGGCAGATTCACGTGCGATATCGGACTGGTTTTGCACTCAAATATCCTCGATTTGACCCTTCAAAATAAACAATTGTCTCTTTTCCCGCAAAATTCTCAACGTCTTACGTTCAATAAGGGACGTTCACCTTTTAGCGCTAAATTATGACGTAACGTTGTTTTACCGACGTCACGCATAACAAAAAAATCTCTGGAGATTTATCAGAACAAAACAACAATGGCGGACATTTTCTTGTCTCACCTCGGTTCATTGTTCGCACATATCAAGGGGTTTGGGGTAAGTAATCATTGGAATTTTATGCTTTTTATGCAATAATAGCGTCAATTCACGTATTTTTCGGTCGTTAACATTCGCAGAGGCCCGCAAAATACGAAAACGACCCTCCTGCTTCGCAGTCGGGCGTTAACGTATTTCTTGGGCCGCTGCGAATGTTAACGACCTCAAAAACGTGAATTAACCCTATATTGTCAAATGTTGACACTATTATAATTTGTTTACATTATTGTTGACGGTGTTGGACAGTCTATGTTGACGACCCTGGTATGTTTACTGGCCCCGGGCTATCTAGTCATTATACAATGTCACAGAGTCCCCAACCACAAATACATTGAATCATAATTAACCTTACACCATAAACATTACAACTTACATGACATAACATTTACAATTATACCCTTCAGTTCAAGTCCTATCTACAAACTCTCCATGATTTCAAAGTTTAACCCTTTCCCAAACGACAAAATTTTAGGGTGGTCCAATTTGAGAGCCGCTGAAAACGACAAAATGGTTGTGGATAAACACAGGATTTGTGTATATTTTAGTACAGAAAATATTGAGACAAAACGAGAAACTGCTGGTTATCAGCAGTTTCTTCTTTTGTCTCAATGTTTTCCCAAGCCATATCTATATGGGACGTCAAAACCAGATCTTGTTTGGGAAAGGGTTAAGGTGAATCATACAAGAAAATAAATCATTTAATTAATTTCTCTTTGCTTTCAAATTCATTTTCAAAAGCAGTTGCTGTTCAGGAGACAGCTTTGACCCCTTCCCAAACAAATCCGGGTTTTTGACATCCCCAGTAGAAATAGTTGGAAAACTTTGAGAGAAAACAAGAAATTGCTGATGATAAGCAGCAATTTCTACTTTTTTCTCAATATTTTCGATGCTACATTTTGATATCAATTATTCTTATTTTCGATGCTACATTTTGATATCAATTATTCTAACATCTGTCATTTCTTTCAAATTGGAACAGTATAAATTTTACCATTTGGGAAAGGTTAAATTATTGACACAATCTGTGACTTGTCAGTTACCATGACAATTGTGTGGAATTATGCGGAATTATGGATTACAATTGAGCCCGGATCTGGGAAAACATCCCTTTAATATAGCATTTGAGACAACTGTGTTTCAATATCATGCTGTGTCTAGATGTAGCCTGACTGGGATCCATGCTACTCTCATATGAATGCTACAGACCATGAAGAAGCTATCAGAGAACAACATGGTTCCTGATCAGACTGCATGTATACGCAGGCTGATCTTGAACCATGTTCGGCTCAAAAGCCTTAAGGGATGTTTTTCCAGATCCTGGCTCAATTGTATTTTAGGAAGCAAATATAATTAGCTCAGACTAGAAAAATACACTTTGAGCTGGGATCTTGAAAAAGGGCCTTTGTAGACCAACATTGATCTGGATAAGAGCATTATCCCATTACCAAACAGTAAAAGTTTGCACTGACCCAAATTCAAATACTGGCATGTTGCAGATGACAATGAAAATTTACATTTTTTGTTGTTCTGGGTAGAAAGCATTGTGGGAAATAAAGAAATTGCAACAAGCAAAATTGTTCTTTATTCCCCACAGTGTTTTCTAAAGCCATTATCAAAAAGAGTCACTGTCAGTGTGTGGTAAGAGTTAAGAAGCCTGGCATTTCTCTCACCAGCACTACCAGTACCACAACAACAAATCTGAGCCTCTAGCTGATAATCTCGCTTTAATAATTTATAAATAAGA
The DNA here is from genome assembly GCA_963680895.1 of Fragum sueziense. NCBI lineage: Eukaryota > Metazoa > Mollusca > Bivalvia > Cardiida > Cardiidae > Fragum > Fragum sueziense. Next base: position 23,091,680 of record OY804608.1, on the reverse strand, counting down.
AGTCCAATGGTGAGAGACAAACAACTTCTCAAATGTCAGACAGGATATTGGCAGAGCCAGGATTTGAACCCACAACCCATTGATAGTTGAACTTCAACATTATTAAGTGACAGAGACTAACAAGAGTTGTCTGCGGACAACGTAGCTCGCCTATATGAGAGCTTGTCACAACAAGAGTTGTCCGCGGACAACGTAGCTCGCCTATACGAGAGCTTGTCACAAAAACAGCAATTTTTTAAAAAGTAGGTCAAACTCCAAGGTCAAGGTCACGAGGTCAAAGGTCATGGTCTCAAATGAAAGGTCTTGTCGAGATGTATCTATGTATGAAATATCAAGGCTGTATCTCTAATAGTGCCTGAGATATAGGCCAGGTTAAAGTTTTTCAAAAGTAGGTCAAACTCCAAGGTCAAGGTCACGAGGTCAAAGGTCACGGTCACAAATGAAAGGTTTTGTCAAGATGTATCTATGTATGAAAATTCAAGGCTGTATCTCTTATAGTGCCTGAGAAATAGGCCAGGTTAAAGTTTTTCAAAAGTAGGTCAAACTCCAAGGTCAAGGTCACGAGGTCAAAGGTCATGGTCCCAAATGAAAGGTCTTGTCGAGATATATCTATGTATGAAATATCAAGGCTGTATCTCTTATAGTGCCTGAGATATGGACCAGGTTAAAGTTTTTCAAGTGAAGACGGGACGGGACGCGACGGGACGCGACGCCGACACTAGGGCTGTGACATTAGCTCCCCGGACATAAAGTCCCGGCTCGCTAAAAAAGGAGTTCAAAGTCAAAGGTCAAGGTCACTAGGTCAATGGTCATGGTCTCAAGGTCAAGGTCATCGCATGAGGTATCCATAATTATGTGAAATATCAAGGCTCTATCTGTAATAGTGCATGAGATATAGGCCAGGTTAAAGTTTTTTAAAAGTAGGTCAAACTCCAAGGTCAAGGTCACTAGGTCAAAGGTCATGGTTTCAAATGAAAGGTCTTGACGGGAGGTATCCATGTGTGAAGTATCAAGGCTGTATCTCTAATAGACCAGGCTAAAGTTTTTGAAGACGCGACGCTGACGCCGACACTAGGGCTGTGACATTAGCTCCCCGGACATAAAGTCCCGGCTCGCTAAAAAGTAATCTGGGAAACGTTCTATATCATCAAAATTGACAGCTTTCTGCAACACCTTTTAATGCTTTAGCCGACTAAGTTAAAATTATCAGTCTTTTTCCCTGTTTAGACTGGCCTAACTTCAAAGATGATGCAGACCACAATTTCACGTTATTGTAATTTTTTTTAAACTTTTTGGATATAAAATATTGTGAGAAATGAAAAAAATGAATACAAGCAATTTCTTCATTTTCCACAATGTTTTCTAAAGCATTTTCTTCTTTTGGTGAGTCAAAAAAGTCAATGTGTGGGAATGGGTAAATGTCTTCTTTGTCAGAGACTGAAAAAGCTTCCCCATTCGTTCAAATAGTCAGTAATGGTATTCCAACAAAATATTGACTCTTTTTCACAAATGATAAAAATATCTTAAACTTTCCTAATAAAATGCAACTTGTAAATACAAATTCCAATTCATAAGTTGTGACAGATGACGAAATAAAACTTCATACAGACACTGTACATTATAGATCTAGAAAAATATTGAAACAAAAGGAGGAAATCTTAATGATTCCTGATTATTTTTAAGCATTTTCTTCTTTTGCCTCAATGATTTCCCAAGCCATTCCTATCATGGAAAACAAAACAAGGGTCCAGTGCACTACTTTCATCATTACATTTACGAAATTTTTCTCTCACAAGTTACAAATTGTCATTGTAAATGCAAAACCTCGTATCTTGTTTAGGAAAATTTTAAAGGGGAAGGAAAAACATGCAATAACTTTCCCAAACTTAAAGGTTTTACTTGGAATTTGGACATTTTGTTAACAAATAATGTGTCATTAATAATGTACTAATTAGTAGAAATATCTCAAAATCTGCTAGAATTGTCTTCACTGGACACACAAGATTTTACTTTGAAAATCACAAAATTTGTCATACAAGGTTTTGCACTGACACCGATGAAATGTCTGACAATTTTTTAAGACGAAAAATCCAATTTTCTAAGCCTTGGGAAATTGGCACTGGTTACACCCAATTATTGTCTGAAATAGGCAACTGAGAACTGACCTCTAATTTTAGTCATTGAAGTAAAATATCTTAAAGTGAAACATGACTTACCACAGCTATAAATTTTGGTCTGAATTGATATGTTCCAAATATCCCCAATATTGTACAAATAATCTGGAAAAAGTTCCCGATGATAGGTGCCCACATGTAACCAAGAAAGTCAAACACTTGTTTCTCTATTGTCCCAAGCTGAAATACAAACAACATTTTTGTTAAAATTAATAAATCTAACGATTCCAACATGATGGCGTTTTTTCCACCCCACTAGATAAAACTTTAAAGGTTTGGCAAACATTGCAGAAAATGAAGAAATTGCTTGTAATTTAAGCAATTTCATCCTTTCCTAATTCATTTTCCACCCAGAAAGTTGTTAGCCCTTTCCCAAACAAGACCTGGTTTTGACGTCCCTAATAGAAATAGCTTAAAGGAAAACATTGAGACAAAAGAAGAAACTGCTGGTTTTCAGTTTCTCCTTTTGTCTCAATATTTTCTGTGCCATATTATACACAAATCATGTCTTTAATAACATCCATTATGTTGTCTGTGGCAGCTTTTAAATTGGACTACCCTAAATTTTTGTTGTTTGGGAAAGGGTTTTAATGTACATCTATCCCCAGTCCACATGTGATAAGTATTAAACATACCTTTAAGCAATTGAAGTAGAAGAGGGAATCCGGATCCCTTTAACTTCCCTTTCTTACCTCCTAACCCTTTCCAAAATTAAAAACCAAGTCCAAGATAACAAAAAGAATGATAATAAAGACTTTATTAAGTTTATAAAGAATTTTGGAAATATTATTTTTTTAGCAAAAGGAGGAAATGCATGTTTTTAAAATTTTGGCCTTCATCCTTCAGACGTTATTCCCCCCCCCCTTTACTACTTAATAAATAACAATATTCCTCTATTACAGAGTTCTATTCTCGACTATCCTTACCACAACTACAAGATTTTGTCATCTAACAGTAACCTAAGTGTCAAGTGGCAGGGGTTTTCCTATATGCTTGCTGTGCCTCCTGAAAACGGAGGCATTCCAAAAGCAAATGGCTGTGTTCCAAAAGCAAATTCCATTTTTCCCAATAAATGACTGTAACCACTTAATTATACGATTCACTTCTGATAATCAGGCATGCAAACCAGATACTCTTTCATTCCAAACATTCACATAATGGTCATAATCTTCTTAGGTTCATCCATTATTCTATATGTGCTTGCACATCTGGCCTATAAATCTGTATGTGAATTAATTTATTTCTACGTGAATTACATACTGTAGTATGTAAATGGGCATGCTGACAAGTCTTGCATTCATGTTGACATCAGTCTCGCTCAACCACGGACATTTTACCAACCAATTCTTATAGAACTTTTGTTTGGTTCCTTGCGTTTTATTCGTCTCTGAGAAAGATGATTGATGCATTTGGCTATCTGCATAGGCAGATGACACAGTATCGGGTGTTTTATCCCCTGTTCATAGATTTCACATCGTCTGCTATCTTTCTTTTTAGACTGAGTCATATCTGTCAATTTATTTCGCTAACAACTTTAAGACCGGTCCTCAATGTTTTATCTAAAAATCGATTGAATCACTTCGTAAATTTTGGGTCATAGTCAAGTTTTGGCAGGTGCGTGATCGGTTTACAATGTTTTACATTTAAATCGGCTGAATTGAATAGTAAATCTTCAATCATAGTCAAGCTTTTTCACGTGGCAATGTACGCGTAATAATATACAATGCATGAATTATACTGTCATAACAAATGTAAACACCAATCGAGCAGAGTTTTCTTCGTAGGTAATTACGGCAAATAAAAGATCGCGGATTCTGAGCGCGCACGAAGCCTTAAATTTTGAGGGACATAGAGATTTAATTTACGAGATTTCCGAGAGGCCGCGGCCTAGGCACAACCACAGGGAATCGAATCATACCTTCCTAGGCCTATTCAGAGGGATTTCTGACCAAAAACAGAACCTAAAACTGAAATAGGAGAGAAGGGGGTTGGACTATCCCAGGGCCAAATCGAATGGTGACCCGATTCGAACGCACTTTACTCAAAAACTACAAAAGATATTTTCAAAATCGAACCTCTGTGTGGTAGACAAGTCATTAAGCTACACGACGATATAGGTGGTTAAGCAATAAAATAATCATCACGCCTCCCACAGTCATTGCAAATTCAAACTCAATGGAAAAAACCGAACTCGGACACAAACCTGTAACAGGCATTCCATCCCCTAAAATGCAGCAATCAAGCTTACCAAGCGTATAAAAATGAATTGGTCCAATACTTTGTAATTTATTATACCATCAACGGCCAGAAATGGAATCCGATGCGACTTCTCAGTGACAGCACAAGCGAAAGTTTCTTCAAAGTTATTTTCTTTCATCCGACGTCGCCATTGTGATTGTTGTTGTAGTTTCGGGGTCTGTTACAGGTTTGTGTCCGAGTTCGATTTTTTCCATTGAGTTTGAATTTGCGATGACTGTGGGAGGCGTGATGATTATTTTATTGCTTAACCACCTATATCGCTGTGTAGCTTAATGACTTGTCTACCACACAGAGGTTTGATTTTGAAAATATCTTTTGTAGTTTTTGAGTAAAAGGCGTTCGAATCGGGTCACTATTGGATTCGGCCCTGGGATAGTCCAACCCCTTCTCTCCTATTTCAGTTTTAGGTTCTGTTTTTGGTCAGAAATCCCCTGAATAGGCCTAGGTAGGTATGATTCGATTCCCTGTGGGCACAACACTGCACTGCCTGTTGCTTGGTCCGGGCTAGCTAGACTTAATTAAAAGATGCTAGCCTGACTGGTCATTCTAACTTCATATCTAAAATTCATGTACAAAAGGTGTCATTGTTTGGAAAAGGGTTAAAAGCTTGTGTTGTGTCTGCAGGTAAAATGGTGAATCATAGGAAATAGTTCCACTCCTTCAAATATATGTAAGGTCAGTCAGTGTAAAAGTTAAGCATTTGTGAAAATATATCCAATATGTTGACTTGATTTGAAAGCAACAGACTGAGTCGCTATTTACTTTAGTATTATGTTGTCACAACACTATCATGAACATTAGCATCGTATGGCGTCATTATTGTTTCTGAACCCGACAACAGCCTTCAATACTTACCAACTGTAGAGACAGCACCACCATAATCGTGGTGTATATGGCCGTGGAATAACATTTTGTTGATTCACAACCCATTTTATTGGCACACTTTTTGATAAGTGCATAAAGTTTGTCACAAATCATCGTTTGTTTATCCGAGACATCTCAACCCATTTTGACATATTTTGAAGCCTTATCACACAGCCTACCGGAAACACATCCGCAAGACGCCTAGAAACAGGTCTTAATAGTTCGTGTCTTTACAACAAAATAAACGAAACTTTTCTCTCATAAAACATTCTCATACATAACTTATTGCTAAATTTTTAGCCAAAAGGCAATAATATCGCCAAATCCATTATTCTATATTTAAAACAGTAGTCAAGAGCGCAGGAATATTCCCTACAAATTAGCATAGAACACACGATTTTTATCCATAAATTTGTAAATCGATCATATTCTTTACATCGCGCATTGCAGGTGTCACACCTCAACGATTTCACTTAACACAGCTTCGGGAAGCATTGGGAAAAAAGGATGAAATTAAGCATATTCTCATGCTTTTAAGTACTGTATCGCAAGTATCTTAAATGCTACGTTTATCGCCCCGTGATAAAAACCGTTACTGATTAATAGAAAGGTAAAACGTTTGTCACGGAGGAAGAAGAAAACCTACAACAAGCTTAAAACTAGTACCAATCCAGAGGATACCACTAAATACCGTCAACTCAAGAAGGATACCCAGCTAGCGTGCAAATCTGCCTACAATGAGAATGTGAAAGACCTTGTTAGCAGTGACCAAAATCTGAAGAAGTTGTACTCGTTCATAAACAGCAAGCGGTGTGAGAGCTCACGCATTCCAATCCTTAAAGAGACATATTACATTTATTTTCATGAACTGTACTTTTATTTGTATCACAAAGAGCCAATTTTCTTATGAAAATTCTGAAAATTTCAAGGCAAAACATTTAACCGTTTACGAAAAATATATATTTTTGTGCTAAAAATCAAACAAATTGTTGTAGACAACGGTTAAGATTTATAGGATAAGATTTATTACAACTTAAAAAAAACTGATTGCATTTCTACGCATTAGAATAACCAATCTTTGCATCAATACATACTTTAAAAAAATGAAATTGGAACGTTATAAATGTCCCTTTAAACACAATGGCATAGGCTATAGTAACCATAAGAAAAAGGCAGAGATCCTTAACAACCAGTTTGCCAGTGTTTTCACTGAGGAGGACCTGTCCAGTATCCCATCTATGGGCACAGGCAAATATCGCACAATGGACCCATTTGACATTACCATATATGATGTGAGAAAACTACTCCTAAAACTTTGCCCGTACAAAGCCCAAAGACCAGATGGACTATCACCAAGGTTTCTCAGGGACTTTGCAAACGAGATTGCACCAGCTCAGATTACCTTTGTGTACAAAGTATCCTTAGCTCAAGGTAAAGTACCAGATGACTAGAAACATGCCCTTGTCGCACATATCTTCAAACAAGGAGACAAAACTGAACCAGCCAACTACAGACCGATATCATGGACATTAATCTGTTGCAAAACACTGGAGCACATCGTACATGTTAGCCAGGTTTGTAAACACCTAGACGAACACATTATCCTTACAAATAGTCAACATGGCTTTAGAAAGAGACGTTTTTGCGAAAGCTAGTTTATAATAACAATCCAGGAAATCGCCTCCAGCTTGGATGATGGCGACCAAGTCGATGCTGTAAGGTAGTTACTTGACTTCAGTAAGGCTTTCGACAAAGTTCCCCACAAACGGCTCTCCACCAAGCTAGAGCAGTATGGAATACGAAACAGCCTCCTGACCTGGAAAGAGAGCTTCCTTAGCCACCGAAGTCAAGGGTAGAGACTAAATACTAGTAGGCTCAAGTCGAAATTATGGTACGAAATGGTTGTGGTACGAAACGACTACTAACCGTTACAGCAACCGGGTGGCAGTCATTTTACTATTGAGACATTTCATTGTCATTAGTCGTTGCTCATGGCAACATTTTAGAAGAAAAAAATCAGATTCGTCGTCTTTCGCGGCGCCTAACAGAAAGTGTTGGGTTTTTCCCGTTGTTATATTAATGCGCGCGCATCTTCGACTTGAGCCTACTAGTATTTAGTCTCTACCGAAGTCAAGAGGTCATTAATGTTGAAAGTCACACCCCAGATTACGCCCCTCTCACGTCTGGTGTCTCCCAAGGCTCTGTCTTAGACCCCCTACTCTTCCTCCTTTATATCAATGACATGCCAGGCAGAGTAGCCTCCGCCGCCCGACTATTCACAGTTTACTTTATCGCAAGATCCGCTCTACCTAAATCACAGACTTCCTACAAGAGGACCTCATTAAGCTTGAGCGATGGGGAAAAGACTTGCAGATGCGAGACCATCCACATCTCCAGAAAGCGCAACCCAACCAAGCGTAAATATTCGCTGCATGACCATCACCTTAGCAATGTCACTGATGGAAAGTACCTTGGGGTTACAGTACATGAATAACTGCTGTGGAACAAACATGAGGACAATGTCACCAAGAAGGCAAACAGTTCTCTCGCATTTCTAAAAAGGAACATAATCCAGGTGTCCACAAGTTGTGAAAGCCCAATGCTATCAGGCGCTTATTCGCCAAATCCTGGAATATGCTGCACCAGTGTGGGATCCATACACCACATCAAACGTTGTCCAACTAGAAGCAGTACAGAGACGTGCAGCTAGGTTTGTCCACGAAGACTACAGGACAACGAGCAATACAAGTCAAATGATTGCCACTCTAGACTGGCCATCACTTCAACAGAGACGTTCCGATGCTAGACGTGTACTGATGTACAGGATTGTTCACCACAAGATTGACATACCAGCGGACCAGTATCTCCATCCAGCCACTGTCTCACTACATCGAGGAAGAAATGTTAGCTACTTGGTACCCTTCTGCCGCACTGATCCCTACAGATTCTCCTTCTTCCTTGTAGCCATCCGCCTGTGGAATCAACTCCCAGCCCAGACAATCGCAGCCGAGACCATGGAACTGTTCAAGGCCTGCCTGGTACCCCCACCAACAGTACAGACACTGTTTTATCGTTTTTAGCTGCACTTTGTTTTCGCCTCACTCCAAGCTTGTACAGTCACAGTGCGTTGATGCTCCAGAGGAGCCAGTGGCGGATCCAGAGGGGGTTCGGGGGGTTCAAACGAACCCCCATCTATAGCCAGATTATTTGATTTTCATGCAGAAATTCAGTCATGATTGTGTAATACTAGGAAAACGAACCCCCCCCCCCCCCTATTTGTATATTCGACCCCCCCCCCCCTCACAGAAATTCTGGATCCGCCGCTGGGAGCCATGCACTTATTGGGAAGAAGAATGATTATCTGTTGACAACTTTTAGACCAGTCTAACTTGAAATTAGTTGCAGACGACAAAATAAGCGAATTCAAGATACGAAAATGTTTGTGCGTTAGCATATGAAAACACTGAGACACATCAAATTTCGTCCCTTGTGCGATCGGCATAAAACAAGGTATTTTTACTGAGAGATCCAGGGACATAGATCTAAAGGTTTTTTATTGAGAAGGGGGAGGGGAACGGGGCTTGTGCTGAATGTAAGGTGGACCGTTTTGACCAAATATGGATGTTTTGGTGCGATACCATCGTCTGCGATTTGAACCAAACCACAAATCGTCGTTGTAAATGCAAAACCTCGTATCTCGGTTTTGGAAAATTTTAAAGGGGAGGAAAAAAGTGTAATAACTTTTCCCAAACTGAAATGTTTTACTTGAAATTTGGACATATTGTTCATAGATAATGTATCATTGATACTGATAGGTAAAAATATCTCAAAACCTGTGAGAATTGTCTAAACTGGACACACACGTTTGTACTTTGAAAATCCCAAGAATCGACATACAAGGTTTTGCATTTACACCTACGAAATATTTCGTTCTTGGAAATATTTTTTCAGAAATGGTTAAATATTGACGGAAAGGGAGGGGCATTGGTGGTAGGGCCTATCCAATAGCCCTTTCTCTCAATGTTTTGAGAACATATACAATTATTAAATAATTTTGTTGTCAGAAATAATTTCCAATAGAGTCAGTCATTAAGTTTGTCATGGGAAAGGTATAGTCTGAAAACCAAATGACAGAAGGAAAAGAAGAAACGACATCCTGGGCTTCAGCATGTAGGGCATTTTGTTAAATATAGATCTATTTAATGGGAACTAACATTACAATTTCATTTTTAAAGGGCGACGGTAACAGATGGTCAAATTGCAAAAAATGAAATATTTTGAAAAAATATGCAAAACTTTTGTGTTGACAACCTCGGGATGGTTAATAATATGCGATTCAGACAGAGAATGAGCCGAAATTACAAGACAGATAGCTGAATTTAGGGAAAATCCAAACCTAAATTCAACCCCATCACTGATGGGGTTAGAATTATTTTGAAATTGTTGCACATGCGCATACAGCGCGGACCATGATTTAAACGAGATTCATACTTGAATTTCAATATGACGTCATCATGTATGTTGTGACGTCATTTAAGAAAGTCGCATGTCCTACTGTTTTGACCTACTTTCGATATCGCTTCATGAATTTGGTATCAAATTGCGAAAAAATGAGTCGTTGCTTTAATAGATTGTCGTAATCATTTAATCAGGTCATATAAAGCTTAAAAAGTGTACATTTCGTTTGTATTTGACAATTTTTGGGTCCAAATCTGGGAAATAGCAGCTTTAAAAGTATGACTTGGTGCTAAGATTGGTTATTCTAACGCGTAGAAATGCTATCAGTTTTTTTTAAAATTATTATTTATAAGCGAAAAACACGCCTTTAAAGTTGAGACAGAAATGAAAAATTCTATATACAATTCTGTAATTCTGAACTGTTGTCCACAACAATTTGTTTACTTTTAGCAAAAAAAATATATATTTCTCGTAAACGGTTCTATATTTTGGCATAAAATTTTCAGAAATTTCCATAAGAATCTTTGCTCTTTCAGATAAAAATAAAAGTAAAATTTATGAAAAATAAATGTGAAATGTCACTTTAAGAATGACAAAGAACTCCCTTAAATAAAAAAAATTATGAGAGTGTTAGACACCAGGTAGGATTACCAAATTATGCTTTATTAGAATCGGTGATGTTATACATGTCGCATTGGTCCTTAGTTCTCTCAACACAAGAATTTGCGTCTGAGACTAAGTGTGTTTGACAAATTCTTTGACGGTCATGAACTTAAAACTGAACCTTCACGTAAAAGACATTTAGGGAACAGGTTCAAAACATTTAGGCATAAAGTGTGCAGGAGTGTACAGAACCCCATTGGAATTAAGTATGACGATAAAGTCAGTAATGATCCATTAATTTAAAATATTTATGCATCTTTTCCTATTGATAAGCAGTGTAAAGAAGAAAAGCTAGACATCGTCTCAGCACAAGTATTGCAATATAAATCTCTTAATTGGGATAACTCATCAAGGCTAAAATATTTCATTTCGAGTGGATAAGGTGGCAAGACTGGCGCTGTTTAGCCCGCCAAATGTGGGACTCGTATACTCGACCCCTTTAATACTAGACCAATGCTCTAACCAATTAGTTAGCCGGACAATTGGCCATGAATCCAAACGTCGTACGCCATTTTTATATTTCACCCAGGCATTTTTATATTTCACCCAGGCACTAAATTTCGTCATGTAATCACGATTATAGGGTTGGCCCGAATATTGCTGCGGAAATTGCGCCAAATAGCCCTGATCGCTTGAAACTATATATCTAGCTCGATCGTTGGTTCCAAGCGAAGTTAGCCCTTGGACCTAACGGTGCTCTGTTTTCCCTCCGAATCACGCATTCCAATCGGGGTGTTTGGACAGAAAACAAAATAGGCTAATCATTGCATTTAAGGTAAAACACTTCCAATGCATCTTCTTATAAATGTCGTACATTTTCGACAAATGTCGAAATTTTCCCTATCTATTCTCCTAACAAAACTATTACTTCCGTTTATAATCATAATTCCCTATGATACACTTTTATCCTTTTTTTAATTTAATCATTGTGAAAGTGGTACACCCTTTGCATGTCCCATTTTAAGTAGATCTAGTAGTCCATTTCCGCTTACCATCGATTTTTCAGGTATTTCTATATGATGTTGACCGATAGACTCAGTTTGGTGTAATTTAAAACTTTAGTATTAGCCTGACACCCCGTAATTTCGATAGCCTTATCTAAAACCATGTTCATGCATACATGTATTTGCAAACTGATTCTGTAAAATTCTGACCATCTCAATATATTCAATAGTTTCAATAACCAAAGTTGTTAACAAAAAAAAATAAATAAAAAAAAATAAAAAATAAAGAAATAAATAAATAGGAAAACAATTTTCGTAAACAGACTAACACAAAATATTCGCCAGAATATTCAAAGCATGTGATCTCGCGGTGTCAATGTGAGGCTCTCACCATTTCGATAGGGATTTGTTTTGCTCCCCATTTAATGCACTAGGATGACCTAATAAATTGTATTTTTGGGTAGGGACTTGCTGAACCGTGGAGAAAATCAAGCGTCTTGAAAACCTTGCCAGGTTGGAAAGAGGTTGGGATAAGGTTGAATGATTTTTCCCTTACCTTGATTTTCTAGTTTCTATTGTGTTTTCCAAAAATATTGTTTTTCGTGTAATAATCAGTTATCTCAAAATTTCTATGACCAAAAACTTTGTTTTTTAACAAAAGAATTCAGATACAAATGGAATGATATTCAAATTGTAAGCACTTTTGAAAATCACATGGCTATCGAATGCATGGAACCTATCGAAAGCATGAGAGGAAAGGATAATTGGAATATCAATTTATGTGAAACGAATTGTACCCAATTTTCTCCATGTACACAAATTTAAAATCCAAAAGAAGATTCTTTGTCATTGGTGTCATACAGTCCAAAAATAACTTTCCTGTTTTCAACGTCAAAATGATACAGGAGTGACACCAAAAACAGAAATTCATGGTGACTAAAATTCCGGAAGTTGTCAGTTCTTCGTCTCCAAGTTCTAATCAAACAGGCCAATCCAGCTTCCGGTGTAAACAGATTGATGAAAGAAAATCATTACTGAAGTTTACTTTTATTTTCCCTATCATCAAAAGCACGTTGAGGCATGGGTAAGAAGAAAGCTAGCACGGAGCAAAAGCCAATTAAGGCAGAAAGAAAAACAGGTACTGTCACTTTGAATCTAGGCAAAAATATAGCGATTTGGTGGCCGACAAATTTCGTCCTTCTTCCACTGTTAAAACCCCACTGTCATGACTGTTCCAGTTCTCAATTCATCAATGATTTATTCATAATTTGACCCAGCTGTGTGGAGTGGGTAGCAGTGAGTTAAAACTTACTGCCTCTTCTCAAATGATTCTCACCTGGTGTCCGTAGTCAAGATGTAGAGCGTCGGCCTTGGGACTGAGAGGTTCCGAGTTCGATCCCCGGTATCGGAGGTTGTTCATGGCTTCTCATTAGCCCACATATTCGGCGTGAGTATTGGTGGATTTCCAGGAAGCTCAATCGAGAGGGATTAAAATAAATTGAAGAAACTTGTTCCCAATCGATGTAAAATAAATGCGTTCAAAGGAATGTCTGAAGAAGAAGTATGATAATAAAGGGCCTATAGATGCTATAAAATATCTGTTAAATATCCTGTAAATGTATGTCATCTTGTTGTATAATGCTGATTTATACCTGTATATCCCAGCACAGACTAGTGCTAGTAGACATATACACCAGCATCCAGTATGTACTAGGTTATAGTATCAGCATTCCCACCACATTTTTTGAAGTTGGGTACATGTACCCACATGCCAAGTAAAACCTGGGTACATGACCCATATATATGGGTACATTGCCGAGGCCATGCATCTCAAACACATGTCATTGTATTAATGTTGACTTGTTATTGATCATCAGCATTTTCTTCTCTTGCTTCAATGTTTTTCAAAATTATTTCTTTAAGGGACGTCAAAATCAGGTCTTGTTTGGGAAAGGCTTTTGCGGGCAATGATAGGCAACTCTTTTTTAACTTGATTCAGTGTTAGACGAGTGGCGTCCCTTGTTGGTTCACGCTACCGAATTGGGCGCGGTCGGTCATTTTTGTTTTGATCTACTGTACATGAATAAGTTACATAAAGTTGAATAGCCGTCAATATCCGACAGACAATACAAGAAAATAAAAATTGCAAGCTTACTATTGGGGTAAAACTATCCTATACTCAACTAGCTGCCTGACATTGCAGTCTCTGCAGATGCAGAAGAAAATTCCGATGATGTCACTCGCTCATTCAATATTCATGCGGGTTCGACCATTTTAATACACAACCTGAGTGAAAATTATTCGACTGGCTATACAGCTAACGACGTGCGTTGTTTGTTACTAGAATGGAAAGGTCGAAAATGCCCGTATAGTAAACAAGGATGATAACACGGAAATTTACGGCGGCGTATTAGGTTTCTAGTTTATAATAAGTTTCATGCACAAATTCGACGCTGACCTTACAAAAAGCATTGCGTGCATGTACGCAATATGAAAGTAAAACTAGCGTGCACTTGTATTTTTTTGCGTAAATTACGTGTGTTCTTGCGTGAATGGGAATGCTGAGTATCTGTTATATATCCTGTAAATATCTGTCGTCTTGTTGTATAATGTTGATTTATACCCCTATATCCCAGCACAGACTAGTGCTAGTAGACAAATACACCAGCATCCAGTATGTACTAGGTTATAGTATCTGTTATATATCTAATCCGAGTCTTCTCTGATGTAAATACGCTCTTTGATATTTTGATTTTTCGCTATTTACATCAGAGAGCGTTGCTCTTTGAAAACAGCGGAAAGTTCGGTAATGTTACAAGTAACTTGAAGCTTTGTTTTTGTGTATCATATCGAATCACTCGGTAAAACACTGTAGGATATAGATCAATAAATCATTTTTTGTCATACCTGACCAAAAATTTCATTTCAAATCGGCCTGCTGGATGAGTATAACCTTTGGTTTTGAATGGAAGGTCAAGGTAAACAAAGGCTGCTCAGGTGAGGGTTGTTGCAAAACATTGCCTATTTACCTTTTAGAAATACTTTTTGGTCGTAATTTTTTCAGCAGCCATAACAATAAATGGTTCATTGATCGATATCATCAGGGGTTTTAACGATAGCGTTTAAGATCGGACGGTGAACGATGCGCAACAATTTGTTGCGAACTTCTTGATGTTTTCAAAGAGCAACGCTATCTGATGTAAATAGCAAAAAATCAAAATATCAAAGAGCGTATTTACATCAGAGAAGACTAGGATTATTATATATCCTGTAAATATCTGTCATCTTGTTGTATAATGTTGATTTATACCCCTATATCCCAGCACAGACTAGTGCTAGTAGACAAATACACCAGCATCCAGTATGTACCAGGGTATAGTATTTGTTATATATCCTGTAAATATATGTCATCTTGTATAATGTTGATTTATACCTATTTATCCCAGCACAGACTAGTGCTAGTAGACAAATACACCAGCATCCAGTATGTACTAGGTTATAGTATCTGTTATATATGCTGTAAATATCTGTCATCTTGTTGTATAATGTTGATTTATACCTATTTATCCCAGCACAGACTAGTGCTAGTAGACATATACACCAGCATCCAGTATGTACTAGGTTATAGTATCTGTTATATATCCTGTAAATATCTGTCATCTTGTTGTATAATGTTGATTTATACCCCTATATCCCAGCACAGACTAGTGCTAGTAGACAAATACACCAGCATCCAGTGTGTACTAGGTTATAGTATCTGTTATATATCCTGTAAATATCTGTCATCTTGTTGTATAATGTTGATTTATACCCCTATATCCCAGCACAGACTAGTGCTAGTAGACAAATACACCAGCATCCAGTATGTACTAGGTTACAGTATCTGTTATATATCCTGTAAATATCTGTCATCTTGTTGTATAATGTTGATTTATACTCCTATATCCCAGCACAGACTAGTGCTAGTAGACAAATACACCAGCATCCAGTGTGTACTAGGTTATAGTATATGTTATATATCCTGTAAATATCTGTCATCTTGTTGTATAATGTTGATTTATACCCCTATATCCCAGCACAGACTAGTGCTAGTAGACAAATACACCAGCATCCAGTATGTACTAGGTTATAGTATCTGTTATATACTGTAAATATCTGTTATCTTGTTGTATAATGTTGATTTATACCTCTATATCCCAGCACAGACTAGTGCTAGTAGACAAATACACCAGCATCCAGTGTGTACTAGGTTATAGTATATGTTATATATCCTGTAAATATCTGTCACCTTGTTGTATAATGTTGATTTATACCCCTATATCCCAGCACAGACTAGTGCTAGTAGACAAATACACCAGCATCCAGTGTGTACTAGGTTATAGTATATGTTATATATCCTGTAAATATCTGTCACCTTGTTGTATAATGTTGATTTATACCTCTATATCCCAGCACAGACTAGTGCTAGTAGACAAATACACCAGCATCCAGTATGTACTAGGTTATAGTATATGTTATATATCCTGTAAATATCTGTCATCTTGTTGTATAATGTTGATTTATACCTCTATATCCCAGCACAGACTAGTGCTAGTAGACAAATACATCAGCATCCAGTTCGTACTAGGTTATAGTATCTGTTATCCTGTAAATATCTGTCATCTTGTTGTATAATGTTGATTTATACCTCTATATCCCAGCACAGACTAGTGCTAGTAGACAAATACACCAGCATCCAGTATGTACTTGGTTATAGTATCTGTTATATATCCTGTAAATATCTGTCACCTTGTTGTATAATGATGATTTATACCCCTATATCCCAGCACAGACTAGTGCTAGTAGACAAATACACCAGCATCCAGTATGTACTAGGTTATAGTATCTGTTATATATCCTGTAAATATCTGTCACCTTGTTGTATAATGTTGATTTATACCCCTATATCCCAGCACAGACTAGTGCTAGTAGACAAATACACCAGCATCCAGTATGTACTAGGTTATAGTATCTGTTATATATCCTGTAAATATCTGTCACCTTGTTGTATAATGTTGATTTATACCTCTATATCCCAGCACAGACTAGTGCTAGTAGACAAATACACCAGCATCCAGTATGTACTAGGTTATAGTATCTGTTATCCTGTAAATATCTGTCATCTTGTTGTATAATGTTGATTTATACCTGTATATCCCAGCACAGACTAGTGCTAGTAGACAAATACACCAGCATCCAGTATGTACTAGGTTATAGTATATGTTATATATCCTGTAAATATCTGTCATCTTGTTGTATAATGTTGATTTATACCCCTATATACCAGCACAGACTAGTGCTAGTAGACAAATACACCAGCATCCAGTATGTACTAGGTTATAGTATCTGTTATATACTGTAAATATCTGTTATCTTGTTGTATAATGTTGGTTTATACCTCTATATTCCAGTACAGACTAGTGCTAGTAGACAAATACACCAGCATCCAGTATGTACTAGGTTATAGTATCTATTATATATCCTGTAAATATCTGTCATCATGTTGTATAATGTTGATTTATACCCCTATAGCCCAGCACAGACTAGTGCTAGTAGACAAATACACCAGCATCCAGTATGTACTAGGTTATAGTATGTTATATATCCTGTAAATATCTGTCACCTTGTTGTATAATGTTGATTTATACCCCTATATCCCAGCACAGACTAGTGCTAGTAGACATATACACCAGCATCCAGTATGTACTAGGTTATAGTATCTGTTATATATCCTGTAAATATCTGTCATCTTGTTGTATAATGTTGATTTATACCTCTATAACCCAGCACAGACTAGTGCTAGTAGACAAATACACCAGCATCCAGTGTGTACTAGGTTATAGTATATGTTATATATCCTGTAAATATCTGTCACCTTGTTGTATAATGTTGATTTATACCCCTATATCCCAGCACAGACTAGTGCTAGTAGACAAATACACCAGCATCCAGTGTGTACTAGGTTATAGTATATGTTATATATCCTGTAAATATCTGTCACCTTGTTGTATAATGTTGATTTATACCTCTATATCCCAGCACAGACTAGTGCTAGTAGACAAATACACCAGCATCCAGTATGTACTAGGTTATAGTATATGTTATATATCCTGTAAATATCTGTCATCTTGTTGTATAATGTTGATTTATACCTCTATATCCCAGCACAGACTAGTGCTAGTAGACAAATACATCAGCATCCAGTTCGTACTAGGTTATAGTATCTGTTATCCTGTAAATATCTGTCATCTTGTTGTATAATGTTGATTTATACCTCTATATCCCAGCACAGACTAGTGCTAGTAGACAAATACACCAGCATCCAGTATGTACTTGGTTATAGTATCTGTTATATATCTGTGAATACCTGTCATCTTGTTGTATAATGTTGATTTATACCCCTATATCCCAGCACAGACTAGTGCTAGTAGACAAATACACCAGCATCCAGTATGTACTAGGTTATAGTATCTGTTATATATCCTGTAAATATCTGTCATCTTGTTGTATAATGTTGATTTTATACTCCTATATCCCAGCACAGACTAGTGCTAGTAGACAAATACACCAGCATCCAGTATGTACTAGGTTACAGTATCTGTTATATATCCTGTAAATATCTGTCATCTTGCTGTATTATGTTGATTTATACCTCTATATCCCAGCACAGACTAGTGCTAGTAGACAAATACACCAGCATCCAGTATGTACTTGGTTATAGTATATGTGATATATCCTGTAAATATCTGTCATCTTGTTGTATAATGTTGATTTATACCTATATCCCAGCACAGACTAGTGCTAGTAGACAAATACACCAGCATCCAGTATGTACTAGGTTATAGTATCTGTTATATATCCTGTAAATATCTGCCATCTTGTTGTATAATGTTGATTTATACCCCTATATCCCAGCACAGACTAGTGCTAGTAGACAAATACACCAGCATCCAGTATGTACTTGGTTATAGTATATGTTATATATCCTGTAAATATCTGTCATCTTGTTGTATAATGTTGATTTATACCTCTATATCCCAGCACAGACTAGTGCTAGTAGACAAATACACCAGCATCCAGTATGTACTTGGTTATAGTATATGTTATATATCCTGTAAATATCTGTCATCTTGTTGTATAATGTTGATTTATACCTCTATATCCCAGCACAGACTAGTGCTAGTAGACAAATACACCAGCATCCAGTATGTACTTGGTTATAGTATCTGTTATATATCCTGTAAATATCTGTCATCATGTTGTATAATGTTGATTTATACCTCTATATCCCAGCACAGACTAGTGCTAGTAGACAAATACACCAGCATCCAGTATGTACTAGGATATAGTATCTGTTATATATCCTGTAAATATCTGTCATCTTGTTGTATAATGTTGATTTATACCCCTATATACCAGCACAGACTAGTGCTAGTAGACAAATACACCAGCATCCAGTATGTACTAGGTTATAGTATCTGTTATATATCCTGTAAATATCTGTCATCTTGTTGTATAATGTTGATTTATACCCCTATATCCCAGCACAGACTAGTGCTAGTAGACAAATACACCAGCATCCAGTATGTACTAGGTTATAGTATCTGTTATATATCCTGTATATATCTGTCACCTTGTTGTATAATGTTGATTTATACCCCTATATCCCAGCACAGACTAGTGCTAGTAGACAAATATACCAGCATCCAGTATGTACTAGGTTATAGTATCTGTTATATATCCTGTATATATCTGTCATCTTGTTGTATAATGTTGATTTATACCTCTTTATCCCAGCACAGACTAGTGCTAGTAGACAAATACACCAGCATCCAGTTGTACTAGGTTATAGTATCTGTTATATATCCTGTAAATATCTGTCATCTTGTTGTATAATGTTGATTTATACCCCTATATCCCAGCACAGACTAGTGCTAGTAGACAAATACACCAGCATCCAGTATGTACTAGGTTATTATACCCCCCACAACAAAGTTATGGGGGGGTATACTGGATTCAGGTTGTCCGTCTGTCCATCCGTCTGTCCGTCCGTCTGTCCGTCCGTCCGTCCGTGGACATAATTTTGTGTCCTCTTCTCCTCCCACAGTTTTTTACCGATTTTGCTGAAATTTTAGCAGGTTGTTTCCTATCATATGAAGTTGTGCACCTGCAATTTTCATCTTGATCCAGGCAGTAGTTTTAGAGTTATGCCACTTTGAACTTTAGCACTTTTTCAGTGACAACGCGCTAGTGGGGGGTATTTGTCCGCTTTGCGACAGTTCTAGTAGTATCTGTTATATATCCTGTAAATATCTGTCATCTTGTTGTATAATGTTGATTTATACCCCTATATCCCAGCACAGACTAGTGCTAGTAGACAAATACACCAGCATCCAGTATGTACTATGTTATAGTATCTGTTATATATCCTGTAAATTAATGTCATCTTGTTGTATAATGTTGATTTATACCTCTATATCCCAGCACAGACTAGTGCTAGTAGACAAATACACCAGCATCCAGTATGTACTAGGTTATAGTATCTGTTATATATCCTGTAAATATCTGTCATCTTGTTGTATAATGTTGATTTATACCTCTATATCCCAGCACAGACTAGTGCTAGTAGACAAATACACCAGCATCCAGTATGTACTAGGATATAGTATCTGTTATATATCCTGTAAATATCTGTCATCTTGTTGTATAATATTGATTTATACCCCTATAGCCCAGCACAGACTAGTGCTAGTAGACAAATACACCAGCATCCAGTTGTACTAGGTTATAGTATCTGTTATATATCCTGTAAATATCTGTCATCTTGTTGTATAATGTTGATTTATACCTCTATATCCCAGCACAGACTAGTGCTAGTAGACAAATATACCAGCATCCAGTATGTACTAGGATATAGTATCTGTTATATGTCCTGTATATATCTGTCATCGTGTTGTATGTTGATTTATACCCCTATATCCCAGCACAGACTAGTGCTAGTAGACAAATACACCAGCATCCAGTATGTACTAGGTTATAGTATCTGTTATATATCCTGTAAATATATGTCATCTTGTTGTATAATGTTGATTTATACCCCTATATCCCAGCACAGACTAGTGCTAGTAGACAAATACACCAGCATCCAGTATGTACTAGGTTATAGTATCTGTTATATATCCTGTAAATATCTGTCATCTTGTTGTATAATGTTGATTTATACCTCTATATCCCAGCACAGACTAGTGCTAGTAGACAAATACACCAGCATCCAGTATGTACTTGGTTATAGTATCTGTTATATATCCTGTATATATCTGTCATCTTGTTGTATAATGTTGATTTATACCCCTATATCCCAGCACAGACTAGTGCTAGTAGACAAATACACCAGCATCCAGTATGTACTAGGTTATAGTATCTGTTATATATCCTGTAAATATCTGTCATCTTGTATAATGTTGATTTATATCCCTATATCCCAGCACAGACTAGTGCTAGTAGACAAATACACCAGCATCCAGTATGTACTAGGTTATAGTATGTTATATATCCTGTATATATCTGTCACCTTGTTGTATAATGTTGATTTATACCCCTATATCCCAGCACAGACTAGTGCTAGTAGACAAATACACCAGCATCCAGTATGTACTAGGTTATAGTATCTGTTATATATTCTGTAAATATCTGTCATCTTGTTGTATAATGTTGATTTATACCCCTATATCCCAGCACAGACTAGTGCTAGTAGACAAATACACCAGCATCCAGTATGTACTAGGATGTAGTATCTGTTATATATCCTGTAAATATCTGTCATCTTGTTGTATAGTGTTGATTTATGCCCCTATATATCCCAGCACAGACTAGTGCTAGTAGACAAATACACCAGCATCCAGTATGTACTAGGATGTAGTATCTGTTATATATTCTGTAAATATCTGTCATCTTGTTGTATAATGTTGATTTATACCCCTATATCCCAGCACAGACTAGTGCTAGTAGACAAATACACCAGCATCCAGTATGTACTAGGTTATAGTATCTGTTATATATTCTGTAAATATCTGTTATCTTGGTGTATAATGTTGATTTATACCCCTATATCCCAGCACAGACTAGTGCTAGTAGACAAATACACCAGCATCCAGTATGTACTAGGTTATAGTATCTGTTATACATCCTGTAAATATCTGTCATCTTGTTGTATAATGTTGATTTATACCCCTATATCCCAGCACAGACTAGTGCTAGTAGATAAATACACCAGCATCCAGTATGTACTAGGTTAAATTAATTGTTATATATCCTGTAAATATCTGTTATCTTGTTGTTTAATGTTGATTTATACCTCTATATCCCAGCACAGACTAGTGCTAGTAGACAAATACACCAGCATCCAGTATTTACTATGTTACAGTATCTGTTATATATCCTGTAAATATCTGTCATCTTGTTGTATAATGTTGATTTATACCCCTATATCCCAGCACAGACTAGTGCTAGTAGACAAATACACCAGCATCCAGTATTTACTATGTTACAGTATCTGTTATATATCCTGTAAATATCTGTCATCTTGTTGTATAATGTTGATTTATACCCCTATATCCCAGCACAGACTAGTGCTAGTAGACATATACACCAGCATCCAGTATGTACTAGGTTATAGTATCTAATTATATATCCTGTAAATATCTGTCATCTTTTTGTATAATATTGATTTATACCCCTATATCCCGGCACAGACTAGTGCTAGTAGACAAATACACCAGCATCCAGTATGTACTAGGTTATAGTATCTAGTTATATATCCTGTAAATATCTGTCATCTTGTTGTATAATGTTGATTTATACCTCTATATCCCAGCACAGACTAGTGCTAGTAGACAAATACACCAGCATCCAGTATGTACTAGGTTATAGTATCTGTTATATATCCTGTAAATATCTGTCATCTTGTTGTATAATGTTGATTTATACCCCTATATCCCAGCACAGACTAGTGCTAGTAGACAAATACACCATCATCCAGTATGTACTAGGTTATAGTATATGTTATATATCCTGTAAATATCTGTCATCTTGTTGTATAATGTTGATTTATACCCCTATATCCCAGCACAGACTAGTGCTAGTAGACAAATACACCAGCATCCAGTATGTACTAGGTTATAGTATCTGTTATATATCCTGTAAATATCTGTCATCTTGTTGTATAATGTTGATTTATGCCCCTATATCCCAGCACAGACTAGTGCTAGTAGACAAATACACCAGCATCCAGTATGTACTAGGTTATAGTATCTGTTATACATCCTGTAAATATCTGTCATCTTGTTGTATAATGTTGATTTATACCTCTATATCCCAGCACAGACTAGTGCTAGTAGACAAATACACCAGCATCCAGTATGTACTAGGTTATAGTATCTGTTATATATCCTGTAAATATCTGTCATCTTGTTGTATAATGTTGATTTATACCTCTATATCCCAGCACAGACTAGTGCTAGTAGACAAATACACCAGCATCCAGTATGTACTAGGTTATAGTATCTGTTATATATCCTGTAAATATCTGTCATCTTGTTGTATAATGTTGATTTATACCCCTATATCCCAGCACAGACTAGTGCTAGTAGACAAATACACCAGCATCCAGTATGTACTAGGTTATAGTATCTAGTTATATATCCTGTAAATATCTGTCATCTTGTTGTATAATGTTGATTTATACCCCTATATCCCAGCACAGACTAGTGCTAGTAGACAAATACACCAGCATCCAGTATGTACTAGGTTATAGTATCTGTTATATATCCTGTAAATATCTGTCATCTTTTTGTATAATGTTGATTTATACCCCTATATCCCAGCACAGACTAGTGCTAGTAGACAGATACACCAGCATCCAGTATGTACTAGGTTATAGTATCTGTTATATATCCAGTAAATATCTGTCATCTTGTTGTATAATGTTGATTTATACCTCTATATCCCAGCACAGACTAGTGCTAGTAGACAAATACACCAGCATCCAGTATGTACTAGGTTATAGTATCTGTTATATATCCTGTATATATCTGTCATCTTGTTGTATAATGTTGATTTATACCCCTATATCCCAGCACAGACTAGTGCTAGTAGACAAATACACCAGCGTCCAGTATGTACTAGGTTTTAGTATCTCTTATATATCCTGTAAATATCTGTCATCTTGTTGTATAATGTTGATTTATACCCCTATATCCCAGCACAGACTAGTGCTAGTAGACAAATACACCATCATCCAGTATGTACTAGGTTATAGTATATGTTATATTTCCTGTAAATATCTGTCATCATGTTGTATAATGTTGATTTATACCTCTATATCCCTGCACAGACTAGTGCTAGTAGACAAATACACCAGCATCCAGTATGTACTTGGTTATAGTATCTGTTATATGTCCTGTAAATATCTGTCATCTTGTTGTATAATGTTGATTTATACCCCTATATCCCAGCACAGACTAGTGCTAGTAGACAAATACACCAGCATCCAGTATGTACTAGGTTATAGTATCTGTTATACTTAAGGGTTTACCCAGTTTCAGATGACAAAATAGATGATTTTTAGGCTTTTTGTACAATATATATCAGAAAAAATATTAAGACAAATGGAAAAACCGGTGGTTATCAGCAGTTTCTTTTGTATCAATGTATTCTTGAGCATTTTCTATCACAGACTAGGATTTGTTTGAGAAGGATAAACGCAACAAAAGACACATTTTGAACTTGAAAAAATGATATGGTTTAAGAAAGCTTTGTATAGAAAATAATAAATTAATATGAAACATAATTAATGTCCTCATTTCCAAATAGTAGACACAAACATTGTGAGAACTGATATTTCTTTTTATTTAGCAAGAAAATTCTATAGTAACACAAACCGTTAACCTATTCCCGTACAAGACTTTACAATCCTTGATAGTAAATGCTTAGGAAAGCATTGAGCCAAAAGAAGAAAATGCTGATAACCAGCATTTTCTCCTTTTCTCACAATATCATGGTTTTCAAATATCTTTAGTTAAATATATTTTTATCATCTGCAGCAGCTTTCATATTTCATATTGAACCTTGCTAAAATTTCGTCATTTTGGAAAAGGTTAAAAGTGTTCAAATATCTTACCAGATTTCCCTCTTTATTTCTCCATTAGTTGATGATTGCAGGTGATAGTGAAATGAATTGACATATTCTGGATTATATACTTTATTATATACTTTATCTGTGAAATTAGAGGAACATATGCCCAAATATTGTCACCAGCCAAGCTAGGCTTGATACACAGTTAAACATCAGATAGGTGTGAAAAACATTAATTGAGCTAATTAGATCAACCCTATCACTGATTTGACTGTCAGATGTCCTATAGTCTTTTGTTATCCTATCAATTGTTTAATTTCTTTTTAGACATTAAATCTTTAAATTATGTTTAAATTCATTTCTTCTTTTTTTTTTTTTTTAAGTTTATTTGATATTAAACAGAGTTTGAATTCTTTGTTTATAATTTTATCATATAAATTTCATTACTTTACAAATTTACATGAAATTAATTCTAAAAGTGTTGATAGGTATTTTAAATTAAAGAAATAGCAAAAACATTTATAGAAATTGTAAAACATAGTAGTAATGCTTTTTTATGCCCCTTAACCCATTACCAAACAACAAAATTTTGGGGTAGTCCAATTTGAAAGAAGTTGCAGACGACATTTCAATGTGATGAAATTTCGAAGCTTTATAGCTTTTTGGGTAGAAAATATTGTGGGAAATGAAGAAATTGCCTGTCACAAGCAATTTCTTCATTTTCCAAAATGTTTCATTTTCCAAAATGTTTTCCACAACCTTTTTTTTTTAGGCCTAAGGGGAGTCAAAAGGAGTTAATGTGTAGTAATGGGTTAAAAAAATACTTGTGGAGAATAAAGAAATGACCTTTGACAAATGAAATGGGTTGAAAATATTACAAAAATGCTTTCCTGGACAAATATTAATCAAATCATTTTCCCAAAAATCAATATTTTATTGAAATGTAAGATTAAGGTTTCTTTTGCCTTTTCTAATCCTACAGTTTGAACATTAGACCTAATATAATCATACAGAATTATGTCAGCTTATTCAGCAACCTTTTATTAACATATAGCTTTAGATAAGGGGGTGCGATAGTAATCTGAATTTCTTATTTAACTCTTTCCCAAACAAGACCTGGTTTTGACGTCCCTAATAGAAAAGTCTTGGGAAAACATTGAAACAAAAGAAGAAACTGCTGATAACCAGCAGTTTCTCCTTTTGTCTCAATATTTCTATGCCATATTTTACACTAATTCTATCTTTAATTCCATTTTGTCATTTGTTGCACTTTTTGAAGTTGATCACCCTACAATTTTGCCGTTTGGGAAAGGGTTATTTTTTCCAACACAGTGAGACCCTTTGGTTCACCTAGTAGAAAAGGCTTTGAGAAAATATTGAAGCAAAAGAAGAAAATTCTGTTATTGAATTATCAGCATTTTCTCCTTTTGCCTCAATATTTTTTCTCTGTTGGATCTAATTTGTACACAAATCCTATCTTTATCAACATTAAATGTGTCTTCTGCAGCAGCTTTCAAGTAAGAACTGGCCAACCTTTTGTCATTCGGGAAAGTGTTATAGTTAAACGTTTCAAAGTGAATTTACTAATGGGTTCTCAGTTTGATCAACAGTAACCTAAATAAAAAAGGTTTTAATCAGTAACCACAACTTAGGTTTTGGTAAATGATAAGTGATTTATTTCAGTGCATTCAAGTCAGTTTAGATAAGAAAGCCCCTGAAGGATTATCTCTTTTTACATAAACCTTTCCCACACATGATCATTTTACAGTCAAAGTGCTGTGGCTGCCACGGGGCTGGTGTTGATTGTTAACAGCTGAATTGAAACTCTGTGATTGTGGGTTAACCCTTCCCCGAACAAGACCTTGTTTTGACGTCCTTGACTGAAAATGCTTAACCATTTCCCAAACGGCAAAATCTTAGGGTGATCCACTTCAAAAACTGCCACAAATGACAAAATAGAAGTTATTAAAGATAGAATTTGTGTAAAATATAGCATAGAAAATAGACAAAAGGAGAAACTGCTGGTTATCAGCAGTTTCTTCTTTTGTTTCAATGTTTTCCCAAGCCTTTTCTATTAAGGACGTCAAAACCAGGTCTTGTTTGGGAAAGGGTTAAGAAAACATTGAGGCAAAAGAAGAAAATGCTGATAACCATCATTTTCTCCTTTTGCCTTAATATTTTCTTTGCTAAATTGTAAATAAAGTCTATTTTCATTCATGTCAAATTGGTTTTCTGCATCAGCTTTTGAATTGGACCAGCTTAAACTTGCTCTCTTTGGGAATGAGTTAATCAGTTACCAAACTGCAAAATTTTAGACTGGTCCAAATTCAAAGATTTTGTAAACAACAATTTCATGATTGAAATTCAAAGGTCTTTGGTCTTTTTGGGAAGAAAACATTGTGGAAAATGAAGAAATTGTTTGTTACAAGCAATTTCTTCATTTTCCACAATGATTTCCACCTTTTTTGTAGAGTGTCAAAAAGTGTCGTGGATGGTGATGGGTTAAAGTGGAAACTTTTTACTATAAAATCACAACCATGATCATTTTGTAATCTTGTTCACAGATAAAATGACAGCTCCCCCTGAGAAGACATCTACCAAGAACCAAAAGTCGAGTAACCAGAAATCGAGTACAATGACAAGCAAGAGTGGGTCATCTATGAGTGGAACTACAGTATTCCTGGTTATGACGGGAGGTTTAGTGGTGCTAGCGGCTGTTATAGCTGTGAATACAGATGTACAAAACTATCTAGGTTAGTCACAAAACTTTTAATGTGTAGTTCTTTCCCAAACAACAATATTTTGTGTGTTAAAAATTGAGTAACAGGCTATAAAATTAATGCTAACTCATGTAGAAAATCTTCATATGATAGGATAGAATACATTGGTATTCTGACATTAGAGTTTTGACTTTGAGTTGATTCAGTGCGTACCATCAACCTATGGTTTAGAATCAAATTAATTATTTTAGAATGTATTCAGAGGTATAGATAATGGCTTAACGAAATTAATGCAATATCTCATTTACTTTTCATTACACCCTATTTTATTCTCATTGGAGTCATACCCACAGTATAGTGTGTAGATTTGAAATAAAAAAAACAAGCATTCTGAAGTATTGCAAAACAATACCAAGTCCCCTACCGGCTTTATGTATGCGTTTAGAAAAAGAAGCCCGAAAAATTCTAAATCCAGCATCCGTATCTTCCTCAAAAATCACTGGACCGGAACGAAACTCAAACTTGTTCTGTAACTCATCAATGCGAGTCTACATACCAAAAATCAGCTCAAAAGCTGCCAGCTTATAGAAAAAAAGTCTGGAAAAATGTGATTTCTCAGAAATTTTCTACGTCCAGCATCCGTATCTTCCTCAAAAACACTGGACTGAAACGAAACTCAAACATGTTCTGTATCTCATCAATATGTGTTTATATACCAAAAAACAGCTCAATACCTGCAAGCGTTTAGGAAAAAAGTCAGGAAAACTGTAATTTCCCAGTAATTTTCTAAGTCCAGCATCCGTATCTTCCTCAAAAATCATTGGACCGGAACGAAACTCAAACTTATTCTGTAAATCATCGATGCAAGTCTACATACCAAAACTCAGCTCAATAGCTGCCAGCATTTAGAAAAAAAGTCTGGAAAACTGTGATTTCCCAGAAATTTTCTAAGTCCAGCATCCGTATCTTCCTCAAAAATCATTGGACCGGAACGAAACTCAAACTTGTTCTGTAACTCATCAATGTAAGTCTACATACAAACAAGAGGGCCAAGATGGCCCTGTATCGCTCCACTGGCTTTTAGACATTTAGACTACGAACTTCTACGTAATTAAGGAGCAGAAATGTTTTTAAAATTTTGTTAAAATTACACTGTTTCATATAGCCAAAAATAAGCCTAGCCCACAGCGGCCAAGCTTTTCATTCGATCATGAAGGAATTTGGGAGAGATTCATGCAAGGAAGATTCCTGTGAAGTTTGGTTAAAATTGGTCCTGTAGTTTTGGAGAAGATTGTTTAACAATTATTTGAAAATTCAATTTAATTAACTTTATTAAAATTTAAATTCTACACGGAAATTATTTTTCTAAGGAATTTAAAGGATATTCATGCAAGGAAGATTCGTGTGAAGTTTGGTTAAAATTGGTCCATTAGTTTTGGAAAAGAAGATTTTTCAAAAAATTAATTTAATTGACCAAAATTTATGTTTTACACAGAATTTATTTTTTTGAAGGAATTAAGAACAGATTCATGCAAGGAACATTTCTGTGAAGTTTGGTTGAAATTGGTCCAATAGTTTTGGAGAAGAAATTTTTTTAAAGATTTTTCGAAAATTTAAATCAATTAAATTAATCAAAATTCAAGTTCTGCACAGATTTTATCTTATTGAAGGAATTAAGAAGAGATTCATACAAGGAAGATTTCTGTGTAGTTTGGTTGAAATTGGTCCAATAGTTTTGGAGAAGAAGAATTTTTAAAGATTTTTCGAAAATTTAAATCAATTAAATTAATTAAAATTCAAGTTCAGCACCAATTTTATTCTTTTGAAGGAATTTGGTAGAAATTCATGCAAGGAAGATTTCTGTGTAGTTTGGTTGAAATTGGTCCAGTAGTTTTGGAGAAGAAGAGTTTTTAAAGATTTTTCGAAAATTTAATTCAATTAAATTAATTAAAATTCAAGTTCTGCACCGATTTTATTCTTTTGAAGGAATTTGGTAGAGATTCATGCAAGGAAGATTTCTGTGAAGTTTGGTTGAAATTGGTCCAGTAGTTTTGGAGAAGAATAATTTTTAAAGATTTTTTGAAAATTAATTCAATTAAATTAACTAAAATTCAAGTTCAGCACTGATTTTATTCTTTTGAAGGAATATGGTAGAGATTAATGCAAGGATGATTCGTGTGAAGTTTGGTTGAAATTGGTCCAGTAGTTTTGGAGAAGAAGATGTTTGAAAATTGTTTACGCACGGACGCACGCACGCACGCACGCACGGACGCACGACGGACACAGGGCCATGACATAAGCCCCTCTGGCCTTCGGCCAGTGGAGCTAAAAATTCAGCTCAATAGATGCCAGCATTTAGAAACAAGAGCCGTCAGAGACGGACAATGCTCCCCGAATAAGGCATTGTCACAATAAATTTATGCCATGCAGAGCTAATATAAAGCTAACAAATGTTAAGCCCCCTTTTTCCATGACATATTTTGTATACGCAAATTTTAAATAGTTTATTGTCAAGGGCATCTGATTTGCTACTCAAATATGAAATTTCATCAAATTCTGACCATTAGACTAGGAGAAATTAGAGAAAAACTATATTTAACCCTAAGTCCCCTTTTCCCATGACGAGGCCTCAAATCCAAAAACCGGGAAAAGTACATCGGCATTTTGTCATAGGGAGTTCACATAGTAAGTTTCATTTGATTTGGCCCAAGGGTTATGGAGAAATCGCTTCGGACGGACGGACGGACGGAATGACGGACGGACGGACGGACGGACGGACAGACGAAGCGGCGACTATATGCTCTCCCTTCGGGGAGCATAAAAAAGTCTGGAAAACTGTGATTTCCCAGAAATTTTCTAAGTCCAGCATCCGTATCTTCCTCAAAAATCATTGGACTGGAAGTAAACTCAAACTTGTTCTGTAACTCAGTCATATGTGTTCATATACCAAAAATCAGCTCAATACCTGCAAGCGTTTAGAAAAAAAGTCTGGAAAACTGTTATTTCCCAGTAATTTTCTAAGTCAAGCATCCATACCTTCCTCAAAAATCACTGGACCGGAACGAAACTCAAACTTGTTCTGTAACCCATCAATGCGGGTCTATATACCAAAAATCAGCTCAATAGCTACCCCCATTTAGAAAAAAAGTCTGGAAAACTAATTCACCGGACTGACGGACGGACAGACGGACGGACGGACGGACGGACGGACAGACGGACTGACGGACAGAGTGCAAACCTAAAGTCCCCTTCGGCTTCGCCGGTAGGGGACTAAAAACACACGTTTAGAACGCCTTTACACCATTGTATCTGTATATCTGAAACAATATTTCTTCTGTGTTTCAGTCTCATTAACACCGATAGGCTCTAATCCACTAGAATATATTCTGGCAGCAGAGAAACCAAGTCATTCCTCACACAAAAATAGTGCCTCAACATCAAACAATGGTGATAAACCAACGAGTCCAAACTTAGATAGGGATAAAAGAACTAGTGCAAATAGTGGAACCAAGTCTAGTGA
The DNA here is from genome assembly GCA_963680895.1 of Fragum sueziense. NCBI lineage: Eukaryota > Metazoa > Mollusca > Bivalvia > Cardiida > Cardiidae > Fragum > Fragum sueziense. Next base: position 23,060,907 of record OY804608.1, on the reverse strand, counting down.
AAAATTAAATGATGTAGATGTAGATAAAGAAATTATTAGTGAACATAAAAGTGATAAAAGTAAGAGTACAAAAGATGATACACCCATACAACAGACAGAGAATAAACAAAGCATAAAGAATGATCCTGGAGTGAATGATAAACAAAACTTAGGCAGTGAGAGTGTCCATGATACCAAACCAGGATCAGCCAATACAGACTCTGATGAGACAGGCGATAATCTGGACAATACAACAGAAAAACAGAAGAAGAAAGTAAAGAGAAAGGATTATGAGAAACATGAGATCACGAGTAAAGCTGACTTTAAGATCAGGAAGAAGCTGGATGCTGCAGACACACTTAGAGAAGAGGTAGTGTGATACTTTTAGAATAAACAAAACCTGGTTTGACATATCTGAAAGAAAGGGCTTATGAAAATATTGAGGCAAAAGAAGAAAATGCTGATAACCAGCATTTTCTCCTTTTGCCTCCCTATTTTCTATGCTAGTTTATACACACATTTTATCTTTTTGAACATCTATTTTGTCATCTGATGCAGCTTCCAATTGGATCAGTCTAAAAAAAAAAAGATTTTAAGATCAGGAATTCCACAGAAGTTGAATGCTGTGGACACACTTAAAAAAAAGGGGTAGTGTTTAGAAACAGATAAGAGGAGGGTGATGACTTTTTAATCCTTTCCCAAATGTCAATATTTTAGAGTGATCAACTTCAAAAAGTGCCACAAATGACAAAATGGATGTTATTAAAGATATAATTTTTGTAAAATATGGCATAGAAAATATTGAGACAAAAGGAGAAACTGCTGGTAATCAGCAGTTTCTTCTTTTGTTTCGATGTTTTCCTATGCCTTTTCTATTAGGGATGTCAAAACCAGGTCTGAACGGGTTAAACTGCAATAATTATGTTATTGTTCATCAAACCCTACATTGTGTGCACTCATTTGTATCGTCTTGTTGAGACGATTAAAAAAAGTACTCACAACATTAGGTTTGTAATTGAAATAAGAAAATTAGAATGTCTTCATCCCCACTTATTTGGAAAGCATTGTGGCTAATGAAGAAATAAGTTATGACAAGCAATTTCTTCATTTTCCAGAATGTTTTCTTCCAAAAGATACCAAAAAATGTAAACAATTCAAGTTTTCAACATCTTTGAATTTGGACCAGTCTATAATTTTATAGAAAAGGGTTAAACATGTGTAACTTCCATCAACAAGGGTAAGCTTAAGCAAATTATGTTGCATGTTCATGCTTTAATGCTGATTACTTCTATCAGTTATACATGTTTAACTATCATTTAACCAGGGCAAGCAGAAAGAAGCTCTAGCCAAGCACTCGGCTCTACTGACCTCACACCCAGACAGTCCAAGAGCTCTGTATGGTAAAGCTCTAGTGACAGATAGTTTTTAGCTCCACTGGCCTTTCAGGCCAGCGGGCTATTGTCATGGTGGTGTGTCTGTCGTGCGTGTGTTAGTGCGTCCGTGCGTCCGTAAACTTTTTCTTTAAAAATCTTCTTCTCAAAAACTACTGGATGGATTTCAACCAAATTTCACAGGAATGATTCTTGGGTGACTCTCTCTCAGATTCCTTCAAAGAATATGGATTGAACCAGAATAACCTGAGTTATCTGCCCTTGAATATAAAAAATAGCAGGTTTTGACTTTACTTTTCTTCCAAAATCTACAAATATTGAACAATCAAGACAAAACTTTGACAGAATGATGCTGACTACAAGATCTTGCCTTGGTGCAATTTTCAGCTTGATTTGAATTTTACATCATGAGTTATGTGCCCTTGAAATTGACAAAATTGCCATTTTCGGCTGTATTTTGACTTTATTTTCACTCTAGCAACTACAGATATTGACTAAACAAGACATAACTTCGACAGAATGATTCTGACTATAAGAGCTTGCTTGGTAAAAATTTTCAGGTTGATCTGAACTTTATAGCATGAGTTAAGTGCCCTTGAAATTGCCAAAAATTGCCATTTTCGGCTCTATTTTGCTGGTTTTGACTTTATTTTTACTCTAAAATCAACAAATATAGACCGATCAAGACAAAACTTGGACAGAGTATATATAAGCATTATATGCTGCCTGGGTGTAATTTTCAGCTTGATGGGAATCTTACATCATGAGTTATGTGCCCTTGAATTTGACAAATTTGCCATTTTGGACTTTGTTTTCACTCCAACAACCACAAATGTTAACCAATCAAGATCATACTTGGAAAGAATCTTGTTGACAACAAGATCTTGCTTATGTGTAATTTTCAACATGATAACAATGTTACAATCTGAGTTATGTGCCCTTGAAATTGACAAAATTTCAGTTTTCGACACTTTTTCCACCCTTGAAGCCACGAATATTGACTAATATAGACAAAATTTGAACAGAATCATAGTGACCATAAGATCTTGCATGTGTTAATTTTTCAATTTGATTTTTAAATATACATACTGAATTATGTGTCCTTGAATTTGGCAAAATCACAGTTTTCAATTTTATTATTGCTCTAACATCCCTAAAATTTTAGTCAATCATTTACTTTCTTTTTGCATTGACCACATGATTGCTGCTTTTGACTTTGTTTTTGCTGTAAGAACCACAAGTATTCAAAAATCTAGTCAAAACTTGGATTTAATATTAAAAGAAATTCAGGCCTGTGGAGCGACTCAAGACCTTCAGGTCTTTCTAGTCTGAAAAACATCTTAATGTGGACCAGTCTATAGTTTTTCCATTTAGGAATGAGTTAAACATGTGTAACTTTCATTGACCAGGGCAAGCTGAAGGAATCTCTAGACAAGTACTCAGCCCCACTAAGCTCCCACCCAGACAGTTCACGAGCTCTGTACGGTAAAGCTCTAGTAATTGACAGTTTTGCTGAGAAACAGCTTTGAATTCGGACCAGTCTATATTTTAGCCATTTAGGAAGGAGTTAACCCATTACCACACAGTGACTCCTTTTGACTCCCAACAAGATAATGGCTTTGGAAAACATTGTGGGAAATGAAGAAATTGCTTGTGAAAAGCAATTTCTCCATTTCCCACAATGTTTTGTACGGTTAAGCACCAAGAAATCGTCGTTGTAAATGCAAAACCTCGTATCTCGTTTTCGAAACATTTTTAAAGGGGAAGGAAATTGTGTAATAACTTTTCCCGAACTGAATGGTTTTACTTGAAATTTGGACATATTGTTCACAGATAATGTGTCATTAACACTGATCAGTAAAAATATCTCAAAACCATAGGAGGTTTTGCATTTACACGGACGAAATGTAAAATTTCATTCACTTGAAATTGTCGTCTGCATCATCTTTGAATTTGGATCAGCCTATATTTTGGCCATTTAGGAATGAGTTAAATATATGTAAATTTCATTGATCAGGGTAGGCTGAAGGAAGCGCTAGACAAGTACTCCGCGCTTCTGAGCTCATACCCAGACAGCCCGCGAGCTCTGTACGGTAAAGCTCTAGTAACAGATAGTTTTTCTGAAAAACATTTTTAATGTGGACCAGTCTATAGTTTCGCCATTTAGGAATGAGTTAAACATGTGTAACTTTCATTGATCAGGGTAAGCTGAAGGAATCTCTAGACAAGTACACAGCTCTACTGACCTCTCATCCAGACAGTCCGCGAGCTCTGTACGGTAAAGCTCTAGTGACGGACAGTTTTGCTGAAAAACAACAGAGTAATAAACTACTGGAGGAGGCCATGGAACTGATGAACCGAGCCCTACGATTGGACGATACTCCCAAACAGCTGAGGATTCTGATTGGTCATAAACTAGCTGAGAGGCAGTCATTTAGAGGTAGGATTAACTGCAATAGTATATCACTCACTCACTCACTATCCTGTTTTGATTATCCAGGCCATCAATTAGTCCTCTACAGAGGGTGGGGCCTGGCTGCCAAGTCGAGATCGGAGTCTCCCTCTCCACATCAGGCGATTGGAGGGGTCGATGTTTGTCATTCCTACTGCCTCGCGGTCCCAAATCACCAGCTCTTCCCATGTTAGTTTTGGTCTACCGCGTCCTCTGCGTTCTTGTACATTCATGGATCGAACATTCGATACCCATCCGTTGTTCCGTTCCACGTGGCCGAACCATCTCAGTCTGTTTGCCCTGAGGATCACTGACAGGTCTTTGATGCGAAGCTGGGATATTAAGGTCTCCAGTGTCACTTTGTCTTCGGGCTTTGTACCACACATCCACCGTATCATGGCCTTGTCATTGCGTATCAGCTTTTTCAGGGTGCTAGATGTCATATGGAGACAAATAAGTCTTTACTCCCTTGTATATGGAAGATCGTGGGCATATCGTTTTACTCCTGTCCATTTGTCTGTCTGTCTATCTGTCTGAAAACTTAACATTTGCCACTTATTACAGGGTTCCCACGCGTCAGGGAAAAGTCAGGGAAAAATGGAATTTTGAAAAAGTCAGGGAAATGTCAGGGAATTTTGATGAGTGTCAGGGAAATTTGAAAAATGAGGCAAAAGTCAGGGAAATGTCAGGGAATTTTGAAAATGCTGTCAGGGAATTTTTAAATGGAGAAGTTTTCCAGGCAAAGACACTCACAGTTTCCCAAAGTTCTGATTTCCAATTTTAATATAAAGGTATATGGGTGCCCTTTGCCTTCAAAATTGTAGGGTTGTTTCTGTGTTTTAGTCTTTGCGGGGTAACATGCTTGACTTTCAACGAAGGAGTCTAAGTCGCTCCTGTCTTTCGGATGAGACTTTAAACTTTGGTTGTGTCTCAGTATGACCTTAGCTGTTGAGTGAGTTGTAAAACTCCATTCAATTTCATCTAGTTTTGTTGTTCTCTGAATTGTGTTTAACATAATCAGAATATCAATTTAAGTGATCTTAATGTAACCAAGATGCAAACCAAAGGGAATAGGATCTCATCACCGATCCGGATGATACTGGTGAGAGATATACCAGGAAGCCATGGTTAGGTGCTTCAGCAAAAAAATGTTGTTAAAAATGACTGAAATGTTGTTAAAAATGATGAAAAACTACAATCAATCAATAGAAATGAATTAATTAAAAGAAGCAATGTAGTCCATGGGCCCATAACCGAAACCCTCCCCCCCTAGTGGGATTTTTGAAGACCTATATTCTCTTGAAGCTTATGATGTATAGTAATGGATTCAGGTTGTTGTTCAATTTAAAAGTGCTGGATATGCAAATGGCGGGCTCGTTACCATGGCAACCGTCCATTTTTCTACAATCCAGCGCTTGGATCAATTAATTGCAATAAAATTACTTATTTTTGTCATAAATCTTTCAAAATAGTTTTAAATTATTACCAAGATATTTCTCTCACAATATAGATATTTTTTAGAAAATTTGCTAATTTGCATATTCATGAATATTAATGAGAAAGTAAGAAAATGTGTTTAATTTGCTAAAAACAAGACTTTACTAGTGAATTTAAACCTCCATACCAGGTAGGATTTTTAAAGATCTATATTTTCTTGAAGCTTATGATGTATTTCAATACATTCACTTTGTTATTTGATTTAAAAATGCTGGATAAGCAAGTAGTTGGCTTGTTACCGTGGTAACCACCCATTTTCATTCGTTTCGGCGCTTGGATCAATTTATTGCAATAAAATTACTTATTTTGGTCAGAAAACATTGAGGCTAGTTTTAAAATGTTGTCATTACATTTCTCTCACAACCAAAAGGTTTTTCAGAAATTTTGCTAATTTGCATATTCATGAATATTAATGAGATTGTGGAAAATACGTGTTTAATTTGCAAAAAGACGGCTTTACTAGTTTACTAGTGAATAGAAACCCTTCCCACCATGTGGGATTTTTTAAGACCTATATTTTCTTAAAGCGCAGGAAACATATTAATGAATTCAGGTTCTTGTTTGATTTAAAAGTGCTGGATAAGAAAATGGTAGGACTGTTACTATGGCATCTGCTCATTTTCCTACGTTTCAGTCCTTGGATCAATTAATTGCAATAAAATATTTTAAAATACTTATTTAAGATATTATTATACTTATTTTGGTAATAAAACTTGAGACTAGTTTTAAAATTTTAAATAGACATTTTTCTTGAAATCATTTTTATTTGGCTAATTTGCATATTCATGAATATTAATGAGAAAGTAAAAATATGTGTTTAATTCGCTAAAACAAGGCTTTTCTATGGAATAAATATGCTGAGGTGATACGTTTTCATAATGCTTAATGTTTCAAATGAATAAGAACACTAATAGATCAATAATAAGTTCATAAACCATTCATCAGCTACACAGAACAAGCAAATACGGGCTTCTTCGCATTCACAATTATTTGCATACTTTTCTCTAAATGGCAAATAAATTCTCAAATATTCTCTAATAATGTTAATGACTTTCATTTTTGCATCTTTTTTCCTAAATTGTTTACTTGTTGTGTTTGAAAACTAAAATTTCATGATTTATCCATTAAAAGGGAGAATCGTAACAATATATGCTCTGAAAAATTACCGTATAAATGGCAATAAAATTCCGTTTAGCGCAAATGACATGCTGAAAACTTTAACCTGCTTTCTTTGATTTTTTTCTATGTGAAATACAGTTTTCTTTTACACAAGAAACTTTATTTTGTAAAAGTTAAGTACTAAAAAGCGTTTTAATAATGAATTCCCATTGGAGTTCATGTATGGTCACCTTTGATTTATACCATTTTTGCCTTGTAATGCATGCTATTTTACATTTTGCTCCAAGTTTTAACTTAACAATACTATTGGAGACATACTGTGCAGTAGAGAAATCTTCCCAACCACTTCTATTGATTGGAATGCTATGTTACAGGAACACAGTTTACCAAATATATTCTAATAAGCGATAGTTGAAACTGGTCAATTTCATATTTGCACTGTCATGTAGATTAATTGATGATTTAAATTGTCTTTAATAGCAACTGAATTATTCATTTCTTTATCAAATTGCATTCGAGTGACATCGTTTTACACCTTTATAATTCAGAATACTTATAATTATGTGATAATATAAACAGTTATAAATTGTACATATGTACCTTATTGGTTGGATACCAGTACTTCGAAGACACTTGATTTATGAGGAATCCTCGTATTCGTGTAACAAAATGTTGTTTTGAAAGATTTAGTTTAAATAGCAAACACAATTTCTGTTGATTATGATGAGAGGGAAACACATCATATTCCAACTTCTAGTGATGTAATATGTCGCTTGCCGAAGATTTGAAATCCTTCGTTTTGTTATCAGTTTTTAGATATGTTCGTGTATTTCTTAATTCATTTCAAACATCTCCACCACAAATTAGTTTTTGGAATTCTGACTTTTGTGGAAGACAACAAGCTAACCTCAGGATGAGGTAAAATCCATAAAACACAAGGGCTAGCTATGAATAACACATATAAGCAATTTCCAATCAACCAAGGAATCCGCGATTTATATATGTCATTATATGTGCACAAACTTGTCTAAATATACGGTATGAGAAAGCCTTTTCACAGAAAAGGGAGAGCCTGCTATGGATCGACACTTGTATTGAAAAGGGACTGAGGGTAAAACATGCATGATGAGCTTACTGGTCTTCTGTACCATCTTATTCTCAAGTAAAATATCGTGGTTGGGGGGGGGGGGGGGAGCGGGGGTTATAACGCGACAAAGAAACTTAAGAAGATGATGCTCGGTCTGAAGGCAAAGTTGCAGATTACATGAAATTCATATTATTGTATTGTATGTGTCATAAATTCACATATCTGATATACTTGCTGAGCGAATTAAAGTAAGAAATTGTCCATGCATTATCTTTTTCAAGATATTGCTTGATCGCAAAAGGATGCACAAACTTAGAGACTGTTGGGTCTAAAATTCCAAAGAGCTCATGAACAAAAAAAAGGTCTAGGGGCCTGTTTCATCAAAACATTTAAGTCATATTTTTGACTTACCGATGACTTACGACAAGGATAGGGTAAGAAAAGTGTATCGCCATTCTATCAAAAGCTGGGTTATGTGATTGTTGTTTTAAGCGAGTTTTAAGACATCGGTAAGTCAAAAATACGACTTAAATGTTTTGATGAAACAGGCCCCAGAGTCCTAGGTACGTTGGTATGGAATCCCAAGGGCCAAGAAAATTATTCAATGCTTTACAGACAAGGTTCAGTATTCAATGTTTTGGGACAATTGGGGGTTGCAATAAAATATTTTGTTGGACATATTACCCAAGAAAGGTACAATTAACGAAGCATACTTTGCCAAGTTGCTAGACAATCTGAAGCAGACCATACGTGAGAAACTAGCGGCAAACGCTCAAAATGTGACCGCTGCTTGCAACTGAAAATTACATTAGTACACAATTGCCACAGTACAGTGGATGCTGTCGAGAAAAATGGGTATCAATTTAGATCACACCCTTCCTATCCACATGACCTTGCTGCTATCGACTTCTTTCTTAAAATAGACACGAATGGTTGCAATTTTAAGTCTCATGAAAGAAGTTATTGATGCAGTTTAGGTGTGGTTCTTTGGAAAGTTCTCGGACTTCTTTACTTCTGGACTGATGTCACTTGACCACCTTTAACGTTGATTAATTTGAGTTTAACTTCTTTTTCAACTGCTATGGTCATATCGTTTGGTCAAAGCGCATAGGTCTGGGTGGAAAGTATTTCAAGAGAAAAGATGTCGATCTAAACATAAAAAGTTAGGTCAGTTATTCATTGATCCATGCTTGTATTTGAGCATTTAGGCAGATTACATGAAATTCATATTATTGTATTGTATTATATGTCATGTAAATTAACAGTGAAGAAGCCATTTTTAGCGTGGCAAAAGTGTTGATATTGGTGTTTTGTATTAAACATATCCACCCCACAAAAAAGAGCTTAAACGCTTTATGACCAAAATAAGCCTTGATGTCTTTATACCCTCTATAACACCTATTATCCAAAGCGTCCCTTGTCCATGTAAGACTTAAAACCTTCATGCAAAAAGATGCCAATGATGTCCTTCAATGTGGACTCATTATCAAAGAATCGGGTACATGGTTTCTGTCAAAGAGGGAAAATGCTTATCTCTCCTAGAAAATAATCAATTTGGATTTTCTTCAGTACATAATTTATGGGATTGGGGATTTATTACCATTTATACGGTAATTAGGACCGTTTTGGAAATATATATTTTCAAGGTTATGTCATTTATTTACTTGTTGAATCATGTAGTTTTAATAAGAAGTCGAAATACATTTGAAAATACAATATTAAGTGCAGAAGATTTGCAGAAATGAAAATCATTTACATCATTTTTGCATATTTGAGATTTTGGCGGCCATTTTGAAAATTAAAAAAAAATGACAAAAAAGTCTATTATAAGCATGGCAACACTTTTAGATTTAATATACTCAATTTTCCTAAGAAATGATCTCATTTACATACAGAACATGATTACAAATTATAGGGTAGTGATATTTCGATATTTAGTCAAGTGGTCATTTTGCGGCGGCCATCTTGCAAAATCATTTGAAATGTCCTAAAAATATCCTAAAATGTCGATAGTCAACACTTTGACTTTTATTACAAGGCATCTGATAAACACTTTAAAACAAATTCTAGCAATTATTCGCTGTGTAAATGATTTCCAAATGCAAAGTAAATATAAACAAAGGCAATATCCATACTATTTTTCTCTTGTTTTACATATTCAAGGGGCATAATTCGTGCTAATTTTGGTGTAAAATTATCTTTTACTATTTAACGATATGAATTGATAAAATCTATAAGCATTTTGGTCATTTGCGCTTAAATTTGGGTTATTTTGGATCCCATGTAAGTGTATAAGGTGAGTTATAAACAAGTATTTTTGTAATTCAAGGGGAGATAATCAATCGTTCCGCATATGCTTATCCAGCACTTATATATCAAACAACAAGTTGCATTTGAAAGGGAATTCATCAAGCTTTACAATGATATAGGTGTCATAAAATCCCGGTAGGGGGGGACCTAGGGTGTAGCCAGCCCACGGACTAATGCTTTAACTTGCATAATTGCCTTAGTAATTCTTTTATAAACATGTTAAAGAAGAGGGAAACATCAGTAGAAACGTTGATAAAGTGTCAGGGAAATTAAGTTTTTTGTCAGGGAAAAGTCAGGGAAATGTCAGGGAATTTTAGTATTGCTTGAGCGTGGGAACCCTGTATTAGCTCACCTGAGCATGAAGTGCTCGAGGTGAGTTATTGTGGTCACTTTTTGTCCGGCGTCTGTCCGTCCGTCCGTCAACATTTGGGGTGTTTACACTCTAGCATCCACAAAAATTGGCCAATCTTGATCAAACTTGGCAAAAACAAGTAGGGTCATTAGTTCTCGGACAAGTTCGATTATGGGCCTGATCGGACCAGAATGTGCTGAGTTATCTGCCCTTGAATGTCAAAAAATGCTGTTTTGAAGTTTGTTTACACTCTAGCATCTACAATTATTGATCAATCAAGACAAAACTTAGACATAATATTAGAGTCCATAAGATCTCGGATGAGCTCGATTTTCAGTCCGATACGATCAGAAAGTCTAGAGTTACGTGCCCTTGAACTTGACAAAATTGTCATTTTCAGATGCTTTACACTATTAATCTAAGGGAAGTAACTATTGACACTACTTTTCTTTAGTAGTGTCAAGTGTTACTTCCCTTAGATTACAATTAACTATAAATCAAGACAAAACTTGGAAAAAATGTTGGGGAGCATCTTCGATGAGTTTGATTTTCAGTCTGATCTGATCAGACAGTCGAGAGTTATGTGCCCTTGAATTTGACAAAATTGCCGTTTTCGGCTGTTTTCGACCTTGTTTACACTCTAGAATCTACAATTATTTAATCAATCAAGACAAAACTTGGACACAATGTTGGGTAGAATAAGATCTCAGATGAGTTCGATTTTCAGTCCGGTCTGACCAGAGAGATGAGAGTTATGCACCCTTGAATTGGGCAAAATTGCCATTTTTGGCTGTTTTTGACATTGTTTACACTCTAGAATCTACAATTATTAATAAATCAAAACAAAACTTGGACAAAATGTTGGGGAGCATAAGATCTGGGATGAGTTTGATTTTCAGTCTGATCTGATCAAAAAGTCGAGAGTTATGTGCCCTTAAATTTGACAAATTTCCGTTTTCGGCTCTTTTCGACCTTGTTTACTCTCCAGAATCTACAATTATTAATCAATCAAAATAAAACTTGGACACTATGTTGGCGAGCATAAGATCATGGATGAGTATGATTTTCAGTCTGATGTGATCAGAAAGTCGAGAGTTAAGTGCCCTTGAATTTGATAAAATTGCCGTTTTTGACTGTTTTCAACCTCGTTTACACTCTAGAATCTACAATTATTGACCAATCAAGACAAATCTTGGACACAATGTTGGAGACGGTAAGATCTCGGATGAGTTTGATTTTCAGTCTGATTTGACCAGAAAGACGAGAGTTATGTGCCCTTGAATTTGATAAAATTGCCATTTTTGGCTGTTTTCGACCTTGTTTACACTCTAGAATCTACAATTATTTAAAAAAAAAACAATGTTGGGCACCATAAGAGCTTGGATGAGTTTGATTTTCACGACGTTATTGACCATTAATTAATATTCAGTCTTAAAGTCATGAATATCAATTGAATTGAACATAAGTGTTGCTCATATCACTTTGGTTCAGGTGAGCGATATAGGACCATCATGGTCCTCTTGTTTGTGATACTAGGTGTATGTATGCTTAAACCTGTTTTTCATTGTGCTTGGGTTTGAATAAAAGAAAAGACTTATTTTTAGCTTGACTTTTCGAAGAAAATGAGAGCTTATTCTGTCACCCGGGCGTCGGCGTTGCAACAAAGGATAAAGTTTTTTCAAACATCAATAGCTTCCATACTATCAAAGGGATTCAACCCAAACTTGGAATACTTATTCACCATCACACCCACTACCTGGGCCCATGACCCTGGCTCCACTTTATTTGGAGTTATGCTCCCTTTATACTAAGCAACTTAGAATGTCGAGTGCGCTGTCTTCGGACAGCTCTTGTTGAAAAAGATGTTGTTTGTATGATATAGATTATGGAGAAAATGCATTTGATGGCATGTTGTAAATTATTTATTATTTCTATAGGTTGGGAGGGTAAGGCCGCTGTTACATGGAGGTTTCTTATGGACAAATACCCAGATGACATCACATTCCAACAGAAATATGGTACAAGTCAGCTCATCATGGGGAAAAATGACAGGGCCAGGGAGGTCTATAGAAAAGTAAGGCTTGTGTGTGATTTTAATCCATTACCATTCATTGGCACTTTTTGACACCCGACAAGATAACGGCTTTGGAAAATATTATGGAAAAAGCAATTTCTTCATTTCCCACAATGTTTTCTACACCAAGAAAGACCAAAAAATTTAAAATTTCATTCACTTGAAATTGTCGTCTGCAACATCTTTGAATATGGAGCAGTCTAAAATTTTGTCGTTTGGTAATGGGTTAAAGCTCTTTGTATCGCATCAGACTCTCATGCATGAGGTTCCAGGTTCCATCCTTGGCCACGGCAAATATCCTTTCTGACGAAAGTTTCTCACCAATCATTTGATAATTGTTAAAGTAGGTGGGCGAGCAGCTGGAGGGTTGGTAAAGATGTTTTGGTAGTACTGGTATAAGAAATGATAGGAATACATGGTTAGGTTCTCCAGCGATGATGTTATGACCATAACAGTTGAAAGAGGCATTAAACAAAATCAACCAAACTCTGTGTTGCGTACATGTACACCCTTTCCTAAACATTCTCTGGTTTATATGCTAAGCAAAAAGGTTTTGACATTCTCCAAGGAGAACGAGAAAATGATGATAGATTATTTTAGCACTGGGTCATCAATATAGCAAGTAATTACATTGTGTGATACTGGATTTTTATGTGGATTCTTGTACTAATATGCTTGTATTGTACACTAATTTCTTGTTACATGGTAAAGGTATATAATATTAACCCTTTCCCAAACGGCAAAAATTCAGGGCGGTCTTCTTTTTAAAGCTGCTTTAGACAACAAAATTGATGCTAAAAATGAGGGGATTTGTGTACAATATAGCACAGAAAATATTGAGACAAAAGGAGAAACTGCTGGTTATCAGCAGTTTCTTCTTTTGTTTCAATGTTTTCCCAAGCCTTTTCAATTAGGGACGTCAAAACCAGGTCTTGTTTGGGAAAGGGTTAATGTATATTTTATTGAAAAGATCCTGACGAGACATCCGGATGACATCTACGCGCTGGTACATCTAGGGTTCATCGTAAAGGTGGTGGACGTCAACTATGATGAGGCTATCCCACTACTACAGAAGGGTATTGACCTGGATGTGAACTCTACCATAGAGGGAAAATTCTTCTATCATCTCGGGGACGCTTATTTACGAACAAACCGATCTGATAAGGTATGGCTTGCGATATTATGTCACATATTTTACAAATTTTACTTAACGTAAATAAGGGAAATATGCATTAAAACTTTCAAAACATTTTTACATGCATTGGTTCGATTCTTGCAGGTGTGAGACACCTGCAAGAATTGAATCATTGCATGCAAAATTGCAATAGTTCAGAATTTGATGAGGCCATCCCCCTACTACAGAAGGGTATTGACCTCGATGTTAACTCTACCATAGAGGGCAAGTTCTTCTATCATCTTGGTGATGCTTATCTACGAACAAACCGATCTGATAAGGTATGGCATGTTTATAAATGTATGGCTCACGATAAATGACCTGGCAGAGTTCTCTAGCTATTAGCTAGAGATGCCCTGCCAGATCATTTTATAGTGAGCTTTAAACAAAGGAAGCATGTATGATTAATTTTCAAAACATTTTAGCATGCATTGGTTTGATTCTTGCAGGTGGAAGACACCTGCAAGCTTTGAACCATTGCATGCAAAATTGCAATAGTTTGGAGTAAGGTGAAGCCATCCCCCTACTACAGAAGAGTATTGACCTGGTCGTTAACTCTACCATAGAGGGAAAATTCTTCTATCATCTCGGTGACGCTTATTTACGGACAAACAGATCTGATAAGGTATGGCTTGCGATATTATGTCACATATTTTACAAATTTTACTTAACGTAAATAAGGGAAATATGCATTAAAACTTTCAAAACATTTTTGCATGCATTGGTTTGATTCTTGCAGGTGTAGGACACCTGCAAGAATCGAACCATTGCATGCAAAAATGCAATAGTTTAGAGTATGATGAGGCCATCCCCCTCCTACAGAAGGGTATTGACCTGGATGTTAATTCTACCATCGAGGGAAAGTTCTTCTATCATCTTGGGGATGCTTACTTACGATTAAACCGATCCGATAAGGTATGGTACATTTTTGATATAGTGTAAAATAAAAAGGGACGAATGTGTCGATAATTTCCAAAACATTTTTGCATGCATTGGTTTGATTCTTGCAGGTGTGAGACACCTGCATTTTTCACACCTTTGCATGCAAAAATTGCAGTAGTTTGGAGTTTGATATATTACATACTGGTACAAGTCATGAAATGAGTCTTAAACTTGTTTATGTTGGTAAAATTTGTAAATATCTGGGGCCCGTTTTACTAACAAACTTACGCAAGAATTTTTCGTAGATTTGAACGCAAGTTCAAATTATTTGTGTAAGTGTGTTTTACTAAAAATGTTCGCAGCTAAGATTTGCGTAAGTTTTTGCGTAACTTTACGATCAAAAAAAGTTTGCGTAAGTATTTTCGTAACTAATGCCAGTGCCTCAATTTACCTTATAAAGCCTTGTAAACTAAAGAATTGCCGAAAAATTCAAAATACATCTCAAAGGAAAGGCTGAAATTAAAAAATCGACGGAAAATGTATGTTTATTTCGTTGTTTCTTCTCACTTTGTTTTGTGTTACTATTTGTAGAATAAAACAACAACAACATGACAGCTAGTATTTTTCACGTTTTCCCGATTCTAATGGACACCTTCGAACGTATATAATATGTTTGGAACCGTATTAGTAATAGTTCAGCAATTCACCTAAAATATCCAATTTCTGTAATTTTTAATAGCAGAATTACCTTTATCAATGCTAAAAAGCACAGTTTAAAACTAGAACACAACTAGTAGTTTTTGATATTTACGAGAAACTAAACCGGGATAAGAGCACATTTTTTATTTATTTTTAGCAACTTTTGTTCTATTCTTAGAGTTACGATAATTTTTTTCTTACGTTCAAAATCTTCTTACTATCGTTTCGTAAAACGCACTTAAGAATTTGCATAAGATTTTTTTAGACGTAAAGTTACGCAAAAACTTACGCAAATCTTAGTAAAACGGGCCCCTGGACTATAGGTAGCTGCTTATTTACCGACCAATCATCTAAGGTAGATCAACAGAACAACAGAGGAGAGTTCTGTAGGTGAGATTTGTAAGATGTTCTATGAGAATATTAACCCTTTCCCAAACAAGACCTGGTTTTGACGTCCCAAATAGAAAATGCTTGGGAAAACATTGAGGCAAAAGAAGAAACTGCTGATAACCAGCAGTTTCTCCTTTTTCCTCAATATTTTCTTTGCTTTGTTATTCACAACTTGCTCCTTTAGTAACATTTCTTTTGTCATCTGCACCAGCTTTCAAATTGGGCTCCCCTAAATTTGTCGTTTGGGAAAAGGTTAAGAGTTTCAGTATGCATATCTCTCACAGTTTGGTACAATTTCTACTTTGGGCAAGTTGTTCGAATAATAAATGTTAAATATCTCATCTCATAGTTGCATGCCATACTAGATCTAATACTGTTAGGAAGAGATGACAAATACACGATGTATGTTTGTCAGTTGATCCGCAAACAACTCCTACAGTTTCAATCAACAGATGATAAAACTTACCACAATGAATCTCCACTATATCTTCTTGGCATGTCACCTTTGAAATTCAGATAAGGCTTTTCCTTCTTAAGTTATTTATCTTTGAATTGGAAAGTGCCTGATTTCACTTACAAGGCCCCTTTGGATGTAATATATGTCCTCTTGTTACCCTATATTGTAGGCAGCTAGTGTATACAGACAGGGGGCAGAGAGAGGTCTGTTTCTGTCACAGTATCAGAGATCCCTGTATAATGCTGATACACCACTGACAGGACGTCCATGGTGGTCTCCAGAACAAACAACATACCAGGACCAACTAAAAGTGAGTGTCATAATTTGAAATACTATGCCCACATTTTGAAAGATTGGGGCAAATTGTTTTACTCATGTCTGTCTGTCCGTCTGTCTGTCCGAACACTTAACATTGGCCATTTCTGGGGCATTTGTGTGTCACAAACACAACTTGTTCTAAAAAGTACCTGGCAGTTTATTAGAAACATGATACATGTAGATGGAAAGTCAAAAGTGACAAAGAGTTGTAGAAATACCGGTATGAAAATGTTAAATTAACAAAATGATAGGAATAATATGCAATGTCTGCACAAAAAATCAGGGTCGAGGGGTAAGCAGATACACAGCTATTATTATTTTGTGCTAACTGGCTCGATTTTACACATAATTTTGTTCTTTGTTAAAAGGTTTAGATATTTAATTACATGTGTTTCTATACAGATGCTGGAAAAGAACTGGAAGACAATTCGTGAAGAAGGACTGACACAGCTCAACCCCAAAACTGGCTCATTTTTACCAGAGGAGGAAAATTTGAGAGAGACGGGTGACTGGAAACAGTTTACACTCTATCAGAGAGGTATATAACTAATTATCAAACAGTGATGTCTTTTGGCATCTAATAGAAAATATTTAGAAAGACTCTCAAGCAAAAGAAGAGCATATTGATAACTATAACATAACTTTTCAGAAAATGGAGGAATTAAATGTACAAACATACACATTCATTCATTGTCTACATCCATTTAGTCCTCTGCAGCAGCTTTTAGATTGGAGCAACCTAAATTCTTGCCTTTGATAAAGGGTTTTAAAATATATGTTGTGTGTTTTTACGAGATAGAGCATCAGCCTTTCAGACTAGAAGTTTAAAATTGATCTCAGGAACAAATGTTTATACCTCACTTTTGTGTTTTGAGTACTTGTTCAATGTCCAGGAAACTACTTAGATGCAATGATCTAAGAATTTGATTCTTAGTCATTGTGGAGTAAATATGTTTGAACACATACTTTTAAAAAGTACTTGTATGAGAAATCATCACTTGCCATTGGTGTAAACTGTACATTTTCTTGAAACTTATAGTATGCACCAATGTCAATTCACATTTTGAGGATGTTTAGAAGTAGTTGTGAGTGTATTGATTATTGTTCAGCTGCAAAAAAAGGGCTTTCAATATTTATTTCCAGGTAGGAAGAATGATGACAACTGTAAGAAGGTACCGCGGACCTGTGCTCTGTTAGAGAGGATCCCTGATGCAGCGGGCTGTAAACGGGGACAGATCAAGTATTCCGTCATGCATCCTGGTGTTCATGTGTGGCCCCATACTGGCCCCACTAATTGTAGAATAAGGGCACATCTTGGTCTGAAGGTACCACAGGGCCCCCGTATACGAGTAGGAAATGATACAAGGTAATATATAAATGTGTGGCCCCCATACTGGCCCCACTAACTGTAGAATAAGGGCCCACCTCGGTCTGAAGGTGCCACACGGGCCTGGTATACGAGTAGGAAATGATACAAGGTAATATATACACGTGTGGCCCCATACTGGCCCCACTAACTGTAGAATAAGGGCTCATCTGGGTCTGAAGGTTCCTCGGTCCGCGTATACCAGTAGGCAATGATACAAGGTATGATTATAAGACAGATAATGGATAGTGGAAAGTTGCTCTATTCCATTATTTTCAGTATACCTATACTAAAATTCAAAATCATACAATGACTTTCTAAATACAGTCGACACTCGTTGTGTCGAAGTCAGAGGGGCAGTCAAAATACCTCGACATATCCGGACTTCGACTCATCCAATTTTGATTATTTTCGATTTTTAACCATTTTTGGTGGGCATCATATGTGTCCATGATTGAAATATAGTAGAAAAAGGAAAGAAATTGCTCGACACGAGCAATTTCTATCCTTTTCCTACTAAATTTCAATGGCTGTATTTGTTTCGGAATTATTTTGATTAAGCATTTTGATATCCATATGTTGAGGATGGGACATGACTTTCACTTCAACTTAGGCGGAATTTCGACTTATCCGACCTCGAGATAACGAGTGTCGATTGTATACACTCATAAAAAGAACCCTTGTCATACTTATCATGGAATATTCCTCTTCTAGCAGGCTGCATTGACAAAGACCAGCCTTCAGATATATTCAGCCTAATCAAGTTTCTTTAATCCTTTCCCAAATGACAACATTTTAGGGTGATCTGCTTTAAAAACAGCAACAAATGACAAAATGGAAGTTATCTAAGTTGGATTTTGTGTAAAATATGTGATAGAAAATATTGAGACAAAAGGAGAAACTGCTGGTTATCCGCAGTTTCTTCTTTGGTTTCAATGTTTTCCCAAGCTTTTTCTAGATCTATTAGGGACGTCAAAACCAGGTCTCATTTGGGAAATGGTTAATCCTGCTTGATTTTTAAATTCTGGAATTGTCATATTATCTGTCTGTCTATTTGTAATTTCTTGTGTGAATAACTCCATTTTCAAGCAGAAATTCCAGTGACTTCCTTGTGACAAGCCATTTCTCTTTTCCCACAATATTTTTTATACAAAAAGATTGAAAAATGTACTATTTCATTCTCTGTAAAATGCTGCCTGCAACATCTTTGAATTTGGACGAGTCTAAGGTTTTGCCGTTTGGTAATGGGTTAATAGTTTGTACATGTATAACTTAGGTTCTTGAAAGTATCTGCCCTAGAATTGGAAAAAAATACTGGCAAGACCCTCATGGACCTTAGTTATAATGTGCTGCAATAATCTTTAGCTTTAATGCTTTAGAGATAACTATTTTGTCATTTTGTCTGGTATTAACCCATTACCATACGACAACATTTAATGATTTTGGACTTGTCCAAATTCAAAGATGCTGCAGACGACAATATGAATGGAAAGAAATTTCGCATTCTTTGATCTGTCTGGGTAGAAAATATTGTGGGAAATGAAGAAATTGCTTGTTACAAGCAATTTCTTCATTTTCCACAAAGTTTTTTCAAAGCAATTATCTTGTAGGGAGTCAAAAAGAGCCATTGTGTGGTAATGGGTTAAATAGGAATAGTCTAAAATTATACTGTATGGAAGAGATGTTACAAAAACTGTTATCTTACAGGACGTGGGTTGAGGGCAAGTTTATCATATTTGATGATTCATTCGAGCATGAAGTGTGGCACGACGGGGAGGAACTGAGACTTGTGTTGATCGTCGACTTCTGGCACCCGGAACTGACGGATCAACAGAAGCGAACACTTACACCAATATAAACATGGTCAAGTGGCGCAGGCAATAGATGTCAAAAATTGTGATAATACAGAGCTCCAGATAAGATGGGATAAAGGTTTAAGAAAATGCAATATTTCATTCATATTTTGCATCAAACACTATTCTGTGGGTACTCATTGGAATCATCGCATTGAGATGATTCAAATGAGTACCCACAACATAGGATTTGGAATAGATGAAAAAGTTAGAATGTCTTTACCTCATTTTATCTGTAGCTCTTAAAATAGATTATACTTTATTTTCATAAAAACAGTTATTTTAGCACTTTTGAACTTAGGCTTCTTTAAACCTTTCATAGACAATACATGTTTTGGTGTCCCTACAGAAAATGCAAGGGGAAAACATCGAGACTAAAGAAGGAAATGCTGATAACCAGCATTTTTTTCTTGTCTCAATATTTTCTATGGTAGATCTATATTTGTCTGCATATTCTATCTTTACCAACATTGTTTTTTGTTGTCTCCATCAGCCTTCAAATGTGAACAGCCAAATTCTTATCATTTGGGAAAGGTTTAACCCATTACCAGATGGAAAAATTTTGAACTGTTCCAATTTGAAAGATGTTGCAGACGACAATTTCAAGTTGACGAAATTTTAAAAATCTTGTCAGTTTTGGTTAGAAAACATTGTGGAAAATGAAGAAATTGCTTGTCACAAGCAATTTCTTCATTTTTAGCTCACCTGAGCACAAAGTGCTCAAGGTGAGCTATTGTGATCACTTTTTGTCCGTCTGTCTGTCCGTCCACAATTTCGTGTTTACACTCTAGCATCTACAAATATAAGCCAATCTTGACCAAACTTGGTCAAAACATGTATGGCCATAAGATCTCAGATGAGTTCGATTATGGGTCAGATCGAACCAGAAAGTCAGGAGTTATCTGCCCTTGAATGCCAAAAATACCTAGTTTTGACATTGTTTACACTCTAGCATCTACAATTATTGATCAATCAAGACAAATCTTGGACATAATGTTGCAGACTATAAGATCTCAGATGAGTTCGATTTTCAGTCTGATCTGACCAGAAAGACGAGAGTTATGTGCCCTTGAATTTGACAAAATTGCCATTTTCGGCTGTTTTTGACCTTGTTTACTCTCTAGAATCTACAATTATTCATCAATCAAGACAAAACTTGGACACAATGTTTGGGACCATGAGATCTCGGATGACTTGGAATTTCAGCCTGATTTTACCACAAAGTCGAGAGTTATGTGCCCTTGAATTTGATAAAATTGCCGTTTTTGACTGTTTTCGACCTTATTTACACTCTACAATCTACAATTTTTTCCCAATCAAGACAAATTTTGGACACAATATTGGAGACCATAAGATCTCAAATGAGTTTGATTTTCAGTCGGATCTGACCAGAAAAATGAGAGTTGTGTGCCCTTTAATTTGATAAAATTGCCATTTTTGGCTGTTTTTGACATAGTTTACACTCTAGAATCTGCAATTATTTATCAATGAAGACAAAACTTGGACACAATGTTTGAGACCATAAGATCTTGGATGAGGTTGATTTTCAGTCCCATCTGATTAAAAAGTCGAGAGTTATGTGCCCTTGAATTAGACAAAATTGCTTTTTTCGGCTGTTTTCGAACTTGTTTACACTCTAGAATCTACAATTATTGACCACAATGTTGGGTATCATAAGATCTCGGGTGAGTTTGAATTTCAGCCTGATCTTACCACAAAGTCTAGAGTTATGTGCCCTTGAATTTGATAAAATTGCCGTTTTCAACTGTTTTCGACCTTGTTTATACTCTAGAATCTACAATTATTGATCAATTAAGACAAAACTTGGACACAATGTTGGGGATCATAAGTTCTGGGATGAGTTTGATTTTCAGTCTGATCTGATAAAAAAAGTTGAGAGTTATGTACTCCAGAATCTACAATTATTTATCAAACAAGACAAATCTTGGACACAATGTTGAGCACCATAAGATCTTGGATGAGCTCGATTTTCACAACGTTATTGACCATAAGTTCGTTTTCAGTCTTAAAGTCATAAATATTTATTGAATTGAACAAAAATGTTGCTCATATCATTTTGGTTCAGGTGAGCGATATAGGACCATCATGGTCCTCTTGTCCTTAATGTCTTCCCAAGCCTTTTCTTGCGAGGGAGTCAAAAGGCATCACTATGCAGTAATGGGTTAATTTCAACCAAATCCAATGCAGATGTCATTAGGACAAACTAGTTAAATGTTATGTATCTAAATGTGTATTTTTATGCCCCTGTATCGAGAGATCAGGGACATACTGTTTTACTCATGTCCATCTGTTTGTCAGTCTGTCCGAAAACTTAACATTTTGCTGTTTCTTCAAAAGTATTCAACATACAAAACTGAAATTTGGTATGTTCCATGCAATATGACCTTCCTCAGTGTCATTCGACAACCTTATCAACCCTTAATACGAAAACTTAACATTTTAGAAAAATAGCCATTTTGGGGGCATTCATGTTTCACAAACACATCTTGTTATTGCAGTGTTCCTGTTGTCAAGTATAAAAGATTAACCCATTACCAGACAACAAAATTTTAGACTTGTCTGTATAGAAAGATGCTGCAGGCAATAATTTCAAGTGAATAACATTTTCACATTTTTGGTCTGGCTGTGTAGAAAACATTGCTGCAACCAATTTGCACATTTTCCACTATGTTTTCTAGAGCCTTTATCTTGTTAAGGCATCAAAAACGCAGTGTTTGAGAATGGGCTAACGACTTGGCACAACCAGCTGTATTTAAGTATTGAATCTAGTATTTGTCTCAATCTAGTCATTAGTTTTAGTGTTGGAATCAATTTCTAAATGGTTGGGTTAACAGTATGGATATTATGTTGATCATGTATTGTCCGAATTGTGATGTATTAGTTGATAGCAAATCTATTGCTGTTTTTAAATCTTTCCCTAACAAGATCTGGTTTTGACGTCCCTAAAAGGAAAATCTTGAGAAAATGTTGGTAACAAAGAAGAAAATACTGATAAACAGCATTTTCTCCTCTTGCTCCAACCTTTTCTGTGCTGTTTCTGTTCACGAATCCTATTAATATTAATATCCATTTGTCATCTGCATCATCTTTCAAATTAGACCACCGTTACATTTTGCCTTTTGGGAAAGGGTTAAAATACTTTCGCAAACAGGGAAAAATGACACTGTTGCTGATTATAAAGTGATCTGAAGAAAAAGACATGTTTCGTGTATAATATGGCACAGAAAATAATGAAGCAAAGTGAGAATGCTGATTTTCCACATTTCCTAATTTTGCCTTATTGTATTCCAAAGCTTTATCACATTGGAGCTTCAAATTTTTCGCTGTTTGAGAATTGGTTTAAGTAGAAAAATGTAGTTGCCCGGAACATCTATGTTTAGTTTGTTTGTCTTAATGACATTTGAAATTATTTCCTCCCACCCTAGATTTATATAAAAGCCATGTTTTTAAGCATTTATTTCACTGTTACGACAATTGTTGTGTTTTATAATTTTTCATTGCTCAGTTCTTTGTGCTAATTTTTATTAAGTGATTGTTTAGAAATCCATGTAAATAGGTGGTTGTGTAATTGTGGAATTTGTGTAATTATTGACTAGTAAGGGCAAAGAAAGTAATATAATTGTATTTTATTGTATTTCATTATTATTATACTCCCGAAAAATAAATGTTTTCGGGGTATACGGGAATCAGCCTGTCTGTCCATGTACAAAATACTTGTCCAGAGCATATCTCTAAATGTAAGGTAGATGCGACCGTGAAATTTCATTTGTAGATGGATCTCACTAAGGAGAAGTGCAGTATACAAGGAGTATAACTTAACCTTGATATTTTGTGAATTATTGCCCTTTATTTTGGACAAAAATGCTTGCCCGGACAAATGTAGTGGCGGGGTATTTTTTATCACCTTTGGAGATATATTTCTAGTTTAAGCTGTACTTGTTGCTTAAGATTTTGTAGAAAATATTTTTAAATCCAGATGCCTATTTTTACTGTATGGACACAATATGTTTATATAAGAATGAAAAAAGTATGAACATGATAACTACATATATAATATTTGACAAACAAAGTGAATGTAGATCTATAAAACCTAATTATTGAGTGATAGAAAATAAACCTGCTATCAAAAATTAATTCATTGATTGAATGTTCAATTAATCAAAAACAGTAAATCCTTTATAGAGAGCAGGCACGGTTTTAGATTTACATAAGTGAAACTACTGGTAGTGCTTAAAGACAATGAAAGTAAAGATAATTGCTGGTAACCAGTATTTTCTATTAGGCAAATCAGCTATCTGTGATGTGTCCTGATTATTTTAGCTTGTGAGTGATAAATTTATTAACACTGTACTGTACAGAGTTACATGCATGTACAGTCGACACTCGTTATATGGAAGTCCGAGGGGCCGTCAAAACACCTCGACATATCCGGAGTTCGACTCATCCGATTTTGTTCAGCTTCGATAAAGATATTTGACTGTTTTTTTTTTTTTTGTACTAAGCAAGTACTATTATTATTGAAATATTGTAGGAAAAGGAAAGAAATTGCTCGTTTCGAGCAATTTCTATCCTTTTCCTACTATATTTCAATTGCCATATTGAGTTCGAAATTACTTTGTTTGAAAAACTAATGTCCGTTGATGAGGACGGGACCAGACTTGAACTTCGACTTTAACGAAAATTTGACTTATCCGATGTCGACATAACGAGTTTCGACTGTATATTATTTACTGGGAAATCTGGCCTATTTCCATATACTTTTGTTAACCCTTTGTCAAATAAAACTTGATTTTGACATTCTTAATAGAGGCTTGAGAAAACATTGAGTCAAAAGAAGTAGATGCTGATATTGATAAACAACATTTTCTCCTTATGCCTCAATATATGATTTGTATAATGTATACAAATTATATTTCCATTAATACTAGTTTTGATACCATAATGGCATTCAAATTGAATAAGTTTTAAAATTTCGTCATCAAGAAAAGGGTTGATAAAAAGTGACAGGTACACCAGTCTATGTATTTTATAACCAGGGTATGTAGAACATAAAGCATAATGTTGTTACAAGTATTATCATGTTCGGTTTTAACCTTTCCCAAACGACAAAATTTCAGGGTGATTCACATCAAAATCTGCCACAAATGGCAAAATGGATGTTATTAAAGATAGGATTTGTGTAAAATATGGCACAGAAAATATTGAGACAAAAGGAGAAACTGCTGGTTATCAGCAGTTTCTTCTTTTGTTTCAATGTTTTCCCAAGCCTTTTCTATTAGGGACGTCAGAACCAGGTCTTGTTTGGGAAAGGGTTAGTGCATTTCCACACATAATGATGCCCCACAAGATAAAAGCTTTGGAAACCATTGTGGAAAAAGGAAGAAAAATTTGCTTATGGAAAAAAAATCTTCCATTTTTAGCTCACCTTAGCACGAAGTGCTGAGGGTGAGCTATTGTGATCGCTCAACGTCCGTCTGTCCGTTCGTCTGTCCACAATTACTAAAAAGTCTTCTTCTCCCAAACTATAAGGCCTAGAGTCTTGAATTTTTGTATGTAGCATCGTCTCAAGACCCTTTACCAAAAAACTTCACATTATTTTGATACAAGGAAAATTGGCCCTATGTTGTGAGTATCAAATTTCATATAGAGACAAAGAAGGAAATCTTGTACAACCTTCTCCTCCTGAACCGTTTGGCCTTGAGCTTTGAAATTTTGTGAGTAGAATCATCTCAGGGCCCTCTACCAAAATACTTCAAATTATTGTGATACAAGGAAAATTGACCCCATGTTGTAGGTATTGAATTTCATATAGAGACAAAGAAGGAAATCTTGTACAATCTTTTTCTCCTGAACCGTTTGGCCTAGAGCTTTGAAATTTTGTGTGTAGAATCATCTCAAGACCCTCTGCCAAAACACTTCAAGTTATTGTGATACGAGGAAAATTAGCCCTATGTTGTGGGTATCGAATTTCATATAGAGACAAAGAAGGAAATCTTGTACAATCTTTTTCTCCTGAACTGTTTGGCCTTGAGCTTTGAAATTTTGTGTGTAGAATCATCTCAAGGCCCTCTATCAAAATACTTCAAATTATTGTGATACAAGGAAAATTGACCCTATGTTGTGGGTATCGAATTTCATATAGAAACAAAGAAGGGAATTTTGTACAATCTTCTTCTCCTGAACAGTTTGGCCTAGAGCTTTAGAGTTTTGTGCGTAGAATCATCTCAAGGCCCTCTACCAAATTACTTCAAATTATTGTGATACAAGAAAAAAATTGACCCTATGTTGTGGATATCAAATTTCATATAGTGACAAAGAAGGAAATCTTGTACAATCTTCTTCTCCTAAACCGTTTGGCCTAGAGCTTTGAAATTTTGTGTATAGAATCATCTCAAAGCCCTCTACCAAAATACTTCAAATTATTGTGATACAAGGAAAATTGACCCTATGTTGTGGGTATTGAATTTCATATAGAGACAAAGAAGGAAATCTTGTACAATCTTTTTCTCCTAAACTGTTTGGTGTATAAGGCTTTTGAAATTTTGTAAGTAGAATTGTCTCATAATGATACAATCTTCTCCAATTCTGTTTATCAGAGATCCTTAAGGTTAATTTTGCACTTCCCATGGCAGTATAACTCTCTAATACCAGCATTGTTTTTAAAAATTGTTTCCTTCAATGAGCGTTGTTCAGAAGTTGTGTTTGTGATATAAGACAAAAATTATCATCTTGATGATCTCTAAGGTGAGCGATATAGGGCCATCTTGGCCCTCTTGTCCACATTTTCTACTCAGAAAGACCAAAACAGGTAACACACCATTCACTTTTAATTGATGTCTGAAATACATTTCAACAATCTGGTAAAGGCTTAATTAAATTGATCTTCCACCAACTTGTCGTTCCAGTTTTGCTCAAAGAAAATCATTTTAATCAAGGTGACTGTAAAGTAGTAATAATCATGTATAACTTTGTTATTAAGTACTGATCATCAGTTTTATACTCCTTCTAATGAAATAACCATGAATTTTATATTTACTTGTTAATTTTTTAGCTCCACTGGCCTTTCAGGCCAGCGAGCTATTGTCATGGCGGTGTGTCCGTCGTGCGTCCGTCCGTGCGTGCGTCTGTAAACTTTTTCTTTAAAAATCTTCTCCTCAGAAACTACTGGATGGATTTCAACCAAACTTCACAGGAATGATCCTTGGGTGACCCTCTCTCAGATTCCTACAAAGAGGTTGGATTGAACCAGAATAACTTGAGTTATCTGCCTTTGAACGTAAAAAAAAGCTGGTTTTGACTTTATTTTTACTCTAAAATCTACAAATATTAACCAATCAAATCAAAACTTGGACAGAATATACATAAGCATGATATCCTGCCTTGATTTAATTTTCAGCTTGATCAGAATTTTACATCATGAGTTATGTGCCCTTGAATTTGACAAAATTTCCATTTTCGACTTTGTTTTCACTCTAACAACCATAATTATTAACCAATCAAGATGATATTTGGACAGAATCTTGTTGACAACAAGATCTTGCTTTTGTGTAATTTTTAGGATGATTGCATTGCTACAATCTGAGTTATGTGCCCTAGAAATTGACAAAATTTCAGTTTTCAACACTTTTTTCACTTTTGTGGCCACATATATAGATTAATTTTGACAAAATTTGGACAGACCATGAGATCTTGCTCGAGTTTAATATTCAGCTTGATTATTGTGGTGTTCAAGACATAAATTATCAAGTCAAAATCATATTTTTAGATCAGAATGTCTTTATTTTCATGACCACTAAGTTACATGCACAATCGCAACTTCTTGAACTAATTATCATAAAGAAAAACAACTCTTACTGAACTTTAAATTGCTCATATCAAAAGTTACTTCCCTTAGTCTACCACAATTATTAACTCACATATTGAATTATGTGCCCTTGAATTTGGCATAATGAGTTTTCAACTTTATCATCACTCTAAAAATCCCCAAAATATTAGTCAATCATTTACCTTCTTTTTGCTTTGACCACATAATTGCTTCTCTTTACTTTGTTTCTGCTCTAAAAATCACAAGAATTTAAAAATATATCAGTTTAAGCATTTAGATAAATTTGTCAAATTTTTTATTGTAAACCACAAGAAATTCAGGCCTGTGGAGCGACTCAAGACCTTCAGGTCTTTCTAGTTTTAATTATGTACTTGTACATATATATTGTTTTGAATAGATGTTTTATATATACTTGTGTATTATTTCAAATATATGTATTATATAATGATTATATTTCTCATATGCCAAAGCTTTTGTTCCCAAGAATACATTTACTGAGTAGATCTAGTAACTAAAGCTCTTTATAGATCACCAATTTTTTTTTGACAAACAGCGCATTAACATATTCATATATGACTGCAAAGTTAGTACTGTAGGGCAAGTGTATAGTCGTGGCTATGTCTGTCTGTTTGTCCGTCCAACTGTGCATAACCCAAATAGTATGCTAGGTAGAGTCATGAAACTTTATAGTTGGAGAGATCTCATTTAAGTGAAGTGCAGTGCACTTGAATCATAACTCTGTCAATTATTTTTTTATGTGACAAACACTTATTGGGGAGCATAACCCATCTATGATGGCTCTTTTTAACAAGCCTGGACTTTATGTACAGGGAGTTAATTTCACAGCCCTAGTGTCAGCGTTGGCATTGTGTTCCGTCTTCACTTGAAAAAATTTAACCTGGTCTTTATCTAAGACACTATTAGAGATACAGCCTTGATATTTCGCACATGGGTACTTACCGACAAGAACTTTCATATGGTCTTGACGTTGGAGTTTGACCTACTTTTAAAAAACTCTAACCTGGCCTATATCTCATGCACTATTACAGATAGAGCTTTGGTATTTCACATATGGATTCCTCATGCCATGACCTTGAGACCATGACCTTTGACCTAGTGACCTTGACCTTGGGCTGAGTTTTTTGTGACCAGCTTTTGAATAGGCTAGCTACATTATTATAGTGTTTACAAAGTAATTGAGCGTGTGTGCAATAAACATGTTCATATATAAACTGTATGAGGATGAAATTTAACCCTTTCCTGGTATTGATGTCCCTATAAGATAAGGATTGGGAAAATATTGAGACAAAACGAGGGAATCCTTATAACCAGAATTTCGTTCTTTTGCCTCGATAGTATTTGGGTCATTTTGTACAATAATTCTATCCTTATCAACATTATTTTTGTTGTCAAGAACAGCTGTCAAATGGGACCAGTCTTAAAGTTTGTCATTTGGGAAGGGTCTAACCCTTAACCACACAATTACGTTTTTGGACGCCTCACAAAAAAAGACTTAAGAAACATTGAGGAAAAATTGTTGTCTTCAAATTTGGACAATTAAAAAAAATTGCCGTTAATAAGGTTGCTGTATCATTGTGGATAATGAAGGAATTGTTTTGACAAGTAATTTCTTCATTTTCCACAGTTGGTTTTTTTCCCCCAAAAATACTAAACAAAGTAAAATTTATTCACTTGAAATTTTTGTGTGCAATATCTTTGAAATTTGACCAGTCTGAAATTTTGCTGTGTGGAAATGGATTAAAAAACCTTCAAAAAAACATTTTCAGTGCCTTAGTGCTATTCTATTTTTTCCATGTTAGAAATAGTTTTGCATCAAGGCCTAGGTTTAACCCATTACTAAACAACAAAATTTTGGACTGTTCCAATTTCAAAGATGTTTCTGAAGACAATTTCAAGTTGATGAGAATTTAAAAATTTCACCAGTTTAGTTGAGAAAACATTGTGGAAAATGAAGAAATTGCTTGTCACAAGCAATTTCTTCATTTTCCACAGTGTTTTCCCTAGTGTTTTATTGTGAGGGAGTCAAAAGGCGTCACTGTGCCATAATGGGTTAAGAGCATTTAAGATTGTAGTTTGCTGAATGCTGACATATTTACCATGTGGACAATTGACACAGTAGATATAATAATGGATATTTTCTATGATTGCTCATGAAAATTAAATTTGATGTATAAACAGTTCTTGTTAGTTCTTTTTTTACATCAATTATTAAATTAACCAATCTCCACACATTCAAGATGAAAAAAAAGAAAAAAAAAGATGGAAAATACTGCTTGTGACAAGATATTGGTCATTTCCCAGAATGTTTTCTTCCAAGAAAATTGAATTTTTGAAAAAAAACCAAAAAACATGATGGTCCTTAATTGCTCACCTGAACCAAGATGGCAAAGCAAAAATGGCAACAATGTCTAATTCTAGGGTACATAACTCAGCATTTTCTATACTGATCATGCTGAAACATATACAAATATTTTTGTCGCAGTTTTGTTCTTATCAATCAATATTTGGGACTGGAACTTCTGATCATTCTTGATTTTGATCAAGAATGGCAAACTTTTGTGGATGCTATAGTCACGGTGGATAATCACGTGATACAATATTTTCAGAAAATCTTCAATAATTGTGTAATTACTGGACCGATTCGAATTCGGTTTGAAGCAGAGAATGTGGACAGACGTCACACATTAGATCATGATGGATGTGGTTGGTTTTTGAAAAATCAACCGATAAAAAAGTTATTGAAGATAAACCAAAATTTTGGTTTATCTTCAATAACTTTTCTATCAGTTGATTTTCAAAAATCTAACATGTCCAGCTTATTCCTGGCATTTCCCCCACCTTCTCTGCTTCAAACCGAATTCAAATTGGTCAAGTATCAAACAAGAGGACCATGATGGTCCTATATCGCTCACCTGAACCAAAATGATATGAGCAACACTTTTGTTCAATTCAATTAATATTTATGACTTTAAGACTGAGAACGAACTTATGGTCAATAGCGTTGTGAAAATCCAACTTATACGAGATCTTATGGTGCCCAGCTGTGTCCAAGTTTTGTCTTGATTGATAAATAATTGTAGATTCAAGAGTATAAACAATGTCGAAAGCAGCCGAAAAAGCAGTTTTTTCCAAATTCAAGGGCACATAACTCTCGACTTCCTGATCAGATCAGACTGAAAATCGAACTCATCTGAGATCTTAATGGTCCCAAACATTGTGTCTAAGTTTTGTCTTTATTAATTAATAATTGTAGATTCTAGAGTGCAAACAAGGTCGAAAACAGTCAAAAACGGCAACTTTGTCAAGTTCAAGGGCACATAACTCTCGACTTTCTGATTAGATCAGACTGAAAATCAAACTCATCCAAGATCTTATGATCCAAAACATTGTGTCCAAATTTTGTCTTGATTGATTGATAATTGTAGATTCTAGAGTGTTAACAAGGTCGAAAACAGTCAAAAACGGCAATTTTGTCAAGTTCAAGGGCACATAACTCTCGACTTTCTGATCAGATCAGACTGAAAATCAAACCCATCCCAGATCTTATGGTCCCCAACATTGTGTCCAAATGTTGTCTTGATTGATTCATAATTGTAGATTCTAGAGTGTAAACAAGGTCGAAAACTGCCAAAAATGGCAATTTTGTCAAATTCAAAAGCACATAACTCTCGTCTTTCTGGTAAGATCAGACTGAAAATCAAACTAAATCAAAATATTATGGTCTCCAACATTGTGTCAAAAATTTGTCTTGATTAGTCAATAATTGTAGATTCTAGAGTGTAAACAAGGTCGAAAACAGTCAAAAACGGCAACTTTGTCAAGTTCAAGGGCACATAACTCTCGACTTTCTGATTAGATCAGACTGAAAATCAGACTCATCCAAGATCTTATGATCCAAAACATTGTGTCCAAATTTTGTCTTGATTGATTGATAATTGTAGATTCTAGAGTGTTAACAAGGTCGAAAACAGTCAAAAACGGCAATTTTGTCAAGTTCAAGGGCACATAACTCTCGACTTTCTGATCAGATCAGACTGAAAATCAAACTCATCCCAGATCTTATGGTCCCCAACATTGTGTCCAAATGTTGTCTTGATTGATTCATAATTGTAGATTCTAGAGTGTAAACAAGGTCGAAAACTGCCAAAAATGGCAATTTTGTCAAATTCAAGAGCACATAACTCTCGTCTTTCTGGTCAGATCAGAATGAAAATTGAACCCATCCGAGATCTTATGGTCTCCAACATTATGTCCAAGTTTTGTCTTGATTGATCAATAATTGTAGATGCTAGAGTGTTAACAAAGTCAAAAATAGCTATTTTTTACGTTCAAGGGCAAATAACTCCAGACTTCCAAGTCCGATCAGGCCCATAATCGAACTCATCCGAGAACTTATGACCATACTTGCTTTGACCAAGTTTGATTAAGATTGGCCAACTTTTGTGGATGCTAGAGTGTTAACACCAAATTGTTGACAGACGGACAGACGGACGGACGGACAGACGGACGGACGGACGGACGACGGACATTGAGTGACCACAATAGCTCACCTTGAGCACTTCGTGCTCAGGTGAGCTAAAAAGATATTGAAGATTATCGGAAATTCTGAGTCACCTGATTATACACCATGATATTGTAAACACCAGAATGGGAACAGACAGATGGACTGATGACTGAAGGTGAGTGAGTACAAAGCTAATCTTGAGCAAAGAAGTATGGAAGTTTTGTGTGAGAAAATGTCACCTGTTCCCAAACCCTATTTACAGGCATGTAACAAGCATTTTCTTCATTTGCCAAAATTTTTTTCCAAACCCTACATGGAAAGATTTTATTTCAAATTGGAACTGTCCAGAATCTTGTTGAGAAAATAAGTGAAAAATACCTAACCTTGACCCATTACCAGACGGCAAAAATACACTGGTCCAAATTCAAACAGACAACAATTTCATGTGAACAAAATTTAAAATTTTTTTGGTCTTGGAGAAATAGGAAATAATGTAAGAAATTGCTTGTCACATGCAATTCCATCATTTTCCACAATGTTTTCCAACGTCTATTTCTCTTAGCAACTCAAAAAGAGTCAACATGGGGTTTATGAGATTTCAAAGGTCAAATTAGCATCTTAAAAATGTCACCCATCAATGGTTTGATATTGTGAACCTATGTGTGTGTGAAGGGGGGCAGCTGGAGGCTCGGTTAGGGTGTTGTGGTAGAACTGGTGAGAAAAATACAAGGAATCCATGGTTTGGTGCTCCAGCCGCCGCGATATGACCATAGTAGTTGAAAACGGCGTAAAACCCCAATAAAACAAACCAGATTAGCATCTTGACATCACAGGATTATGGAAATTTATTATATCATGCCAAAACCCAGATGAGGGTTATTGGGGTCCTGCCCCTTCCCCCTCCAAATTGATTATTTGGACAATTGGGGATTATCAAAATGATTTTCCATGTGTTTTCATGTTGCAAGCTCATTCTGATGCCCGGATCCATTCCTTATGTTATTGTGCTAAGCTTCAACCTATTCTACAGTGTTTTCTACTCAAAAAGACAACAAAAATTTAAACTTTATTCATTTGAAATTGTATTCTACAACATCTTTAAATTTGGATCACCCTAAAATTTTGTCATTTGGGAAAGGGTTAATTGTGGTGTCCATCATGGCGATGTAGAGCATTGGCCTTGTGACCAAAAGGTTTCCGGTTTTATCCCCATTTATCCTTAGACTTTACATCAGCCCACATATTTAGTGTGAGTAATTGTGTTGTTTCCAGGTATTAGAATCGAGATGAATTTAAATAAGCTGTTAAAATTTGCTTCACAATCGATGTAAAATGAATACAATGTATGTTCACAGTGACGTCTAAAGAAAAAGGCGGCATTATGAAGATTCATCAAGGCAAGTTGTATCATCTTATAAGAACTGTGGGTTGACTTTCTCACACAAGGAATTGCAAATGCGAAAGGTTTAATTCAACATATTTTTTTAATTTTACTTGATTTTTTTTTCAAATACAGTGCTCTGTAAAATGAGGTACATACATGTATGTATCAGTAAAATGAGATTTATTTGTAAAATGAAGTATAATGTAAAGTGTGAATGTTTATCAATTGAATCCTCATATTTCAAAACTGCAAAATGAGCAGTATTTTCATGTACCTCAGTGAAAAAAGGCATATATCTATTTGTTAAATGGTAAAATGAGGTGGATAATATAAAGTGTAAAAGATTATAAAAGTGATTCTTTTATAGTGCTCAGCAAAATTATGTATAATTATGAAGCTGTGAAATGAGTATAATTATGTTTCTTCAATCCTTGACAATGTTTATAGCACCGCGAGGTTAGACTCATTCCATGAGTTACCTTATCTTGAGGAATTTACTCGTACTTGAAGGTGAACTTGCAGTCAGTTAATTTTTCTTTGATAAATTTATCAAATTGTTCATTTTGTGCGACAGTAAAGTGTTGTTTCCAGCCGCCTATTCCACCTTGCCTGTATATGACAGAATTGCCGTCCTTGTCACAGGGACCTTTACCCTTAGTCTTGTTGGCTGCAGTCCGCAGGTTCTCTAGACTGCATTCTTTCACTATCTCCTCCAAATCTGCTTCACTTTTATCAGTGCCCAGAAACTCGGACAGACTCTTTAACTGAGTCACACAATCATCGATCATGTCCTCATAGTACAGCACCTTCACATCCAGTTGTTTATTGTGATAAATCTCTGTCTTCCATGCGTGTATAAATGCTGGGAAGGACCCCCAAGGTAGTTTACCATCCATAAAGTCCTGTAGAAACTCATCCCAGTCTTGTTTTGTCTGGCCATGAGTCACCTTCTTCAGATGATGGTAGTATGATACCACAACATCTTTAGGGTTACGCAGAACAAACACAAACTTTACATTCGATGTGCTTGTCACGCCTGGCATTCTCTTTGGATGTAGATGAGACACAAACACATGTCCAGTGCTGGTTGATCGCAGGACGTCTGCAGGTGTCATTTCGAAGAACCCCCAGCGGGATATATCATCAGTCTCACTACGTTTCCGCAGTCTCAGCACCATATTGGCGACCCAGTGTGTCCCAGATTTAGGGTAAGTCACCACAACAACGCTGTCTTGTAAAGGCAGAGTTTTGATGTCGGCAAGTTTTGTTTCTGGATCTGACATTAACTCTGCGGGAAAGATGATGTCATCCTCGTACTCCACAAACTCTGCTCCATCACCATTTCTCGTCTTATACTGGGTTGTTCTCCTCGCCTGAAATATAATTTAAAATTAATCCATTACCAGATGGCAATATTTTAGACTATTCCAATTTGAGGTAGCCTATGTTATAGATGTGAAAATGGATAATCATGCTAATGTAATTTGTGTACATTATAGCTCAGTTTATATATTAGAGCAAAAGGAGAAAATGTTGGCTACCAGAATTTTTCTTCATTTGCCTCAATTCAACATTGTTTGTGAAAGGGTTAAACTATGTCAGTTAATCAATTGGGTAGACAATAGGCTAGTCAAAGGTGTTAGAGATCAGTGATCTAAGTCACTATTTGTCCCTACAGTCTACGACAATTAGAATCTACTTGTAGTATCAGACCCTGGTGTGCTCCAATTTGAAATCTGCTTTGATTTGACTTGATCTGATTTATTTGTGAATATATACATACATGTCATACAGTTTAACAAATATAGATATCATAGAACAAAGTATCACAGATGTAAAATATGACAAAGATCTAAAGGCAGCACAGACAGAATTTCAATTATCACATTTCATGTTTTGATTTGTGCACAACAAAATATAGATAGATCTGCATAGATCTAGATCTACAGGCGTTGATACAGATATAATTTATGATAATGTTCAATTAAGCACAGAAATTAATATTAAGGCAAAAACAGAAACTGATGGTTATCAAAAGTTTCTTCTTTTGTCTCAATGTTTTCCCATGTCAATTCTAAATTGTGGACTTCAAAACCAGTAGGTTACATAAAATAAATCGGTCAGAGGTCAAACGAAGCCCAACCTTTTGATTCATTAATTGAAGTGCGAATTGTATAATTTGAATTATTGTCCGAAGCAAACTTAAATGAATAGCCTAATGCATAAAATTAGATAATGCACCGTTAAATGCACCGTAATATGACCATGAATAAAAATACCATTCTCGGTGTTCCCGTGGGTTTTTCCAAAATGACGTCATCGGCTAAACTAGACTGGATATAAATTTCGCAGATATTTAGACTGTATAGCCTTGATTTATCATTGCGGTATGTGAGAATTCACACAGCTTTAATCGCTCTACCTATTAATGAAGACACGATTATTCAAATTCCTCACAATCCCTACTGAAATAATGTAATAAGACACGTAACTAATGAAAAAAGGGATGCCTACATCAACAATGGCAAAGAATTTTGTGCTAACAATAGACTATGTTTAACGTTGTGTTTTGATAAACCGTCGGTGTTGTTATAAAATCTCGTAACTACGGCTTAAATCAAGCCGTAGTTACGAGATTTTATAACAACACCAACGAAATACTATTTTGTTTGTCCGAATTTACGTCACGATTAACTGGATAAAATCGTTCCCTATTGTTCAACGCGTTTTTTTGAAGATAGATGTTCATGTTAGGAGCAACCCTGTGAAATAATAATTCGTACAATAGTCTATCACATATACCATGTTTCATTTCTAAAAATACTTTATTCTCTATATTAAAAGACCATATATTCTACAATAATTTTGAATCAGCCCCGCACGGACTCCAATCCCTAAAAATTTCTGGGCAAAGCCGAGAACATGAATTTACGAATCATTTTACAGAACGCTTGGTAAACTCGTGGAATGCCCTGCCAGAGGATGTAATTTGTAAAACTAGTGTAAATACATGGAAGAATATTCCCATCAAGTTCTCTCCAGAGTGCTACAGGCCGGGATCGAGTCACCAACAGAGAACTAAACCAAGAAGAAACGGGCCATAGAGGCGAAAGCCTATTAACGGCTTCGAGGAACAGGTAAACAGGGATGTTCTCAACTTTGACAAAGAACCAATACAACGCCTTGGTAAAATAAACAAAGGCGACGGAGGACAGTTCCTTCGATCGACGTTGACCAATGCCCACTCAGGCATAGGTCAAACCGTCTAGAGCAAAGCAATGCTCATCGAGATGTCATTTAATCCGAGTTTTCGCTGATGAAATTCGCTCTTTGATATGTTGATGTCGCTCATGTAATTGAGCGACATCAACATATCAATGAGCGAATTTCATCAGAGAAAACTCGGATTAGATGTCATTGTGACAGCAGAGCCATATAGGCATAGCCTACTATTATGACATTCACGACAAAGAAACAAAAATATGTTAGGGCTTATAAATAGGACTAAGCTATACACATGATAGGCCTACATGAACAGACAGAGAAAGAGTGAATTCATGCTTTCAAATTACAATATTCCATTTATAATTCATTTAACCTTATGCTGCGGGTACTCATTGGATTCGTCTCCTTGAGACAATTCAAATTCATGAGTTGGATTTGAGATAACATATATATCAGGGATTTTCTGAGTGTGCCAGATGCTTAAAGATCCGCTAATGAAAAAATATTAATGACATAATTTTTTCATCAACTGATTAAAAAGTATACTGGAAACAGCCTGTCCGTCCTTCGGTCCGTCCTTGTACAAAATACCAGAGTCATTAAGATGTCTCTGAACGTACTAATAATTTTGTTTTTCGGTTAATGATAATTATTATACCCCCGCAAAACGAATGTTTTAGGGAGTATACTGGAATCATCCCGTCTGTTTGTTCATCCGTGTACAAATCTTGTTTTTTGCATAACAAGAAAACTATTAAAGGTAAAATCATGAAACTTTATAGGTAGATAGACCACATTGTGGAAAGGTAAAATACACTTAGAACCATTACTCTGCTGCTCGTATTTTGGAGTTATTGCCCTTTGACAACAATAATGCTGGCGGGGGTATTTTATCACCTATAGTGACACATATGTTTTTATTTATTTTGCTTATTTATTTAGAATCTATATTTTATTTATTTATTATTCATTTACTTATTTATTTTTCATTATTATCACGTGACGTCACGATGGGCCGCCAAGAAGTTAAAGCACAACTCAAATGGTTCCCTTTCAATAAACGTCAACAAGGTATCATATAAAGAAGACGGGAACCAACGTGACGTCGTTGCTATATGACGTCATAAACAACGCCATAACGTCTTCGTTCATAGAGCGGTGTAGACGTTTATACTGAAACGCAATCAAAATGGGTTGCTTTTCGTGGATTTTCGGCGAAAACAAAAAGCCGAAAGGTGATAAAAAGAAGAAGAAGCGTAAAAATTCCGGGAAGAAATCGGAATCTCCTAAAACATCCGCTAGAACATCTCCCAGAACATCCCCAAGGAAAGGTAATAATCTATTGAATTTATTGAATTATTTTATACTTCTATTTCTATTAGATTTAATGTTAAACGGTTGTAGCCTTATGCATACCTACATTTCTTTTCAACAACAATTTAGGTATATTGAATATGAGTTAGAAATATGACCGAAATAATGTATAAATTAATAGATCTACATATGAGTAGAATTTTTAAAATTATAAAAAGAGTTCTGTACTCTTTTTTATTATTTAACAGCAGTGCTGACTTTGTTTGGTCGACCTCGATAATGCCGAACTATTATTACTTGTGTCAAAATTATCAATCAATCAATCAAACAAACAATAAATAACCAGATGGTCCGTAAACAAATGCCAATATATAATGTAGATTTAACGCAGAAAAGGCAGCGGAACAAAGTTTTGACCTACCGCATACGTTATTCTGAAAAGTCGTCCAACCCCGCTATTTTCCGACAGAGAAAGGGCGAAAATTACCACGTTCTAAACAAAACCGCTCCCTGTCACAAACATGTTTTAAAACTAATGATCAGCCTTTTTAATATCAATCATCTCATCTGTATTAGATTCCAAATATGAGCTGCCTAAATTTTTCCGCTTGGGAAAGATAAAAGACAGAACTAACTTGTTTTTTTTAAAGTGCTAATCATGACATTTACCACGTTTTACAGATGAGCTTCCAAATCAAAGAGAAACAAAAAGGGGCGTGTCATTCGACATCAACTTCAGACCAGCCACTGCCAAACCTCCTCCTCCACGTAAACATAAATTTGTAGAGGTAAGTTGTGTAGTTTACAAATCAGAGAGAAACAGTTCTAAGGGGTGTGTCATATGACATCAACTTTAGACCAGCCACTGCCAAACCTCCACCTCCACGTAAACATAAATTTGTAGAGGTAAGTGATACCTGTAGAATAGCAATGAATTTTGTGCTAAAAATAAACTCGGTTTACCGTTATGGCAAAAATGTTGACGCGAAGTCGTGTGTGATCGTGCCTTTACAGAAGACAAAATTGTTTAGCAAACGTCTACAGAGGCTTTAAATGATCTTAATGATGGGATTATTTGTGTGTTGCTTTAACCCTTTCCCAAACAAGACCTGGTTTTGACGTCCCTAATAGAAAAGGCTTTGGAAAACATTGAAACAAAAGAAGAAACTGCTGATAACCAGCAGTTTCTCCTTTTGTCTCAATATTTTCTATGTCATATTTTACACAAATCACATCTGTAATAAATTCCATTTTGTAATATGTTTTAGTTTTTTAAGTGGATCGCCCTTAAATTTTGTCATTTGGGAAAGGGTTAAATGGTCGTGAAATTCAGTTTCCAAACGAAA
The DNA here is from genome assembly GCA_963680895.1 of Fragum sueziense. Taxonomy (NCBI): domain Eukaryota; kingdom Metazoa; phylum Mollusca; class Bivalvia; order Cardiida; family Cardiidae; genus Fragum; species Fragum sueziense. The sequence goes on along the minus strand of OY804608.1, from coordinate 23,021,867 downwards.
CATTTCATGTCTGATCAAATTTAAATGGTGGGATATATATGACAAAATGAGCACTACTAAATGTTGGATAATTATAGACCTATGTAGCTTATTATATGAGGAAAAGGAGAAAGGGTTGGTGCTCTGTTTTACATAATAGTTCAAATAACTTGACATGCTTTAATCTGTTATAGAGTCTAAAATCTGCAGAAGAGAAGGCGATGATGGCCAACCTTAGAAGAATGGAAGAGATGGTGAGAAAAGGAGAAGCTGCCAAGGAGGCAGACAGAAGGAGGTGAGAAATTGTGTCGGTTGTCATAAAATAATCTAATAAAATCGTAAAAACATGTATACATTATAAATATATCTAACAGACTGAATATTCCAACAATTAATATGTACACACGTGTAGAATTTGTTATCGAAGTTTTTTCGGAAATCAACGTCCCTACTAAAATATGCTTTGTAAAGTGTTGAGACTTTGTAGATTTTGAAATTGATAAATGATACAGTGTCAATTATTAATCTGTCCAACAAAAACAGTGATTGACCAAAGGCTGTCAATTCGCTAACTTTGTATGGTGAATTGAAATTAACAATTGGTGATTATGTATGTTGTACGCCTATACCATTATTATCAATTACAGTTATTTTCTATCTTCCCCACAGAGAGATCTGTTTAGAACAGAAGGCTCAACAGGACCGAGTGTTCAGAGAGAAGGCGCAACAAGCCTTAAACAAGAAAGTACTGCCAGATCAGGCGGAGGTTAGTGCCAACATGGCCATACTGGCAAAACGATGCAAGACCGCCAGGAGGAGACAGAAAATTGTGGATGTGTTCAAGGGCATCAAGGGAGACAAGGGTAACGGAGAAGGGGCTGCTCCTTCTCCTGTCCTCGAGTAAAGGGCCATACTAGAACCACGTTGTCCCTTAACTTGTTTGATCTATCAACATCTAGCATGTTGTCATCTTAGCAAGACAAGAGTACCATCTCCATTTTGTTCCTTATGTATGTTAGAAACAAAGTAGAGGTAGTACTCTTTGCTTGTTAAGATGGCGTCGACTGTCACATGACAGGGAATGATATCAGAACTGGCTGTCATTAGTCATTGACATTCAGTTATCTTTCTTGCTGTGTGTCAGCATCCATTCATTAACCTCCATATCATTAACCTTCTCACACTTCATTGTCATTAAACTAGGCTGTTAAGATGACAGGAAATAGTTCTGTCATCTACCTACCACTAGTTTGGCAGTACAAGAGATTTTCTGTCATCGAGACAGCCGTCATGTCACGTGATTCGTCCACCGCCATTTTCATGTCATATCTTGATCAAGCAAGGAGAGGGTTCAGCGTCGGTTCTGGTCTTTGCGATGTATACTTTTTCATAATTATATTGTTCTTGTTTTAATAAATGTTTCTGTATTTAAACGAGTCTGTGTTTAAGTTATTTTTCATGCAGAAAAAACACATTTCGTTGTTGGGAGGTCAAAACCATATAACTCCAGCCCTTTCAAGCTGTAATTACAAGGTCTTTTCCTTCCAATTACGATTTTTGATAATTTACAAATCGATCAAATTACTTGTAATTTGGTTCAATTGAACAGTGTGTTGTTGCAGCAGACAACGGGGATATATGATGCAGACATATTGAACGTACTAGATATAACATAATACAATAATAAAATAATATTCTGTTGTCAACCATGTAATTCTTCTAACATGTGCTTGATTTCAGCAAGTTATAACGTCCGTGGGTGATTAAAACCTCTTAACTACAGCTTGAAAAAGCTGCATGCTACAAGACTTTGATCATCAACAGATGATCAGATCATCATTGAATCAATGTCTACCTATAATAGCAATGATTTCTGTGCTTGAAATAGACAGGTTTTACCTTTATGTTTTGATAAACCGTCGGTGTTGTTATAAAATCTCGTAACTACGGCTTTAATCAAGCCGTAGTTACGAGATTTTGTAACAACACCTACGAAAATACTAATGTTTGTCCGAAATTACGTCACGGGCAACTTGATAAAACCGTTCCCTATTTCTGAATTTATCCTAAACAACACCCCTAACGAATTAATAGGTCTTTATAGAACATTGATGGCAGAGAAGAAAATGCTTGTGTAAACACCAGATTTTCCCCATATTAATTTTTTCTCTCTTTAACCATTTATTTTGTGTTTCATTCGGTACACCTCATGTGTTGTTGTCAGACTCACGGAATATGCCAAATTGTGACGAATGATGTCGTTCGCAACGGCTATCAACACTGTGCATAATCGCATGATACAACAATTTCAGAAAATCTTAAATAACTTTATTAATATGGAATAGATTTGAATTCGATTTTAAACAGAGATGGTAGACAGACGTCACGCATTAGATGGACGTGGTAGATGTTTTGAAAATTTAACTGATACAAAAGTTATTGAAGATCAACCAAAAGTTTGTTTTATCTTCAATAACTTTTTATCAGTTGATATTTCAAACATTCACCACATCCAACTTATTCCTGACATGTTCCCACCTTCTCCGATTCAAACCGAATTCATATTGGTCAAGTATTAACAAAAATATTGATGACTTTCTGAAATTCTGAGTCACTTGATTAACCACCATGTATGTGATTAACCACCGTTATCAGCGTACTTTGCCGTCTTATGACAGATGGAATCATCGAATTATCCATAACGGTGGTTGTCGAATAATGTTCGCATCCCAACTGTAGGAATAGGCCTTGTGGGATCATCTTCAGATACCCCGGGAAAGTAGAAGGCGCTAAGAGTCAAATCACAGAGCCCTATGCTGCGGGGTTCTTCTACACGGAAGAATTTGAAGTTGAAATGGACTTGTGGTCTAGCAGATCAGTTTCCCTTTCTTGGACTCTTTCCCACGCGACAAAATTTTAGGGTGGTCTAATTTGGAAGTTGCTGCAAACGACAAAATGAACGTTTAAAAAGAGAGGATTTGTGTACAATATAGGCCTAGCTAAGAGTAAGAAAATATAGAGGCAAAAGTAGAAAAATGCTGATTATCGGCATTTTCTTCTTTTGTTTCAATTTTTCCCAAGCCTTAGGTAGTAGGGACGCCAAAACCAATTGTTATTTGGGAAAGGATTAAGCGGCAAAAAAATCGAACTGCTGCTGCTGCTGCTGTTGTGCCCAGTCAACAAAATGGATAACAAAAGATGTTCGTACAATAGCCTATTTAACAGAAAACATTCAAACAAAAGTAGAATATGCTGCTAACTAGCCTTTTTTTCTTTTGTCTCAATGTTTTCCATAGCATTTTCAAATAGGAAAGTCGATCTTGTTTGTGAAAGGGTTGAATTGGACATAGGTTATGCATAAACTTCAAAATCATAGGATTTTTTTTTTATTTAACCCTGTCACAAACGACACACTTTTGGACGGGTCAAATTCAAAATCAGCTGCAGATGCAAAATACATTTGTAGTTGTCAATGTAGATACTGATTGCGTAGAACATAACCTAGAAAATATTGAGGTAAAAGGAGAAAATGCTGTTAATCAGCATTTTCTTCTTCTGCGTCAATATTTTCGCAATCACTGTCTATTAGACACGTCAAAACCAGGGTTTTTTTTTAAGGGGGGAAAGGGTGAAAAATATGAATGGAAAAAGTCACCAATAAGAATTTTTTCATACACATGTATTTCATTCACAAATGGAGTGGGTAGCAGTGAGGTAAAACTTGCTGCCTCTTCTCTTCCGCACGCCAAAATGTTCCGAGTTAGAATAGTTTGTTTCAAAGTTCATTACACTGTAATTGAGCACCTGTTACTTGTGGATTAGTAGGAACATGCACAAATAAATAGATAGACGCTAGCTTAGCTTGTGGTGCCTCGAAAAGTCATCGGGGGAATCTAATAGTACAAACAAACAAACAAACAAACAATGTCATAGATGCACACAAAATACTTTTTTATCAGTGTTTTCCCTTCTTTTAAAATAAGCCTACCCCCAAATTACTCCGGAGCCCATAATCCACCACCACCACCACCACACTAAAAGGGCCATCTTGTAAGATGAAAAGTATCGACCTTTGTCAGTCTGGTAGTCCGAAGAAACGTTTGAGACGAGCTTTGCACGAGAAAAAAAATATATCTTTTTTACTCTTTATTTGCCCAAAAGTTGCAGGAGTGACACCATTCTATCAACAGGAAGGAGAACCGATGCGGGGATACAGCGATTAAATTAACTTCCGGTAAAAATAAACTCGTTTTTTTTTTGCACAAAGAAAAGAAGAAAAAATACCAAAGTCGGAGAGTTTCAGTAAGTCCAATGCATATTAACCATCTCTCAAACATAACCTAGTTTTGGCGACCTTGTTGGGTCGGGAAAACAATGAGAGAAAAGAAAATAATGCCAACATGCGACAACCTTTCTGACAGCTAGGACAGATTCACCAATCGGGAGACAATCTCCATATCGAGGGAATGTCTCCCGATCGGGTGTCACATTCTTTAAAATGAGTAGTTACATATTATATTTACAAATGTGTATCCAGATCGGGAGACTATCTCCTTTCAGGGTGACAGTCACCACAACAGGAGACAATTAATGAAAAGTCTCCTGATCAGGAGACGAGACAATATTGTATCCTGTTTTCTCCGCGATTCGTGCATGTTATTTATAATTTCGGCGCATGCGCATTACTTACTGGAGTAATCAAAATATTTTTTTGAAATCATTTCATAGAACTATCGCATTTAATGGGGAAACACTCAAAAATAAACAAAAACGACGAATTCGCAAAATTTTCATGCCCGAAAGGTCATTGGGGTTAGACTCTACATAGTCTGGAAGCTTTCTCATTAGATTCGTGCTTCTAATTGGTTGGCGAATTTTTGGACTCTCGATGAAAAGTTTCTCTCATTTTCTTGCAGTTTACAATTATTAGACTTCTTGATGTTGTTTATAAACAAAAATAAATAATGAATACACGAGATAAACTGATATTTTGCCAATTTACAATGGGTGCTACGACGTCGATTATTGTGAACGGATCCCGGATTTCTCCGGGTTTTGGGGTTTCCCTTTTCAATCAATCCATGCGTCATAAAACTTCAACCAATCGTATTCTTACTATTGGGAAAGCTTTTAGTAATCACTATGCAATCCACAAAACCTCGTTTTGATAGTTTGTTAATTGATTTTCATTGGTTATCTGTCGAAAAAGTTTGACCTAATTAATCATCATACTGTAAGCATCATTCAAAATGGCGGACTTCCTGTGTCAGCGATCTTCCAAAACAAATCTTCCGATGAAGAATTCGCTGGTTATTCGTCAGATTTCGAAGAAAATTATTCTTATTACAATGAAAGAAATAATGATTTAAGATGATTTTATGATGAAATGGTCGGTAAGTGGTCGGGATAAGTAAATTTTGCCCTTGACAAGTAGGCCGAGGATCGATCCGAAAATTCGTCTGCTAAAAAATTTAACTCGCTTGATTTTTTCTATCGTTTCATCGCCGATGGTAGTCCGTACCAAATGAATTTAAATGCGATTTTCTGAATATTTAACAAACAATGCATCAAAGAAACACTCTATGAAGTTTCGAGCGGAATTGTATGGCGTGTGCAATAGATATTTGGAATTTAAAAGAGAGCACGAATCCAATGAGAAAGCACGAATCGATGAGAAACAGGGATATTTGTTTACATTTCAAAATATTTTTCTTTGGATCTGACACAAGAAAGTATGTGCTCCACTGAGGCACTCGGACCAGGGATGGGGTGAATGTGTAATTAACATTCTTCTCATAATCCGAGTCTTCTCTGATGTAAATACGCTCTTTGATATTTTGATTTTTCGCTATTTACATCAGAGAGCGTTGCTCTTTGAAAACAGCGGAAAGTTCGGAAACGTTACAAGTAGTGAAGCTTTGTTTTTGTGTATCATATCGAATCACTCGGTAAAACACTGTAGGGTATAGATCAATTAATCATTTTTTGTCATACCTGACCAAAAATTTCATTTCAAATCGGCCTTCTGGAAGAGTATAACCTTTGGTTTTGAATGGAAGGTCAAGGTAAACAAAGGCTGCTCAGGTGAGGGTTGTTGCAAAACATTGCCTATAAACCTTTTGGAAATACTTTTTGGTCGTAATTTTTTTCAGCAGCCATAACAATAAATGGTTCATTTATTGATACCATCAGGCGTTTTAAGGATATCGTTTAAGATCGGACGGTGAACGATGCGCAACATCGAGTTGCGAACTTCTTGATATTTTCAAAGAGCAACGCTCTCTGATGTAAATAGCGAAAAATCAAAATATCAAAAAGCGTATTTACATCAGAGAAGACTCGGATTATCTTCCCAATAACTGTAGGGCTCCTCTAGACGATAAATGAACCGTGACTGTACAAGGATAGTGTGAAGCTAAAACAAGATAGAAACATTATCTATACAATATACAGGGTGTCCACGGTCAGGGAAAAAGTCAGGGAAAAAAATATTTTTTCAAGGTCAGGGAATTGTCAGGGAATTTTGGAATTGGTCAGGGAATTTTACAGTTTAAGCAAAAGTCAGGGAAAAGTCAGGGAATTTTGAAATAATTGGTGTATGAATGATAAAAAGATAAAAAAAAAATAAAGACTTAGGCAGTTTCTTCATGATTGGCTATAATGATAATACTGATAATAACAATAACATTAATAATAATGTGATAAGTAATATTCATTATTCCAAACTGTTCTTTGAGAAGAAACTGAAGGGACTAGTGCGGCCAACATTTTCATAAATAACGTGCAAAATATGGTAAACATAAGTCAGTGAAATTTGATTTTAGTCAGGGAAAAGTCAGTGAAAAGTCAGGGAATTTTGCTTTGCTCAAACTGTGGACACCCTGATATAATTATATAGTGAGTTATTTTCAGGAAAGTATTGAACATGTCCCAGGGTCCTGGATGACAGCTGTGATTGTCTGGGCTGGGAATTTGTTCCGTAGTTGAATGGCTAAAAGTGTTTCTATACAGGTCTTTACGGCAAAATGGTTTCAGATAGCTCCTGTTTCTACCTGGCTCTAGAGTGATTGTAGCTGGATTCAGGAACTAGTTTGTTGGTATGTCTGTTAAATAACTAGATGGTAGACACAACCTTGTGTACACATCAGTATTAATTAGTCTGGTGTTTGAACATCGCTGTTGAAAAGAAGGCCAGTCTAGAGTGGCAATCATCTGACCAGTACTTATCATTGCACTGAGTCATTAGGCCTTTAAATCCTGGGGGCAGCTAGTGATTTTCCTCTTCAGGAAAATGAGAGAGTAACTGTTGTTGGCCTTCTTGATCACATTGTCTACATCCTTATTCCAGAGCAGCTTCTTGTGAATAGTGTTAAACCCCAAAGTACCTTCCACCTGTGACATTTTTCAGCTGATGGCCATGCAACAAAAATGTTTGTTCGATTGGATTCACCGTTGTTCTTTCTGGAGATTGTGGATGGTAGTGAGAGTGGTTGACTGTGAATCATATGAAGAAAAGGGTTGTTTTTATTGTGGAGCTCAAATGAGTATACAAATAGAAAATGTACAGGTTGTGGAAGGCAGTGTGTATATGAAAAAAAATTGACATGGGTAAAATATCAATGTAGAAGAAGAAAATGCTGATTTATAGCAAGTACTTTCTCCTCTTGCCTTAACAGTTTCTGTGTTGTATTGTGCACAAGTCCTACCTCTGTGACTGTCACTATCCATTTTGTTGTCTGCAACAGCTTTTGAATTGAATACAGCTTAAAAAGAAATGTAACAAATCTCAATTTGATCTATTACAGGTACAGATGAGTATCTTAAAAATGGCAACATAACTATGATGAAGATTGGAAGTTGGACTTCAACCCTTTCCCAAATGGCAAAAAATGGAGTGTTTTGATTTGAATACGCTGCAGGCAGAAATATTCATGTTGGTATTGATAGGATTTGCGTAAAATAAAGCACAGAAAATATTTAGGCAAAAGGAGAAAATGCTGATCATCAGCATTTTCTTCTTTTGCCTCAATGTTTTCCCAAGCCATTTCTATTATGGACGTCAAAAACATGTCTTGTTTGGGAAAGGGTTAATGCGATGAAATGATCCCAGTTAGAGTATCTACTATCTACTGCATCTAATGGATGAAAAAGAGCATAGAAGTGAAAACTGGATGGCAACTTTAACAGATGAATTAGCAAATATAGCAGATGAATATACGCCTTTAGAACTGCAATTCTGAGAGATCACTTTCCACAGTCGTTTTCTTATTTGCTTCACTATATTATATTTGCTAATCTGCAATGATTTGAAAGCAGTTAAAGTCAAAAATGTTATCATCAATCTTGTTAAATTCTATTTTGTGATTTCGTTGTTGGTGCTTGTTTAATTTACACATATCTTGACTTTGAATATTTCTAACCTTTTTGAAAAAGATGTCTGTCTAGATCTCATATCAATTATATACTAGGTATTGGTGTTTAGGGCTAGGAATACCTAAAATGATGTATTTATGAATGGCTTTAGAATTTATCAAATATTAATAGATACAATTTGAAAGTGACGATAAGCAAAATACTTTACAAGCAAAATAATTGACATCAAAAGTAGAATCATTTAGATCTATGTTATAGGACGAAAAAAATATATATGGAAGGGAAGGAAGAGTTGCTTAACCCTTTCCCAAACGGAAAAAAATAGGGTGATCCACTTCAAAAACTACCACAATTGACAAAATGGATGATATTAAAGATGAGATTTGTGTAAAATATGGCATAGAAAATATTGAGACAAAAGGAGAAATTGCTGGTTGTCAACAGTTTCTTCTTTTGTTTCAATGTTTTCCCAAGCCTTTTCAATTAGGGACGTCAAAACCAGGTCTTGTTTGGGAAAGGGTTAATGTTTTCCTGAATTATTTCTTCCAGGGATGTATAAACTTGCATGGACAATTTTGGGCCAAGCCATTGAGCCGCTGGCCATTTGTTCTCAAAGATGGCCCCTTAATTTCAACCTATGAGCCAAAGTGTCCCACATTATATATTCTTGGGTGTAGAAATGACACATAAATATACACTGAAAGTCATGCAATTATAGTCTTTTGTCATGATTGGCATCCAGTAGAATACATGATGTATCCTGGCTTTTTGCCCAGATTTTTCTACCAGTAGACCTTTGGCAGTTCAATGAGCCAAAGTTCCAAATAAATTACTGAAGTGAACAAGGTTTTGTCTAGGAAAGGATTATTTTGGTGAATCATTTTAACAATATTTGTGTTATTCCAAAACTTTCAATTGTTAGCAAATGTAAACAGTAGAACCAGCTTATCATTTTAGTAACCAAGAAAACCGGTGGACAGATTTTGGCCACAGACGTTTTGGCCACAATATTTTACAAGGTAGGAGCTTTTGGCCAAATTTTCTTTAAGAAAATGGAATTGGACCAATTAAATTTATTTCGTAGTTGTACTTTTTAGCTCACCTGAGCACGAAGTGCTCAAGGTGAGCTATTGTGGTCGCTTTTTGTCCGTCGGCGTCTGTCCGTCTGTCCGTCCGTCTGTCCGTCCGTCCGTCCGTCCGTCTGTCCACAATTTGTTGTTACCACTCTCGCACCCACAAATATTGACCAATCTTAATCAAACTTGGTCAAAACATGTATGACCATAAGTCCTCGTATGAGTTCGATTTTGAGTCAGATCGGACCAGGAAGTCCAGAGTTATGTGCCCTTGAACGTCAAAAATGACTAGTTTTGACTTTGTTACCACTCTAGCATCTACAAATATTGACCAATCTTAACCAAACTTTGTCAAAACATGTATGACGATAAGTTCTTGGATGAGTTCGACTTTGGGTCAGATCGGATCAGGAAGTCCGTAGTTATGCGCCCTTGAATATCAAAAATCGCTAGTTTTTGACCTTGTTACCACTCTAGCATCTACAAATATTGACCAATCTTGACCAAACTTGGTCAAAACATGTATGACAATAAGCTCTTGGACGAGTTTGATTTTGGATCAGATCAGATCAGGAAGTCCGTAGTTATGCGCCCTTGAATATCAAAAATCGCTAGTTTTTTACTTTGTTACCACTCTAGCATCTACAAATATTGACCAATCTTGAACAAACTTGGTCAAAACATGTATGACAATAAGCTCTTGGACGAGTTTGATTTTGGATCAGATCAGATCAGGAAGTCCGGAGTTATGCGCCCTTGAATATCAAAAATAGCTTAGTTTCAACTTTGTTACCACTCTAGCATCTACAAATATTGACCAATCAAGACAAAACTTGGCTAGAATGTTGGTAACCATACAATAATGAATGAGTTCGATTTTCAGTGTCATTGAAGTAGGAAATTTTGAGTTATGTGCCCTTGAATTTGACAAATTTGCCATTTTCGACTTTGTTTACACTTTAGCATCTACATTTATTGACCGATAAAGACAAAACTTGGCTACAATGATGGTAACCATAAGATGCTGAATGAGTTAAATTTTCAGCTTGATCGGACCAAAAAACCTAGAGTTATTGGCCCTTGAATTTCACAAAATTGTTTTTTTCCACTTTATTTTCACACTAAAAAAAACACAAATATTGACCAATCAAGACACAACTTGGTCACAATTTAGGTGACCATGAGATCTTATATGTTTTCATTTTTCATATTGATCAGACTAGAAAAAAACAGAGTTTTGTGCCCTTGATGGTGACAAAATTACCGATTTCGTTGTTAATTTCAGTCAAACAGTAATTAATAAATATTGACCAATCAAAAAACAACTTGGACATAAGGTTGATGAGAATATCTTTATCAGAACAGAGTTATGTGCCCTGGATTATGACAAAATAGATGTTTTTTATCGACTTGGTTTTCACTTTAACAGCCACAAATATTGATTATTAAAGATTAAGAATGCTGTTTTCAGCTGGATCATAATCTCGCATCTTAAATTTCCTGTTCTTGTCTTTGAGGTACCTAGGTCATGTAAAAGGTGGGTCTTGTTCTGCATGGAGCAAGTTTCAAACTTCTATCAGGTGAGCGATCCAGGGCCATCTTGGCCCTCTTGTTGACATTTTGATGCTAAAATTGATGTACCGTTTTTTTTTTTTTTTTTTTTTTTTTTTAATTTGATGCTCTTGTTTACTCAATTTATACAGAAAATACTCTCCCTTTTGGCCAACAAAATATAAATAATTATATGTTTATATGAAAAATAGGATAATATATGAACTTTTTAACCATAAAATGAAATAGAATCTTCAGTATTTAAGAATGTAAAGAAAATGCAGGCCATATTGATGACATATAATTTTAAAAACTCTTTCTTTTGATACGCCCGAAGGGTCGTATTATGTTATGGCCCCGCTCGTCCGTCTGTCCGTCCGTCTGTCCGTCCGTCCGTTAGCAATTTCTTGTGTGCGCAACTCCTCCTACAGTTCTGATCGGAATTTGATCAAACTTGCCACAATTGATCTCCATGGTGTCTAGTTGTGCATTGCGCTTACGGAATTCGGATAACTATTTTCGTTCTTGAATTATCTGCCCTTGAATTAGAAAAAAATGCCCATTTTCTTGTGTGCGCAACTTCTCCTACAGTTTTGATCAGAATTTGATCAAACTTGCCACAATGAATCTCCATGGTGTCTAGTTGTGTACACCGCTTACAGAATTTAGATAACTGTTTTCGTTCTTGAATTATCTGCCCTTGAATTTAAGGGAAAATGCCCTTTTTCTCAAAAATGCCTATTTTCTCCTGTGTGTTACTTCTACAGTTTCAACCAGAATTTAATCAAACTAGCCACAATGAATCTCTATGGTGTCTTGTTGTGCAAACAAAATTTTGATAACTTTTCATGTTTGAATTATCTGCCCTTGAATTGAAAAAATGGCCAATTTTTACAGACAAGCCCCTCTCGGGCGTATATGCGCCGCTCTGCGAAGCTCTTGTTTTTTTTGAAGAAAGCATTGTTGACAATGAAGAAATTCTTGAAAATGCAATTTCTTGATTTTCCGCAATGCTTTCTTTTTTCATTGCGGAGCTTGGAAAGTTTATTTTTTTATGAAGGACACACTTTTAGATTGGTTAAATTTCAAAGTACTTGCTGAATACATTTTCTCAAAAGAGAACCACCCTACTTTTTTTATTTTTATCAAAGTAGGCAGAAAGAGCTATAGAATATAATAAAAATAAAGATATTTGTCTTTTTTATTCATGAATAACAAGATTTTTGAAGTTTTTGAAAAGATCTTGTACATCTTCATTTGAAATTCAATACCTCGATCTGACTTGAGCATCGGCGAAAATAATGGGGTACGACGAGTCTGTGGGCCGTTAAGGCCCTCAAAGATGGCCGACGTGCAAGAATTGATGGACATTATTTGCTAAGAAACTTGAAAATATGGTACGATTTCTTAACATTTCAAAGGATTTTTTACAAGATTTATCATTAAAGAGACGTTTGGCGAGTTGTAGCTCGAGATCGCATCGGTGAAAGTATCTAAACCATCGGATAACCCCCCTCGAAATTTCCCGCTTGACAAACTCGTTTTTATGCGAAAATGCGCAAAGAAAGCACTTTTTGCGCGTGAGCTGATCTTCAGGGGTACCCCCATTGAAGCAATTTTGTTGTCCCCAAATCTGGAGAATGTATCCCGATCGGGGTACAAATGAAGGAGTGTTTTCGGCTCAAATGTCACTCGATCGGGTGACGTCCCCCGATCGGGAGATTGTCTCCGTATTGGTGAATCTGCCCTAGCTGTCTGAGGCTTTTCCACATATCAATATTTTGAAATTTTCTGAACAATCGTTCAGGAATGTTATGAAGGCAATAGTGTGAAGGTAGTTGCAATAATGCAATCGAAACCATTTTGAATTTTGATCAAGTTAGTGGCTACAGTACGATATCGCAGCTAGTGTGAAGGTTGTCTCATGCGGGGGCTTGTCTTGTCTGTCAGTCTCATAATTCCAATGATAAATGTAGCCTGGAACCCCCTTGTATCGTATCGGTCTACAATCGCGACCCTCATGACTGTTTGCAAGGGCGGCACGAAATTCCCAAATCTACCCAAATCTACCCAAATCTACCCAAATCTTACCCAAATCTACCCAAATCTACCCAAATCTAACCCAAATCTACCCATATCTTACCCAAATCAAGCAAACTGTTCGATATATATTCCAGTTTTTAGTTACAGAAAAAAAGAAAACAAATGTTTCTTGACAATAATATCGTCGGTGTTAAAGCAAAACGTGATCAGTTTCTCAACATTTTGATTTTTAGATATTCGCCAAGGTCTCTTTAAGCGTGACAGGTCAGAGTGTTAAGGACATATTTCCGTATTGTGGCCCCAGATCTATTATGTGTCATGCACGGATCCTGATTTTTTTCCCTGTGTTTTCTGGGTGGCCGACTGCCTTGGCGCAAGAAAAACACAAATTCTCAAGTTCGAGTGAAGCACAACCTTGGGTCCACGTATTGGTGTAAATTATAAAAGCTGTGACAAATTACTCGATCTAATCCAGGTTGAGAAGTTTGTGATATCATCGTTACAACAGTTAATCCGATATGATTGTCAGAATAATTTAACCTTTTCCCCAAATGAAACCAGTTTTATGTGCCTTACAGAAAACAATAACAACAAAACAAAGACAAACTCTGAGGCAAGAGACCAAAATGCTGATAACCGGCATTTTCATATTTTGCCTCAATTTTGTCTTCGTTATATAAGAATTCTTACTTTGCTCAGGACAATTCTAGAACTACAATAGATCTAGATCTAATTCCACAAAATTTAATTTCCACAAATACAGAACATATGATCATATAAATTTCGGGAATATGTTCGAAATAGTCTCATTAGATTTGGGTAAGATTTGGGTAGATTTGGGTAGATTTGGGTTAGATTTGGGTAGATTTGGGTAGATTTGGGTAAGATTTGGGTAGATTTGGGTAGATTTGGGAGTTTCGTGCTGCCGGTTTGCAACCTTTTGCCGTTTTCGAACGAGTTTGCAACACAATCTCAAGTGTAAAACACATCATCATAACAAATCAATCCTTTAGCTAACATTATAATTCAAGTGAAACATACAGTCAATAATCGGTAAATCACATCAATTTTTTATGCCCTCGATAGGGAGGCATCATAAATTTGACTTGTCCGTCTGTCCGTCCATCCGTCCGTCCGTCATTCCGTCCAAAAACTTTAACATTGGCCATAACTTCCTTATTACTTAACATATTCGCTTCATACTTTACCACAACATTCCTTGGTACATTACCTTTCTGTAGGCACATACTTTGGTGACCTTGACCCCTGGATGACCTTGACCTTATGACGATCAAAGCGGTGTCGGGGGCATTGTCATCTTACAGTGACAGCTCTTGTTATCTGATAAAATTTTGTCATATTTATGAGGATACAATCGACTTTTGAACGCTGTTTGTTTCAAATATTCTTTTTGCGTAGATTTAAACAGTTGTTTGGTCTGCTTCCATTGTTATGCTTGCGGAGTGATATGGGCCGGATCCGCCCATGCCGGCAACTGTAATACGTTCGAGCCGATCTTGAGTAACAAAAAGAGCCGAGAATATTCTAATGTATTGGTCTACTTATCTAAAACTAATGACAGCTATGAAAATAAATAATTTTCATAACTCATACCATGTCTTCTTGTAAAATAACATTTTTACTTCTGTTATATCAAAAAATCGTTGTCAAAATCCAGGGATTTTGTTACCTGCGAGTCCCGAGTCCCTGACTCACATTTTTTTCTCAGGACTCATTGAAAAATATTCAGCGAGTCCCAGAATGCTAACATTTTCAATGTTTAATTGATATTGTCTTTCAAAGACTCCTATGTTTCAATATTGGACTCATGATAGTTTTGGGAACAAGTGGGTCCCAGGACTCTTCCGCATAAATTTGTAACAAAATCACTGAAAATCCCATTTCTATCAGGGGTCTTGCTACCAAATTTTGTTTGGGGCCAGGGTCCAGTGAAATTGGGAAAAATAGCGATGTTTTTACCTAAATTGGGAAAACTAAAACAAGTTTGTATTCATACTGTCACTCAGTTTCAGCTGCAAATTAGACTGTAGTGATGTAAAATGCATTTGTACATACTCTTGTTTGAATCTACTCTAAACCTGTCTTCAAATTGTTTGTAAATGAAGATGAGGTCTTAACATTGGGCATTCTGGGTCCTCATTGGGAATTTTCACCAGAGAATTGGGAAAAAAAGATACTCTTTGCCATTGGGAATGGGGCCCAATAACGGCCCCAAATTTTGGCAAACAAGACCCCTGTCTATAGTACAAAAATGTCAAAAATCGGCAGCCATGTCAAATCCGGTGAATAATGGCGTCACCCCTTCATATAAGTGCATTGTGATTGAATGTTGAAAAAGTTTAAATAATGACTGACAAACAGCATCAAAAAGTATTTAAATTGAATCCTCAGTTTCTTTTTGACAAATAGGTGTACACACTTTTTGAAAATAACAAAGTTTCAATGCTTTATCTTTATATCACTTTTAACAATGGCTACCTGTTTAAATTAACCAAAATCTTCCATTCGTCAGTTCAGTTTTAAAATGTTTGAATAATTATTACCTGATGAACAGATATTTCATAAAATCGGTGCTAGAAAGATTCAGTGACCTAGTTGTTAATGTAAATAATCAGAAGGTTGCTCTACATCCACTGCATCATGAGATTTGCAAATAGACCGATACAGTTGATAGACCGATACAATGGAGTGGTAGTATGCTCTAATGCAAACCTTTTTCAATTTTAGATTTGGTTGCAAAAATTCCTCGGCTGATTGGGGCTGAGAACTAACTAACTAACCTCACTATTCAGTGATTTTTTTCCTTAAAAAAAGGGTTGTTATTGGGCCCCTTCCCCTTCCCCTCCTTGAACTAGATTTTTTTGTTGCAAAGAAAAATCCAGATCATATTTTAATTCTAACTATCTCTAGTAATTCTAATTGTTGTTTGAATGTCCCAAAATGATATACAAGCAAGTAAAATGCATTTATAACACTGTACTAGAGAGTGTAAGCATGTATTTGAATTTCCCTTTTTTGGGCATTCACGCGAAAATTTTCCCCCACCTATAATGGGCCCTGACCTCCTTCCCCCAACATTAAAAATAAACACTGCTATTTATTACAATGGAGTAAAATAAGCACAGGGGTTTCATTAAGAGGCGGGGAGCGGGGATTTCACCCTCCTATTTGACTGAAATTGAGTACAATCCCCCCGCTACTTTTGAAAATTTTGTATGGGGTTAATAGGAAATACATAGAAAATCCCCTGCATACTTTAGCTCCTGGCCCAGGTGGCCAAAAAGTTATTGAAACCCCTGAAGTAAAGTCAAACTTCAAAACAAACATAGCCAGATATTTTATTTCTATCATTAGGTGTTGTAACACAGAATAAACATTGACTAGAGAAGAGGAAGTGTTGTGTAAGAAGAATGGGTGGTCCAGACATGGAGGCAATACGAGACATCCCGGGCTACAAGGTCATCCTGAAGACGGTCCTCAAAACGCAGATACAGCAACTGGTAATGCTCTACTTACATTCTTAACCCTCTTCCAAACAAGACCTGGTTTTGACGCCCCTTCTAGAAATTGTTTTGGAAAACATTGAGACAAAAGAAGAAACTGCTGATAATCAGCAGTTTCTCCTTTTGCCACAATGTTTTCTGTGCTATATTTGACGAAACTTGTGTTGTGAAGAATGGGTGGTCCAGACATGGAGGCAATACGAGACATTCCAGGTTACAAGGTTATCCTGAAGACGGTCCTCAAAACACAGATACAGCAACTGGTCAGTCTCTATTTAAAATTTCTATACTTATTTTCTAACTTAAGTTATTGTGCAACAGTGGAAAAATAAACTTACATTCAAATATATCGTCGTTGTAAATGCAAAACCTCATATCTCGATTTCGGAAAATTTTAAAGTGTAATAACTTTTCCCAAACTGAAATGTTTTACTTGAAATTTGGACATATTGTTCAGTGTTCACAAATAATGTGTCATTAATACTGACTAGTATAAATATCTCAAGCCCTGCAAGAACTGTCTTAACCCTTTCCCAAACAAGACCTGGTTTTGACGTCCCTAAGATTATGGGAAAATATTGAGACAAAAGAAGAAACTGCTGATAACCAGCAGTTTCTCCTTTTGCCTCAATATTTTCTGTGCAATATTTCAGAAATTTTTTATCTTTATCAACATTTATTTTGCCATTTGTAGCAGTTTCAAATTGGATCACCCTAAAATTATGTTGTTTGGGAAAGGGTTAACTGGGCACACAAGTTGGTACTTTGGAAATAGCAAAAATCGACATACAAGGTTTTGCATTTACACTGACGATATGAAAATGATTAAGGAAGTATATGAGGGGTCTGTCTTTAGTAAAACATGACCAAGTAAGTATAGAAACAGCTGTTACATCTGGGCCTACAAAATGCATGTCAAAGGACAAACTGCATCAAATTGTCAATTCACATGCTTACATGTACTCACAATATTAAGTATCAAGTTGATAGAAATGTGTCACCTTCAAGTTGATATAGATGCATGTTATATGCATGTGGACTAAAATGGTGAATGTGATGCTGTATAAGTTTAAATTCTTTCCCAGACTACATATGTACTACCAAAGCATAGAAGACAAGTTTTTTTGTCTTAACTATTTTTCAAGTCTTTTCTATTACTAAGGATGTCAATACAAGGTAAAAGTTGTTTTGATAGTATTATGGTTGATACTAAGGGCTACAGATAAGTGGGGGTGAAGACATTCTAACTTTGTTATCTTAATTCCAAACCCTACGTGACGATTCAAATGAGTACCCACAACATAGGGTTTGATGAACAATAACAGAAAAATTGCAGTTTGAAAAGTCATCACCGGCTCTTATCTGGAGCTCTTTAAATATAGCTTGATGTTGTTTCAGGTGGAACAGTTAGCTAGTTATACGGACGAGGAATCTGTTATACTGACAGCTAGCGTGTCAGACGGTACACTCAGTCATCTCGGATCGGACTCCGGGAAATTCTTTCTCAAAGATCATGAAGACATCAAATCACAGTTTCTCGGCTTCTGTCTCAAAAGTAAGACATCTTATTTCTTGAAGAAGTAAAAGGTTAAATTATGATCATATCTTGTTAATTGTTATAGATCTACTTTTGAAGTTTGGGAAATTTTGAAATTACTTGTACATTGTATCTCCTTGTTACACCACAGAATGTCACTTGTGGTTGTTTTAAATTTAATTGACATAACTGTCCTACATTTATGAATGACTTTGGATGAAATTTGTACAGAACTGAATGTTCCGAGTCACTTGATGATACAAAAAAGTGGGGTATATTGTGACTGGCGCTCTTGCGCTTCTTTTCTATCCATGTTTTAACAATACCTTTTATCGGCCAGAAGGGCTGTATAATGTCATGGCCCTGGTTGTCTGTCCATCCCTGCAGCTTCTAATGATCAACAGTTTTAATTGATGGAACTTACCAGAATGAGTCTTCATGGTGTTTAGTTGACTTGTGCATGCCATTAAATTCAATGAAATTCAGATAACTCTTGTCTTTGTTGAATTATATGCCTTTGAATTGAACGAAATGCACAACTTCACTGACAAGCCCCTCTTAACCATATACATACACACACTGTAAGAAGGATTGTTATATATAGGATGATGTACAATGTATTTCAGGATACCATGCAAGAAGGATTGAGGAGCAGCAGATTTCTACACCAGTCAGTCAGCCCTGGTCACCACAGTTAGCTCACAACTCCTCTCTCACACAGGAATCTACAAACATTAACCGTAAACGATCAATTACCAAAACCATACCAGGTCATTCAGCTTTAAAAAGTGTGAGACATGAACCGTACCCAACTCAAAAACCAGCAAGGAGAAATTCTGAAGGTGTTGTAGATAACTTTAACCCAGTGTTGGAAGCTTCATCATTCTCCATTAAAGATGAAGCAGATCCTACTAGAAATATTGATAATGACACAACAAGTAGTCAGACAGTTAATACTTGTGATGGTGAATCTAATAACCACATGGATCCTAATGTTAATGTGAAACTTGAGGCTGATGAAGACCTGGAGATTACAGGGGTAGAGTTTAGTATGAACCCCGCTACGTCAGATACCTCACTGCAGTATGATAGTAGTCATAGTACACAGTGGGGTGGTGGTGGTGACAGTCAGGATAGGTTAAACAGCTCACTCGGGTATGAGTCTGCAGCTACCACGGGCAGTATGGACGACTCACAGCCACAACCTCTGTACAGTAAGTCTTGTTTTCATACTTTCAACACTTTCCCAAACGACAAATTTTCGGGTTGTCCAATTCGAAAGCTGCTGCAGACAACAAAATGGATTAAAATTAATGTTAATCCAGCTTAGATATGTGTACAAGATAGTCAAGAAAACATTGAGGCAAAAGGAGAAAGTGCTGATTATCAGCACTTTCTTCTTTTGCCTTATTGTTTTCCTAAGTCTCATCTTTTAAGGATGTCAAAACCATGTCTTGTTTGGGAAAGGGTTAAAAACTTTATCAGATAAGACAAGGTAAAGACATTCTAAATTCTGTAGTTCAAATTCAAACCCTAAGTTGTGGATCTAATGATTCCAATGAGTACCAATAGTATAAGGTTTGATGCAGGGTGTTCCCTGGACATATGCAGGGTTTACCCTTGACATAAGAATTTAGTGGTCATAGTAACAGGGTTGGCAATCGACCGGTCAATATGAGTATTGACCGGGCCGGCGGTCAATACTGGTTTTAACCGGTCAATACTGGTCAATACTGGTCGATTGGTGGTCAATTGGTCAATTGAAATGGTTGGTTGGAAAATACTCATGTATCCTACTTAATAGACCCTACATAATATAAGAATATCACTGCAAATTAGATGTTGAGATTCTGACTTTCTGTTGTTCAAGACTCTAAAAAAAACAAAGTTACAAAACCAAAATGTAAATGGCTATTTCAAAGAGGTCTGTTTCATGAATCAGTAAACTTTTCAATTATTCTCATCAATTTTCAGTTCAGGTTGTTCTAGTTCAATATATACATTGCCATGTAAAGACGAAGAGAAAAAAAGAGAAGAAAAGAGAAGTGTAATAAGAAAGGGTTTAAAAGTGCCCATCAAAATCATGAAAAGCAATCAAACAAACAAACATTGACTCGATCAAAATTTGACTGTACAAAAATGACAAACTACTTCAAAGAGTACTGCTGGTTCAAATTATGGATATTGTTAGCCAACACATCAAAGAGGATGACCTAATCTTAATAACAGTAATTGCCTTTTGACAAACAATTAAGAATGGCCAATCAAAACTGTCAAAATACTGGACCTGTCACTCAAACCTATGGAAAGTGTGTCCAGCTTGTAAGGTTGACCAATGAGAGGGGCTGAAATATATGGGTCGTGAAACTGACACCTTTGTTTATTCAGATGTGTGAAAGTGTGATCATTCTGCTATCTGTTATTGGTCAGTTAACTGGACATTACTGGACATTTAATCTAAGTGTCAAAACAAGAGTAACTGTTGTGTTGAAATAAAGCCAAAGGACCCTATCTGGTCAAAAGCCACCTGATGAGTACCCTTGACAGGTTATAACTGTCAATTTTTCAATTTCAAGAATATAAATGATAAATCTGAAAACAAAAAGAATAAATTACCAATAAAGTTTTTTTAATTGACCATCAGAATTTTTTCAATTGACCATTAAAAATGTTCAATTGACCATTAAAATTTTTCAGTTGACCACCAATCGACCACCAATTGACCATTAGATTTTCTCAATCCACCACCAATCGACCACCAATTGACCACTTGGAGTATTGACCGGGGCGGCTTTAACCGGTTGAAACCGCCCGGTTAATACCGGGTGACCGGTCGATTGCCAACCCTGCATAGTAATGCTCTTGCCTTAAAAGTAAGGGGTCACTTCTTCAATCTTGTGGGTCAAATTTCATTAAGGCTCGAGGTCTCAAGTACAATGTATTATACAAAATTTTGCAGATTAAAATTTGTGTCATTAGTGAGCCTCGGGTAAATTTTAAAGGGGTCATCTGCTTTGAAATTGCAACAATTACGCAAGATTTTTGTGTCATGGAAAACCCTGTTGATGAAAAATAATTGATTGATTGCATTTTGAAAAAAATCATTACCTCCCCTCTTATCTGTAGCTCTGAATTAGAAACATTTTGTGATCACCCAATGTCCGCTCTACAGTGTCAAGATTATTGTTCTTTATTATTACTCTACCTTTGAACAGTACTGTCTGAGTTGATACCAGTGTAATGTCCATCCTTTCTCGAATTTTGACTTTTTTGGCATATATGTCTTAGATTTTTCAGTGATTTATTTTAACTACAAGGGTTGGAAATGTGTTACTCGCAGCTTCTGACCTGTTACAAACTGACTTCTGGCAACTATTTGTAAGCTCCTGTATTGAAAGATCTGAGGCATATTGTACTTGTGTCAGATTCAGTATGTCTGTCCAAAAAGTTACCATTGGCCATTTCAGGGGTATTCATGTTGCACAAACACATCTTGGTTTTCATAGTTTCAAAAAAACTTAACTTTTTCTCAGTTTTTGCATCTTTCATATTTCACCTATGGATACCTCACACCTTGACCTTGAGACCATGACCAAATGACCTTGACCTTAAAGATTGACCCGTTTTGTGACAAGCTTTTGTTTAGCCATTCTATTTCTTCAGCATACAACTCAAGTTAACTTCTTGTGTATTCAGCAGATATTGAGCAAGCTTGGTTTGGGTAAACGTTTGGCATTTTGAATATTTTCAGATAAAATATCCAAACTTTGGTACTGTCCTGTGTGTGGAAAAACTGACAAAAAGCGTCAAAATGCCTGTATTCATCTGCGGATACATACTGGTGTGAAGCCTTATTTATGTAGACTGTGTGATCGACGCTTTACACAGAGACATCATCTTGTTGGACATCTTACATCACTACATTATACAGAGTTTATGGCTGATTCTTCATTAATCTGTGTTAAACACTGATGTGACATATTTATGTAGACTGTGCGATAGACGCTTTACACAGAGACATCATCTTGTTGGACATCTTACATCACTACATTATACAGAGTTTATGGCTGATTCTTCATTAATCTGTGTTAAACACTGATGTGACATATTTATGTAGACTGTGCGATAGACGCTTTACACAGAGACATCATCTTGTCGGACATCTTACATCACTACATTATACAGAGTTTATGGCTGATTCTTCATTACTCTGTGTTAAACACTCATAACTACATGTGATAAAGTGAAGAGCACAATAAATTTGATACAGTGTTATATTGTCAATGAATGAAGTAACAAAAAGGACAAAAATTAATGCCACAAGTGAGACGCAGCCTTAACAACAGCTCTTCTCTAGTACGTGTTTTAAAGTATTGGTTACATAAAACAATAAAAACTGTCAGCATTTTTCCTGGATCTGGGTTATTGTAGTTGGATTGCACATTCATTCTATACGACTCTTGTCCTTAGTGAATTTAAGTCCAAGTGTCCTTTGAGTTTCTTATTATTGTAAGTCATGGTCACAATCTATGTCTGAAGGTGACATTTGTTTGAAAATCATATTGCACTGCATTTTTTGATCGATTTCAATTTTTTTTTTCACAACTGTACAACTGTTAAGTACATGGATCTCAAGGAGAATGTCACAATGTCTATTCTTTATATGAAAATGTCTGATTCTGTTGAAACTTTTGTCCGTGTATATTTTGCTTCAGAACCTGGCATTTCCTTTACATTTTACTATGATTTTGGACATCTTTAGATCTGTTTGTTAGTCAGGTCTTAGAGAGTCTGTTTAATTGCTTTCAGAGTTGACCTTTTTGTATGTCACACAGCAGTGTCATTTGGTTAATATCTGTGTATGTAGAAGTCAAGAGGGTTTGCTTAGAATACATGTATGCATTTATCATTGAAATTAAAAATAATTTCCCATAATTGGTTCATCTTGAAGACTTTTAAATTCCAAACTTGTATAAGTGAAAACCGCTGTCCGCCAAAATTTTTGCATCCTTGACTTGTGTGTTGCTGTATAACCTTTCTGCTTAAATGATAAAATAGACAGCAGTTTTGGTAAAGGTTCTACACTCCAAGTATGAAAGCTGTTTGAAGAAATATACATGTATATGAAATTGCCTAAAGCCTTAAAAGAATTGTCGGATGTCATGTCTTTCACCAGGATGATTATCTTTTTAGCTCACCTGAGCACGAAGTGCTCGAGGGGAGCTATTGTGGTCACTCACCGTCCGTCGTCCGTCTGTCCGTCTGTCTGTCTGTCCGTCTGTCCGTCCACAATTTCTTCAAACATCTTCTTCTCCAAAACTAACAGGCCAATTTTGACCAAACTTGGCAGGAATGTTCCTTGAGTGACCCTTCTCAAAACTTGTTCGCGGATTTTTGATTCGTCAAAAAATGTGGGCGTGGCAGGGCGGGGTTTATTGCACTTAGAGAAATCCTAAGAAAATTCTTTAAAAATCAACCATTTATCCAATTTGAACCAAACTTGGCAGAATTGTTCCTTGAGTGACCCTTCTCAAAACTTGTTCTCAGATTTTTGATTCGTCAAAAAACGTGGCCGTGGCAGGGAGAAAGGGGCTTATCAGACTTAGAAAAATCATAAGAAAATTCTTTAAAAATCAACCATTGGGCCAATTTGAACCAGACTTTGCAGGGATGTGCCTTAAGCCATTCTTTTTAAAATTTGTTTACAAATATTTTCATTTGTAAAAAATTGTGGCCGTGGCAGGGAGAAAGGGGCTTATCAGACTTAGAGAAATCATAAGAAAATTCTTTAAAAATCAACCATAGGGCCTATTTGAAGCAGACTTTGCAGGAATGTTCTTTGAGTCTCTCTTTTCAAAATTGATTCACAAATTTTTACATTTGTCAAAAAATGAGGGCGTGGCAGGGAGGAAGGGGCTTATCAGCCTTAGAGAAATCCTAAGAAAATTCTTTAAAAATCAACCAATGGGCCAATTTGAACCAAGCTTTGCAGAATTGTTCCTTGAGTGACCCTTTTTAATATTTGTTCATAAATTTATAGTTTCGTCAAAAAATGTGGGTGTGGCAGGGCGGGGCTTATCTAACCAAGAGAAATTGTTAAAAAATTCTTCAAAATCTTCTTCTCCTTAACCATAGGGCCAATTAAAACCAAATTTGGCAGGAATGTTCCTTGGGTGACCCTTCTTAAGATTTGTTCGCGGATTTTTTATTCATCCAAAATTGTGGGCGTGGCAGGTCAGCATTTACCGGACTTGGAGAAATCATAAGAAAATTCTTTCAAAATCAACCATTGGCCCAATTTGAACCACACTTGGCAGAAATGTTCCTTGGGTGACTCTTTTCAAAATTTGTTCTCAAATTTTTTATTCGTCAAAAAAATGGGTGTGTCTTAAACTTCTTTCAGGTGAGCAATATAGGGCCATTCTGGCCCTCTTGTTATGGATAACAACATGTTAATCTGACATTGGTTGCAGACAAAACATCCTGTTAGAAGTAAAAACAAATGTGTATGTACTAGTACTTAACCCTTTCCTAATTAACAAAATATTAATGTTGTCTAATTTGAAAGCTGTTGCAGACTACAAAATGGATGTGGAAAAAGATGGGCTTTTGGTACAATATAGCATGGAAAATATTGAGGCAAAAGAAAAACATGCTGAGAATCAGCATTTTCTTCTTTTGCCTCAATGTTTACCCAAGCCTTTTATATCAGGGACGTGAAAACCAGGTCTTGTCTGGGAAAGGGTTAAAACACCAAGTATAAAGAAGAAAATGCTGTTAATTGAATTTGTTTTTCCTATCACTGAAAACATTGAGAATAAAGAAGAAAATGATGGTCATCAACATTTTCATCTTTACTTTCAATGCTTTCCATAGTGTTCTCATTAGGAAAGTAAAAGACCCCCCCCCCCCCCCCCCCCAAAAAAAAAAAAAAAAAAAAAAAAAAAAAAAAAAAAAAAAAAAGATTGTTTAGGTAAGGATTTGAATTAAGACCATTTGGCTTGATTCTAAGATGAATTGAAAGTAAAGTTCAATAAGTGTATGAAGGGATTCACTTTCTCTTGTTGTTTAACCCTTTCTCAAACAGCTAAATTTTAGGTTTGTCCAAATCAAAAGCTGCTTCAGAGGTCAAAAAGAATGTTGATGGACTTACATACAATATATATGGTAAAGAAAATATTGAGACAAAATGAAAAAAATCATGGTTATCAGAATTTTCTTCCACTGTTTCAATTTTTCCCCAGAGTGAGACCCTTTCTTATGGGGACGTCAATCAGGTCATGTTTGGGAAAAGTTTAACAGGATCATCCAGTGAATAAGACCAACAGCTGTTTTCAAAAACTTGCACTATATGACGACCAGCATCCTTTCATTTTTATCATATCAATAAACACGCATATAGAAATATTTCATGTGCTTCTGTTTGTTTGTCTTTTGTGTTTAAATTGATATATTCCAAACAGTAACATTTTAGACTTGTCCAGTTTGGACAATGATTTATGTCAAAAACAGAAAAAGTGATTGTTATATCATAAAATTAAAGCTGTTGCAAATGACAAAGTAGAAGAAGATGAAGAAAGAATTTATGTATGATGTAGAAAATATTGAGGCAAAAGGAGAAAATGCTCATTATCAGCATTTCCTTCATTTGACTCAATGTTCTCCCAAACATTTTCTTATAGTAATATCAAACCCAATTTTGTATGGGTAAAGGTTGATATGCATTCCGCTTATTCAGATTACTTGAATCATTCAAAACACTAAAAAAACAAACAATAAAATTGTTAAATTTTGATTTGTTGTTAAGAATGAAAGACCTTTTATTGTCCAAAATGAGCAAATGACAGGGTTTCCATTAGGACAAGAATCCCAAGAGTCAATGACCCTTGAGGCCTAAATCCCAAGAGTCAAAATGAAGCACGATAAAAATCAAACCGTAATCGATTGATGAAGGGGTGGGGGGGGGGCAATGTTAAGATATGTTCTTCACTCTTTAGAGTTCATTGTAACATTCTCCCAAACTTAACAAGGTTAAACTGCTTTTGAAAATATTGGTGAAAAGGAAAAAAATGCTGATTTATATGAAAATGTAAGGAAATGTTTCAATAAGATTAAAGTGCTTATTTTAAGAGTAAATGTAACACCTTTAGAGTGATGAGAAGGGATATTGACTTTTCAAAAAGCATTGTTGTTATCAAACCCTATGTTGAAGGTACTCATTGTAATCGACTCATTGATACTATTCAAATGAGTCCCACAAGATGGGGTTTGGATTTGAAATTAAAGGTTGGGAATGCATTTGCCCCCATTTTACACCCCCCCCCCTTATTAAAAAAATTAGTACAAGATTGAAGTCTTGTGTAAACTGGTAGAAATCAAATTCTTGATATTGAAAAACTGATATTTTTCATTTATGCCAAGGAAATTTCGTAGAAAAATATTTATCTTTGATAAAGAGCACCTTTAAATTTTCCTTTGATAATGTTCTGTCTAAACCACGAAAACCCATGACAATTATGATATCTGATCATTTTCCCTTTTCTTGAAGAAGTAAGAAAACTTAACATAATTGCTACAGGTACGAGGGATTTTGTTTGATATTCAGTGATAATGTAGACTAATCAGAATTTCATGGCCGTCACCGAGAGCTACCTGTTGATTGATGACAAACTTCCTCATAGTTCTTGGTATTTTTAGAAACAGATTGTGTATTTTATTGCCACACAGCTACTTCAAATCAAATTAAAGACTGTGACAAATTAATTAATGGATTTACGACTGATAATCCGCATGCATCACTGATGTCAAATTAACACTTTACACACGACTGGCAAATCAGCGAAAGATTGCGTAACACAGATTATCGATTTTTTACTGCTCTGAACTAAAGGTGTGACCTGGATAATAGGTCAATTAGTAGTTATCCCTTGATCTTGAATGGTGGGTGACGCATGGATCGTAAAAATCAAGAGTCAGAATGATGCATCAGTTGAAATTTCTGAGAGTCAAATTGGGGTCATTTTCATTTTTCATGCGTCAAAACCCGAGCTCCCGGGTCAAACGGAAACCCTGAAATGAGTGGTACTAAATGAGTGTATACTCAATAAGAAAATGAGTACACACTCAAGTAGTAAATGAGTACATACTCAATTTATAATTTACTGCATACCTAATGAGTGCAAAATAGATAAGAGTATACTGGTGCTCAATTAGTCAATTGGTACATACCAAATCATAATGAGTGAAAAACAAATGAGAACATACTCAGTTGGTAGATGAGTGCATACTAAATGAGTTCAAAGTGAATGAGAGCATACTGAATAAGTAAATTGGTGCATACTAAATGAGTTAAAAATGAATTAGAGTAAACTCAGTAAGTAAATGGTCGCATACTAAATAGTTGGAAAGTAAATGAATTATGAGAGGTCACACAAACTAATAGACCTATATTATTTTCACCACAATAAAAGTACAGTTTATCTTTCACAATGAAGCATTATTAGCTCACCTGAGCACGAAGTGCTCGAGGTGAGTTATTGTGGTCACTTTTTGTCCGGCGTCTGTCCGTCTGTCCGTCAACATTTGGGGTTTTTACTCTCTAGCATCCACAAAAGTTAGGCATTCTTGATCAAACTTGGCCAAAACAAGTACGATCATAAGTTCTCGGACAAGTTCGATTATGGGCCTGATCGGACCAGAAAGTGCGTAGTTATCTGCCCTTGAATGTCAAAAAATGCTGTTTTTAAGTATGTTTACACTCTGGAATCTACAATTATTGATCAATCAAGAAAAACTTGGACATAATGTTGGGGACCATAAGATCTTGGATGAGTGCAATTTTCAGTCTGATCTGACTAGAAAGATGAGAGTTATGCGCCCTTGAATTGGGCAAAATTGTCACTTTTGGCTGTTTTCAACCTCGTGTTAATCTAAGGGAAGTAACACTTGACACTACTTTCCTTTAGTATAAGTAGTTATCTTGTTTGGTAGAGGATATAAATAGATTTACACTCTAAAATCTACAGTTATTAATCAATCATGACAAAACTTGGACACAATGTTGGGGACTATAAGATCTCAGATGAGTTTGATTTTCAGTCTGATCTGATCAGAAAGTCAAGAGTAACGTGCCCTTGAATTGGACAAAATTGCCATTTTCGGCTGTTTTCAACCTTTGTTTACACTCTAGAATCTACAATTATTAATTAATCAAGACAAAACTTGGACACAATGTTTTGGATCATAAGATCTCGGATGAGATAGATTTTCAGTCTGATCTGACGAGAAAGTCAAGAGTTACTTGCCCTTGAATTTGACAAAATTGCCATTTTCGGCTGTTTTCAACCTTGTTTACACTATGGAATTTACAATTATTAATCAATCAAGACAAAACTTGGACACAATGTTTTGGACCATAAGATCTGGGATTAGTTTAATTTTCAGTTTGATCTGATCAGAAAGTCAAGAGTTATGTGCCCTTGAATTTGACAAAATTGCCGTCTTTTACTGTTTTCGACTTCGTTTACACTTTAGAATCTACAATTATTGACCAATCAAGACAAATCTTGGACACAATGTTGGAGACTATAAGATCTCGAATAAGATCAATTTTCAGTTTGATCTGATTAGAAAGTAAAGAGTTATGTGCCCTTGAATATGTTTAAATTGCAGTTTTTGGCTGTTTTTGACCTTGTTTACACTCTGGAATCTACAATTATGAATCAATCTAGACAAAACTTGGACACAATATTAGAGACCATAAGATCTGGGATTAGTTTGATTTTCAGTCTTATCTGATCAGAAAGTCGAGAGTTATGTGCCCTTGAATTTGATAAGATTGCTGTTTTTGGCTGTTTTCCACCTTGTTTTTATACTCTAGAATCTACAATTATTTATCAATCAAGACAAAACTTGGATACAATGTTTGGCACCATAATTCAGATCACGGATGAGTTAGATTTTCACAACCTTATTAACCATAAGTTCTTTTTCAGTCTTAAAGTAATAAATATGAATTGAATTGAACAAAAGTGTTGCTCATATCATTTTGGTTCAGGTGAGCGATATAGTACCATCATGGTCCTCTTGTATAAATTTAGATCATAGACTCCCAACTGAACTGATTGTATACATGTATATAGAGGATAATAGCCAGTGTAAGGTGTAGAACATAGATGCACAGCTGTAGATAACAAGGAGTGAAGCCAATTCAATTCTATCAGTAAGCTTTTGTCATTGGAACTCAGTTGTATTGTCTAAAAAAATAAGATTACTCGTAGAAAGCATACAGTTTGACTTTGTGCACCAAGTAATAATAAATTGTCAGCTATGTTTTTAAATGCCATAACTACAGCAGTTGTAGTTATTACATTTTCGAACTTAGTCAACTATATTTTGGTTTTGAATCACTCCCTGTTATCTACAGCTGTAGCCTCTGTTGAATGACTGACTGTTTATCCTCTATATTACAGATTTTCGCCAAGTGGACGGGAAGTTTGTGTGTCCGGTATGCGGTAAAACTGCGTCCACAAGACAGAACATCATGACCCATTACCGTGTACATACTGGAGATCGACCCTACCAGTGTTCTATATGTAGTAAACGCTTCAGGCAGCCATGTCATCTTAAATCACATATGATTATACATTACACAGCTAAAATTAAAAGTCAATAATGTAGCAGGTCAGTGTTCTATATGTCATAAACGCTTCAGGCAGCCCTGCCACCTTAAATCACACATGATTATACATTACACAGCTAAAATAAAGAGTAAATAATGTAGCAGGTCAGTGTTTATGGGTGTGTCCTTTTGTAACTTACTGAAGCGTGGCCTGGAGAGCTAAGATTAGTTGGTAATTAGTTGGTAATATGTCAGATTCTGTCAATCAAGGGGTGGAGAGTTAAAATCCCCGGCTTGGTCAATATCTATTCTAACATTTGACAAATGTAAATTATCTCTTACCAATGGATGTGTATTATCTATGTGAAAGAGCAGCTGGAGGCTCTAATTGGATATTGTGGTAGTACTGTTAAGGAACCCACTGATAGGTGCTCCAGCCACCATGATATGACCATAGCAGTAGCCTATAAAGAGGAGTTAAACCCCAATCAATCAGACTTGCTGGAAATACTCTATGGATCATTTTAAAATGGTCAAAAATCCATTTTAGGCCCTGGAAAATTTGGTATGTAACTTTCTTTCAATATCTCTGTTCCTTCCATGCAACATGGTCTTCCCCAAGGTCATCCGTTAATACTTGTGATAATCAACCCTTAACATGAAAAATCAACAGTTTAGAAAAATAGCTATTTCGGGGGCATTGTTATCCACACACATAATAAATGGTACCATTTTTCTGCTTTTAGTTTTACAATATTAGCTCTCTCTTTGTCAAACCCACATGAAATATTTGGTAAGTCACCACGTAAATGTAGACGACTTGGGTATATAAGAACGTGAACAATCTATTTGAAAATACTGAAAAATGGGCATTACTGACAATTTTCTTGTTGTTGCTAATAAGGTCAAAATATTATCTCTCTTTTTGTCAAACAGCTCTTTCCACAAGTTTCAAGTCACAGAGATTTGATTCAGGATTCAATTATACGCTCATCTCAAGTAACTAACTTATTAGATGTTATGACTTTAATCTAACATCTAGCCACTAACCCAATTTTCATGGTCTGGGAAAAATTTTCTTTTTTGGCTCATAAGGAAAGCTTTACTTCCCTGTTAGATATTCATTGGAAAACGAGGGGTAATAGAAAAGAGGCCTGAACAACAATGGCTATTTCTTGAACAATAACCTGTAATGCAATTAATAGAATGCAGTCAGGTGAGCGATTAAGGTAGACCATGTTATTTGAAAATGTTAATGCCACTTTCAATTAAATAAATTTGTGAAAAAATTGTTTGTGTGTGTAGATGTAAACATGCAGTCTGGCGAATCTGCTAGTATTTTTATGGCCAAGTGCAAATAAGAGTACATTTTCTTGTCTCCAACATAAAATCATACAAATATGAAAGACAGAAAGATTGACAACCCTTTGATATTAATTACTGGAAAGGATACATTGTGATGGACTTGTGTTGAAAATTTCAAGTGAATCGGATGATTTGTTCAAAAGTTATGACAGATTGAAAATGCAAAATTGACCAAAAAAGGCTGTTTTTTGTGTGACATTCATTAAAAGGCTATTTTAAATATCTGAATTACTCAAATTTGGTAGTTGAATGATATAATTTTTGCATGTGTGTATCATCGTTATACATATGAGTAGTCATAACATCAACTGATTTAACTTGAAAGTTTAATGTTTTGAAATTGTGACATTTTTTCCAAATATGTCCAGTTGTCTCCAAAATTCAAAATTTTGGGTCTACCATCTTAAAAGATCTCAAACATAAAGAAACAGCAATATTAAATAAGCTAAAATGGCTTTAAAGGATGTGAGAAAGATATGAGCTTATTTTACAATAACTTTTTTTGTTCCATATGCATGTCACTTGGCTTGCTTGTAACATATGCAATGAACAAAAATTTGTCCCAACCATAACGGTTGATACGGTACCCTTGTTTATTAGTTCCATATTCCTTACACAGAGGCTTTGAACGTTTAAGTTGCTTTGCATTATTTCCCTGAAATCCTATAATACCTTTTGCGTGTTAGTTCTACTTTCAACTCCTAAGTAGGAATGACCAATAGAGCCAAATCCATGATGTCCCAACCATAACGGTTTTTGTCCCAACCATAACGGCCATGTTTTCAACCAGCGTCACTCATTCCACATCTTTTAAAGTGAAATCTTTATATTATTTAGGTAATTTACAGTGAAAAAAGTTACAAAAGGTTGTTGACATAGTAAAGATTTTTAGTAATTTTCAAATTTACATCACTTTTCTTATGTTTATTGGAGGAAATTTGTTTTTATTTCAAAACTAGTGTTTGATTATTTGAGAAAGACTCATTTTATGTTATTGTATTATTTTCTAAATGAAAAGAAGTGCATTTGTGTTGCTGTGCATTATATAATCCTGAGTAACAGTAGGTTCTATAAGTAAAGTAGCTATCGTTATGGTTGGGACATTTTTGTTAAATCCTATCTTTACCAATTAATATGTAGTACATGCTTGTCTTTGGTTTAATATGGAGAAATTGTCATTAAATTGAACTTTTGGAGGGTCTTACAGACCAAAATTCCAAATAAGAGGGCCAAGATGGCCTTTAATCTCTCACCTTAGTGATTAAGCCATATGCGACCAGCAAAATTTCAAAGCCTGATTTTTTTGCATATTTAAGTCCTATAAAATATATTCTAAATGTAAAATGTGGGATTTTATTATAAAAGAGGCTTTTTTTACTGCATAGTTATAATTTTGAATAATTCTAGTAAAGATTCATGAGATAAGATTTTGCATTCAACACCACCCAAAATCTCAAAGCTCAAGATCTTGTGATTTGAATGGAAAAACAGTACAGCTCACATGTTTTTGCCTAATTTCACGCATCACCCTGATTACATTTTGGGTGGATTAGGATGGATGGCCATTGGCCGCAGTGAGCATGTTTTCAACACAAACCCATGGAATGACTGTGTCATGATTTTCCACTTGAGTTGACCATGGCAAATTGCAGTGATTTGCGTGGACAAGTATAGAGTAAACCTAGCATTTCTTCTCTATTGCGGTGATCACCATGATTTTCCATCAGCCACTACGATTCACAGTGGTCAGCAGAAATTGTGAGTGGAAAAAGGCGGTGATTGCAGTAGCATAGGCAATCATCACAATTTTCCAGACCAATTATTTTGTCCACAGCGGATGAGTGTTTTAGGCAAAAAACATGCGAGCTGTAACATTACAAGATTTCTACAGATCTTTATCTCTGTAAAGTTCGGGAACCCACAGCACATGCCTTATATTTATCTTATAGAGAATAAGTTATTAGTTTAGATTACTCTTGTAAAGATCAATGTAAATTCTACATCATAAATTTCTAAACTTTAGGACTAATAGCTTGGAACAAGATTTTCAACTTTTTCTCTATAGATGTAAAAATTCAAGAACCCAAAACATAGGACCAATTCAGTGAATGGCAATCGCTGTATCTAGATCATTGTGTTATAGACTCATAATACAATTCAAAGCTGTATGACTTATAGTATGGGAGAAGATTGTACAAGTTACCCTTGTCTAAAAGTAAAACCGTGGAAGCCAAATAATCAGGATATCATTTGATATATACCGTCCCAACTAAAATGATAAATGGTATGGATTGAAAGACAACAGTTTTCTAGTCTAAGACTGTGTCATATCCATATTATGCTTTTTAAATTTAATGCATGCCATATCATTAAAATTAATCTAGTAATTGTACTAACTGATAGAAAAACAGAATAAAAAGATATTCGATATTTGGAGACACAGAAGGATTAATTGTGATTTTGAATGGCACCAGGTTAGGAATAATATGGGAAAATTATTTCAGGGAAATTTATGTCATTCCTCTTGTTTTTCTTTTATCTTCTAACAATTAAAAATAGTTTTTGTGAATGTTAATACTTTTTACACTATTTTGTAGAAGAAATCCATCAGAAGGTTGCATTTTATCAGACGATAATCATTCTAAAATATGGGCATGACAGGATGTCCCAACCATAACGGTTCAGTCAATTAACATTTATGAATTAATTTTGAGAAGTATCTCCATTTTTACCATTAATTTTACATTGATATAGCCATAATTGATATGGCAATGAAGTAAGATAGTATTAACAAAATGGAACTATGTAATTTGTTAGCTATATAAGTGATTTTGTAAGTAATATTACACAAAACATACACAAGAAAACTTGCACAACAAAATATAGAAGTTTTAAATCACTTAAAGTGATTTTTAACATCTTTTAATGGTTTAAGGAATAAAATGAACACAAACTGGTTGTGAAAATCTACAATCTAACCTCAATACATAAGAATAATTCAATGTGTCCCAACCATAACGGTAAAGAGTAACTGTTTTGTACTCAGTAGAACTTAGTTATATTTTTGAATATCAGAGCCAGATTTGTTTTATTCTAAAGGAAATTGATTAAATTTTGATTAAATATTGCTTTTACCATTGAAAGGTTGACATTCTTTTCATAATAAAGTTGATAACAGGTATGTTTCTTTATTTTATTGCTTTTCTTACCATTTATTTGCCAATTTTTTTCAAGAAGTCATAGAATTTGACAAACAAGTAGCTCAAAAGTTTGCCACATTCCTTAGCTTAAAGTATAAAGAACAAATAATGATCAAACAAATGACTAAAATGTCCATTTGGCAAATCAAAAAAGCTATGTAAAGTCCTAAAATTAGCTCTTGCACTCATATAAAAGTCAAAATTTTCTGAAATCAGATAAATGCGCTTTAAAGATTATACATTTTTTTTCAAAATTTGATATATATACTTTCAAATCACACTGCCAAAACAAATCTTATCGAAAGTTTATTTTTTATCCAAATGTCACACTTTATTTGCACTTGGCCTTATGCACAGCTGTTGGCAACTGGTCATTAAAACTTTTGAACATCTTGAACTCATATGATTGATTAAAAGGAACCTTCTTGTAAATCAATGCTTGCATAGTCAGTTAAAAATGCATTAGGACTTTTTAGCTCACCTGAGCAACATGCTCAAGGTGAGCTTTTGTGATCACCCTGTGTCCGGCGTGCGTCGTGCGTTGTGCGTCGTGCGTCGTGCGTCGGAAGGCGTCAACAATTTCTTTAAACATCTTCTCCTCCTTAACCATTGGGCCAATTCTTACCAAACTTGGCAGGCATGTTCCCTGGGTGACCCTTTTCAAAACTTGTTTTCAAATTTTTGATTCGTCAAAAAATGTGGGCGTGGCAGGGCAGGGCTTATCAGACTTAGAGAAATTGTTACATAATTCTTCAAAAATCTTCTCCTCCTTAACCATTTAGTCAATTTTTACCAAAGTTGGCAGAAATGTTCCTTGGGTGACCCTTTTCAAAACTTGTTTTCAAATTTTTGATTCGTCAAAAAATGTGGGCGTGGCAGGGCGGGGCTTATCAGACTTAGAGAAATTGATACATAATTCTTCAAAAATCTTCCTCTCCCTAACCATAGAGTCAATTTTTACCAAAGTTGGCAGAAATGTTCCTTGGGTGACCCTTTTCAAAACTTTTTTTAAAATTTTTGATTCGTCAAAAAATGTGGGCGTGGCAGGGCGGGGCTTATCAGACTTAGAGAAATTGATAAATAATTCTTCAAAAATCTTCTTCTCCCTAACCATAGAGTCAATTTTTACCAAAGTTGGCAGAAATGTTCCTTGGGTGATCTTTTTCAAAACTTGTTTTCAAATTTTTGATTCGTCAAAAAATGTGGGCGTGGCAGGGCGGGGCTTATCAGACTTAGAGAAACCATGAGAAAATTCTTTAAAAATCAACTATTGGTCCAATCTGTACCAAACTTGGCAGGAATGTTCCTTGAGTGACTGTTTTCAATGCCTCTTGATAAATCTTTGTTTCGTTAAAAAAATGTGGGCGTGGCAGGGCGGGGCTTATCAGACTTAAAGAAATTGTTAAATAATTCTTCAAAAATCTTCTTCTCATTAACCATTGATTCAATTTTTATCAAACTTGGCAGAAATGTTCCTTGGGTGATCTTTTGCAAAATTTGTTTTCAAATTTTTGTTTCATCAAAAAATGTGGGCGTGGCAGGGCGGGGCTTATCAGACTTAGAGAAATTGTTAAATAATTCTTTAAAAACCAAATGTTGATCCAATTTGTACCAATCTTGGCAGGAATGTTCCTTGAGTGAGTGTCTGTACTGCCTGTGTTTCAAATTTTTGATTTGTCAGAAAATGAGGGCGTGGCAGGGTGAGGCTTATCAGACTTAGAGAAATCATTAAGTAATTCTTAAAAAATCTTCTTCTCCTTAACCATTGGATAAATTTTTACCAAACTTGGCAGAAATGTTACTTGGATGACCATTTTCAAAATTTGTTTTCAAATTTTTGATTTGTCAAAAATGTGGGCATGGCAGGGCGGGGCTTATCAGACTTAAAGAAATCATGAAAAAAATCTTTAAAAATCAACCATTGGTCAAATTTAAACCAAACCTGGCAGATCTGTTTCTTGAGTGACTGTTTTCAATGTGTGTTAATGAATTTTTTGATTTGTCAAAAAATGTAGGTGCGGCAGGGCGGGGCTTATCAGACTTGGAGAAGTTATTAAACGAATCCTTGAAAATTTTCTTCTCCTTAACTGTTGGACAAATTATATCAAATTATCCAGGAATGTTCCTTGGGTACCCGTTTCAGTGATAATTTTACAATTTTAAGACTGTGGGTCCTTGGGACTCACTGGATTCCATATCAATGAGTCCAGCTACTAGCTTAATGAGTCCAATACACTGTTTTCAATAGGAAATTGTAAAAATTGTTGCATCCTGGGACTCGCTAGAATTAAAACTTTGCATCCGACAGACCAAATTATGAGTAAAAGTTGCAGGATGTGCAGGTAAAAAAATCACCGCGTTTTTATTTTTTTTTTTTACAAATTTGTGATTGGTTGAAAATGTGGGCATGGCAGGATGTTTATACGACTAGGAGAAATGACAAGAAAATTCTTTAAAAATCAACTGTTGGGTCAATTTGAACCAGGGATGTTGCTTGAGTGACTCTTTTTAACAATAATATTGTTTGTGAATTTTTGATTTGTTAAAAAATTTGAGTGTGGCAGGGTAGGGCTTATCAGACTTCAAAAAATGATAAAGAAATTCTTCAAAAATCAACCATGGGGCCAATTTAAACCAAGAGAACAAAATGCTTATTGAGTTACTCTTTTCAAACACTTGGTTATAAATTTTTGATAGGATAATAAATGTTGATGAGGCAAGGAGGGGCTTATCATATTAAGCGTATTAATACCTGTAATGTATCATTCTGATGTTTCAAAATTGTAAATTGTTAATTGTAAAAGTTTAATCCTGATTATAACAAGAGCCGTCACAGACGGATTATGCTCCCCGAATAAGTGTTTGTCACAAAATAAAAACTATCATACATTAAGCCCCCTTTTCCCATGACAGCTTTTTTGTACACACATTATTTATAGAATATGGTCTAGAACATCCTATTTATTACATGAGCACAAAATTTAATTAAATTCTGCCCATTAGATGAAGAGAAATAAGAGAAAAACTAATTTTTACACTAAGGTCCCCTTTTCCATGACACAGCCTTAAATTTACTAACGGAGAAAATGGTCTCTAGGTATTGACCCAGGGAGTTCACATGTGAAGTTTCATTGAATTTGGTCCAAGGGTTGCTGAGATATGGCTGTGGACGGACGGACGGACAGACACACGGACGGACGGACGGACGGACAGCGTGGCGACTATATGCTCCCCCCCCCCCCCCCCCCCCCATAAAGCATAAAAATCAAACTGGAACAGCACATGATATTCAATTTTAAAGATGTATGCAAATTATGCTACTACATGCAATATGATTGAATACTAATGTGATTTCATTGTCTTCATTGGAAATTATGAAACTTAATTTACAATAGTTTGATACGACATACATATTTGTTTACAACAAAATTTATATTGCACACCATCAAATACAGGAAGAACTCAGGTGAGCGATATCAGTGCCTTTCAGGCACTCTTGTTGACTAATGCATGCACCTGAAATTGAACAAAAATATTTAACCCTTTCCCAAACGACAAAATTTTAGGGTGATCCACTTCAAAAACTGCCACAAATGACAAAAGGGGTGTTATTAAAGATAATATTCATTTAAAATATGACAAAGAAA
Organism: Fragum sueziense; assembly: GCA_963680895.1. Taxonomy (NCBI): domain Eukaryota; kingdom Metazoa; phylum Mollusca; class Bivalvia; order Cardiida; family Cardiidae; genus Fragum; species Fragum sueziense. The sequence goes on along the minus strand of OY804608.1, from coordinate 22,983,952 downwards.
ATGTTGAGACAAAAGGAGAAACTGCTGGTTATCAGCAGTTTCTTCTTTTGTTTCAATGTTTTCCCAAGCCTTTTCTATTAGGGACGTCTAAACCAGGTCTTGTTTGGGAAAGGGTTAAGATAAACATGCACTTAAACAACAATATACTCAAATTTTTCATTTTCAATCAGGTGAGCGATCAACCCCATGAGATGAACTTATAGATTAACTATGACAGAAAACCAGAAAAGATTTAATTACATAATGTTACCTTAATTTACTTCATGTAAATACTTCCTCATATTTTATTATATAGTGTATAACTTGACCCATTAACAACAGCCATATCTAGTTCAATATATGGACTGTCTAAAATCATGTGGTCAAAATGGTCATGTTTGCTCAATCAAAGAATTTCAACAACGGCCTAACTATCAAGAGGATTGTCCATTCATTATTGGGAGTTCCTTTATTCCTTTACAGAACCTATTCCTGTGCCCAAAGATGTCAGAAGGTATGGATGTGAGTTTGGATGTGGTAAAAGTTTCCGCACAAAGCAACATTTACAGCGACATCACCTTATTCACACAGGCCAAAAACCATTTAGCTGTCCTGTATGCTCCAAGGCATTTAGACAAGAGACTCATAGAAACTCTCACATGGTGGTACACTATCAACAAACTATGGACAGTAACACATGAAAACCATTCAGCTGTCCTGTATGCTTCAAGGCTTTTAGACAGGAGACTCATAGAAACTCTCACATGGTGGTACACTATCAACAAACTATGGACAGTAACACATGAAAACCATTTAGCTGTCCTGTATGCTCCAAGGCATTTAGACAAGAGACTCATAGAAACTCTCACATGGTGGTTCACTATCAGCAAACTATGGACAGTAACACATGAAAACCATTCAGCTGTCCTGTATGTTCCAAGGCATTTAGACAAGAGACCCATAGAAACTCTCACATGGTGGTACACTATCAGCAAACTATGGACAGTAACACATGAAAACCATTTAGCTGTCCTGTATGCTCCAAGGCATTTAGACAAGAGACCCATAGAAACTCTCACATGGTGGTACATTATCAACAAACTATGGACAGTAACACATGAAAACCATTTAGCTGTCCTGTATGCTCCAAGGCATTTAGACAAGAGACCCATAGAAACTCTCACATGGTGGTACATTATCAGCAAACTATGGACAGAAACACATGATTGTAAATTATCAACAAACTATGGACACATGAAAACCATTCAGCTGTCCTGTATGCTTCAAGGCATTTAGACAAGAGACCCATAGAAACTCTCACATGGTGGTACATTATCAGCAAACTATGGACAGTAACACATGATTGTAAATTATCAACAAACTATGGACACATGAAAACCATTCAGCTGTCCTGTATGCTCCAAGGCATTTAGACAGGAGACCCATAGAAACTCTCACATGGTGGTACATTATCAGCAAACTATGGACAGTTAAACATGATTGTAAATTATCAACAAACTATGGACACATGAAAACCATTCAGCTGTCCTGTATGCTCCAAGGCATTTAGACAAGAGACCCATAGAAACTCTCACATGGTGGTACATTATCAGCAAACTGTGGACAGAAACACATGATTGTAATTATCAACAAACTGTGGACAGAAACACATGATTGTAAATTATCAGCAAACTATGGACAGTAACACATGATTGTAAATTATCAACAAACTATGGACACAGTAACACATGATTGTATAGAAACTCTCACATGGTGGTACATTATCAGCAAACTATGGACAGTAACACATGAAAACCATTTAGCTGTCCTGTATGCTCCAAGGCATATAGACAAGAGACTCATAGAAACTCTCACATGGTGGTACATTATCAGCAAACTATGGACAGTAACACATGAAAACCATTCAGCTGTCCTGTATGCTCCAAGGCATTTAGACAAGAGACCCATAGAAACTCTCACATGGTGGTACACTATCAACAAACTATGGACAGTAACACATGAAAACCATTTAGCTGTCCTGTATGCTCCAAGGCATTTAGACAAGAGACTCATAGAAACTCTCACATGGTGGTACATTATCAGCAAACTATGGACAGTTACACATGATTGTAAATTATCAACAAACTATGGACACATGAAAACCATTCAGCTGTCCTGTATGCTCCAAGGCATTTAGACAAGAGACCCATAGAAACTCTCACATGGTGGTACATTATCAGCAAACTATGGACAGTTACACATGATTGTAAATTATCAACAAACTATGGACACATGAAAACCATTCAGCTGTCCTGTATGCTCCAAGGCATTTAGACAAGAGACTCATAGAAACTCTCACATGGTGGTACATTATCAGCAAACTATGGACAGTTACACATGATTGTAAATTATCAACAAACTATGGACACATTAAAACCATTCAGCTGTCCTGTATGCTCCAAGGCATTTAGGCAGGAGACCCATAGAAACTCTCACATGGTGGTACACTATCAACAAACTATGGACAGTTACACATGATTGTAAATTATCAACAAACTATGGACAGTAACACACGATTGTAAATTATCAACAAACTATGGACAGTAACACATGATTGTAATTATCAACAAACTATGGACACAGTAACACATGATTGTAAATTATCAGCAAAATACAGACACATGTCTTTACAATACCACCAAAATATAGAAAGATGGTTGGCCCATTATTGCATATTATCTACAAAATATGGACACATGATAGTACAATATCAACACAATATAGACTTGCAATTGTAAAACAATTTTACAAAATTTGAAAAAAGAAAGACAAATCAGGAGAAATGAGAAGAGTGTTACATATTTTTTCTTGTTTTCTCATCTAAGCATGAAGTGCTTGTTATGGGATTTTGTGATCACTTTATGTCTGACTTTAGATTCACTAACCACTCTATCTGCACCTCACTTACCAAGTTTAAGTAATTGAATTAAAACCTTAACTCAAGTTTCTTTAAAAAAATTGTGAATTAGTACCTCAGTTTTGCTGCTATTCATTGAAATTGTATGGATCATGTACTCGTATAATATGAATTTGTGCAAGACATGATTTAAATGTGCTACTCAATGAGGTAAACTGTTGATAATTAGCAATGGTTTAAAATTTCGTTCTTGACATCTAATTTTGGCCAGGACAAAATTTTGATACTTAATTGATTCTAGGGTACACGATCATGTTACTTCAATGTGATGAATTACATGTAATTGCTATGGAAACGTTGTTGAAACTGAAAGAAATTCTTGTGACAAGCAATTTCTTTATTTTCCACAATGTTTCCTACCCAGAAAGACCTAAAAGTGCAAAAAAATATTCACTTAAAAAAACTTTGTAAACAGTTATCGGTAACATTTTTAATTTGGGCCAGTCTAAAATTTTGTCATCTGAAATGGGTAAGTCAGGTTGATGGCTTTCGTTACAGATGAGTATGAGGACAATTCAGCCTTCACATCCCCACGACGTCCGGGCCAGGGTGCGTGTGAATGTCCGATATGTGGTAAAACTTTCTCGAAGAAAGGCAATCTGACTACACATATGCGATTACATACTGGGTATAAACCATTCTCGTGTGACATATGTGGAAAACCTTTCAACACAAAATGGAACATGGAAAAACATCTTCTGACACATAATAGAACTCCTCAAAAAGAGCCACAAGAACCCTTAATATAAAGCTGCTTTTCAACGAAAACCTCGTAACTACAGCTTTAAACAAACTGTAGTTACGAGGTTTTTGTTGAAAAGCAATAATACGTTGCTCAAATTTTGTTGTAAGTAGAGATGTATACCATTTCATATTGGAACATGTGAAAATGATTAAACACAAGATGGAATATGGAAAAAAACCCATCTCTTAACACATAGAAATACACACAAGAGAAAGAGACACAAGCATCCTTGATAATGAGTTCTGTGCATATATGGAAAACCTTGTAACACAATGGAATATGGAAAAACATACATGTATATATTGACATAGAATGTTCGTGTATTTTGGTGAAAGTTAACCATTTCATTGTGAAAAAAGTGGAAACCATTCAATACGAAATGGAATATGGAAAACCATATTTTGACACATGAAAATTCGCTAAGAGCTGCTAAAATGGATTATGGAAAATCATCTCCTGATACATAGAACAAAGACAGAGACAACTTATATAAACTTTGTGCGATATTTTGTTGCAAGTAGACTATTTGTCTGACCAGAGGGAACATCAAGAGCCAAAATGACTCCTTTATATATGTCGTATCCCATATTTCGTCTTATCTAACCAATTGCAACAACAAGACTGCCTAACAGTTAGTTCTTAATATTGCCAGCTAATATGGTCAATCAAACTCTGACATCTCATTTAAGCAAAGGTATTTTTCTGCAGAAAACAATACCCTTCTGGGACCTTAATTTGAACACTATGTAAATGTCAGCTAAATCCCATTCTCCAGGTGAGCGATGTCCTACTCCACCCATGTTTATGTGTACAAATATGCCTCTATAACATTTGTTCAACAATGAATTTTGGCTTGTCTAAATTTTTATCACCTGGGCTCGGATAAACACAATCTGGTGACAGGGGTTTTGATAAAACTTATCTTGTATTTCATATAGATATTTTATTTGGTTTATCTTGTAACTTTGATCATGGACATAATATGAGTATTAAAATAATAAATAAATATGATTTACTTTCTGGTTGTCTACTACGATTGAAATCTTAGACCTACCTTATTGTGTGTGCGTTAAGGTAATCTGCCAAACGTTGTCTAAACAATTACTTTTCATTATGCTTTGTAGTATTTGTCATTTGGGTTTCCTTATTTGATCGCTAAAACTTTGGCGATTTTAAAAAGGTACTCGACCTATCATTAGATACCGAACACGTCTTGCAACTTCGACATCATTCGTTGAGACGGAAATTGACGAGGATATCCAGGTTTTTGAAACCTTAATAACCTGGGGCCCGTATTATCAACGGTCGTACAATATTTTTTTTGCGATATATGTAACAACAAACTTGACTGGTCCAATCTAATTTCTCGTGCAATCAGATGTTTTGTTTCACAGTTTACACAAAAACGTGGTCGCAAGATCGTTGATAATACGTTCCCTTGGTCAAATTCAATTGTCAGGAATAATACTTAAGATTGAGACAAAATTACACGAAGTTTTTAGTATCTAATGATAGATGGACTACATTAATAGCAATGATTTTTATACGCCGCCGGAGGCGGACGTATATTGGCGTCATCTTCTCCGTCTGTCCGTCCGTCCGTCCATCCGTCCGTCCATCCGTCCATCCGTCCATCCGTCCGTCCGTACGTACGTCCACTTTTCTTGTCAACGCAACTCCTCCTAAGTTTCTGGCTGGATCTTCTTGAAACTTGGTCAATGTTATCACCTCAATTGGTAGATGTGCATGAAGGAAGGATTTTATGGTTCGTTGATTTTTGCCTGAGTTATGCCCCTTAAAAACTTAGTCTCTGGGGCTTATTGAAATTGCAGCCTTGTCAACGCAACTCCTCCTAAGTTTCTGGCTGGATCTTCTTGAAACTTGGTCAATGTTATCACCTCAATTGGTAGATGTGCATGAAGGAAGGATTTTATGGTTCGTTGATTTTTGCCTGAGTTATGCCCCTTAAAAACTTAGTCTCTGGGGCTTATTGAAATTGCAGCCTTGTCAACGCAACTCCTCCTAAGTTTCTGGCTGGATCTTCTTGAAACTTGGTCAATGTTATCACCTCAATTGGTAGATGTGCATGAAGGAAGGATTTTATGGTTCGTCGATTTTTGCCTGAGTTACGCCCCTTAAAAACTTAGTCTCTGGGGCTTATTGAAATTGCAGCCTTGTCAACGCAACTCCTCCTAAGTTTCTGGCTGGATCTTCTTGAAACTTGGTCAATGTTATCACCTCAATTGGTAGATGTGCATGAAGGAAGGATTTTATGGTTCGTCGATTTTTGCCTGAGTTACGCCCCTTAAAAACTTAGTCTCTGCGGCTTATTGAAATTGCAGGCTTGTCAACGCAACTCCTCCTAAGTTTCTGGCTGGATCTTCTTGAAACTTGGTCAATGTTATCACCTCAATTGGTAGATGTGCATGAAGGAAGGATTTTATGGTTCGTCGATTTTTGCCTGAGTTACGCCCCTTAAAAACTTAGTCTCTGGGGCTTATTGAAATTGCAGGCTTGTCAACACAACTCCTCCTAAGTTTCTGACTGGATCTTAATGAAACTTGGTCAATGTTATCACCTCAATTGGTAGATGTGCATGAAGGAAGGATTTTATGGTTCGTTGATTTTTGCCTGAGTTATGCCCCTTAAAAACTTAGTCTCTGGGGCTTATTGAAATTGCAGGCTTGTCAACACAACTCCTCCTAAGTTTCTGGCTGGATCTTAATGAAACTTGGTGGATGTTATCACCTCAATTGGTAGATGTGCATGAAGGAAGGATTTCATGGTTCATTGATTTTTGCCAGAATTATGCCCCCTTCAATCTTAGTCTCTGGGGCTTAATGATATTTCAGCCTCGTGAATGCAATTCCTTCCAGGTTTTTCACTGGATATTTATAAAAACCTTTTTGTGAACACAATTTTTTAAAGGTTTTTCAGTGAATATTTATAAATCCTTGTCAATGTCATTTTTTTGTCTCAAGTTTTATAAGTGGCGGCGTATATTGTGACGATGGCACTCTTGTTGTGCTAATGATAGACCAAATTTACCGTTATATTTTGATAAACCGTCGATGTTGTCATAAAATTTCGTAACTACGGCTTGACGCAAACTTGACGCAAGCCTTAGTAACGAGATTTTATAACTACTTTATCTAAATACTGTTGTTTGTCCGAAATTAGGTCAGGTTTAACTGGATAAAATCGTCCCCTATTACAGATGATTGGAACGAAATACAGACAGCAGCTACCAACACAGAGAAGAATCCTAACACTGGCAAGTTTCACTGCCCTGTATGTGGGAAGGCGTGTTCACGTAAAGACACAATGAAAGAACATCTTCGTCTACACACGGGATATAAACCGCACAGATGTCACGTGTGTGGGCGGTCATTCAGTAAAAAATGGAACATGAAATCTCACATGTTGACACACAGGGACGTCTGGCTAAATGAAGAAGGGAGTCAGAATCAGTGATACTTAACGTAAAGACACGACGAAGGAGCGCGTCTACACACGGGATATTAACCACACCGATGTCACGTGTGTGGACGGTCCTTCAGTAAAAAATGGAACATGAAATCACACATGTTGACACACAGGGACATCTGGCTGAATGAAGACTGGAGTCAGAATCAGTGGTGCATAACTCAGCGATGACCTAATAATTAGTGACAGTAAAAATGGTATATGAAGTCATATGTGTTGACACATAGTTGCGTCTGGCTTAATGAAGACGGGAGCGAGAATCAGTGATGCATAATCAAAGCTATTGAGAAACGGAATGTTAGCCTGAAAAAACTACATGTGAATAGCGAAAAGTTTTCCCGCGTTCGTGTGCTAAAAATAGATTTCCGATGGGAATACCCCAACAACGTTTGCCGGGTACCAGTCTAATATTTTGTTTATCGGTCAATGAATCGGACAATTTTTCGTAACCGTGTTAGCAAAAAAATATTATTTTCAAGCGCGATATTAGTCGATCATAGATAATGCAGGCGGGAACTAAAACTACGAAACATTGCGCATATGCAACATGCAACATTGCTTCCAGATACGGAGACAGGCCAGAAATGACAAACGTTTTTTCTTGAGATTCCTCAGCAGCTTAACCAGAAAAAACATCGAAAAGTCTGAAAGTAAAGTAGCTATGATCATGAAACTTCTCTGGTAGATAGATCTCACCAATGAGAAGTGCAACGTACAAGGAACATAACTCTATCTTGCTTATTTTGTGAGTTATTGCCCATTGTTGTAGTGAAAGCATATGGGGTATCAAATCACATTCAGCGACAAATTCTAGTTTTTTTCTATATTAACCCTTTCCCAAACAAGACCGGTTTTGACGTCCCCAACAGAAAATTCTTGGGAAAACATTGAGGCAAAAGAAGAAAATGATGATCGACAAAATCGAAAAGGCATGCACAGCAGACAAAATGGGTGTGGATAACTTCTTTGGATATTGATGATAATCCTTCTTTTGCCTCAATATTTTCTCCGAGATAAAACACTAAAGATATTCACATCCGTTTTGTCGTCTGCAGACTTTTTTCAATTTAGCCCAACATGGCATTATGTCGTTTTGGAAAGGGTAAGCGAGCACGCACGAGCGGCACGATGAAGTCAGGACATGTCCGTATGTGTAAACATGACTTGTCCACTGCTTATTTCATAGTTACCGATCTTAAAAAGTACACGACAGTGCAGCAACCTTCTCAACTCGGAATTAGGATGTTTCTCAACAAATGATTACAGCAATCAAGCTCTTAGAATGTTATCTCCGGTAAGTTGAACGTGGAAAATCTTCACAGCCATATTTGTACGATAAGGGATTCCCAATCTATTTTTAGACCAGTGAGGCGTGACGATGACGTATTTGTTCACACGGAAAATCAAAGCCTATTAAATTGTTGTTTATCAAACCCTATGTTGTCACATGTGTGACATGTGTGAATACTAGTAGTAACATTGCTATAGACTAGCTTAAATCACGACAAGCAATCAGCTTACTGTCCTAGCAGCAATCCAATAACAAAACGAAAACAATTTTAAAATTCCATTAAAACGTAATCGAGTAGATAATGGTTTGAAGCAGAGAAGACCAAAAACAAAAACATAAACAACAAGATGTGTTTGTGAAATACCAATGGCCCGAAAAGGCCATTTTTCTAAAACGTTAAAATTTCGTGTAAAGTTTTGATAAGGGTTAACAATTGACCCCGAAGAAGGTCAAATTACAAGGAATAGATAGATATCATGGAAAGGAAGTTGCATACCAAATTTGAGCTTTGTATGTCAAATACTTTTGGAGAAAAGGCAAATGTTAAGTTTCCGGACAGACGGACAGACAGACGGGCACGAGTAAAACAATATGCCCCCGATCTCTCGATTCTGGGGCATAAAAAAGCTAGGTGTTATATGGATATGAAGTATATTTTCAAAAGTGGATTCCTTAAGTTTGAGGATATATATGCCTACAAAATTGTCAAATGACATTAAAGACGTCCTTTTTGAAATGTGACAATGTGTTTTTGCCGTACTTGGTTGATTATCTTTTTATGCCCCCGTATCCAAAGACCATGTGCATATTGTTTTACCCTTGTCCGTCTGTCTGTATGTCCAAAAACTTAACATCGACCATTTCGGGGTATCCGTGTTTCAAAAACACCTTGTTCACGTTCAATTTCATGTACAAGTAAAACTATCATCATCATTATCTCACATCCGGTGTAACTGGCCATTGAATTTGACGAAATAGATATTTCGACTTTGTTATCACTGCAGAAGATTTATACGCTGATCGACAAATACAAAATTTGGACAATGTGTAACCACAATATTTTTCAACAAGAGCCGTCAGAGACGGACAATGCTCCCCGATTAAGGCATTGTTACAATAAATGTATGCCATGCAGATCTAAGATTAAGCTAACAAACGTTAAGCCCCCTTTTTCCAAGACATACTTTTTATACGCAAATTTAAAGTAGTTTATTGTCAAGGGCATCTGATTTGCTACTCAAATATGAAATTTCATCAAATTCTGACCATTAGACTATGAGAAATTAGAGAAAAAGTGTATTTGACCTTAAGTCCCCTTTTCCCATGACGAGGCCTCAAATCCAAAAACTGGGAAAAGTACATCGGCATTATGTCATAGGGAGTTCACATGGTAAGTTTCATTTGATTTGGCCCAAGGGTTATAGAGAAATCGCTTCGGACGGACGGACGGAATGACGGACGGACGGACAGACGAAGCGGCGACTATATGCTCTCCCTTCGGGGAGCATAAAAATGTAAATTTCAGCTTGATCGTGACCTCAAAATGTGAGTTGCCTGCCGTTGAATTTGATAGAATTGCTGTTTATGAGTTTGTTTCCAGTCGTACTGTCACATGTATTAATTGATTCGAACAAAACTGTGGCTCATATCATCTTGGTTCAGGTGAGCGATTTAGGACCATTGTGGTCTTTTTGTTAAATGTTTTATTTAAATAGTACTTACAAGTGTCAATTTCTTTTATTTTTTTTGTGACAAGGTCAAATCCCAAGGTCTTTTTTCTTAAATTGACAACAAGGTTAATGAAGCACTCTGTTTATGCTTGATATATGTCCAAATAGATCACATGACAGAGCAGCTCTAGCTCTTATCTAAAGATGATCTGCAAGGTCAATTATCGGGACCAGACCTATTCGGCACCGGTTTTGTTACATTCTGTTGTATTGTTCCAGTCGTTGATGGTGTACACAAGACTGGAGTATTTGTGTGTACACACCCTGGATGTGATAAAGTGATGAACAGTCGGTACAACCTAAAGGCTCATCTTCGTGTACATTCTGGCGAACGTCCGTACATGTGTCCGTACTGCAGGAAGACCTTCACACAGAGTAACAGTCTATATAGACACATGCGGACACAGAAAACATGTGCTGCCGCATACACACAGTCAGACTCTTCGTTCACTCAGCTTAAACCTGCTGACGGTGCCAAAATGACGGCCGTTGCTGCTGCGACCGCTACGGACGACAACTGCGATTTAAAGAAAGAGTTCAGTTAGAAATAATTGTAGAAGATCTTGTAGATGTCTCGCAATATTCGAACCAACGCATGCAGTATTGTATTGAGATTATGAACACTTTTCCTATAGATTGTTTGCATGCTTTCACTCTGTAAACTTTGTGTCCGGACCACAGCAGTGCTTTGCGAGTATGTCTTCGAAATTTGGTTTTAAAAGCGCAATCAATTTTGAAGAAAAGCGAAAACGAAATCCTCCTACAGTTTCTGCTTGATTTGCTTCATATTTGTCCCTGGTTAGATTGAACTCGTTCTCTACATTTGTCCATGTGACATAAAAATGTTCATGTGTAATTGTGTGGATATTTTAACACCATAAATGCTAGATTTCTTCCGCCGATCGGGGGGGGGGGGGGGGGGGGGTGAGGGATTGAGTCAGAGGTGGTGCTCCCTTGAAGTTATAAAGTGAAAATGTTTGTCAATGTCTCCTAACTCATTTCCAGTATACTTTTGCATGTAGTATATTGTCTCGACGCTCCATCAGGTTAGCGGTGCAGGGCCATCTTGGCGTCTTGTTAGTTATATGCTAGGTGATTTTTATGCCCCGTATAAAAAATCGGGGGCATATTGTTAGCTCACCTTAGCACGAAGTGCTGAGGATGAGCTATTGTGATCGCTCACCGTCCGTCGTCCGTCTGTCTGTCCGTCCGTCCGTCTGTCCGTCCGTCCACAATTACTAAAAAATCTTCTCCTCCCAAACTATAAGGCCTAGAGTCTTGAAATTTTGTATGTAGCATGGTCTCAAGCCCCTTTACCAAAATACTTCAAATTATTGTGATAAAAGGAAAATTGGCTCTATGTTGTGGGTATCGAATTTCATACAGAAACAAAGAAGGAAATCTTGTACAATCATCTTCTCCTGAACCATTTGGCCTAGAGCATTGAAATTTTGTGAGTAGAATCATCTCAAGGCCCTCTACAGAAATACCTAAAATTATTGTGATAAAAGGAAAATTGGCCCTATGTTGTGGGTATTGAATTTCATACAGAAACAAAGAAGGAAATCTTGTACAATCATCTTCTCCTGAACCATTTGGCCAAGAGCATTGAAATTTTGTGTGTAGAATCATCTCAAGGCCCTCTACAGAAATACCTAAAATTATTGTGATAAAAGGAAAATTGGCCCTATGTTGTGGGTATCGAATTTCATACAGAAACAAAGAAGGAAATCTTGTACAATCATCTTCTGAACCATTTGGCCTAGAGCATTGAAATTTTGTGAGTAGAATCATCTCAATGCCCTCTACAGAAATACCTAAAATTATTGTGATGCAAGAAAAAATTGGCCCTATGTTGTGGGTATCGAATTTCATATAGAGACAAAGAAGGAAATCTTGTACAATCTTCTTCTCCTGAACTGTTTGGCCTAGAGCTTTGAAATTTTGTGTGTAGAATCATCTCAAGGCCCTCTACCAAAATACTACAAATTATTGTGATACAAGGAAAATTGACCCTATGTTGTGGGTATTGAATTTCATACAGAAACAAAGAAGGAAATCTTGTACAATCATCTTCTCCTGAACCATTTGGCCTAGAGCATTGAAATTTTGTGAGTTGAATCATCTCAAGGCCCTCTACAGAAATACCTAAAATTATTGTGATAAAAGGAAAATTGGCCCTATGTTGTGGGTATTGAATTTCATACAGAAACAAAGAAGGAAATCTTGTACAATCATCTTCTCCTGAACCATTTGGCCAAGAGCATTGAAATTTTGTGTGTAGAATCATCTCAAGGCCCTCTACAGAAATACCTAAAATTATTGTGATAAAAGGAAAATTGGCCCTATGTTGTGGGTATCGAATTTCATACAGAAACAAAGAAGGAAATCTTGTACAATCATCTTCTGAACCATTTGGCATAGAGCATTGAAATTTTGTGAGTAGAATCATCTCAAGGCCCTCTACAGAAATACCTAAGATTATTGTGATGCAAGAAAAAATTGGCCCTATGTTGTGGGTATCGAATTTCATATAGAGACAAAGAAGGAAATCTTGTACAATCTTCTTCTCCTGAACTGTTTGGCCTAGAGCTTTGAAATTTTGTGTGTAGAATCATCTCAAGGCCCTCTACCAAAATACTTCAAATTATTGTGATACAAGGAAAATTGACCCGATGTTGTGGGTATTGAATTTCATACAGAAACAAAGAAGGAAATCTTGTACAATCATCTTCTCCTGAACCATTTGGCCAAGAGCATTGAAATTTTGTGTGTAGAATCATCTCAAGGCCCTCTACAGAAATACCTAAAATTATTGTGATAAAAGGAAAATTGGCCCTATGTTGTGGGTATCGAATTTCATACAGAAACAAAGAAGGAAATCTTGTACAATCATCTTCTGAACCATTTGGCATAGAGCATTGAAATTTTGTGAGTAGAATCATCTCAATGCCCTCTACAGAAATACCTAAAATTATTGTGATGCAAGAAAAAATTGGCCCTATGTTGTGGGTATCGAATTTCATATAGAGACAAAGAAGGAAATCTTGTACAATCTTCTTCTCCTGAACTGTTTGGCCTAGAGCTTTGAAATTTTGTGTGTAGAATCATCTCAAGGCCCTCTACCAAAATACTTCAAATTATTGTGATACAAGGAAAATTGACCCGATGTTGTGGGTATTGAATTGTATACAGAAACAAAGAAGGAAATCTTGTACAATCATCTTCTCCTGAACCATTTGGCCTAGAGCATTGAAATTTTGTGAGTAGAATCACCTCAAGGCCCTCTACAGAGTTACCTAAAATTATAGTGATAAAAGGAAAATTGGCCCTATGTTGTGGGTATCGAATTTCATACAGAAACAAAGAAGGAAATCTTGTACAATCATCTTCTCCAGAACCATTTGGCCTAGAGCATTGAAATTTTGTGAGTAGAATCATCTCAATGCCCTCTACAGAAATACCTAAAATTATTGTGATAAAAGGAAACTTGGCTCTATGTTGTGAGTATCGAATTTCATATAGAGACAAAGAAGGAAATCTTGTACAATCTTCTTCTCCTGAACCGTTTGGCATAGAGCTTTGAAATTTTGTGTGTAGAATCATCTCAATGCCCTCTACCAAAATACTTCAAATTATTGTGATACAAGGAAAATTGACCCTATGTTGTGGGTATCGAATTTCATATAGAGACAAAGAAGGAAATCTTGTACAATCTTTTTCTCCTAAACTGTTTGGCATAGGGCTTTTGAAATTTTGTATGTAGAATTGTCTCATAATGATACAATCTTCTCCAATTCTGTTTATCAGAGATCCATAAGGTAAATTTTGAATAACTCTCTACTACCAGCAATGTTTAGATTGTTTTTTTAATGAACATTGTCCGGAAGTTGTGTATGTGAGATGAGACAAAAATTATCATCTTGATGATCTCTAAGGTGAGCGATATAGGGCCATCTTGGCCCTCTTGTTTTATTTGTGCCCATCTGTTTGTCTGTCTGTCCGAAAAAAAATTAATATTTGTCTTTTCCCCACAAGTATTCGACATACAAAGCTCAAATTTGGTATGTTACTTTCTTTCAATGATATCTATCTGTTCCATGCAACATGGTCTTCCCCAAGATCATCCGTTAATACTTGTGATAATCAGCCCTTAACATGAAAAATCAACAGTTTAGAAAAATAGCTATCTCGGGGGCATTGTTATCCACACACATAATAGATATTTTGTTCAATTTTGCTCTTGTATGCGTCGTTGTATTTGTCAATAAATTAACAAAAGAGCACGTACAGATCTAAACATTTATTTCGAGGAAGTGATATACCTCCGTCCATCAAAAATTTGGTGTTTACACTCCAGAATCTACAAATGTTGGCCAAACAAGTATGTCCATACATTCTCAAATTAGTCTTATTTTGGGTCTGGTCGGACCAGAAAGGACGGAGTTAGTTGCTCTTGAATGCCAAAAATAGCTAGTTTTGACTTTGTTTACACTCTAGCATCTACAAGTATCGACCAAACATAATTAAACTTGGGCAAGATACATGTATATGTGACCAAAATCTCGGATGATTTAAAGGACCTGTATGGATAACGCGAGAAATCTCCCTAAAAGTCTCTAATGGAAAAGTCAATTTTCAAAACATGCAAAATGATGATTATTTTGAGCTGTATTGTTAGATGTATACCTAAATCCTATAAAAAGTGATTTTGTTCCATCAGAACGATTCGACATGTACAGATAACTCTTGGTTTCTGTACCTACCCCCAAAATTACATTTTCTTACCCCACCGGTATTCATTTAACCAGAATTAAGTTTTCTATAATTTTATTAGCAAGATTTTTTCTGTAAATGTAAGGACAATTGGTGTTGATATCATATACCAGTTTTCGTTTTGTCCTTAATGCGCATGCGCATCATTGAAACGAGTTTAAAGGCGAAATCTTCCCGCCAAAAATATGGCAATTGGTATATGAGCACTATTTTTAGCTCACCTGAGCACGAAGTGCTCATGGGGAGCTATTGTGGTCACTCACCGTCCGTCGTCCGTCTGTCCGTTCACATCAACCATTGGCCCTATTTGAACCAGACTTGGCAGAAATGTTCCTTGGGTGACACTTTTCAAAATTTGTTGGTGAATTTTTGATTTGTCAGGAAATGTGGGCGTGGCAGGGCGTGGCTTATCGGACTTAGAGAAATGCTAAGAAAATTCTTTAAAAATCAACCATTGGCCCAATTTGAACCAAACTTGGCAGAAATGTTCCTTGGGTGACACTCTTCAAAATTTGTTGGTGAATTTTTGATTTGTCAGGAAAAGTGGGCGTGGCAGGGCATGGCTTATCGGACTTAGAGAAATGCTTAGAAAATTCTTTAAAAATCAACTATTGGCCCAATTTGAACCAAACTTGGCAGAAATGTTCCTTGGGTGACACTCTTGAAAATTTGTTGGTGAATTTTTGATTTGTCAGGAAAAGTGTGCGTGGCAGGGCGTGACTTATTGGACTTGGAGAAATTCTAAGAAAATTCCTTAAAAATCAACCGTTGGCCCAATTTGAACCAAACTAGGCAGGAATGTTCCTTGGGTGACTCTTTTCAAAATTTGTTTGCGAATTTTTGATTCGTCAAAAAATGTGGGCGTGGCAGGGTGTGGCTTATCGGACTTAGAGAAATGCTAAGAAAATTCTTTAAAAATCAACCATAGGGCCAATTTGAACCTAACTTGGCAGAAATGTTCCCTGGGTGACCCTTTTCAAAAATTGTTCGCAAATTTTTGATTCGTCAAAAAAAAGTGGGCGTGGCAGGGCGTGGCTTATCGGACTTAGAGAAATGCTAAGAAAATTCTTTGAAAATCAACCGTTGGCCCAATTTGAACCAAACTTGGCAGTAATGTTCCCTGGGTGACACTCTTCAAAACTTGTTCGCAAATTTTTGATTCGTCAGAAAAAGTGGGCGTGGCAGGACATGGCTTCTCTGACTTAGAGAAATCCTAAGAAAATTCTTCAAAAATCAACCGTTGGCCAAATTTGAACCAAACTTGACAGAATTATTCTTTGGGTGACTCTTTTTAAAATTTGTTTGCGGATTTTGATTCGTCAGATAAAGCAGGCGTGGCAGGGCGTGGCTTATCGAAGTTAGAGACACCCTAAGAAAATTCTTTAAAAACACATTGGGCCAATTTGAACAAAACTTAGCAAGAATTTTCTTTGAGTGACTTTTAAAAATGCGTACACAAATTTTCTTTGTCGTCTAAAAATGTGGGTGTGGAAGGGCAGTGTTATCAGACTTAGAGAAATCATACGAAAACTCTTTAAAAATGAAGCATTGGGCCAATTTGAACCAAACTTGGCAACAATGTTCCTTGACTGACCCTTTTCAAAATTTGTTCACGAATTTATGATTTGTACAAAAAAAGTGGGCATGTCACAAACTTCTTTCAGGTGAGCGATATAGGGCCATTCGGGCCCTCTTGTTAGTATAAAAGTGTGTTCCACCCCGTGACCCAGGAAATCCTTTTTACCAAGGAAGCATATGGTCAAGTGACACAACATATGTCAATGGGAAGCTGGGTCAAGGGGTGGAACGATGTTCACCAGCCCATGGAAGGTAGGTATTCCTCAGTTTTTGGCGGGAAAGTGCGCTTTTAAAGTTGTTTCAACGATGCGCATGCACAATACGGACAAAACCAAAGCTGCCATATGATGTCAACACCATTTATCCTTGTATCTGTAGAAAATAAATTGGAAATAAAACGAAAAGAAACATCATTTTACGTCTATGAATACCGGTAGTATAAGAAAATGAAACTAGGTGGGCACGAAAATCAAGAGTTATCTGCACCTATAGAACTTTATAAATGGCAAAAAAACTGTATTCATTTAATTTATTTATCTTCCTAACCATAAAGCTTAATTTTGTTTATCAATTTGTTAGTTTTGAAAATTGACCCATCGCGCTGAGCCTTTTAGGGAGATCTCTCGTCTTATCCATAGAGGTCCTTTTCGGTTATTTTCAGTCGGAGTTATCTGCAATTAAATTTGACAAAACTCGTATTTTCAAATGTTTTTGATTTTTGTTTACTCTCTCGCATCTACAATTATTGACCAATCAAGATGAAACTCGGAGACAATATTGGTGACCAAAAGGTCTCGAATGAAATCGAATTTTGGTCTGATCGGATCACAGTGGTGGGTTATGTACCCTTGAGTTTGACAAAACTGTAGTTTTCGACATCGTTTTTACTCTGACAGCCACAAATATTTACAAATCAAGACGAAACTTGGGACATTATGTTGATAACCATAATATCTTGAATAAGTCTGTATTTCAGCATATTTGGAGTAGAAGTTGCTGAATTATCGTCCCTTGAGTTTTGACAAAATTTACTTTTTCATTTGTTTTCACTCTAATAACCAGAAATATTGGACCAATCAAGACAAAACTTGGACTCAGTGTTGCTGACCATAATTTTGTTTTCAGATCTTAAAATCACAAATATTAATTGATTTTAACGAAACTGTGACTCACTTCATTTTGATTCAGGTGAGCGATTTAGAGCCATCATGACCCTCTTGTTTGGTTTGTTACTGATTGTCCAACATTTTATTTTATCGATGAATTTACGTACAGAACATATGTGGAAGAAGGAGAATCGTGGAACAAAATTTCAACCTAACTGTCATAGGGAACGATTTTATCCTGTTAACCGTGTCGTAATTTCGGACAAACAACAGTATTTCCTTAGGTATTGTTATAAAATCTCGTACCTACGGATTCAAGCCGTAGTTACAAGATTTTATAACAACACTGACCGTTTATCAATATGTAACGTTAAACCAAGTGTATCTTTTAGCTCGAAATTCCTTGCTATTGCACATTTCCCGTATCCGTTTTCAAACTACCATACCGTTTTAAGGGTGTACTTGAAAACCAAATGTGGGATAATCGGGCATCTGCTGTTTATGATTGGTACAGTACTGATATTACACGTATAGTTGTATTATTACAGTGGTGGATGGTCAACACAAGACTGGAGTAGGCCTATTCGTGTGTACCCACCCTGGTTGTGATAAAGTAATGAACAGTCGGTACAACCTGAAGGCCCATCTTCGTGTACATTCTGGTGAACGTCCGTACATGTGTCCGTACTGCAGAAAGACGTTTACACAAAGTAACAATTTGTATAGAC
Source organism: Fragum sueziense (assembly GCA_963680895.1). Classification (NCBI taxonomy): domain Eukaryota; kingdom Metazoa; phylum Mollusca; class Bivalvia; order Cardiida; family Cardiidae; genus Fragum; species Fragum sueziense. The sequence continues at coordinate 22,965,556 of OY804608.1, read as the reverse complement.
ATTTACGTACACAGAGAACGTGTGCCGCGGCTCTCAACCTACAGGGATCTCCATCTATACGGCTGAAACCTGCTGACTGGTCCAAAATTACGGTGGATGCTGCTACTGCTGCTGCTACAGACGACAATACGGATATAAACCAAACGGAAACGTTCAGTTACAAATGAGCCAAAATCTTGAAATAAAGGTCCTCATAGCATTTTATATAACCGTGTTTCCAGATCATTTCGTGTCAAAGGTCTTATAAGGATCTATTTTGCTTACCAACAGTTGCTACGTGTACTAAAGAAGCTATTAGAGAACGATATGGATCAGGATCAGCCTGTGCTTATGCACATGTTGATCTTGATCCATGTTGGGCACAAAAGCCTTAAGGGACCTTATTCCAGGTTCGGGCTCAAATGTATTTACATTTGGGATGATTTTAGGGACCCCATTACAATTCGGTATTTTTCAATCGAATTTGAGACATCTTTCTGGGACGACATTTAGAAAGGGTAGGGCAAACCTTGAGGCAAAAGAAGGAAATGTTGAGCAAGCATTTTTCCGTTTTCTTCATAGTTCACATAAGATTGTACTCGTAGACCTGCTATGTATCTTTTCTTCATTGACACCCATCTTATATCTGCAGCAGCTTTCAAATCTCAACAGAGCGGCGGGTTCCCGCTCCTGAAGTCGCGAGTTCGATCCCCGACCTCGGCAAACGCTCTTACATTGGTCTCCCACCAATGCTTGGTTTATCATAAATCTATGTGAGAGGGCATCTGGATGATCGAAAAGGATGTTGTGGTAGTAGACATACTGATGAGAGGAACGAAACGAATGGGTAGGTGCTGCAGCCGCGCGATATGACGATGTATACTGAGTTCATTTAATTCCGCAGAGGTACTTCGTTCGCTTATAGCATGGAAATGACAAGCAAAGGCAACGTAATGCGGGTTTACTTTCATTTATTTTATTTAATCCCATAAACTCAAAAGGAAGACAATGTTTTAAATACACATCGGAATAAAATTAGGTCATTTTTAATTGAGAGGGGTCAACTCAATTAATAATGAGTGTGCCCAACTAAAGCTTGAATTAAAGTCTGACATCGTCGTCGCATAGAAAGGACTTTTCTCGCAATGCAACCTATTGTGACATTTCGTTCCGCTCTTGAATAACAGGATTACGAAGTTGCTGCAACGTTTGGGTGGTGGGGTACGTGAATACACGCGTCTCTTTAGGCCATTCCAAGCATGTTCTACGCGGTACATAACAGGCCAGTAGTGTGTAACAACATTATGTGGTCTAGCCATCATGTCGTTAGTCGTGATATTAGTGAGTTACGGCATCCTACGTGCCGTGAAATGTCCTAATTGAAAAACCAATCAAGTATGTTCCAAAAGTTTGGTTCCTCACATTTTAAAGAAGACGGGGCATACTGATAGAAGTCAGAATATTTCAATGAAACGTGTTTTTATAGTGTCCCCATAGACAAACTTTATAAACATGTTCAAATTTAACTCGAGTTTCATGTGCATTGAATTTACGCAGCGTCAACGTGTTTAACGCTTTGGCTAAGGCGCTGTAAAATGTTCCACAATTACTAGCTCTAATCTTTTCTATTCATGTTTAAAAACTTGTGGGAGATTCAAAACAAATGTTTTTATTTCTTATAATTTCTTATAACATCTTGATTTAAGGCTTTGAAAGTTTTTAAATGTACTAAGTATAGTTGAATGAGACGTTAATACTATATAGCTCACGATAGTTGACCTGATAGACCACCTAATTAATCGCTAGGGATGCTCTTTCAAGTTATTTATCGTGAGTTTTATACAATCATTCAATCAAATTGGAGCAGTTTGAAATGTTGTTGTTCGAAAAAGGGTCAAAATCGCAGACCAAGTTTGTTTCTCTGATCACTTTTACTCAGTAAAACGAACGTTTTCTTCGCATCGACATTTATTTACAACTTTAAAAGCGCGATAAATTTAGAAGAAACCATTCGATGCTAATGTCTTGGAATATATATTTGGGGTCGCAACTTTGACGCGGGAACCATAACCGTACTTTGACACGCAAGCATAATCTTAACACTAGATAATAAACACTATCTAGTGTTTAAACTATTCCAACAGGACCAATTTTATGACATAATGTGAACATTTTGAAATTAAAGTAGACATAATATATTAAGCTTCATATATCTGGCTGATTTTTGTAACCTCTGTATGTAATTGGGTGACCCTTCTCCAGATAAAACAAGCATGGCACATATATACGACATTTTTAAATAGGGGATTAAGGTAGACCACCCTAATGAGATTCATGCCAAGTCGAAATTTTCGAGCAACGTCGTTAGCATTTGGTGCGAATACAATAGAATATATCTTACTGCTTAGTTATATCCTCTCGGGATTAAAGGCAGAAAATAACAAAGCAAACAAATAAATAAATGTATACTAGTACATACAAATGACATTCGGCCGACGTCATAAATATTTGGTTTTACGACGTCGCCCGAATAATCCCGACGTCGCATGAATCTCATTAGAGATGGATTATCATAAACTACATATTGATGGAAGCAAAAAGAAAATGCATTAAACAAAATAACTTTTTTCAATTTTCGCTCGAGCTTTTATTACCTATTTACAGTTTTATATTATCATTTTTGTACGAAAGGGGTTTCACATGAACGTTCTGACGTACCGGCGATGGGGTATCGATCTGTTTTTGGTGGAATCAGAGATAATATCGTAGATTAGCCAACGATAGATCGTCGATTGATAGAGGCGTCGGTCGACTAAAACAAAATATTTTCAAGATCGGCGGCGCATCGACCAATTTGTCTTCTAGTTAAAATCAACCGATTTTTAGCTCCACTGGCCGAAGGCCAGCGGGCTATTGTCATGGCGTTGTGTCCGTCGTGCGTGCGTGCGTGCGTCCGTCCGTCCGTCCGTTAACTTTTTCTTTAAACATCTTCTCCTCTTATACCAGTGAGCCAATTTTGACCAAACTTGGCAGGAATGTTCCTTGGGTGACCCTTTTCAAAATTTGTTCGTGAATTTTTGATTCGTCAAAAAATGTGGGCGTGGCAGGGCGGGGCTTATCAGACTTAGAGAAATCATAAGAAAATTCTTTAAAAATCAACCATTGGGCCAATTTGAACCAAACCAGGCAGGAATGTGCCTTGAGTCATTCTTTTCAAAATTTGTTCACAAATTTTACATTTGTCAAAAAATGTGGCCGTGGCAGGGAGAAAGGGGCTTATCAGACTTAAAGAAATCAGAAGAAAATTCTTTAAAAATCAACCATTGGGCCAATTTGAACCAAACCTGGCAGGAATGTGCCTTGAGTCATTCTTTTTAAAATTTGTTCACAAATTTTTACATTTGTCAAAAAATGTGGCCGTGGCAGGGAGAAAGGGGCTTATCAGACTTAAAGAAATCATAAGAAAATTCTTTAAAAATCAACCATAGGGCCAATTTGAACCAAACCTGGCAGGAATGTGCCTTGAGTCATTCTTTTTAAAATTTGTTCACAAATTTTTATATTTGTCAAAAAATGTGGCCGTGGCTGGGAGAAAGGGGCTTATCAGACTTAAAGAAATCATAAGAAAATTCTTTAAAAATCAACCATAGGGCCAATTTGAACCAGACTTTGCAGGAATGTTCTTTGAGTCTCTCTTTTCAAAATTTATTCACAATTTTTTACATTTGTCAAAAAAAATGGCCCTGGCAGGGAGGAAGGGGCTTATCAGACTTAAAGAAATCATAAGAAATTCTTAAAAAATCAACCAGTGTGCCCAATTGAACCAAACTTTGCAGGAATGTGCCTTTAGTCATTCTTTATAAAATTTGTTCACAAATTTTTATATTTGTCAAAAAAATGTGGCCGTGGCAGGGAGAAAGGGGCTTATCAGACTAGAGAAATCATAAGAAAATTCTTTAAAAATCAACCATAAGGCCAATTTTAACCAGACTTTGCAAGAATGTTCTTTGAGTCTCTCTTCAAAATTTATTCACAAATATCAAGATTTGGCTGCCGCTGTGTAAGGCTTACAAGAAATCATGGGATAATTCTTCCACTTTAACCAGTGGAGCGATTCAGGCCCTCCTGGGCCTCTTGTTTTTAACAATTCGGTACCATCTCGTTGACTGGTCGCCGACTATCGGACGGGGTACTGATGGCCTGTGACAGACGTTTTACACGTCGCCGACGCAACACCGATTTTCTTAAATTGGCTGGGTGCCGTTAACAAGACGCCGGCATATCGGCGGCATATTAACGGCATCGCCCATTGTTCCTTTCTTATTTTGCCGCCAAATCTCTTATCAAACGAGTTTGCCGCCGTCGTAAAAGCGTCGCTTTATTATACCCCCACCTACGAAGTAGAGGGGGGTATATTGGTTTCACCATGTCTGTCTGTCTGTCCATCCGTCTGTCCGTCCATCCGTCCGTAGACTTTTTCGTTTCCGTGCTCTAACTCCTGAACCGGTTGACCTAGGATCATGAAACTTTACACAGTTGTTTCCCATGACACAAGGAGGTGCCCTATCGTTTTTGGGTCACAAAGGTCAAGGTCACAATCGGACCTTGTCTAAAATCCGTTTCCGCTCTCTAACTCGAGAACCGGTTGACCTAGGATCATGAAACTTTACACAGTTGTTGCCCATGACCCAAGGAGGTGCCCTATTGTTTTTGGGTCACAAAGGTCAAGGTCACAATCGGACTTTGTCTAAAATCCGTTTCCGCGCTCTAACTCGAGAACCGGTTGACCTAGGATCATGAAACTTTACATAGTTGTTGCCCATGACCCAAGGAGGTGCCCTATTGTTTTTGGGTCACCAAGGTCAAAGGTCAAGGTCACAATCGTACTTTGTCTAAAATCCGTTTCCGCGCTCTAACTCGAGAACCGGTTGACCTAGGATCATGAAACTTTACACAGTTGTTGCCCATGACCCAAGGAGGTGCCCTATTGTTTTTGGGTCACCATGGTCAAAGGTCAAGGTCACGAATGGACTTTGTCTAAAATCCGTTTGCGCGCTCTAACTCGAGAACTGGTTGACCTAGGATCATGAAACTTTACACAGTTGTTGCCCATGACCCAAGGAGGTGCCCTATCGTTTTTGGGTCACCAAGGTTAAAGGTCAAGGTCACAATCGTACTTTGTCTAAAATCCGTTTCCGCGCTCTAACTCGAGAACCGGTTGACCTAGGATCATGAAACTTTACACAGTTGTTGCCCATGACCCAAGGAGGTGCCCTATTGTTTTGGGGTCACCAAGGTCAAAGGTCAAGGTCACAATCGGACTTTGTCTAAAATCCGTTTCCGCGCTCTAACTCGAGAACCGGTTGATCTAGGATCATGAAACTTTACACAGTTGTTGCCCATGACCCAAGGAGGTGCCCTATTGTTTTGGGTCACCAATGCCAAAGGTCAAGATCAAATTTGGGATTTGTTTAAAATTCGTTTCGGTGCTCCAACTACAGAACCTTTTGACCTATAGCACTTTTCCAGTGACAAGGTGCTAGTGTTGGGGGGGGGGGGGTATTTGTCCGCTTTGCGACAGTTCTAGTTAGAACTGTCCTGCCAAACGATTCCTTCTGTCTAACGACTTCCTCGTTCTACATTGCTATTAGCATACAAAAACGGGAACCGCTGATATGTCGAAACCGCCAATGTCTGTGACTCTTATCATTATGCAAAAATCATATAAAAATCGGCGGGACCGTTTTGTCAGCGATTTCGCTCTTTTTGTGACCAGTCAGTAGACTTAATAGACGTAAGGGCCTACTTGCGCCAAATTGTTTTGAAGTGATCGGTCTGTCAATCAGCCACTAAATCACGCCCCGGCGACGCTATTACCTTAGCTTTGCGATTGCGCAGGTGGTTTGCATGCTATCGAATGAGACCCGACCGGGCATATTCAGTGCACCAAAGGTGATCCAGCGAGATGTCAACGATAGGTAAGTCAGGGAAAATGAGTCAGATACGTCGGCGATGTGTAAAAGTCAGACGGTCGGCAATATCCCGGCATATCGTCGGCGAGTAGTTATTGACGCTTTATACCGACTCCTTCAAACACTAAAAATGCCGCCACCGATTGATCGGTTGATTTTAACTTGAAGTTGAAATTGGCCGATACGTCACCGACCATACAATACATTGTAACCGTTATTTTGTCGGTCGATGCGACGATCAATCGGTGACGCATCTTTTGATTAATCGCCGACAATTACCCCCGATATGACCAAAAATCCCATCACCGGCGCATCGGAGTGTGTATATGACACCGGCAACCGACCAATCAAAATTAACCAATCAATCTGCGGCATTTTAAGTCGACAAAGCGTCGTTGATCGGCCGGAATACTGTCGGTTGTCTGACGGACAACGGCAGGCTTCATGTATATCGGTGATGTGTCGAATAATTATATTTTGTCGTGTCAGGATCTGAATCGCGGATCAAAGAAAATGCTGGGGCGTTGGTCTTATGTGACTGCTCGACGAAACGATAAGCGAAAACTAGGCATATGTAGGAAACGCCGACACGTCTTTGCTACCGATTATTATGTGAAACTCCCATAATGTGCTCAAAATTTCTGCGTTCTTCAACTTTTTTGTCTACGACACCATCTTTCGATTGAACCAAACCGATGTTATCGTTTGGAAATGATTATATTCGTTAACCCATTACCACACAGTGACTCCTTTTAACTCCTCATAAGATAATGGATTTGGAAAACATTGTGGAAAATGAAGAAATTGCTTGTCACAAGCAATTTCTTCATTTCCCACAATGTTTGCCGCCTAAAATGGACAAACATTGTAAAACATCACTCATTTTAAATTGTCGTCTGCAATATCTTTGAATTCACTAACCAAATTGTTTGTGGTTTGGTATTGGGTTAACTAGTAGGAGGTAAAAACTTCCTAACTTCAGCTTGAAAATCTGAGGCAACGTGGTTTTGACAATCCATCGACGAAATGACTGTGTTGTCGTATAAAAGATAATTTTAACACAGAATCATTTAAATTAAGAAACATCAATTTAATAAAAATAAGAACAAGGTAAGAACAAAATTTACATCGATCGCAAAGACTAAAACCGACGCTGAACCCTCTCCTTGCTTGATCAAGTTATGACATGAAATGGCGGTGGACGAATCACGTGACATGACGGCTGTCTCGATGACAGGAAATCTCTTGTACTGCCAAACTAGTGGTAGGTAGATGACAGTACTATTTCCTGTCATCTTAACAGCCTAGTATAATGACAATGGTGTGTGAGAAGGTTGATGATATGGAGGTTAATGAATGGATGCTGACACACAACAAGAAAGATAACTGAATGTCAGTGACTAGTGACAGCCAGTTCTGATATCATTCCCTGTCATGTGACAGCCGACGCCATCTTTACAAGCAAAGAGTACTACCTCCACTTTGTTTCTTACATACATAAGGAATAAAGCTGAGATGGTACTCTTGTCTTGTTAAGATGACAGCATGCTAGATGTAGATAGATCAAACAAGTTAAGGGACAACGTGGTTCTAGCATGGCCCTTTACTCGAGGGCGGGAGAAGGAGCAGCCCCTTCTCCATTGCCCTTGTCTCCCTTGATGCCCTTAAACACATCCACAATTTTCTGTCTCCTCCTGGCAGTCTTGCATCGTTTTGCCAGTATCGCCATGTTGGCACTAACCTCCGCCTGATCTGGCAGTACTTTCTTGTTTAAGGCTTGTTGTGCTTTCTCTCTGAACACTCGGTCCTGTTGAGCCTTCTGTTCTAGGCAGATCTCTCTGTAAGGAAGATAGAAAATAAACTGTAATTGATAATGGTTCAAGATAAAAGAAGTGTGACCATGACGCTTAAAGGGACCTTACAGGGAGTGTGAAAAATATCGACCCTAGTCAGTCTGCGCAGTCCGCTCAGCCAGACTAGGGCCAACACCTTTCACTTGTATGTAATTTTCTTAATCTGGAATGTTTTCCCTATCTTACTATATGCTCATTTTTCGCATTCAGTATCTGGTTGACCTGTGCTGAGTCTGACAAGTTTGTCAAAATGTGGATTATTTTACTTCTGATAAGGTCCCTTTTAGCGTGACCGGTCACAAGTCTTTTCATGCTGAATTTATACAAGCTGGGAGAATCGAGTAAGGTCACCTGGAACGTACAATCGCACGTATGTGCAGGCTGATCTTGCTATATTCTGCCAACCAAAGCGACCGTAATATTCCAGTATCAGCATGACAGGGGTTAACCCATTACCACACATTAATTCTTTTTGACTCCCCAAAAGGAAAAGGCTTTTGAAAACATTGTGGAAAATGAAGAAATTGCTTGTGACAATCAATTTCTTCATTTTCCACAATGTTTTCTACCCAAAAAGTCCAACAGATTTTAAATTTCATTCACTTGAAATTGTCGTCGGCAACATCTTTTAATTTGGAACAACCCAAAATATTGTTGTTTGGTAATGGGTTAATACCACAGATATTTTCACCACACATATATTTACATGCACAAATGTATGTTCCATAGCAATGAATTTTGTGTCAAAAATAGACTAGTTTTAACCTTATGTTTTGATAAATCGTCGGTGTGGTTATAAAATCTTGTAACTACGGCTTGATTTAAGCCGTAGTTACGAGGTTTTATAACAACACCTACGAAATACTATTGTTTGTCCGAAATTACGTCACGTTTAACTAGTTGAAATCGTTCCCTATTTCCAAATACACCCGGTAGACCTTATTATACCCCCCACAACAAAGTTATGGGGGGTATACTGGATTCAGGTTGTCCGTCTGTCCGTCCGTCCGTCTGTCCGTCCGTCCGTGGACATAAGTTTGTGTCCTCTTCTCCTCCCACAGTTTTGACCGATTTTGCTGAAATTTTAGCAGGTTGTTTCCTATCATATGAAGTTGTGCACCTGCAATTTTCATCTTGATCCAGGCAGTATTTTAGAGTTATGCCACTTTGAACTTTAGCACTTTTTCAGTGACAACGCGCTAGTGGGGGGTATTTGTCCGCTTTGCGACAGTTCTAGTTTGAGTTTGGTATGTTTCTTAAAATTTTGTAATTTTCGACTTTTTATCACAAATTACCCTTTAAAAGGTGACATCACATGCATTGCCATCTTATTTTAAAACTTAAAAGTATGTCTTGTTTCAAGATTGGTTATTCAAATGTGTTTCAATGATATCATTCTTTTTTATTTATTGCTCATAACCCCCCCCCCCAAAAAAAAAAAAAACAACAACAACAACAACAACAACAACACAATTACCCACCTTCTTCTGTCTGCCTCCTTTGCAGCTTCTCCTTTTCTCACCATCTCTTCCATTCTTCTAAGGTTGGCCATCATCGCCTTCTCTTCTGCGGATTTTAGACTCTATAACATATTAAAACATTCCCATTTATTCGAATTATGTAAAACAGTCAGAGAACCATTACTTTCTCCTTTTTCCTGATATAATAGGCTACATAGGCAACATTTAGTAATGTCCATTTTGTTATCTATCCCACCATTTAAATTTGATCAGAAATCTATCTCTATAATTATACTGCATAACTCCCCTTTCGGGTATTACTGGTAGATATGAAATGTTTCGTTTGGGAACTGAATTTCACGACATTTAAAGTGACATTTCACATTTATTTCATTTTTCAAAAGTATGTCTTGATGCATTTTTTTTATTCTAATGCGTAGAAACGTTATTATCTATAAGCGAAAAATACGCCTTCAAAGTTGAGACAGAAATTATAAATTCTATATAAATTCTATATAAATCTGAACTGTTGTCCACAACAATTTGTTTAATTTTAGCACAAAAATATATATTCTCGTACACGGTTCAATATTTTGGCTTGAAATTTTCAGAATTTTCATAAGAAAGTGTGCTCTTTCAGATAGAATAAAAGTAAAATTTATGTAAAATAATCGTGAACTGTCACTTTAAAGCAACACACACATTAAATTCTATTATTAAGATCATTTAAAGCCTCTGTAGACGTTTGCTAAACAACTTTGTCTTCTGTAAAGGCACGATCACACACGACTTCGTGTCAACATTTATGTCACGCCACGTCAAAAATATGCGGCGTTAATATTTTTAGATTTTATAACAACAGTGAACACCGATGTTTGATCAAACATAACAGTAAACCGAGTTTATTTTTAGCACAAAATTCATTGCTATTCTACAGGTTTCACTTACCTCTACAAATTTATGTTTACGTGGAGGAGGAGGTTTGGCAGTGGCTGGTGTAAAGTTGATGTCAAATGACACACCCCTTTTTGTTTCTCTCTGATTTGGAAGCTCGTCTGTAAAACGATGTTAACCAATTATCAAACAGCAAAATTTTAGACTTGTCCAGGTTCAAAGATGTCAAAGACGACAATATAATCTAGAGAATGCAATTATTATTATAATGCTGTATCAGTTCATGAGACAATTTTATAGATGTGATAAAGTTTTATAATCTTCATGAAAAAGGAAAAAGCCAAACTATAGAAATAAAACTCTTTTATAAAATACTCAATTCAATATTTCGGCAAAATTTGCCTTTTTCAAGAGTTTGAAAAACTTAATCGCAATAAATAAATGTATTTTTATTAAGCGCTTCTTCCTTTATTTCATTTTTTCCTCAAACCCATTCAATAAGGAACGTCAAAGTCAGGTCTTATTTGGGAAAAGAAAAACAATTTATTCAAGCATAACGTAACATTTAACGCAAATAGGAATATTAATAATTCATTAAATTCAATAGATTAGTAGCCTACCTTTCCTAGGGGATGTTCTAGGGGATGTTCTAGGGGATGTTCGAGGAGATTCAGATTTCTTTCCGGAGTTTTTACGTTTCTTCTTCTTTTTATCACATTTCGGCTTTTTATTTTCGCCGAAAATCCACGAAAAGCAACCCATTTTGATTGCGTTCTAGAATAAACGTCTACACCGCTCTATGAACGAAGACGTTATGGCGTTGTTTATGACGTCATATAGCAACGACGTTACGTTGGTTCCCGTCTTCTCTATTATGTTGCCTCGTTGACGTTTATTGAAAGGGAATCATTTGAGTTGTACACTTACCTCCCGGAGACCAATCTCGTTATCACGTGACAATATTTTTTATCAAAATTAAGTAGTTCTTATTAATAATAATAATAATAATAATAATAATAATAATAATAATAATAATAATAATAATAATAATAATAATAATAATAATAACAATAATAATAATAACAACAACAACAACAACAACAACAACAACAACAACAACGACAATAATAATAATAGACCACGTTCATTTTCCTGTTCGCATTCTGTATATATGTACCTTATTAGCTCCACTGACCGTCAGGCCAGCGGGCTATTGTCATGGCGGTGTGTCCGTCGTGCGTGCGTGCGTCCGTCCGTGCGTGCGTCCGTCCGTCCGTAAACTTTTTCTTCTCAGAAACTTCTGGATGGATTTCAATCACACTTCACAGGCATGATCATTGGGTGACCCTCTTTCAGATTCATTCAAAGACTTTGGATTGAATCAGAATAACCTGAATTATTTGCCCTTGAATGTCACAAATATCTTGTTTTGACTTTATTTTTACTATAAAATCTACAAATATTGAACAATCAAGACAAAACTTTGACAGAATGATGGTGACTATAAGATCTTACCTGGGTATAATTTTCAGCTTGATCTGAATTTTACCTCATGAGAAAGTGCCCTTGAAAGTGACAAAATTGCCATTTTCGGCTCTATTTTGACTTTGTTTTCACTCTAGCAACTACAAATATAGACCAATCGAGACAAAACTTGGACAGAATGTTGGTGGCTACAAGATCTTACCTGGGTAAAATTTTCAGCTTGATCTAAATTTTACATCATGAGTTATGTGCCCTTGATATTGGCAAAAATTGCCATTTTCGGCTATATTTTGACATTGGTTTCACTCTTGCAACTACAAACATGACTAATCAAGACAAGCATAGGACAGAATGTTTGTGACGATAAGATCTTGCCTTGGTATAATTTCCAGCTTGATCTGAATTTCATATCATGAGTTATGTGCCCTTGAAATTGACAAAATTGCCATTTTGGCTCTCTTTTGACAGTACTGTTTTCACTCTAGCAACTACAAAATTTTTATACTAACCACTCAAGACAAAACTATAACAGAATTTTGATGACCATAAGATCTTGCCTTGGTAAAATTTTCAGCTTGATCTGCATTTTATATCATGAGTCATGTGACGTTGAAATTGACAAAATTACCATTTTCGGCATTATTTCCCCTTTTACAAGAACTTTCACAGAATCTTACTGACCATACAATCTTACTTGCTTGTAATTTTGAATTTTCAGTTTGGTCATGCATTAGCTTGTTTGCACAGCCTGAACCTTTGAAATTGCATTCAACTTTAGACAAACAATCAGGCCTGTGGAGCGCTTCCAGATCGCCAGGGCTGTCTAGTTTAACCATTTCCCATAATATTAATTATAAACATGTTAATTTGAAAACTGCTGAAGGTGGCAATGTGGATATTGATCAAGATAAGTTATGTAATATAACCTAGACGATTTAGATGCAAAATGAGAAAATACTGATAATCAGAGCGGCGGTCTTGCGACGAAGATATTCCTAGTTCGATCCCGGTAGCTGAGTTAGTTCTTGGGGATTAATCGGCAGATGATTCAGCGGGAGTGCCTATGCAGATCCCAGGAATCTGAATCAACTTGTTACCAAATGATGTAAAAATAAACACGTTTATTTAGCCTAAGCTAAACAAACTAGCATTTTCTTCGTCTATCTCAATGTTTCCCAAGCTGTTTCTACTGTGGACGTTTGTAGTAATTACTTTTAATGTGTGCTTAAGCATAATTGCAAGATATCAATCTATATGTCCTTTCTTGTCCACTTCAATATAGAAGTCAATTTTTGTTTGCCACTCCATTACAAAACTTTTTTTTTTCATCACATCTCATATTTATCGATAATATTTAAAATATTGAAATTCAACTAAGAACTTCTGAACACTTTCAAAATCAATATACATCTAAACATATATTTTGGATTAATTAACTTTATTTTTAAAAATGTAGAATATTGTTATATTGATGAGGTCCTTGAGTCAAAACACTGCAGGAGAGAAACTATATAAGTCCTATTCACCAATATATTGTTACATAATCTTTCTATTGTCATTGTATTTGAATTTGTGAATAAAATATTATCAAATTAAAATACTGTGGACGTCAAACGCAGTAATGTTGTGGGAAAGGTTGGACCACCAGATGGTGTACCCCCTGCCACGAGGTAGAACTATTTTATATTGTCATTTGACAACTCTCATGCTTAAAAGTATGAGAAGTGAAAATATGATTTAAAAATAATTTGTCCTATTGGTGCATTTTGGATTTTTCTTTTTCCAAGGAAGACTAATCCTTGCACAAAATTACACAAAAAATGCTTTCAAGAAGGTGCTCAAAATGACCAGAAATAAGTAGGACAATATTTTATACCTTTATTACTAATTCACTCTAATTGTTCAATTTTGGTCCCTTGACCTTCTTCAGCGAAACAAAGGTACATCACCCATAATGAGATGCACTGGACGTTTCGTGCGACGTCGTTTAACACTCGTTATGTATCCGAACATATTCGGGGGACGTCGAAAACGTTCGGCGGTGGAACGTTCCACCGCCAAATGTTTACGACGTCACCCGAGTAGTTCCGACGTTACGTGAATCTCATTCGGGGTAGACTACCTTGATATTATTTTTTTCCTTTATGACATATGAGACGTGTGACGAGAGTTACAGATACGACCCCCCCCCCCCCCCCCCGGGAGCAGAAATAACTTTTCAAAATGCAATGTTTCGTTTATTGTTAATTAAACTATGTGTGTGATTAAACATCCGAATCGTCTCATCAAAACGATTCGGATGAGTGCCCACAAGATAAGGTTCGGAATTGAAATAACAAAGTAACAATGTATTCCTATCTATTACTCTGTATGCATATTTCAGAATATATTATAGTATATAATATATCAGCAATCACAATTTGGTCAGTAATGAAGAATGTCTCTGTTGTCCTCGAGACGATTCTATCTCGTCTGCTGTACTGTTGCTAGGTAACGGTTTAGCTCTCGACCTGTAGGAGGACGACGTTGACGTCAATGTGGTGCCCGTCGACGACGATTTATGGCCCGTATTGTGACTCTGCGAGCTCGTTGCCTTGGTACCTCTTATTTCAGAATTTCCTTTACAACAACACAATGTTGTTCGAAAAGTTCGGCGGAATTTGCTACTGAAATACGAATATAGTAGAAAGTTACAGGACGCGTTAATTTGTACCAACAAGTTACATATGTTACCGCCTATTTTCAGAAGATCTACAGGGTGGGGTAGATTATTTGCGTTAAGGTATGAACGATACACCAGTAAAACGGCCTGAGGTGTTTGGCACAAAATAAAAATCAAAACAACGGTTATTAACATTGTTGTTACTCGTTGTTGTTCTGAATTCTGCTTCAACGTTTCACCCACCACTCTAGAGTTGGACAACATTTTTCTTTTGTTACTAGCTTGCCACACTGACTTAATGAGTAAACTGTTAAATATACACAGCAGTAGCAATGGCGTGAATGTGAAGATAATGGCGTACCACCAGTAATACCCGATCTGGTAACTGTCTGATTTAGCGAACTCCGTGTACTCACATATATACGTAACCTCATCCTTGTCCACCATGCTGGTCGCAATCTTCATTTCAAACATTTCAGGAAAAGTATTGATAAAACATAGAACAAAAATAACCAATGTCGCAATCTTTGCCTTACTGACGGTACACCAAGCCTTCCCCTTCATCGGTATTCGCACAGCTATCAGACGCTCCAGCGTGAAACATACAGTCAACCATACCGCGGTGTTACCGAACAAGTCGGAACTCACACGACCGTACGGTATATAATAATACGCTAGAGGCGACTGATCTTTGTCGCTTGTACAGTGAACAAATGAGAGAGACAGACAGAACAGTAGATACAGTGAATCACATATCGCTAAAGCCATTAAGTATATGTTTGTAGATGTTCTCATTTTGGGGTTCATAAGGACCACAATATTAAACACATTACCTATGGTACCACACGTCACTACTATTGGTACCAGGTAACTCTGTACAACAACCCGTGTTATATATAACGGGAATGATACAAGTAGTGTAATCCCAGAATTGTAAACTGTCTCGTTCTTCAAAATATTCTGAGACAAATTGTAAACTGTTGAGTTATCTGCAGATTCTACAAATGAAGTAGTCGTTTCTATATTGAACTGTAATATGTCGTAATTTGTCATACTGGCACACAACACGAATCTGTACAATGCGCTATTTAGAAACACATAAAACTTCCTTCATGCAGAAATCTCGTTCTCATGTTAAACTGTTTTTATTTCCTTTCATAGTCTTGATCTGTTCGTGTTCCAGAAAGCTGTTTTTTCTGTAACGAAATATGTCCGTCGTGGATTATTCAGATAATTGTGTTGACAGTAACGCAGACATCTTTTAATATTTAACATCCAATTATCATCAAACTGTTCAACATGCTACCTGCAAATAGAGAGAAATAAAATTACGTAAAACATTTTCTCAAAAAGGTGAAATTTTAGACTTGTTCAGTTTGAAAGCTACTGCATTCGTCACAAAAATGTAAACAGAGAAATAGTTAATTAGTGTACAATATAGTGCAGACTTGAGACAAAAGGAGAAAATGCTGGTTTTATCAATATATTCGCAGTGCTTATCTTTTAAATTATGGACGTCAAAACCAGTGTTTGTTTGGGAAAGAGTTTATACGACATTAAAATATCATAAAGTTAAGCGGAAAACGTTACGTATGAACAGATATTTCAGAAGGATTTCAAAGGCGATTTTCCGATGGCAATGATATTTTTCGCGGGTTATACATTTTTGTATATCAAAAGTATGCGTTTTGAAAATTTGTATCGCTGCAATAGTACTTAATTGGTTATCCAGAACAGCGTGATATTATTTTTACGTGATATTCGAACATCGGTTCGCTTTAAATATTTAGAACATGTTCTATGTTTAAAGGGACATAACGATCCAATTTCATTTTTAGAGTATGTTTTGATGCAAAGATTGGTTATTCTAATGCGTATAAATGCTACATGTATCAGTTTTTTAAGTTGCTGCTTATAAGCGAAAAACGCCTTTACAGTTGAGACAGAAATGGCAAATTACATATAAATCTGAACTCCTGTCCACATCATTTTGATTAATTTTCAGTATTTACTTAAGAAAATAATTATTCTCCTTCAGATAAAAAATAAAAGTAAAATTTATTTAAAAAATATCTGTGAAATGTCACTTTGAATTTAGAAAAAAATGTTGGAACGTCATTTTCCACATCGTATACTGATATGATGAAACAAGAGGGCCATTGGCCCTGAAGCGCTCACCTGATATAATAACTTTTTTTGTAAACCAATTTTCAGGTTGATTGGACAAAGAATGTGACCTCTAGGGTGCACACAAGGTTTATCTAAGATTTGACCTCGTGACCTAGAATTGATCAAGACAACCATTCTGATCAATTTTCAGGTTGATTGGGCAAAAAATGTGGCCTCTAGAGTGCACACAAGGGTTTACAAAGATTTTACCTCATGACCTAGTTTATGACCCCAGATGACCCAATTTCAATCTTGTCTGAAAATTGATCAAGACAATCATTCTGATCAATTTTCAGGGTGATTGGGTAAAAAATGTGGTCTCTAGAGTGCACACAAGGTTTTTCTAAGATTTGACCCCATGACCTAGTTTTTGACTCCAGATGACCCAATTTCAAACTTGTCCGAGATTTCACCAAGACAATCATTCTGATCAATTTTCAGGTTGATTGGGCAACAAATGTGGCCTCTAGAGTGCACACAAGGTTTTTCTAAGATTTGACCCCATGACCTAGTTTTTGACCCCGTATGACCCAATTTCAAAATTGTGCGAGATTTTATCAAGCCAATCATTCTGATCAATTTTCAGGTTGATTGGGCAACAAATGTGGCCTCTAGAGTGCACACAAGGTTTTTCTAAGATTTGACCCCGTGACCTAGTTTTAGACCCCAGATGACCCTATATCAAACTTGTGCGAGATTTTATCATGTCAATCATTCTGAGCAATTTTCAGGTTGATTGGGCAAAAAATGTGGCCTCTAGAGTGCACACAAGGTTTTTCTAAGATTTGACCCCGTGACCTAGTTTTTGACCCCAGATGACCCAATTTCAAACTTGTCCGAGATTTTATCAAGACAATCATTCTGAGCAAATTTCAGGTTGATTGGGCAAAAAATGTGGCCTCTAGAGTGCACACAAGGTTTTTCTAAGATTTGACCCCGTGACCTAGTTTTTGACCCCAGATGACCCAATTTCGAACTTGTCCGAGATTTTATCCAGACAATAATTCTGATCAATTTTCAGGTTGATTGGGCAAAAAATGTGGCCTCTATAGTGCACACAAGGGTTTTCTAAGATTTGACCCCGTGACCTAGTTTTTGACCCCAAGTAACCGAATTTCAAACTTGTACAAGATTTCACCAAAACAATCATTCTGAGCAAATTTCAGGTTGATTGGGCAAAAAATGTGGCCTCTAGAGTGCACACAAGGTTTTTCTAAGATTTGACCCAGTGACCTAGTTTTTGACCCCAGATGACCCAATTTCGAACTTGTCCGAGACTTTATCAAGACAATTATTCTGAGCAAATTTTAAGTTGATTAGGCAAAAAATGTGGCCTCTAGAGTGCACACAAGGTTTTTCTAAGATTTGACCCCGTGACCTAGTTTTTGACCCCAGATGACCCAATTTCGAACTTGTCCGAGATTTCATCAAGACAATCATTCTGAGCAAATTTCAGGTTGATTGGGCAAAAAATGTGACCTCTATAGTGCACACAAGGTTTTTCTAAGATTTGACTCTGTGACCTAGTTTTTGACCCCAGATGACCCAATTTCGAAATTGTCCGAGATTTCATCAAGACAATCATTCTGAGCAAATTTCAGGTTGATTGGACAAAAAATGTGACCTCTATAGTGCACACAAGGTTTTTCTAAGATTTGACTCTGTGACCTAGTTTTTGACCCCAGATGACCCAATTTCAAACTTGTCCGAGATTTTATCAAGACAATCATTCTGAGCAAATTTCAGGTTGATTGGGCAAAAAATGTGGCCTCTAGAGTGCACACAAGGTTTTTCTAAGATTTGACCCCGTGACCTAGTTTTTGACCCCAGATGACCCAATTTCGAACTTGTCCGAGATTTCATCAAGACAATCATTCTGATCAATTTTCAGGTTGATTGGGCAAAAAATGTGGCCTCTAGAGTGCACACAAGGGTTTTCTAAGATTTGACCCCGTGACCTAGTTTTTGACCCCAGGTAACCCAATTTCAAACTTGTACAAGATTTCACCAAAGCAATCATTCTGAGCAAATTTCAGGTTGATTGGGCAAAAAATGTGGCCTCTAGAGTGCACACAAGGCAAAGTTTGACGGACGACACACGACGGACGCCGGACACAGCGGTATCACAATAGCTCACCATGAGCACATTCGTGCTCAGGTGAGCTAAAAAGGATCCAGAATGTACTAATTTCCCTGCAACCTAATTATGCTAAAACGACAATATACTAAAATACAGAGATTTCTCTGTCTTGGTGAGCACTAGGTTATGACTTTAAGATTACATGTAATCCGTTAGTTTACGACGGATATAAAGAGCACAATTTAAAAGGTTTCACAAGCTCACAATTGATTTCTGGATGAATATTTTTACTTACTCTTACGCCGATCTATTAGATACTTGAAAAGGGTTAAATGTGTCTATTTTCCCAACAGATGCATTCTGTTTTGAGTTAGTGCGATTACCAGGCAGCAAATTTGTGGACTGTTCCAATTTGAAAGGTGTTGCTGACGATAATTTCAAGTTGGTAAAATTTAAGAAATCTTTTTATTTCACACCCGAAAGTAGTAAACCAATCAAATCACCCCATTCGTACCACGTGAGTATACAATACCTAGAGCCGTATTGCACGCACGAGATAATTGCGTGGACGCACGGGATTCTCGATATTCCAAAGCGGCTAGATCGATATTGTACGATGCACCGGTTGAACCGTCCAAATATGCATTGCACTCATTTGAACCCTACAAATATCGATTGAACCGTACAAATATGGATTTTTTCCCAAATCGAGGCTGCAGTACAAAGTATCCATATTCGCATCGAAGAGTAATCTCCCTTTAGTAGAGTTCTCGTTTGCAAAAGCAAAATTGTGCATTAGAGTTGAATGTTTGTTTCAACATGATATTTTGAATTCACTGTCCTAAACAAGACATAGCTTTGATTCTGTGATTGAAAAAACACATTGGCAATACATTAAGACAAAAGGAGAAAATGATTTTAAACATCACGAAAGAGATTATTTTCATTTCAAAACATTTCTGAATTGTAGCGCATTTAATTTGCAGCAATGATAAAAATCACACTTAACCCTTTCCCAAACAAGACCTGGATTTGATGTCCATTAAAAGGCTTGACAAAAAAGTTCTAAGAGAAAAGGAGATTTGCCGTTTATCAGCAATTTCTCCTTTTCTGTCAATGTTTACATTGTTGATTTACGCATGACATGATAGATAGTTTATGTGACAAATTTCATGTACATTTCACACTATCATAATTTATGACGGTCTATTTAATCTTTTGAGACAAACATAAATCGATAAATATAGATTTAATGTCAGATGCCATGTATATTCCACAGCGTTAGAAATGTACATGAGGCCTACATTTTTTTCATGACACAGGCCTATGTTGTTTTCTTCCTTTTTTCACGTTGGAATTCTATTTAAAAGTAATTAGATCTAGATCTTAATTTTATACAAAAATAATCTTTGTCATGTTTTGTGTGAAAAAAATGATGTGAAATAAAGAGGTCATTTAACATGTCTTTGTACAATACCGAATTCTATTGGATTCATACTTTGCAGAACAAGTCTATATTTAGACTCGCCTATCGGCTCGTCCAAATATAGCCTCGTTCTGCAAAGTATTCATCCAATAGAATTCAGTATTGTACAAAGACATGTTAAATAACCTCATAGTATTTTTCGGTTAGAAAATTTTATGGATATTGAAGATATTGCTCGTCTCAATAATACAACGTTTATTAAAAACAACGAAACGTTGGAAGTTTGGCCAGATATGATAGCAAAAATGTTTACTGATAGTCATGGCAAATAACCACTGTAAGTACCGAAAAGTAGTAAAATGCATACTTCATTATCAATGAACACCATGAATCACCGGAAAGTAGGCCTACCCAAATGCAAACTTCTGTACTTCTAGGTCTAAAGGTAATGTTGACGATATCGCCTAAAATACAGAAATGTGCATATTTCGATACCCAAAACCACATGAAATACGGGTAAATTCTAAATGTCTACTTCGCTACTTTTTGTTCCGAGCAAAATGGTTTATGATATTTAGGACCCATAACCACACAAAGTACCGAATGTACTGAAATCAATTCTTTGGTAGGGGAGACCGGGGCTATTTCGGCCCCCTAATTTCGATTGCTCATATTTTGAATTATATGAAAGTTATTTGGGCGTGATTTATATATATTTAAGTTCGACAGGCGAAAGCCTTTGAAACTGCGTCTGTCCTTTTTATATTTTTCTTTTCAATAGAGAGAATTTCAAATTTTAGAGTTTTGATCGTGGTGGCCGAACTTGCCCCATACATGGGGCAAGTTCGGCCCACCCTTGGGGCAAGGTATGCACAGACCTATAAAACATTATATTTGATTTTTAGACTGTTTAAATTTAAAGGAATCTGTATACGACTTCCAAATGGAGGTATAAATTGAAAAAGCATTGTTATAACAGTCAAATCATCGTGAGTAAGGGGACATTCGGGATAACAAATAGAGGCTGGGGCAAGTTCGGCCTGTGATTTTGAATTTGTCCATTTTTTACATTTCTGTTAGAGCTAGGTCTGAACAATTGATATATTCGGAGTCGTCAAGAAATGGCAATTCTAACAGAGATTATTCTTTTTATTCATGGGCAAGTTTGGTGGTGGCCGAACTTGCCCCAACCCCAAAGGCCGAACTAGCCCCAGACAGACCTGGTGTCAACATCACGCCATATCTTCTTTTAGATAACATGAACACTTCATCTTTAGTTTTAATATGAAAGAGGACTTAATTGTCTTCATAAATATACAAAAATGAAATCTGAATCCTGGCGCATATTACTATAAATTAAAACTTACACAAATGTGGAAAAATACTGAAAAGTGTCTAAAAATCAGAATCGTGTTCTAGATAAATTCTATGTTTTTGTATCAAATTCGACCAAAAACCATCTGTGAAAAGCTTTCGTCATGAGTGACATTAAAATCCGGGTCAGAGATCTCTATCTCTGTCGACAGGCTCAAAAAAGCCACTAGCCGAACTTGCCCCGGGGCCGAAATAGCCCCGGTCTACCCTACTTCTTGGGCTGAGCAAAATAATAGGCGGTATGCATGACCAATGACCAAATGATATACCGAAATATACTGAAATGCACGCTTCAATATCCCAAACCACATGGATATAACGGAAAGTACTGAAAAGCACACTTCGGTACTTTTTGGTCCGGTTTTTGGACAAGTCGCCCGTAACCACATGAGATACCGATATGTCCCGACATGCATACTTCTATACCCCAAACCTCTGTCAATACCGAAAAGTACCGAAATACTTACATTGGCACTTTTTGGTCCGCGCAAAATAATAGGCCGGTTTTTATGAACCATAACAATATAAAATACCAGAAAGTACAGTTCATACAGTTTTCGAGACTATAATAATTATTATGTGCTGTGTACAAAAGTGACTCGTACTGGTAACCACCGGGCTACAAGTCGTGTGTGCTAACCACTGCGCCACTCAGGTTGTACAGAAATGCACACTTCGGTACATCTTGATCCGAGCAAAATTGTTTTATGACACATAACCACATATAGTACTGAATAGCGAACAGTTTTCCCGCGTTCGTGTGCTAAAATAGATTTCCGATGGGAATACCCCAACAACGTTTGCCGGGTACCAGTCTAATATTTTGTTTATCGGTCAATGAATCGGACAATTTTTCGTAACCGTGTTAGCAAAAAAACATTATTTTCAAGCGCGATATTAGTCGATCATAGATAATGCAGGCGGGAACTAAAACTACGAAACATTGCGCATATGCAACATGCAACATTGCTTCCAGATACGGAGACAGACCAGAAATGACAAACGTTTTTTCTTGAGATTCCTCAGCAGCTTAACCAGAAAAAACATCGAAAAGTCTGAAAGTAAAGTAGCTATGATCATGAAACTTCTCTGGTAGATATATCTCACCAAGGAGAAGTGCAACGTACAAGGAACATAACTCTATCTTGCTTATTTTGTGAGTTAGATTGCCCATTGTTGTAGTGAAAGCCTATGGGGTATCAAATCACACTCAGCGACAAATTCTATTTTTTCTATATTAACCCTTTCCCAAACAAGACCGGTTTTGACGTCACCAACAGAAAATTCTTGGGAAAACATTGAGGCAAAAGAAGAAAATGATGATCGGCAAAATCGAAAAGGCATGCACAGCAGACAAAATGGGTGTGAATAACTTCTTTGGATATTGATGATCATCCTTCTTTTGCCTCAATATTTTCTCCGAGATAAAACACTAAAGATATTCACACCCGTTTTGTCGTCTGCAGACTTTTTTCAATTTAGCCCAACATGACATTATGTCGTTTTGGAAAGGGTAAGCGAGCACGCACGAGCGGCACGATGAAGTCAGGACATGTCCGTATGTGTAAACATTACTTGTCAACTGCTTATTTCATAGTTACCGATCTTAAAAAGTACACGACAGTGCAGCAACCTTCTCAACTCGGAATTAGAATATTTCTCAACAAATGATTACAGCAATCAAGCTCTTAGAATGTTATCTCCGGCAAATTGAAGGTGGAAAATCGTCGCGAGATTCACAGCCATATTTGTACGATAAGGGATTCCCAATCTATTTTTAGACCAGTGAGGCGTGACGATGACGTATTTGTTCACACGGAAAATCGAAGCCTATTCTGCTGAAATGCGTACTTCAATACTCTAAACCACATAATTAAAATACCGAAAAGTACCGAAAAACACATTTCTGTACTTATTAGTCCGAATAAAATTGTTGCCAGTATTTATCACCATAATCACATACAATACCAGAAAGTGCCCAAATGTAGAGCCTATAGACCTACTTCGATACCCCAAACCACATAAAATACAAGAAAGTGCCGAAATGCATTTTTCAGTATCAAAAACCTCATAAATTACCAGAAAGTGTCGAAATGTATATTTCAGTATTATTTAAGCCGAGCAAATTTGTTGCCGGTATTTATGACGCATAACCACATAATATACAGGAATATACCGGAATACATACTCTGGTATTTTTCGGTCCGAAGAAAATTGGTTGCCAGTACTTATTACCCATAACCCCATAAAATGTTGGAAATTGCCGGAATGCCAAGTTCGATACCACAAAAGACAAACTCTACCTGGATATGCCAAAATGCATATTTTGGTACTTTTTAATCAAGCAAAAAATCATCCAAATTTCAAAACCATATTGGATACACAACAAACAAAAGTTATAATTTGTGGAACTTACGGTGAAAAATTCAACAAAATATCCCGATCATTCTGAGTGCGTTTTTATTAAAGCCGAAAGTAACATCTGTCACCGAGACATTACGACTTGTCAATATAGAACCTCACAGATTGAGAAAGCAGGCGGCAGATACGTTTATTAAATCGGAATTGACCTTACGCTGTTTTCTGTGATGGAAAGAATTCAATAAGTGTGTACAGAGTTTCTATAGTGAATTAACTCTCTCGAATTTTTCGCTCTCCGGGAACGCTTAGCATAATATGGAAATAGTATGCTCAGCGACAAGACGTGCATTTGTCTGAAAGCTCGCATAAGTTCATTTATTACACAAATGAAATGCGTCTACACCTAAGAAACAATGCAAATATGATCGTCAGTTATGCAGTTTGTATATACCACATATCAAAAGGAAAGTAAGACTACAAACAAAACTCTGTTCCTAGATAGGTAATGGGTTAGGGTAAGGGTTATGAACCTAATTTTGGTGCATTCAAGATGTCAGAAATCTCAAGTTTTGTCCTGCGGGTGAATAGAAATGCACCAAACTAGGATCCTAGACCTAAACCTTATCCTCCGACACACAAAGGATGAAACTAGATTTAGGCCCTACTCGTTGGCAGACTTTCTTCCAGCAAGAGGCGATACTTTTATTAACAAGACCTGTCCGAAGGCAGCGCGCTCGACTTTCTAAGTTGCTTAGTATAAAGGGGGCATAACTCCAAATATAGTGGAGCCAGGGTCATTGGCCATAATAGTAAGGTAGAGGGTGTGATGGTGAATAAGTATTCCAAGTTTGGGTTGAATCCCTTTGATAGTATGGAAGTTATTGATGTTTGAAAAAACTTTAACCTTTGTTGCAACGCCAACGCCGACGCCAACGCCAACGCCGACGCCCGGGTGACAGTATAAGCTCTCGTTTTCTTCGAAAAGTCGAGCTTAAAATTGATATCACATATAATGCTATAGAACAGTTCATAATACTTCTGTGACAAAATACTTGATTTTGATTCAAACACAGTCAAGGGGTATGCACCTTGAAAAATTCATTGTTGGTGGTTGCGGAGAATTGTTGCAACAAATCTTTATCCTTTCTATTTTCCTAATATGCTTAACCCTTTCCCAAACAACAAATTAATAGGGTTGCTCAATTCGAAAGCTGCTGCAGATGACAAAATAGACGATGGTAAAGATAGGAATCTTGTACAAATCACTGTAGAAAATATCGAGACAAAAGAAGAAACTGCTGGTTATCAGCAGTTTCTTCTTTTGCCTCAATATTTTCCAAAGCCTTTTCTGTTACGGACGTCAAAACCAGGTCTTGTTTGGGAAAGGGTTAATCGCTGTGATGTCATTTGACAAAACATGGACTGTTGGCTATTTTCTCACTATAGCACCCGGACTCTAGGCATATCATTCCAAGTAAGCTCAACGCGAGTTTTTTTATATATATATATTAACATGTGATGTTCTTTCTGACACTACCTTACTGTCCTTTGTAATATTGCTTTTCGCGTAAATGGTATGCTTGAAAAACTTCGACAATATCTTAAACGACTTGGAATAAAATACCCGCATGGAAGACTGAAATTGTCTAAGATTCTGAATGTTTTGATTCAATTCATTCATGAATTATCGCATTTCGAAATTTTGCTGAGAGCATCAATTTTGGAATAGGTCTGTATAACAAGAAACCGTTCAAAATCGAATCGGAATTGTCAGTCCTGCATGGACGATCTTCTTGTAAGAGAGGACGATTTTCAAGAAAGAATATGAAGTGCATGTTTAAGAAGGAAATTCATTTGAGCCGGGATCTATAAAAACGTCCTTTAAGGCTTTTTAGCCCAACATAGTTCCAGATCAGCCTGCGTATACACGCAGTCTGATCAGCTCTTATAACTTCATCATGACCTGCATCAACTGTGAGAGAGCAACAATGATCAATACCAGTCAGACTGCACCTAGGCACAAGCTGATCTGGAAACAAGGCTGTCTCAAATGCTACAAGGGACGTTTTCACAGATTCCGGCTCATTTTGTTTTGGTGTATGCCTACAAAATGTTTTGTATCGATTCCTTTTCATCATGACGACTACTGAGGTTTTCTGTTTGTGGCTCAATCGCAAAACGTCATTGAGCGGTTTAAAACAAATGAATTTTAGATTCGGTGTAATAGAAATGTTGCCAGAAAAACAAACGCGGCAGTTTTCTGTATTTTGGTATCCATTTGATATTTCCAGATTGGAATATGGTCAATGGATAGGCCTGATTGAATTGTATGTGCTGGAATTAAGACTTGAATCTAAACAATTTAAAGTTTGGACTATTCTAGATTAAAATGACACATGCTATATTGTCGAACATACAATCAAACTGTATCGGTAGATAATTTGTGCTCATGGAAACGAAGTTTATTTTGTCCCTCTAAATATGTACCTTACTTTACCTACCCGCTGTTTTTATTCATGGTTACAAAAAGTGGACTTTTATAGATCTTTAAAGAAAACTTAATACCATCGCTAAAACTACTTACTGTATTATTCTAGATAACGCAATGCACTACACATTGATGCAAACATTTCCCCATGTTTTTCATCTGTTAGATAGCAACGGTCCCTATAAGATTCCAGATTGTAGTAATTCAAGTCACAATTTAGATTTGTTTAGAGCACCAAAATACTATTAAAATGCTCAAAAGCCAAAATAGAGTACCAGTACTCACGCAACAGTTCTATACAAATTGGAGACAAATTGTAAAGACGTCTGGTAAAATTGTGATCTAGCACTTTCTCATTTTCCTTCGAAAATCGAATCTCTGAAATCATCTGATGATATAATATAATATCATACTTATAATTATTATAAAGACAGGGAATCGATTGAGAGGTACTGTGCAATCAGACGGAAAACTGACAGACCCTTTGAATAAATAGATTTGACACTTTAAATCAAACACATGCTTCACCTTAACCTTTAATAAAACTGTTGTTCACAATTATACACCTTTTACACTTATTTTAAAAAATAACTATCGTTTAGTAAAGGTTTTCGTTCATTACTATTGTGCAATATTAGTATCACTAACTATATAGTTAACTTTTACACTTCCTTCAGGCCCGTAGGAAGCAACTTGATATTGGAGGGGCTGAAGCCACTGTGTCTGAATACTGGAGGGGGGCAAAATTGGATTTTCCCTAAAATTTCAGTGTAAAATAGCTAAGCGTCCCCGATAAACTCTCGTTCGCAATCACATATTCGTTATATACATGTGCGTACATATACATATTCAAATTTCTAAAAACATAATTGGAACAACATTCCTTTTTGCTCTTCTTATCTGAAATATGACAGATACTTACGTGCACTTATACACGGTGGGTAACCCACGTGACTTTTGGGAAGCGTTAACACCGAAAAAATCGTCCGCTTCAAGATATGTTTTGTAAAACCACGGGATTCGGAGCAGAGTGAGTTACAAACGGGAATAGCCCTCTCAAATGCGCGTTCCGTGCATTTTATCTTGTCAAAATCAATAGAGTATAAGCTGAGAAATTGAACAAAACATACCTTGAAGCGGACGATTTTTTCGGTGTTAACGCTTCCCAAAAGTCACGTGGGTTATCCACCGTGTTATAGACAGAATCAAGATCGGACTTGTTTAATTTTTGCTCATAGTAGAAATCTTATCATGTTCCGGATCCGCCTACATTCCAATCTGGACTTCGACATATACGAGGGACGGTCGGAAAGTAGTTGGACTTTTGACTAGTTCTCTGAAACCATTTAACTTTTTAACATTTTTTTTTCTACACTGTTTAGACAAATTGTCTATCTATGTCTATGCAGTTTTGCCATCTTCGTAGGAGCTTTACTATTCCTACTATTAACCATGACGTAGACCCACTGTATAAGGTACTGTGTAACCACCGGTATCGAAGGCGCCCTGGTCTCAAATGTCTCCCCAGCAAGCATTTTCATTAGTTCTAGAAACAAATAAAAGTCATGTGGGGTAGGGTCTGGGCTATAAGAAGAGTAAAACAACTTTTGTCGTGGGTAATAGTTGATTATCTCCACTGTAGATGCGGTGGTATGGGAGCGTGCGTTATCGTGAAGTAGAAAATATTTTTCTTTGCTTATCTTGGACGCGTTTACTTCAGCATTTTTTCTTTCATTTTTCTGAATTACTTCAGAATTGTACTTGGCAATGCCAGTTTTTACCATTTGACATGAAATGACTAACTTTCAATCCTCGTGAATCCACAAAAGCAACAAACATGACTACCAGCCGAATGTAAAAGCTTAATCTCTTCAGAGGTTGGGAACCAGCTCGTTTCTATGAATGCTGTGACTGAGTTTTTATCCCAAGTTCGGAATTATGAATCATTATTTAATCTTCAGTGATAATGTAGTTAAAAAACTTAACTTCTTCGCGATTGAAATTACTAGAATGTTCTTTTGTTTTGGTAACCCTTGTTGTTCCTCTGACAAATAGACTATTGTACATAAAACCTCTATCACATATAAGTGGACAGAATATTGATTATATACAATTATCTTTGAAAATAAACTGACCACATTATTGGCAAATGGATGTAGATTCCACCAATATATAATGTGTTTATACAGTTGAAAATGGAGAGACAGCAGCACGAAAAGTCCAACTACTTTCCGACCGTCCCTCGTACCCTGGTAAATGCAAGACCCCTCACGCTCTTTTTGAACGGTCGCCTCTTACATTAACTAATCTGATAGGGCGGTCAATAATGTTTTTACGATTGATTTAATTCGGAGCAGATTCGATTTCGTAAACGTAATTACTAATCAGCTGAATTCCGGTCGTTAGAGAAAATATTCGGGACTGGAACATCCGGAAATCTTTATTTGTGTAAGGCTTATTGTACACGATTATCAAAGAAGAAATTGTTATGGAGATGATACGTCTTATATCATTTTTGTTTAACATTTTTGAGAACAAAACATATCAAATTTTTCCACGACCTATATTTTCCTCAAAGATTTTAGACCAATTTTCTTTATTGCAATGGCCATCGACGGTCAATTAGGGGACACGGAATAGAAAAGGGAATGGAAATTACAGACAGTATAGCTTTGTAACCGTTTACCAAAATGTTATAACTTACAGTGTTCTGTCTACGTGTCATACTCGCAATAAATGTGTTGTTTTTCAGCACACCATATCAAATGTATTCTAGATAAAGGCAAAAATACGTATGTGACCCGTCAAGCAAAGAGGGACCTTTTTGGAAGTATAAAATGTATTGGCTCTAGTGGATCTGGACAGTCAGCGCAGATTTACTGGGGTCGGTACTTTTCATTCTAAGATAATTTTCTGTATCTAGATTGTTTTCCGTAAGTTCATTTTCCAAGTGCCTGATAAGTCTAACATGTTTTGCGTAATTTCGGTTTATGGACTTCCAAGAATGCTCCCTTTGACGTAACGTGTCACATATTCAAGATAAATGCACCCATTGTTTGTCTCTAGAGACAACCCTGTTTCTATAAAGAACGTTATGCTGGCGTATATCTTACGTATTTATGGCATTTGTTTGCTAACGAAAACAGAAAACAAAGATACGGGCCTATACAAACCACAAGCTTTCCATCGACAACAGTACAGTAACTTACAATAAGTAAATAAGCATTTTGTTAAAGATATAAAGCAACTCAGACAGAGAAAATGACAGTTCACCATTTCTAAATGACAGGTATGTCTAATAATCACAATTGAAAGCTGCTACTGACAATAAGATAAAAAGAACGCCAACAAAGAAAAAATATGTCTAATATTGAAGAGTCAAAATGAGAAAATAATGATCATCAGCATTTTCGTCTCTTACACCAATGTTTTTCCATATTTCAAAACTTTTATTTTATTAAAGGACACCAAAATTAGGCTTTGTTTAAGAAAAAATTAAATCCTTTGTTACAGGTATTTAAAATGAAGATAGAATTGGTACAGTATAGTAATAGTTTTTGGCATCTCGAGACATTCTTACTTCTATAAAGAATGGAATTTACTGAATGATGCTGGTGTGTCTCTAATCGCCCGTGGGGTTCAAAACTTCGTAAATATAGCTTTGTCAACCTCTAGTTACGAGGTTTTGACTTCCCATTATCGCAATTTGTTAAAGATATTACTATTAGGGCCTACACAGATATTGAAAATGCATGTGAACACTTTCTCACTTAATGACGATTTTTTAAACCCCCATAAATCAAAGAGGTTTAAAAAACATTGCATAAAAAATAAAAAAAAAATGGCTTATGACAGTAACTTTCTTCATTCCAACAAAGATTTCTACACAGAAAAGCCACAAATATAAAATTTCATTTACTTAAAAACGTTGTCTGCAACATCTTTGATCTTTGATATTTGACCAGTCCAAAAACTAAAACGCAGAAATTCCTGTTCGAATTTTGTTGAACTAATTATATAGACTGCTGCAGATTGCAGAAAATGATATTCTTTCAAATTTCTCTGATAGCTTAAGAAAACATTAGGCAAAAAAGGAAAAAGTTGTCGACCAGTATTTACTCCTTCTGTCTCAATATTTTCTGCGCAATATTGTACAAAACATTTTCTTTGTCAACATCCATTTGGCAGCTGCAGCAGTCTTAAAATGAACAACCGTAAAACTTTCGTTGTTTGGGAAAGTTTAAATGTTATCAAAAACGCTTAATTATGTAGATCTTATTCTAATTATTACTGAATTAATTTTCATTTTTCGTCAATACAATTTATTATCTTTATTCCGTACATCCGAACATACCGTATATAATCCATCACATGTAACACCGATAAGAATTACCGAACTAAGCCGCGACATGGATAGTATCAATTTAGCCCAATATTTGACAAATCCTCGATAAGAATTACCGAACTAAGCCGCGACATGAGTAGTATCAATCTAGCCCAATATTTGACAAATCCTCTCTGATAGCTCTCCACTCAATATTAACACAGAGCTTTTGGCATGGTACCTATGTCGCTTTTAGATAATCTGTTTACCTATTTCCCAAACAAGACATGGTTTTGACACCCCTAAAAGACAAGAGGCCCCTCTGGGCCTTATCGGTCACCTGAATCAAATGAGCAGAAACATTTAAGGAAAATGTTAAGTTAACAAAAAGCGCAACCCCCCAGCACCACCATTTCTTGACAGTCTTTTTTTCTCTTGTACAAACTTATTCAAAGACTCAAATACCAAAATGTGAATTCAATCCAACAGTAGAACATTTCTTAATATGTACCCTATTTACCCCCTTTTGGCACCTTTTGGGGCCCCAAAGGGAGATAACTCCATGATTTGTAAAAATCTGAAGCGGCTTCACATTGGAATGCTTCCTGCCAAGTCTGGTAGAAATCTGTCCAATGGTTCTCAAAAAGAAGAAGAAAATGTTCAAAGTTAAGTAATAACGCGAAGCCCTCCCATCCCCCATCCACAGCACGGCCATTTATTGACGAGTTTTTTTCTCTTGTACAAATTTTGTAGTCCTTGCCCTAAAGACTGTAACTTCCAAATGTGTATCCAATGCAACAGCCGGTTCATGAGTAGAAGATATTTTAAGATGTACCCAATTTACCCCCTTTTTGGCCGTTTATGGGACCCCAAAGGGAGATAACTCCATGATTTGTACAAAGTCTGAAGCAGCTTCCTATTAGGATGCTTTCTGCCAAGTTTGGTAGAAATCCAACCAATGGTTCTTAATAAGAAGTCGAAAATGTTAAGTTAACTAATACCGCAACCCCACTCCCATCCCCCATCCCCAGCACGGCCATTTCTGGGCGGATTTTTTTCTCTTGTACAAACTTTGTTGTCCTTGCCCTAAAGACTCTAAATACCAAATGTGAATCAAATCCAACAGCCGGTTCATGAGAAGAAGATTTTTTAAGATGTACCCTATTTAACCCCTTTTTGGCCCCTTATGGGGCCCCAAAGGGAAATAACTCCATGATTCGTACAAATCTGAAGCGGCTTCCCATGGGGATGCTCCCTGCCAAGTTTGGTTGTAATCCGTCCAATGGTTCTCAAGAAGAAGTCGAAAATGTTAAGTTAACTAATAACGCGACCCCCCCTCCCATCCCCCATCCCCAGCACGGCCATTTCTGGGCGGATTTTTTTCTCTTGTACAAACTTTGTTGTCCTTGCCCTAAAGACTCTAAATACCAAATGTAAATCAAATCCAACAGCCGGTTCATGAGAAGAAGATTTTTTAAGATGTACCCTATTTAACCCCTTTTTGGCCCCTTATGGGGCCCCAAAGGGAGATAACTCCATGATTCGTACAAATCTGAAGCGGCTTCCCATGGGGATGCTCCCTGCCAAGTTTGGTTGTAATCCGTCCAATGGTTCTCAAGAAGAAGTCGAAAATGTTAAAAGTTAACGGACGACGGACGACGGACGACGGACGACGCACGACGCACGACGACGGACGAAACACGGTCGCAATAGGTCACCATGACCTTCGGTCAGGTGACCTAAAAAGGCTTACGAAATTATTGAGGCCAAATGAGAAACTGCTGATAATCCGCATTTTCTCCTTTTGCCTCAATATTCTCTTAGCTATATCGTACACAAAATCCATTTTCATAAGAATCCATTTCATTGGCTGCATCAGCTTTTGAATAGGACCTCCCTTAAATGTTTTCGTTTGGGAAAGGGTTAACACGGTGCTATTGGCATGGTACCTATGCCGCTTTTAGATATTCTATTTACTTCCGTATCTTTAATCGCTCATTTTCTCTAAAACGTTCTTCACGTCATCTTTAATTATCCTTTATTACTGTCACATATGCGATATATATTTAATCCTTTCTAGATATCTAGTCCGAGCAACAATTCTGTGGCTATCTACATGTATAAAAGAATAGAGTATTTGTACTTTTTATGTTATAATACAGTCGCCTATTTTTTTCAGATCTCAGACGCGGAGTGGTAGGGGGGGGGGGTCACTAATGAGTCTTATTTCTAGTTCATTTTTGTTATCAGTTGATTTAAAACTCTTGAACATATAAAAATGATAGTAGATACAAAGTTTATGTTTTTCATTTCCTCACATGAGCATCTTCCAACCAATTTCTTTCACCACTTATAATTTACTTTTTGAGAATAGCTTTGTCAAAGTATGTAACTGCATAATTATGCGCACCCGTTTTTAAAGTGTACCTTAAGGACACACGCCAGAGTTTCTGTCCTGAACTGATATTTTGTTTTTTCTGTACTAATATGAAGACGTATATTTTAATTATACATGCGAAAGGAGAGTACTTTTGTCCAAATTGCAAAGACATTACTTTAATACTCACGAAGTTACTAGAAGTGCACTATGTGTACACTGATCCCTGAACAATCTAGCACTGGCCACTTTTACATGGATAGAAATGATAAAACTAGTAAACTTAGTAAAAACCAGGCTATTGGTCTTACATGAAAATGCATCTGCTGACTTCTCTAATAAGAAATGCATTAACAATATAGCAATAAATAGTCACAAGTCTGTTTGGTAATGTCAGGTTGGAGACTGCAGGGAGAATTATTACTCAAAATTGTGGATTTGATTCACGTTGATGGATGCCGTTTGTGATAAATTGAACTAACTATCGGATTATTGTCTTTGTTACTATAAATATATCAGAGACTTTAGATGTAAAAGAAATTTGCAAAATATGTTACAGATAGAAACTTTCAGAGATTTCCAATATTTTCTCAACATTAGCAGAAACACGTTGTACATAAGTTTCCTCGTTTCGAAAGGACATTTTTTTTACAATTTCTCGATAATCAAAGCAGACGGTAAATCCAGACAATTTTGTTGTAAACTTTGTATGCGTATGGCTACACGGACGTTTACAAAAGAAATGCTGAAGACGAATTATGTTCCCGCCAGATAATTGTGTCCAATTCAGAGACAATAAAAGTCCCCTGATTTCCATCCTTCTGTATTTTAGTGACTAGAGGCGCCAACGTCATGGTTTATTACACGGATTTTACAGACAACTACAAAACGTGCTATAGAATCTCTAAATTGTCCTCTAATTGATACAGATCCCACATATAGAAAAAACGTGGACAATGACATTATATAAATATCACATGCCTCTCAGGGTAATAGTACATATTGTCTACCCGAGACCGGTAATGTTGACCGAGGCGTTAGCCGAGGTCAACATAACCTGGTCGAGGGTAGACGATATGTACTATTACCCTGAGAGGCATGTAATATTCATTTTATTATACCGAATAAAGCAATTAAAATCTAGATCTAGTAGATCTTAGATAGGAAAAAATAAATTTAAAAAAAAAAAAACGAAAAAAAACCCCTAGCTTAGAGTGGAAAGCTTTGATCATGATCAGCTTATAGTGCAGTCCAAGCTGACTGACTCTAGGATCTTTTCATATTTTCCCACAAAGTCCCTTTTTGCGTGACAGGCCACGTAACAATTTCTTTTAATTAAGCCATATAAAAATTTACTATGATTCAGCAAAATTTCTCTGATATATCACATGACGTCATTAATGACGTCATAAGAGTGTATTACTATTTATATAACATGCAGCGGTAGACATTACATAATGTCAACCGGGTGACATTTAACAAATAATACATGGCATTGCGGGCGATATGCAAGTTTATGGACTGGTCTGTAGGGCCAAAGATGTTATATGGACCGAAGCGAAGCTGAGGTCCATATAACATCTGAGGTCCGACAGACCAGTCCATAAACTTGCATATCGCCCGCAATGCCATGTATTATTTGTTATATTATACAGAATCCAAATTATCCGACATGAAAAAAAAATAAGAAACAAACAAGACATTTTTTCAATGGTTTTAAGCAAATTCAATACGTTTTCATGAATATAATTGCATTTAACATGTCATTTTTAATTGGACGTCCGAAAGGACGTACAATTCTTATAACCACTTTTGGACAGGCGAAATGGGTTTTCATTACCAGAAAACCCTTTCTCAGACTCAATTGCCAGTTGACCAAAATTCAAAATAGATTTTGCGACCATACAGGAAAACTGTCGTATCTTTTCCTACTTTCTATGTGTTCTCTAACAAATACTATAAGATTCATTGGCCGATTCAATTCATGCCACGTCTTAACCAACTTTACGATCTTTTTTCGATTTAATCATTTTCTTGTAGTTTTTTGACTTTCGTAATATTTATTGTGTAAAGGGTAAGATCTTTAGAAAGCGATACATGCATACACTATGGTTATAATGTAAACAGACACCCTATATCATCAGCAGCAGCAATAGCTCAAACGGGAAAGGATTAACCTCGCAACCTTTTTTCAGTTTGAAATTTGGAACGCCGTTGGTTCAAAACCAGTTCGGATTATTTCTTCTGTAAAACGTTTGTTTTTCTTGATGTGTTTACTGAAAACACACATTTTAGAATAATTACCCAATTTAATGCACGTATTGTGTATGATAGGTTCCTTTTCTTTGATCATTGTTGTTTAAGTCTTTGACATATTTAAAGGAACGGGGTTTCCACGATACGTACTTTGGAACCAGGGTTTTGAAATTGATTATCGGGGAGTGAGTTCATTTCGCAACTCGGGTTCGACTCGATGACAAATCGGGGTTCCATCTGAACAGCCTCAGATGAGACACTAGTGAAATCCACCTATTCAGAAAAATAGTTGCTCTTACGAGTTTTTTTTTCTCCAGCATCTGTATCACTGATATTCGACAGTATCATGACCTATTTACATACTGATCGATGATCATGACAACAATGATTATTACTAGTATAAGACTAAGTGACAGCGATCTGTATTTATTTCGTTCAAGTGACCCGTTTACGTGTATTGAGCTAAGAAGATGAAGTAATGGGTCTGCAACAGATGGTACCTAGATGATCTTATGAATATGTGTACAGATAGGGACATTGCTATTCGCAAATTTTCGTTGATAATGATATAAAGATTTAAATTGCTTATTGTACTCCACTGCCATTTTCCCGACGGCACGTTCCCAATTTCTTCTTTTTATGCACATCTGTAGATGTAAGGATGCTGCGGTAGTACTTGTATGAGGAATCCATGGTTAGGTGCTCCAATTCATCTGGTATTTTGTTTCAGGAAAAGTATGTATTGAATTTGTTTTGTAACCACAACCAGGGAAAACTGCTACCGTGTTTTATTTCTTTTTTTACTCTAAACAGGAATAAAAATCAAAGTGCTTGGAGCACTATATTTAGACGCCTCTCATTGATTGAGCGGAATTGTATGTAAATGATCGTCGTTTCATTACTTTATTTCGTTGAATTTGTGTTAAGATCGATTCTAAATCACTGCGGTCGTTTTTTCGCCAACGATGGTGGAGATAGAAGTCGAACAAGAGTGCCATGGTCACAATACACGCCGCCACTTATAAAACTTGAGACAAAAAAAAATTACATTGACAAGGATTTATAAATATTCACACAAAAACCTGTAAAAAGTTGTGTTCACAAAAAGGTTTTTATAAATATCCAGTCAAAAACCTGGAAGGAATTGCGTCACGAGACTGAAATATCATTAATCCCTAGAGACTAAGATTGAAGGGGGCATAACTCAGGCAAAAATCAATGAACCATAAAATCCTTACTTCATGCACATCTACTAATTAAGGTAATAACATCAATCAAGTTTCATAAGGATCCAGTCAGAATCTTAGAAGAAGTTGTGTTGACAAGGCTGCAATTTCAATCAGCCCCAGAGACTAAGTTTTAAGGGGGCATAACTTTAGAAAAAATCAATGAACCATAAAATCCTTCCTTCATGCACATCTACCAATTGAGGTGATTGACCAAGTGTCATTAATATCCAGCCATAAACGTAGGAGGACTTGCGTTGACAAGGCTGAAATTTCAATAAGCCCCAGAGACTAAGTTTTAAGGGGGCATAACAAGGGGGCAAAAATCAATGAACCATAAAATCCTTCCTTCATGCACATCTACCAATTGAGGTGATAACATTGACCAAGTTTCATTAAGATCTAGCCAGAAACTTAGGAGGAGTTGTGTTGACAAGGCTGCAATTTCAATAAGCCTCAGATACTAAGTTTTTAAGGGGCATAACTCAGGCAAAAATCAACGAACCACAAAAAATCTTCCTTCATGCACATCTTCCAATTGAGGTGATAACATTGACCAAGTTTCAAGAAGATCCAGCCAGAAACTTAGGAGGACTTGCGTTGACAAGAAAAGTGGACGGACGTACGAACGGACGGACGGATGGACGGACGGATGGACGGACGGACAGACGGAGAAGATGATGCCAATATACGTCCGCCTCCGGCGGCGTATAAAAAAAGATGATTAAAAAGAACAATGTCTGAGTAGAATTCGAACCCAGGGCCTTCCGGATATAACATGTGTAAAGAGTACAAGGTGAATGCTCTGCTAAGTGAGCTATCGCGGCTTTCATTTATGTAGCGCGTTGGCTTACATTTTGAATAAATTGCTTTGTAGCGTACTTTATAAAATCAATGAAAAGTATAACTGACGACAATACTCATAGTAAACCGAAACAAGAAGACAAAAGTGCTAATCGCATGGCCTTAATTGAATTTGGTAATCAAATTAATAGTGATTATTCATAGAGACAAATCAGTTGTCTTGAAACGGCAATCAAATCAATTTGAAGCCTGAGAAGGGTTTTCTGGTATTAAAGCCGATTTCGTATGTCCGAAACCGATCTTATAGAATTAAACACAGAAGAATGAATAAAATATCTTTCGTTCATGTACAATCCCGCTCAATCAATCAGAGACGTCCAATTACAGTGCTCTCAGCACTTTGATTTTAAAAGGCACGTTGATATTGACTAGGACCTGGGCATGGGGTCAGTATGGTATTTGAGACCAATATGGAACAAGATCAGCCTGCATCAAAACA
Organism: Fragum sueziense; assembly: GCA_963680895.1. Taxonomy (NCBI): domain Eukaryota; kingdom Metazoa; phylum Mollusca; class Bivalvia; order Cardiida; family Cardiidae; genus Fragum; species Fragum sueziense. The sequence continues at coordinate 22,927,867 of OY804608.1, read as the reverse complement.
CAGTCTGATCAGAATCCATTTTGTTCTCAAGTAGCAACTTCATAACATGTTGCAAATTTCTTTAGAAAACTTAATACAAATATGAATATTAGGCTGCATTATAATGCAGCTTTATACACAAATGTTTGTGTCAAATAGGCCTAGCTGTTATAACATTTTCCCTTTGGTGACCCCTATCCCTTTCGCAAACACGACAAGGTTTTGGGGTTTCTAGAAGAAAGGCTTTGGAAAACATTTAGGAAAAAGAAGAAATCAGCCTCTCCAAGTCTCCATAAAGAGTAGCGAATCTGTTTTGAGGTTTTGACAGCGACATGTTTGTTTGTTTACATCGAACGCTGACTAAGACGAATGACGTCATAAGCGTGCGAATTACCTCATCGTAAAAAATACACGACGCACGCCGGTCAATATACTGGTTTATCGGCCCGGAGGCCCGGGCGATATACTGATTTATGGACCGGCCGCCGTTACAATGAAAATAGAAGGAATCAGTGACGATGAGGTATAATATTACGCAATGTCACCCTCTCGGATCTCTGAGCGGTTAATAGTACGAAATATATAGTTTATCATTATTGAATTAAAGAAAGTCACATGAGGTATAATAATTGTATATGTTGTCCATCTTAAAGAAGAGGTCCTTGAGGAAAATGGTGCAATTATCAAGATAATGTTACACTCTGGTGAAATAAAAGTTTCTTTTCGAACAGTCTCTTTTTTGTTCTATGTAAGCTAAACAGAGGGAATATTACCACATTAAGACGTCATGATTAGAAACATCTTTCGCCAATTGCAGTGTTGACGTTGAGGAAAGAACCTAATATCAGTCTGTTTATCAGCCTTTGTCCTTTTCTATCTACCCAGTCTCTAACGTCTTGCTCTTCGAGAGATATGATTTTGACACACTTACTGGTAGCCTTTATAACCTTCTAGATAGCAACTCGGGTGTAAAGGTTATGCGAAACAGTTTTTCTAATTGTCTATGATTCTATTCAAATGCGACCCAAATTCAGTGTTCAAATGTTGCCAGAAACTCACATAAAAAGAAATAGTGTAAGCTGAATTTGGCATGCATATAAGCATGCTGAATTTGTTGAAGACTGAAGAAATCGAATTTGTTGCGAACCAATCAATTATTATTTATTATGATATTAATCATGTATTGTCTTAACTGTCAAGCTAATGGGTAAATAATAGGCAAAACAGAAGATTACGAGAATAAAACTGGGCTATTTAACGGGAAAACGCAATCAGCTTTGCTTTAATGGCGATTGATAAACGTTCGTGTAACTATGAGCGACTTTATGTACAGTAACAGACACGAATATCAATTACGGACTACTGTTTTAGTCCTGCTATAATGGTGTTGTGTCGTGTCTTTAGATTCAATCTGACCTACAAACTTCTCACGCATGAGAACACTTCTTATTCATGTTACAATTATATATCTAAGGTATCCAACCCCTCAAAAGCACCAAAGAGCCAGAGGCGAAATTTGAAAATTGCAAATAATTCCTAAACTGTGTTACATTTCCTTTTCAAATACAAACAAAAGCATTTTTGCACGGTTTAGAATTTTGAATTAATGCATACTTATGGAAATATTTGACAACAATGTTCAAAATCACCTCCATTGCATATGAATAGAGTAAAATAATATTTGTAAATTATTTTCTTCTTGAAGCATAATCTTGAAATCCGGCACGGTGAATCAACTTATGTGAAGTGTATTTACAAGTAGATCTATATGTAGTTTGATGCATTTCATATGGCTAGAAAGTGGTGATTTTTTCAGGGTCTGTAAACCTTAATCGACACATGCTGGGTACAATACATTGTATGATTACACTACAGAACCCTGCTATATTTCGACGAGGCGATTTGTTCTGTAGTGAATAAATCTGACAGAATGTTGTGCAAAAGGTTGCGAAGGTACCTTTTTATTTCACATCATGTTTTTCTGCTCTCTTAGCTAGCAAGGGTCCCCTTTTTGACACCAGATTATAGTAATTCAAGTCACATTCCAGATCTGTTTAGAGCATCAAAATACCAATAAAATGCTCAAATAGAGTACCAGTAGTCACGCAACAAATTGAGACAAATTGAAGACGACTGGTAAAATTGTGATCTCACACTTTCTCATTTTCCTTCAAAAACCGAATCTTTGAAATCATGTGATCTGATGATAGCGTTACAATTGTTATCATGACGTCCGGCATTCGTAAAGATTGGGAAATCGTTCGAGAGGTACTGTGCAATCAGACGAACGTGTCTCATAAGCCAATTGACAGACCTTACAACAGAGTTAACACTAAAACAAACAAAGCCGTCACCTTATAACCTTTAATAAAGCTGTTTAGATATGTTCAAAATTATACTTTGATTGTACATTTATTTTCAAAACGTATCACACAGAAAAAGTCTTCGTTCATTACTGTTGTGAAATGTTATTTTAACTGACTAGGGTCGGTGCTTTACCAATTCCCAGATGATCTCTTTTAGCGTTTGCGATCACATATTCGTTATTAACTTATTATATATGTGTATACATGTACTTATTCAAATATCTAAGACATCCTAGCCCGGAACAACATTTCATTTCGCTCTTCTTATCTGAACTAGAACAGATATCAATCGACAGAACCCAGATCGGACTTGTTTAACTTAGAAATTTTCCTCTGAGTAGAAATCTTATCATGTTCCGGATCCGCCTACATTCCAATCTGGACTTCGACATAGACCTCTAGAAAATACGAGACCCCCACACGCATTTCTTGATGAACGGTCGACTCCTACATTAACAAATCTAATGATAGGGCGGTCAATAATGTTTTTACGATTGATTTAATTCGGAGCAGATTCGATTTCGTAAACGTAATTACTAATCAGCTGTATTCCGGTCGTTAGAGGAAATATTCGGGACTGGAACATCCGGAAATCTTTATTTGTGTAAGGCTTATTGTACACGATTAGCAAAGACAAATCTGGTGATACATGTAATAAGTCTAAAAGTATTTTTCGTTTAAGGAAAGTTTGGAGAGCGGCCATGTGACTTACAAATTTCGTGTTTATTCTGCGGCACCAAATGTCAATGCTACAATTTTCATCATTTTTTTTTATAGTAAAATAATTCCCTTTTTGTGATGGTAAATGTCAAATGAAGTATTTTTTTTTTGTTCTAAATGTAATCATTTGCCAGAAATTTTTCAATTTTCTTTGTTGAAAATATAGATATTTTTGTCATAATTAGGCTAAAGCAGGGTGGGTGGAGTAAGATGAAGTCAAATATCTTTTTATTTGCGTGGAAAGTTGTGCTGATTTTTTGTGTAAAAACAGCTTGTGGTATTATCTTCAAAATATCCAAAAACAAAAACAAAAAATATTAATTGGGTAAAAAAATTTTTGTTTCAACTTTTCCCATATTTTTTTCCAGAAAATGGTTTCAAAGTATTTTTTCAATCATGTTATCACATTTGTCCATATGTTAAGTCTCTAAATTGATATAAGATTTGAAGTTATCATTCAGAATAACTTGCTATATGACTTTAAAACATAAGGGTAAGGGTAATTTTGCTAAAATGGTCATTACTAGTGAAGGGCAGACAACTCTGACACGAAAACGAGTCAGGAAACTTCCCTTGATTTTTTTTGTTTTCCGTAAGTTCATTTTCCAAGTGCCTGCTAAGTCTAACATGTTTTACGTAATTTCGGTTTATGGACTTCACAGAAGGCACCCTTTGACGCAACGTGTCACATATTCAAGATAAATGCACCCATTGTTTGTCTCTAGAGACAAGCCTGTTTCTATAAAGAACGTTATGCTGGCGTATATCTTACGTATGTATGGCATTTGTTTGCTAACGAAGACAGAAAACAAAGATACGGGCCTCTACAAACCACAAGCTTTCTATCGGCAACAATACAGTAACTTACAATAAGTAGGAAAGCAATTTGTTAAAGATAAAAAGCAACCCAGACACAGAAAATGAAAATACACCATTTCTAAATGACAGGTATGTCTAATAATCACAATTGAAAGCTGCTACTGACAATAAAAAAAGAACGCCAACAAAGAAAATATATGTCTAATATTGCAGAGTCAAAAGGAGAAAATGATGATCATCAGCATTTTCGTCTCTTACACCAATGTTTTTTCATACTTCAGAACTTTTCTATTTCAAAGGACATCAAAACTGTAGGGTTTGTTTTGGGAAGAATTACGTCCTATGTTAAAGGTATTTTAAATAAAGATAGTAATTGGTGCAGTAGATCTAATAGTTTTTGGTATCTTACTTCTATAAAGAATGAAATTTACGGTGTGATGTTAAGGTGTCTCTAATCACCCGTGGGGTTCAAAACCTCGTAACTACAGCTTTGTCAAACCGTAGTTACGAGGTTTTGACTCCCCACTAACGATATGTATTTATCGCAATTTGTTAAAGATACTACTACTAGGGCCTACACAGATACTGAAAATGCATGTTAACACTCCCACTTAATGAGGCTTTTGGAAACCCCCATAAATCAAAAGTTTTAAATACATTGCATAAAAAAATAACAAATGGCTTATGCATGGCATGAACCTTTTTCATTCCAAAACAGATTACTTCAAAACGTTTTCTGCAACACCTTTGATCTTTGATATTTGACCAAAAACTAAAACGCAGAAATTCCTGTTCGAATTTTGTTGAACTAATTATCTAGACTGCTCTAGATTGCAGATAACGATATTCTTTCAAATTTCTCTAGTAGCTTAAAAAAAACTTTCACACAAAAGAGGAAAATGTTGCCAACCAGAAGCTTCTCCTTTTATAGCAATATTTTCTGCACTATATTGCACACAAACCCTATCTTTCTCGCCATCGACATTAATATCTGCAACAGTTTCCAAATTAAGGGAGAAAAAAAACCCCCCGTAAATTTGTGTTGTTTTTGAAAAGAATACTATTATTCAGAATCATTTGTTTGTAATTCTAGTCATTACTGAATCATATTCACTTTCCATCAGCATTTATTTTTAACATCCCTGCATCCGAACATACCGTATATAATCCATCACATGTAACACCGATAAGAATTACCGAACTAAGCCGCGGCATGGGTAGTTGGGTAGTATCAATCTAACCCAATATTTGACAAATCCTAGATAAGAATTACCGAACTAAGCCGCGACATGGGTAGTATCAATCTAGCCCAATATTTGACAAACCCTCTCTGATAGCTTTCCACTCAATATTAACACAGTGTTATTGGCATGGTACCTATGTCGCCTTTAGATAATCTATTTACCTATTTCCCAAATAAAGACCTGGTTTTAACGTCTATAATTGAAATGGCTTTGGAAAACATTGAGACAAAAGAAGAAACTGCTGATAACCAGCAGTTTCTCCTTTTGCTTCAATATTTTCTTGGCTATTTCACATACGATTTCAATCTTCATCAAAATCTATTTCGTCGTCTGCAGCAGTTTTTAATAGGACCCCCCTCAAATGTTTTCGTTTGGATAAGGATTAACACAGAGCTATTGGCATGGTACCTATGCCGCTTTTAGACAATCTATTCACTTCCGTATCTTTAATCGCTCATTTTCTCTAAAACATTTTTCACTTCATCTTTAATTATCCTTTATTGCTATCACATTGAAGATAAATATGAGCCAGGATCTGGAAAAACGTCCCTTATAGTATTTGAGGCAGCCATATTTCATGATCAGTCAGTGCCTAAATGCAGACCGGTAGAAAACCATGCTGCTCTTTTACGATTGCTACAGGTAAACAAGAAGCTACTAGAGGACAACATGGATCCGGATCAGACTGTGCGTATGCACACGCTGGTCTGGATCAAGGTTGTTCTCAAATGCCATAAACGGCGTTTTTCCAGATCCTGGCTCAGTTATGTAATAAGTTCCAGACATCTGTTCAGATCACCGGTCTTGTGACTACATGTATTTATAGGTATAAAAGAATAGAGTAATTGTCCTTTTTACAGTCGCCTATTTTTTCAGACCTCAGATGCAGAGTTGTTGGGTGGTGATTGTTGTGTCGCGCTCTGCGCGACACTCTTGTGGTATACTTCTTCTAATTTTAGAAATTACGTCATGAGCGATAATTGTTTTGTGTACTTGAAAATCATATGTATAACCTACCCATAGACTGTTTACGGGACATATTTTTAAGCAGAACTACAAAGCATATTCCGAAGTTCACCTAATACTAGAACACGCAAAAAATCAAGTAAACAAATTTTAATTGTTTTACTTTTGCATAGCAATGGAAAGTCCCTACTTCCGGTTTCCCCCATAGGACAATGTCTAATCCTATCCGATTTGACGACCACATTATTGCACCACATTAATGCACAATGATCAAAGTACCAAAAGTATTGAAGTAACACTTCGCATACAATTTGGGCTGATCAACTTGCATAATTTCAAGGATCGTTTTAACTGAACATGTCTGTGTATTGCTAGTAGAACATTATATTTTTACCTGCTTTTTTCAAAATAGTAGACTTTTAGGGGGATTTTGACACTAAAATAATTAATCATTCCCCTAACAAAATGTTTTATCCTACTTTTTACCTAAATATATATACTGTTAGGGAGTTTCTCACTTTAATATAATTAACCCTTTCCCAATCAAGACCTGACTTTTACGTTCCTAGTAGAAAAATCTTTGACAAAAGGTGTCTGATCCCTCTTAAACTTCTTCTTACATCATACTTTCGCTATATATCATATACATGTATAACACGTTGGGGACTTTGTTCTTAATTTGGTCAGGGCCTCGCTAAGGTATAACATTTGTTAACCGTGCCTGAATGATTTGTGTGAAAAAGTACAAAAATAGGTCCTGATAAATGACACGACAGAGCATCCCAGCGCATTTCTACAGAAGAGCATATTGTGCATATTGAAATCATATAAACTTCAATTTTCAGATTATGACCTAGTATATCATTTTTAAGTTACTACATTCTATAAACGTCCTCGAACCCATTCCATCGATTTTCAAATATAACATTCACGTGCAACGTACGGTTTTGGTGGACGCAACTACGACGCAGACTGCACGCAGCAAGGAATTGACTGGGCAATTCGTTAGCCTCTCTTATAACCCGTCGTGCGTCTTTTTAAATGGTGCGTTTTAAAAATCTTCTAAGAAGCACGGTTTATAAAGACGCACGACGGGTTGTAAGAGAGGCTTTAACAAGTGCATTTCTTTTTACATTGAACAATACTATTTTTACCCACACAGGCGGGATTTAATTGCATGGTCCTGTTTCGGGCGTGCGTTCGTGCGAAAATCTCTTCTACAAAACATTTTCTTCGCCAAAAGTATCGGGTCAATTTCAACTCTAATAGGCTACACGTACAGGAATCTTCCTTGCATTGAGCCATTCAAAGGGGGTGTCTCACGAATAGGAAAAATAACATGGGAGTCTGCCCACGCTCGGAATTTAATGAAATTTGGCGTGAAGTTAGTACACTAGATAACGGTTCATATTCATGAAATGTTTCAAATCGAACATTCCAGAAAACATTTTTCTCAGAATTTTAAGTTTTCACCATGAAAAAAGAGGGTACCCTGATTAAAACAGTGTGCAAGCGTTCTGGTTGTTGGTTTCATCGCGTAATTTATTCTAAAAATAATGCCCAGTAGACCGTGATCCTGTATGAAACAAATATATATATAATCATGTACAAAAAAATGTTTTATATCAACTGGTGTAAGGGGGTAACCCAAAAATTCATTGTTTTTAAATATTTTAAGCAAATTCTGTTCAAAAATTTTGTTTGTTCCAGTTTTTGTCAAGATTTGAAAATTATGTAAAAGTTGCGCACAAATATACTGATGATTATCGTGAAACATCGAGAAAAAATAAAACCGGTAAAATGTTGCTTTTGGAATTTCCCCCTGAATAGTGCACATTTCCAAGAATGGACAAAATTAAGATTTTTTAAAAATGACTTTTTTCAAATGTTTTGTTTACTTTTTTGGTTATTATAGTTTACCTGAGGATAAATCAAGATGCAATGCATTTTTTCGGTTATTTCCTGTCATCTGTCCGTGTGTCTGTCTGTCTGTTGGCATTTTCTCAAAAATTCTTTTTTCTCCCAATCTGATATGTAAATCTTTTTGAAACTTGATAAAAAGTATCCTCGGGTTAAAGGAGTACAACTCTGTGTATTAGAATTTCTTTTTGTCATAAACTTTTGTTGCTGTGGCAGCATAAAAGGGGAAACATTTCATATGATAAAAATAAGCTCTTTTTGTAAAGCTTTACACAGCCATGAGGTTTTAAATTTTGTATGTAAGTTTGCTTAGGGGTAGACTTCAAAGTTTGTTACAATATTTTTGTCCAGTGTCACATTAGATCTTGTCCCAGGTGTACCTACTTTACAAAAAAGAGAGGACATTGTCTAAAAAAAATCATTTTAAATTATTCAAGTCAGCCGTGATTCATGAAAGCTAACAGCAAGAGTTATTTATAGATCTTTTGAAACATGAGAAAGCAAATAAGAAAAAGCACCGATTTCTCTGATGGCATTTGTCAATCGTGCAAAAGTGAAAATACTGTTGTGATGCATAAGAAACAGATAATCCAGCTCCCATGTGACTATTAAGGGCTATTGATGGCTAAACAACACGTTAATCATATGGCATCATTGAAATGTGTATAAATTGTGTATCAATACAGGTTAAGCTATGGTCAGAAAAATAATTTGAGGAAATAATTGCACCCTGTTTTATCCCAATAGGGTCACGTTTTGATGTAAACAAGCTCATTTTCAACTGTGTAAATGAAAAGATATAATGCTGTAACAGTCTTTTACTGAATCAAAGGGGGCCTTCCATATCATGTTAGTTCATTAGGGGCGCTTAGAGCAAAAATATTTGGTTATGTATTGGTTACCCGGAAGGGCACCTTTTGATGCTTTACCGTACCGGTTCTAAGCGTCTTTTCAATTTCATAACATTTGGATTGACATTTATTGCATGTCATAGTCTCACTAAAAATGGTGCATAGACAATGTGACCAAATAGTAAAGAAAACTTGCAATGTGTATATGTATGCCTATCTTGGCTTCCATACATGTAATTTTGTAAATATAAGTAATATTTATATTTATTCTATGTTTTTTCCAATGAGTTTTTTGGGCATGAATATTGCTGTAGGTTTGTACTGTATGCTACAGTTGATTTTACTGAATATAAAATGTTTTTAGGAGCACAATCAAATTTTTACTGAATACAAGTTTTGGACCATAACATCACCTTCATCAATAATATGTATTATATGGCATTGTTACCGGTTTTGGATTTCTATGTAATTTGGCTCAAAGTAAGAGGAAATATGTAGCATGTTTTTGTGATGATATGGAATCTTGACAAAGACTCCAACATACTTAACTTTGGAATTCAATTTTACTCTTTTCCAAAATTTTGCTGAAAAATATGCATTTTTTTATGATTAATTCAATAAAAAACATTCATAATAATTTCCTCAAATACCTTTTCTGGTATGAATGTAATGCCTTATGTGTCTCGGATCAAATTCAATTGACAGATCTTGAAAATACACAAAACTAAAGTTTTGCGACACATGAAAAAGGGGCCATGTTTCATGCCATAGTGGGAATAAGTCAAGGTGGCTTTTTGGAATCCAGTTTGGATTATCTAAGAAACTAAATGCATTTTCATAGCTTGTATATGGTCCTCTATCACCATGCAGAATTAAAAGAAAATTCATGCATGGGCAGATTTGAGACACCCCCTTTTCTAAAAAAAAATCATGCAAAACTCTGGTTGCTATAAACTCGCTCATTGGATTTAATTGTAATAAGGCATGTGTGTTGCTTTGGATAGGCATTGATGGAATTTCGATCAAATTTAAGACTTGTCTGGAAAAATATACATTCAGCAAAAAAGTAAATGCTGAAAAACACAAAATAAATCATTTATTGCAGAAACATTTTTTAAGGGCGACACAGTTCTCTTTGCTGTACATTACAGCAATTTTTACTTGTCACTAATGAGTCCTATTTCTAGTTCGTTTGTACTACAGCAGTTGTTTTTTAGACTCTTTATGATGTAAAACTTAAAGTGATAGTAGATACGAAGTTTTTATGCTTTCCATTCCGTCAGACAGGTGTCTTTCAACCATTTTCGTTCACCACTTATCAATTACTTTAGTATTGTAACATTTATGGGAAACTGGACCTTGATAGATAGTGAAAAAACTTAGTATCAGCTCTAACATTCCCTTGTTTTTCTGGCCCTAGATAATATAAAATGCACCATACAACACTGCAAACTCTGACTCTCCCCATGTTGTTATGATACCTGAAAAATCTAGCATGTGCCCCCTTAACATGGATAGGAATAACAAATTTAGTAAATCTAGTAAAAAGTAGGCTATTGGTCTTACATGAAAATGCATCTGCTGAATTATCTAATAATTGATGTAGAAAAGAAATGCATCAACAGTATAACAATGAATAGAAAAGTCGGTCCAGAAACGTCATGTTGGAGACTGCAGGGAGAATTATTACTCAAAATTGTGGATTTGATTCACGTTGATGGATGCCGTTTGTGATAAATTGAACTAATTATCGTATTATTGTCTTTGTTACTAAAATATATCAGAGCATTTAGATGTTAAAGAAATTCGCAAAACATGTTACAAATAGAAACTTTCGGAGATTTCCAATATTTTCTCAGCATTAGCAGAAACACGTTGTACATAAGTGTCCTCGTTTCGAAAGGACATTTTTCTTTACAATTTCTCGATAATCAAAGCAGACGGTAAATCCAGACAATTTTGTTGTAAACTTTTTATGCGTATGGTTACACGGACGTTTACAAAAGAAATGCTGAAGACGAATTATGTTCCCGTCAGATAATTTTGTCCAATTTGAGAGACAATGAAAGTCCCCTGATTGCCATCCTTCTGTATTTTAGTGACTAGAGGCGCCAACGTCATGGTTTATTACACGGATTTTACAGACAACTACAAAACGTACTCTATATTCTCTAGATTGTCCTCTAATTGATACAGATCCCACATGTGGACTAGACAACATTTAGAAAAGGTAAGCCTAAAAAATGTGGATAGTGACACTTGTATATATTTTGCATCTTAAAAAAGAGATCCTTGAGGAAAATGGTGCAATTATCAAGATAATGTTACACTCTGGTGAAATAAAAACAATTTTTTCGAAGGGTCTCTATTTTGTTCTATGTTAGCTTAACAGAGGGAATATTACCACATTTTAAAAGACGTCATGATTAGAAACATATTTCGCCAATTGCTTGGCTATGCAGTGTTGACGTTGAGGAAAGAACCTAATATCAGTCTCTTTATCAGCCTTTGTCCTTTTCCATCTACCCAGTCTCTAACGGCTTTCTGTTTGTCTTGCTTTTTGAGAGAAATGATTTTGACACACACTACTGGTAGCCTTTATAACCTTCTAGATAGCAACTCGGGTGTAAAGGTTATGCGAAACTGTATTTCTAATTGTCTATGATTCTATACAAATGCGACCAAGATTCAGTGTTCAAATGTTGCCAGAAACTCACATAAAAAGAAATAGTGTAAGCTGAGTATGGTATGCATATAAGCATGCTGAATTTGTTGAAGACTGAAGAAATCGAATTTGTTGCGAACCAATCAATTATTATTTATTATGATATCAATCATGTATTGTCTTAACTGTCAAGCTAATGGGTTAATAATAGGCAAAAACAGAAGATTACGAGAATAAAACTGGGCTATTTAACGGGAAAACGCAATCAGCTTTGCTTTAATGGCGATTGATAAACGTTTGTGTAATTATTGGGTCTTTTCGTAATTCCGGTAATACAGAGTTGTCGTTCCTGCGGGACGGTATGTTTACTTCCATTTGCCTGTTTGACAATCGACAATTTTATTATTTTCATCAAATCAATGAGTAATTAAATAAAAATGATTTTTATTGTAACTTAATAATGGAATCTAATAATACCTCTGCACCATCCATCATTTTTAAACCATTCAGAGATCTATAACAAAAGAAATCTCCCATAATCCGATGATAGGTTATCATTGAAAATATTTTTCCTCGTGGTTCGCCTCAAATCAGGCGAGTGTCGTTATGTGACGTCATGACTTTGCCTTACACACTCTAGTTATATGACGTCATAGTAATAAGTAGAGGGGCACCTTTGGGGAAAATAGATACATGTATATACACGTACGCTGTGAGCGAGTTTTTCCAAACGAATATTTTGTAATTGTTTGTAAGAACATTCTGCCCCACATGGTTCCACTGTTGGAAAACGATCAATATCGAAAATAGAATAAATGAATGTTAAAGCACAGAAAATATTGAGGAAAGAGGCGATATTTCTGACTAGATAGAGATATCATCAAATTGCTTCCTTTTTCTCAATGTTTTTCCAAACAATCTACTGAGGTCAAATGCATGACTTTAATATTCAGAAAAAGGATTAAAAATTGAAGAATTCGTTTATAAATGTGCCGAAAAGATGATGATTTTTTTTAACCCTTACCCAAACAACAAAATATGGTCCTTTCCAAATTAAGTCTTGCTAATTGTCAGAATGATTAGAACTGATTTTGCTATTTGTGGGCATCAAAACAAAAATATTGGTTAGGAAAAGATTAATATAATAAACCACCATTTCAAATTTAATTCAAAGTTGAAGTAGGCTGTAGACTTTGATACGTAGATCTACTAAGAAGAACAGTTTGGTGTAGATTGTAGAATATTAGGAAATATTGAGGGAAAGTCAGCATGTTTTTTCTTTTCTCTCAAAACTTTGCTATTTCGTTCAAGTAGATCTATGTAATTCATTGTTTGATCGTTAAAGCTTTCCCAAACAAGACTGAATCTAGATCTGCTTAAGAGAAAATACTTTAGGAAACATTTTGGCAAAATTTAAAAGCATCCTGATAACCAGCATTTTCTCCTTCTGTCTCAATAGACTAGATCTACTTTGATATGTAAGCGTTAAGATTGTTATGACTATGTTTTGATGGGTTTTCTCTTTCTTATCTCCGCTGAGGTTCCGTTTTTGGAATCTCCCAACGATTTACGCGTTCCGGCTAATAAGTAGGGCCTACTGTCTCTCAGACTCGGGTAGGCCTGCTACTATAGGCCAGATACGATGTTTGGTTCTAATTCTTGCGACTTAATACAAGAATCCAAGCTCGTCTTGTATTTGCCTCTTTCAATATAGTTTGTGCATTTCAAAATTTCCAATTCAATACACAAAATCATGGCATTAATAAATGCAGTAGCCGTTCTTTCCAACTGATAGCGCTTGTTTACATTGACACCGGAAGACGGCATATCGTCCCGCATGAACGACAACTCTGTCACGACGGAATTACGAAAATCCGGAATGAGGGACTTTACAGTAACAGACACGAATATCAATTACGGACTACTGTTTTAGTCCTGCTGTAATGTTGTGTCGTGTCTTTAGATTCAATCTGGCCTACAAACTTCTCATACATGAGAACAATTCTAATTCATGTTACAATTATATATTTAATCGACACATACTGGGTACAATGCATTGTATGATTACACTACAGACACCTGCTATATTTCGACGAGGCGATTTGTTCTGTAGTGAATAAATCTGACAGAATGCTGTGCAAAAGGTTGCGAAGGTACCTTTTTATTTCACATTTCATTTCGCTCTTCTTATCTGAACTAGAACAGATACTAATCGACATAATCCAGATCGGACTTGTTTAACTTAGAAATTTTCCTCTGAGTAGAAATCTTATCATGTTCCGGATCCGCCTACATTCAAATCTGGACTTCGACATAGACCTCTAGAAAATACAGGACCCCCACACACATTTCTTGATGAACGGTCGACTTCTACATTTACTAATATGATAGGGCGGTCAATAATGTTTTTACGATTGATTTAATTCGGAGCAGATTCGATTTCGTAAACGTAATTTATAATCAGCTGATTTCCGGTCGTTAGAGGAAATATTCGGGACTGGAACATCCCGAAATCTTTATTTGTGTAAGGCTTATTGTGCACGATTAGCAAAGACAAATCTTTTATGGTGATACATGTAATAAGTCTAACCGTATTTTTCGTTTAAGGTAAGTTTGGAGAGCGGCCATGTGACTTACAAATTTTGTGTTTATTCTGTGGCACCAAATGCCAATGCTACAATTTTCATCATTTTTTATAGGAAACATTCCCCTTTTTGTGATGGTAAATGTCAAATGAAGTATTTTATTGTTCTAAATGTAATCATTTGCCAGAATTTTTTAGATTTTTTGAAAATATAGATATTTTTGTCATAATTAGGCTAAAGCAGGATGGGTGGAGTAAGATAAAGTCAAATATCTTTTTTATTTGTGTGGAAAGTTGTGCTGATTTTTTGTGTAAAAACAGCTTTTGGTATTATCTTCATAATATCCAAAAACAATAAAAGATATATTCAGTGGGTAATTTTTTGGCGAATTGAAAAAATGTTGCAAAATTTTCTATTTTTTTTTCAACTTTTCCCATATTTTTTTTTCCAGAAAATGGTTTTAAAGTATTTTCTAATCATTTGATCACATTTTTCCATATGTTAAGTCTCTAAATTGATATAAAATTTGAAGTTATACATTCAGAATAACTTGCTATATGACTTTAAAACATAAGGGTAATTTTGCGAAAATGGTCATTACTAGCCAAGGGCAGACAACTCTTACACGAAAACGAGTCAGGAAACTTCCCTTGATTTTTTTTTAAATTTTGTTTAGCAAATGTTACTTAACAATATATGTACAAATAAGAAATATTCATTGGGCGAATAAAAAGTAACCCACGAGCCCAAACGTACCTTAATTTTTCAACAATGAAACGTATTAATTTTTCCCATTTTCTTCTTAAATATTGTGGACCAATTATTATGCTCCCTGAAAAAAATTCGGGGGAGCATATACTCGCCATGCTGTCCGTCCGTCCGTCCGTCTGTCCGTCCACAGCCATATCTCAGCAACCCTTGGACCAAATTCAACCAAATGTCACATGTGAACTCCCAGGGATAATCCCTAGGGATCTCTTTCTCCGTTTGTTGATTTGAGGCTGCGTCATGGAAAAGGGGGCCTTAATGTAAAAATTAGATTTTCTCCAATTTCTCTTCATCCAATGGGCAGAATTTAATGAAATTTTGTACTTTTGTGATAAATGAGATGTTCTAGACCATATTCTATAAATAATGTATGTACAAAAAATCTGTCATGGGAAAAGGGGGCTTAATGTATGATGATTTTTATTTTGTGACAAACACTTATTCGGGGTGCATAATCCGTCTATGACGGCTCTTGTCTTTATTGCAATGCCATCGACGGTCAGATAGGGGGCGTGGAATAGAAGAGAGACTGGAAATTACAGAAAGTAAACTTTGAAACCTTTCAACAAAATGTTTCAAATCGCAGTTTTCTGTCAGCATGCCACACTTACTATATTTGATGTGTTTTAAAACACTATATCAAAGGTATTCTAAATAAAGATAAAAATACATATGTGACACAAACACTATATCAAAGGTATTCTAAATAAAGATAAAAATACATATGTGACCATTGAAGCTAAGAGGGCTCTTTTTGGAAGTGTAAAATGTATTGGCCCTAGTGAATCTGGACAGTCACCGCAGATTTACTAGGGTCGGTACTTTTCATTCTGAGATAATTTTCTAGATCTAGATTGTTTTCCGTAAGTTCATTTTCCAAGTGCCTGCTAAGTCTAACATGTTTTACGTAATTTCGGTTTATGGACTTCACAGAAGTCCCCCTTTGACGCAACGTGTCACATATTCAAGATAAATGCACCCATTGTTTGTCTCTAGTGACAAGCCTGTTTCTATAAAGAACGTTATGCTGGCGTATATCTTACGTATGCATGGTAATTGGTTTGCTAACGAAGACAGAAAACAAAGATACGGGCCTCTACAAACCACAAGCTTTTTATCAGCAACATTACAGTAACTTACAATAAGTAAGAAAGCATTTTGTTAAAGATATAAAGCAACTCAGACACAGAAAATGACAGTTCACCATTTCTAAATGACAGGCATGTCTAATAGTCAAAACGAAAAAATGATGATCATCAGCATTTTCGTCTCTTACACCAAGGTTTTTTCATACTTCAGAACTTTTCTATTTTAAAGGACATCAAAACTCTAGGGTTTGTTTTGGGAAAAATTGAGTCCTATGTTAAAGGTATTTTAAATAAAGATAGTAATTGGTGCAGTAATAGTTTTTGGTATCTTACTTCTATAAAAATGGAATTTAATGTATGATGCTGGTGTGTCTCTAATCGCCTGTGGGGTTCAAAACCTTTGTCAAACCGTAGTTACGAGGTTTTGACTCCCCACTAACGTTATGTATTTATCGCAATTTGTTAAAGATACTACTACCATGGCCTACACAGATACTGAAAATGCATGTTTACACTTTCCCACTTAATGACGCTTTTTGAAACCCCCCAAAAAATCAAAAGTTATAAATACTTTGCAAAGAAAAATAACAAATGGCTTATGACAAGAACTTTCTTCATTCCTTCAAAGATTTCTACATATAAAAACCATAAATGTAAATTTTCATTCACTTCAAATCGTTGTCTGAAACATCTTTGCTATTGTACTGCAGTAATTCTGGTAAGCATTTTGTTGAACTTATTATATAGACTGCTCTGGGTGGCAGAAAACGGTATTCTTTCATTTTTCTCTGATAGCGTTGGAAAACATTAGCCCGGAACAACATTTCATTTCGCTCTTCTTATCGGAACTAGAACATATACTAATCGACAGAATCCAGATCGGACTTGTTTTACTTCCTTTAGAATTTTTCCTCCGAGTAGAAATCTTATCATGTTCTGGATCCGCCTACATTCCTATCTGGACTACATATACCCTGGTAAATGCAAGACCCCACATGCGCTCTTGATGAACGGTCGACTCTTACATTAACTAATCTGATAGGGCGGTCAATACACTGATTCTACGTTAAAGTGCTTATTTTAATGAAACCGCTGTCCTTATGCATGCATGTTAATGTTCAGGCATCGAGGTGAACATTTATTGCTTTTCTGTTGACCCTGGCATCAGGTCTAACTATTGAACCTGAAACACTTTGCTGAATATGAAAATTGAGTGTTGGACACAGCACAAAACATGCCGGATTATACATCAATTTGCTTGTCCTTACACCATATGTCTCATTTCAAAGCCGATTTTCAATTATGTTTGTAATCATTTGGCACGCTGATATGTCTGTTTTCCAACAGGAATGAACTCGAGACTTAAAATCGTCCAAATACTAAGCGATTAAAGCAATTATTTGAACAAAATACTCAAAAGAGCGTTGTCCTCATTTTATACATGAAATACTGAATGAATGAATGAAGTTTTAAGGCCCGTCGACTACTATGGTCATATTGGGCGCACTCACCTAAAATATACCTACTACATAGATGTACGATTATATGTATTAGTTACATAAACATCTAGAGTGGAAATGATAAAAATACGTTAGTATATAACAGATAAAATTCTAAGCGAAATTACTATTCACCATGAATAATCCGACGTGAGGACGAAAAGACATGGGCTCCCCCCAGATCAGAGAACACCCATGCCCGAGTCCACCCGACCGGAAAATCCACAGATTATCTAAATAAATTAAACAAACTGAAATTAAGCAGATAAAATTACCATATAGAGGATAAAATAAAAATAGGCCATGAATAATCCGACGTGAGCACGAAAGGACATGGGCTTCTCCCAGATCAGAGAACACCCATGTCCGAGTCCACCCGACCGGAAAATCATATAAATACAATGCACCTCGCCGAATAATCTGACGTGAGCACGAATGGACATGGGCTCCTCCCAGATCAGAGGTCATTCATGTCCGAGTCCACCCGACCGGAAAATTCATAGGGCATATAACCTATTAACATTAACTGAAGTATAAATGATTAAAAATTACATACGAAATATTGTCTAACAATGTACCATGAATATTCCGACGTGAGCACGAATGGACATGGGCTCCTCCCAGATCAGAGAACACCCATGCCCGAGTCCACCCGACCGGAAAATCCATAGAACATATAAAATATCACAGATCGAATATCACTGCTAAATCTTTTTATATAGATTGCACTCTTTAAGAAAGTTAATAATAGATTCTGGCCTTACAGTTTCAAATAATGTTTTCAAACTGTCGGCGTTAAAGTGCCTGTTTCTTATGATGGCTAAGTCTACACAATCAATGAGTAGATGCTGAACAGTTAGTGCCTCGTTACAAGGAATACATTGAGGTTTTTCCTCGTTCTTTAATAAGTACGAATGGGTCAAATGTGTGTGACCAATTCGTAGTCGGGCCAAAACTAACTCCTCGCGACGGTCAGATCGAAGACCTGACAGCCATTCACCAAGTGCAGGTTTTATAGAAAATAATTTATTTTGGTGATTAGCCTCGTCGCTCCAACAGTTTTGCCATACATTATGAATAAAACTATTTATTAAGGGTTTAAAATCAGTAAAAAGGACTTTAAAAGGTAAAACATTCAGTGACAACGCCTCCTTGGCAGCTTTGTCTGCCTCTTCGTTGCCACGTAGACCGCAATGGCTTGGAAGCCAGCAAAAGACAATATCAGTATCTTCATCAGAAGCATATAAACGAGAAAGCTTTTCCAAAAGTTTTACAATAATCGTGTTGTCCGTTTTTTCGTGCTCGAGCGCTTGCATACAGGACAGAGAGTCCGTAAAAATAATGTAGCGCCAGTAGCCATTTTCAATGATGTGCTCGAGCGCAAGGTCAATAGCCTTGAGCTCGGCAGAGAAAATGGACGAGTTATCGGGCAAACGATACTGATATTTGAAGCCATCTAAAATGGCTGCTGAAGCCACTTTTTCTTCGCTTTTAGAGCCATCGGTATGAATTTGCAAATGAAGCATGTGCTTTTCTTGCACTTCAAGAAATTTAGTTTTAAATACTAAAGGATCGGTTTCTGACTTTTTCGTTGAAGCAAGGTCATAAATAAAGGTGGGACTTTTTAACGTCCACAAAGGAACGTTTGAAACTTTATGTTCGGCTATGTCATCTAGATCAAAATCTAGAGACTTTACATCTGCCTTACAACGTAAACTAAAAGGAGGTATAATTGATTCCTTCTTATTAAATTCAAGACAACGTCATGTGTAGGATTATCGGGATTAGATTTAAGTATTAGATAATAATCCATTGATAATTTCTTTCTACGTAAATTCAAAGATGGCTCATTTGCTTCCGCATAGAGACTGTTAATTGGCGATGTTTTAAATGCGCCCAGCGCAATACGTAAACCTTGATTATGAAATAGAATCAAGCTCGCGCAAGTAGGATTGACGGGCGGATCCGTAAACAACACAACCATAGTCTAATTTAGATCTCACAAGAGATCTATAAAGACGTAATAAAACTTTTTTGTCTGCTCCCCAGTCCATACCGGAGACGACACGTAAAAGATTTAGAGCTTTCTTACATTTATTGCTCAAATATTCAATGTGCGGGATGAATGATAATTTAGAGTCAAATTAAAGACCAAGGAACTTGAATTCTGGGACAAATTTGATACGGATCCCGTCCAAAGTGAGTTCTGGATCGGGTTGGAGTTTTCTCGATTTACAGAAATGCATACATTTTGTCTTGGTTTTAGAAAATTTAAAACCATTTTCATTTGACCATTTAATCAGGTTGTTTAGAACCTGCTGTAACTGTCGTTCAATGGTGTGCATGTGTTTAGACCTTTAACAAATGCAGAAGTCGTCAACGTAAAGAAAATATTCAATACCAGGGCAAGTAGCCTTAATAATGTTGTTTATTTTAACACTAAAAAGTGTAACAGAAAGAATGGAGCCCTGGGGGACACCCATCTCCTGTTCATGAGGATCAGAGAGCGTATCTCCAACCCTGACTCTAAATTGCCGTTCATCCAAAAATGCAGAAATGAAATAAGCAAGGCGACCTCGTATACCGAAATCATGGAGGTCATTCATGATTCCATACTTCCATGTGGTATCATATGCACTCTCTAAATCAAAAAAGACTGAAACAACGTGTTCTTTCTTGATAAAAGCTTCTCGTATAAAAGTATCGAAGCGAACTCAATGATCGAGAGTGCTTCTTTGCTTACGAAAGCCACTTTGGGCCGACGTAATAAGTTTGTTTTTCTCAAGAAACCATACAAGACGGTCATTGACCATTCTTTCCATGGTTTTACAAACACAACTTGTTAAGGCTATGGGTCGGTAATTTGAAGGATTATCTGAATCTTTACCAGGTTTGGGTACTGGAATGACAATAGCTTCCCGCCACGAGGCTGGAAGTATTCCCGTTTTCCAAACACTGTTAAAGATATCAAGTAAACACTGAAGGGATTGGTGTGGTAAATGCTTCAGGAACTGGTAGTGGATGTCATAACATCCGACTGCAGTATCATGGCATTTCTTAAGGGCTGTTTTAAGTTCCTTAAGAGTAAATTCTTTATTGTAATGCTCTGTATTTTTGGATTTAAAATTCAAATTAACTTTTTCTTTTTGTTCTTGATGTTTTTGAAATTCTGGCGAATAATTAAAAGAGGAGGATTTCTTTGCAAAGGTATCTGCTAAGACATTTGCTATGTCTGGTTTAGATGAAACAACGCCATTATCAGTATTCAAATGCCCAAAACTTAGTGAAGAGTTTTTGTCACTAATTTTACGCACCATATCCCAAGTCTTTTTGACAGATGATCTAGAATTTAATCTAGATACATACTGCCTCCAAGACGTTCGTTTACTGCGTTTAATAGTGCGCCGTGCTCTCGCACGTGCAACTTTAAACTTTATAAGATTTTCCTTGGTCGGCCTTAGATCAAACTCTCTAAGGACCGACTTTTGCTTTGCTATAGCCTTTTTGCAATCATCATTGAACCATGGCTTATTTGGATGTTTAGGGTTTTTAGACGTTCTTGGAATTGCTTTTTCTGCAGATGAATATAACAGAGAGGTAAATAATTCTGCAGGATTCCCACAATCTTCAAATGCTTGAGGTGTAATGGACTGTTCACATACAGTTTTGAACAAGCCCCAGTTTGCTTTATGGAGTTTCCACCTTTGTGGTCGCTCCTGAATAGATTGCCCAATTTCCGATTCAAGAATCGGAAAATGGTCACTGCCATGCAGGTCGTCATCAACTTTCCATTGAAAATCTCGAAAAATTTGAGGACTGCAAACTGTCAAGTCTAACGATGAATATGAACCAGTAGTAGGATGTAGATAAGTAGATGACTTATCATTTAAAAGAGAAAGATCGTGTCTTGAAACAAATTCTTCAACAATATGGCCCTTGTTGTCTGTGTTTGAACATCCCCATAGCGTATGGTGGGAATTAAGATCTCCCATTAAAATTTAAGGCTTAGGCAACTGTTCAACAAGACGATCTAGTTTCCTGCTGTCAACAGGAGAACTAGGAGGAAGATAAATAGAACAAAGGGTTACTGTTTTGTTGAGAGAAACACTTACGGCAACTGCCTGTAAAGTAATCCGAGTCTTCTCTGATGTAAATACGTTCTTTGATATTTTGATTTTTCGCTATTTACATCGATGTAAATAGCGAAAAATCAAAATATCAAAGAGCGTATTTACATCAGAGAAGACTCGGATTACCTGTAAAGTAGTGTCAAGCTGCACAGGGCGATGTGGAACATTGTTATTCACAATGATACCAACACCCCCTGATGCTCTTTCACTTCCCGTAAAGTTTTTAAAGGAACAAGAATGATATTTAAAGGTAAACTTGTCAGTATCTTTTAGGAAGGTTTCTTGCAAACAAACTGCTACTGGTTTTTCTTTAGAGACTAAAAGACTAAGTTCTTCAAAATTGGATTTAATACTTCGACAATTCCATTGAATAATAGTATTTGCCATGATGAATAATAATGTTAAGAAAATACCACAGAGTAATGGAAGTTTTGATTTATTATTTTTTTTTAATATTTAATCTAATCATATTGCTACCTTGCTTATTCTTACTGGAATCCGCAATGTAGGGTTCATCCGTCATCATGTCTTCATCCTGAAGACCCTGATAACGGTTGAACTGTTTGATAGGGTAATGTGATCCTTTCGGCTGGGGATCCGAGATCACAGGGTTTTTCTTCTTATTTTGAACATTTTGTTCAACTGAAGCAGTGACAGTAGAAGGCGTATTTGACTTGGAGTCAGAATCATTAGTTTTAGTTAATGGTGTAGGTACAGTCGGTTGCTTATCTTGTGGCCCGATAGGTTTGCTGGTAGATTGTTTGTCTGTATTTGTAGATGAGGGAGGCGATAGAGATTTTTGTGTTGGAAAAAGTTTTGCAATTTCCTCTTTCTTTTCTGGAAAAAGCAAACACAATTTCCCGAACAAGCCCTTGCAGGTCTTACATTCATCGTCAATCTTATTCGTGTTTTCCTTGGTAGCTTGGACATATGAAGTCAAATTATTGCGAGTCTCGACAATCTTTCTTGCTTCGAAAAAAGAGAGTCCCTCTCTACATTTAACTATCACAATGTCCTTTTCCTTTTTCCAAATCGGACATTCACGAGAAGTGGACAAGTGAGAACCTTTGCAGTTTACACATGCTAAAGAATTCTCGCACTCGTCCATGTCATGAGATTTAGCCAGATCGCCACAACGACGGCAACGCTGATCCTCCTGACAATTGTTCTCGTGATGGCCATATTTAAAACAACGAAAACACTGTAAGGGGTTAGGAATGTACATATCCACTGCCACCTTTAGATATCCTACTTTTAAAGTTTTAGGGAGGATTGCCGTGTTGAATGTGAGAACAATCGTGTTTGTAGGTTTTTAACACCATTTTTAAAAATAAAAATTCTCCGTGCAGCCGTTACGTGTTGGGATTCAAGTTCAGATACAATGTCCTGCTCAGACACTCCCTGAAGGTCAGGGCAGCGAATGAGTCCCTTAGAAGTGTTCAAAGTTGCATGTTCCGTGCACTTAACAGGAATGTCAAAAAAATTCTTAATTTTCAAAAGATTGTCCGAGTGAGATTTTCGGTCGACTTCTACTAAAAGTGCTCCAGATCGTAGCTTTTTGATAGATTTTGCCTCGCCGGCATTAGATAAAATGCACTTATTTATTACAAAAGGTGACAATTTACTTAGCGGTCTACTTTCGTCTTTTGATTCAATGAGAAGAAATCTTGGAAAATGTAACTGTCCTGATCGAGTATCCGTGTCCGAGTCTAATTCAGTGCGTATCCGTTTAAAAGTTTTAGAATCCATGGTTAATAATTTAAAGTTCATCATCTGAATCCCCCAACCCACCACGGAGTCCAACAAGTGGACATGGAAATGGAGCGGATATCCAGCTCCCCATGCCAGGGGTACTCAGATGGTATACTCAAGCCGACCAACTAACCAGTTCGGCACAGAGACACATGATAAAGCTCTGCGAACAGAAATTCATCATGCAATTCAATTCCGAACAAGACATTTAATCAACCCAATTAGCCCATGAGCCTATATAGACTTGAGCAACATTACGATACTAAAATGACAATGCAAAGAGTGACAAAATGCACAAATAACATCGTAATAAAACATGGATAAGGTATGTATAACATTGATCTATGCTAAGTCTAAAGCGACCAGCCGTTTGCTTAGACCGGGCCCATCTAAGCTCCCGTTTACACCGAAGCCGAGGCCAAAGCCAGCGTGTTGGGAAAATGGAGAGCCCTGGGCTTCCCTCAACTGACCAGGATCCCCTTTTCCGGCTTACGAGTGTCCACTCACGGCCAACAAGCGGTCCGCACTTATAACGGACAGACTGTCCTTTGCATGGGGTTTTACCATTTGCTACAGGACAGGGCAGTCGGCATATTTCTAATCCCCCTCCACAGCTGGGGGAGATACATCAAATACGTTAAACAGATATAAATGATACTGGAAAGTGTAATAGCAACGAAACAGTAACATATTATTGACAGAAATATAGTTGTTAATGCAAAAAAGCCGAAGAAAACCTTTTACTCTGCTTAAGCTGTATTAGTTTTGAAAGAAATGTTTCTGAAATCATAACTTTAAAAAATATCAAAAAATATCATCAGATACGTTAGATTATTTTTCGTCGCTGTGCAGTAAAAGCTTTATTCCGAAGACAAAATTCCACTATAATTTCATAATACATATGCCAGTGGTATAAAAACACTCTCTTACAAACTAAAATGGATAACATGTTGAATTTTATTGCCATTGTTAAAGTTTGACCATCAAATACGTTAAAGTCAGATACGTTAGTTAAATTTTATCATTTGATTTTCAACCCCGTTTAAATCCCCCAAATTTGAAAAAAGGTTCGTGTCATGACGTCATGTTGTTTTGTGATTGTTCTATGAGAACTTCAAACCATATTATCAACATAGTCTGATATTTACACCGTGTTTGTGTAAGCGTGAAGTGTGGATGCAGTTCAATATCATTCAAAGGCTAAAATTGAATCAATTCTCTTTGAATTTGATTTTATTACCTCCTGCTTAACTCAATATTATATGATATAACATATATTTACACGATGATGATCGTGAGGAAAGGTGTATTTCTTAACTTTGACACTATCTGTTATTTAACGTATCTGATGAAAAAATTTAACGTATTTGATGAAAAGAAGATTTGTGATTTGAGATATATTTCAAAAAATAAATGCCGTTTCGTCCATCATAATGTCAAAATGAATACAAACTATATTTTTTCAATGATTATCAATGCATATATATCCTGCAAAATCAGTTTGTTTACAGCCAATAAATACGTTAAACGATCTGAAGTGTCGGATAAAAACATATTTTTGATATGCTGCGTGATGATATATACCTACCAAACTGTAATATGACTGAACTGATTGAATAGCATCCATTAGTTAGAAGATGACAAACGTTTTGAAGATCTACTTTTAATTGAAAAAACAATACAACAGTTCTTGCTTCGAAAAATGCCTGATATAGTTTGATTATTACTTATTATGCTATAATCTATTTTGCTAATTTCTGTGAAAAAGTATGACCGTTCATTATTTGTTAAAGTAAAGGTATTTTTCGCACAAAGAAAGGCATAATACATGTGTGTAAGCAGATGGTATGTCCTAACGTATCTGACGTACGAAAAATAAGGACCTTTGATATGCACGTTTTTTCCTAAAAAATGATGTACATTTGAGGCCCCTTTTAAATGATTAATGAACTAGACATAATAGACTATTAATTTAGAGTCTGGTTGATATTTTTCATTTTTGAACCGCTACTTTGTACATTTAACGTAGAATCAGTGAATAATGTTTTACGATTGATTTAATTCGGAGCAGATTCGATTTCGTAAACGTAATCACTAATCAGCTGAATTCCGGTCGTTAGAGAAAATATTCGGGACTGGAACATCCGGAAATCTTTATTTGTGTAAGGCTTATTGTACACGATTAGCAAAGAAAAATCTTTTATGGTGATACATGTAATAAGTCTTTCAGTATTTTTCGTTTAAGGTAAGTTTGGAGAGCGGCCATGTGACTTACAAATTTTGTGTTTATTCTGTGGCACCAAATGCCAATGCTATAATTTTCATCAAATTTTTATTGTAAAACATTCCCATTTATTGGGATGGAAAATGTCAAATGAAGTATTTTATTGTTCTAAATGTAATCATTTGCCGGAAATATTTAGATTTTTTTTTAAAAATATAGATATTTTTGTCATAATTAGGCTAAAGCAGGGTGGGTGAAGTAAGATGAAGTCAAATATCTTTTTTATTTGAGCGGAAAGTTGTGCTGATTTTTTTGTGTTAAAACAGCTTTTGGTATTATCTTCAAAAAAAAATATTCATTAGGTAATTTTTTGGCGAATTGAAAAAAAGTTGCAAAGTTTTCTATTTTTTTCAACTTTTCCCATGTTTTTTCCCTAGAAGATTGGTTTAAAGTATTTTTTCAATCATTTGATCACATTTGTCCATATGTTAAATCTCTAAATTGATATAAGATTCGAAGTTATCCATTCAGAATAACTTGCTTTATGACTTTAAAACATAAGGGTAATTTTGCGAAAATGGTCATAACTAGTCAAGGGCAGACAACTTTGACACGAAAATGAGTCAGGAAACTTCCCTTGATTTTCTTTATATTTTGTTTAGCAAATGTTACTTTACAATATATGTACAAATAAGAAATATTCATTGGGCGAATAAAAAGTAACCCACAAGTCCAAACTTACCTTAATTTTTCAACAATGAAACGTATTAAAATTTTTCCCATTTTCTTCTTAAATATTGTGGACCAATTTTCTTTATTGCAATGCCATCGACGGTCAAATAGGGGGCGTGGAATGGAAGAGAAGTTCATTTTTCATGTGCCTGATAAGTCTAACATGTTTACGTAATTTCCGTATATGGACTTTACAGAAGGCCCCCTTTGTCACATATTCAAGATAAATGCACCCATTGTTTGTCTCTAAAGACAAGCCTGTTTCTATAAAGAACGTTATGCTGGCGTACATCTTACGTATTTATGGTAATTGTTTTCCTAACGAAGACAGAAGACAAACAGACGGGCATCTACAAATCACAAGCTTTCCATCTGCCACAGTAAGGCACATGTAACTTACAATAAGTAAGTAAGTATTTTGTTAAAGATATAAAGCAACTCAGATACAGAAAATGGCGGTTCACCATTTTCTATATGACAAACATCTCTAATAATCAAAATTGAAACTTGCTACTGACAATATAAAATACATGGAACGTTAACAAAGAAAAATATGCTTAATGTTGCAGAGGCAAAAGGAGAAAATGATGATCATCAACATTTTCGTCATTTGCACCAATGTTTCTTTTCCATATTTCAAAACTTTTCTATTTCAAAGGACATCAAAACTCAAGGTAGGCTTTGTTTTGGAAAGAATTAATCCTGTGTTATTTTAAATGAAGATAGTAACTCGAGACATCTTACTTCTATAAAGAATGGAATTTAATGTGTGATGCTGGTGTGTCTCTAATCGCCTGTGGGGTTCAAAACCCCGTAACTACAGCTTTGCCAAACCGTAGTTACGTGGTTTTGACGTTACGACGTTATGTATTTACCGCAATCTGTTAAAGATTCTACTACTAGGGCCTACACAGATACTGAAAATGCATGTTAACACTTTCCCACTTAATGACGCTTTTTGAAACCCCCATCAATCAAAAGTTTTAAACACATTGGATTAAAAAAAAAACAACAAAAAACAAATGGCTTATGCATGGCATGAACCTTTTTCATTCCAAAAAAGATTTCTACACAGAAAAAACAAAAATGTAAAATTTCATTTACTTCAAAACGTTTTCTGCAAGACCTTTGATCTTTGATATTGGACCAAAAACTAAAACGCAGAAATTCCTGTTCGAATTTTGTTGAACTAATTATCTAGACTGCTCTAGATGGCAGAAAACGATATTCTTTCAAATTTCTCTAGTAGCTTAAAAAAACATTCACACAAAAGAGGAAAATGTTGCCAACCAGAAGCTTCTCCTTTTATAGCAATATTATCTGCACTATATTGCACACAAACCCTATCTTTCTCGCCATCGACATTAATATCTGCAACAGTTTCCAAATTAAGGGAGAAAAGAACCCGTAAATTTGTGTTGTTTTTTGAAAAGAATACTATTATTCAGAATCATTTGTTTCTAATTCTAGTTATTACTGAATTATATTCACTTTCCATCAGCATTTGTTTTTAACATCCCTGTATCCGAACATACCGTATATAATCCATCACATGTAACACCGATAAGAATAACCGAACTAAGCCGCGACATGGGTAGCATCAATTTAGCCCAATATTTGACAAATCCTCGATAAGAATTACCGAACTAAGCCGCGACTTGGGTAGTATCAATCTAGCCCAATATTTGACAAATCCTCTCTGATAACTCTCCACTCAATATTAACACAGTGTTATTGGCATGGTACCTATGTCGCTTTTAGATAATTTGTTTACCTATTTCCCAAACAATGCATGGTTTTGACGCCCCTAAAAGAAAAGGCTTACGAAAATATTGAGGCAAAAGAAGAAAATGCTGATTATCGGCATTTTCTCCTTTTGTCTCAATACTTTCTTAGCTATATCGTACACAAAATCAATTTTCATAAGAATCCATTTCATTGTCTGCATCAGCTTTTGAATAGGACCTCCCTCAAATGTTTTCGTTTTGGGTAAGGTTTAACACAGCGCTTTTGGCATGGTACCTATGTCGCTTTAGATAATCTATTTACTTCCGTATCTTTAATCGCTCATTTTCTCTAAAACGTTCTTCACGTCATCTTTAAATATCCTTTATTACTGTTACACTTAAGATATATTTTTAATCCTTTCTAGATATCTAGTAAGAGCATCAGCTTTGTGGCTATCTACATGTATAATAGAATAGAGTATTTGTCCTTTTTATGTTATAATACAGTCGCCTATTTTTTTTCAGACCTCAGACGCGGAATGGTTTGGTGGTGGGGGTCACTAATGAGTCTTATTTCTAGTTCATTTGTGTTATCAGTTGATTTAAAACTCTTGAACATATAAAAAGGATAGTAGATACAAAGTTTATGCTTTTCATTTCTTCAGATGAGTATCTTCCAACCAATTTCTTTCACCACTTTTAATTTACCCAATGAGAATAGTTTTATCAAAGTATGTAACTGCATAATTATGCGCACCCGTTTTTAAAGTGTACCTAAAGTACATATGCCAGAGTTTTTGTCCTAAAATGAGATTTTGTTTTTTTCTGTACTAATATGACGACGTATGCGAATGGAGACTACTTTTGTCAACATTGCAAATATAAGACATTACTTTAATACTCACGAAGTTACTAGAAATGCACTATGTGTACACTGATCCCTGACAAATTTAGCACTGGCCCCTTAACATGGATAGAAATGATAACACTAGTAAATTTAGTAAAAAGCAGACTATTGGTCTAATATGAAAATGCATATGCTAAATTATCTAATAATTGATTTAGAAAAGAAATGCATCAACGGTGTAACAATAAATACTAAAGTCTGTCCAGAAACGCCATGTTGGAGACTGCAAGGTGAATTATTACTCAAAATTGTGGATTTGATTCATGTTGATGGATGCCGTTTGTGATAAATTAAACTAACTATCGGATTATTGTCTTTGTTACTATAAATATGTCAGAGCATTTGGATGTTAAAGAAATTTGCAAAATATGTTACAAATAGAAACTTTCAGAGATTTCCAATATTTCCTCAACATTAGCAGAAACACGTTGTACATAAGTTTCCTCGTTTAGAAAGGACATTATTTTGTTACAATTTCTCAATAATCAAAGTAGACGGTAAATCCAGACGATTTTGTTGTAAACTTTCTATTCGTATGGCTACGCGGACGTTTACAAAAGAAATGCTGAAGACGAATTATGTTCCCGCCAGATAATTGTGTCCAATTCAGAGACATTAAAAGTCCCCTGATTTCCATCCTTCTGTATTTTAGTGACTAGAGGCGCCAACGTCATGGTTTATTACACGGATTTTACAGACAACTACAAAACGTGCTCTATATTCTCTAAATTGTCCTCTAATTGATACAGATCACACACATAGACTAGACAGAATTTAGAAAAGGTAGGCTTGGAAAAAAAATCGTGGACAATGACATTTGTATATATTGTGCATCTTAAAGAAGAGATCCATGAGGAAAATGGTGCAATTATCAAGATAATGTTACACTCTGGTGAAATAAAAGTTTCTTTTCGAACGGTCTCTACTTTGTTCTATGTAAGCTAAACAGAGGAAATATTACCACATTAAGACGTCATGATTAGAAACATATTTCGCCGATTGCTTGGCTATGCAGTGTTGACGTTGAGGAAAGAACTTATATCAGTCTGTTTATCAGCCTTTGTCCTTTTCTATCTACCCAGTCTCTAACGTCTTGCTCTTCGAGAGAAATGATTTTGACACACTTAATGTTAGCCTTTATAACCTTCTAGATAACAACTCGGGTGTAAAGGTTATGCGAAACAGTTTTTCTAATTGTCTATGATTCTATACAAATGCGACCAAGATTCAGTGTTCAAATGTTGCCAGAAACTTACATAAAAGAAATAGTGTAAGCTGAATTTGGCATGCATATAAGCATGCTGAATTTGTTGAAGACTGAAGAAATCGAAATTGTTGCGAACCAATAAATTATCATTTATTATGATATCAGTCATTTATTGTCTTAACTGTCAAGCTAATGGGTAAATAATAGGCAAAAACAGAAGATAACGAGAATAAAACTGGGCTATTTAACGGGAAAACGCAATCAGCTTTGCTTTAATGACGATTGATAAACGTTTGTGTAATTATGCGGGACTTTATGTACAGTAACAGACACGAATATCAATTACGGACCACAGTTTTAGTCCTGCTGTAATGCTGTGTCGTGTCTTTAGATTGGATCTGGCCTACAAACTTCTCGCACATGAGAACACTTCTAATTCATGTTACAATTATATATTTAATCGACACATGCTGGGTACAATACATTGTATGATTACACTACAGAACCCTGCTATATTTCGACGAGGCGATTTGTTATGTAGTGAATAAATCTGACAGAATGTTGTGCAAAAGGTTGCGAAGGTACCTCTTTATTTCACATCATGTTTTTCTGCTCTCTTAGCTAGCAAGGGTTCCTTTAAGACTCCAGATTATAGTAATTCAAGTCACATTCCAGATCTGTTTAGAGCAACAAAATACTGATAAAATGCTCAAATAGAGTACCAGTAGTCACGCACCAAATGGAGAAAAATTGAAGACGAATGGTAAAATTGTGATCTCACACTTTCTCAGCCGGATCTTTGAAATCATGTGATCTGATGATAGCATTACAGTTGTTATCAAGACGTCCGGCATTCGTAAAGGTTGGGAAATCGTTCGAGAGGTACTGTGCAATCAGACGAACGTGTCTCATAAGCCAACTGACAGACCCTTTCAACAGAGTTGACACTAAAACAAACAAAGCCGTCACTTTATTACCTTTAATAAAGCTGTTTAGTTATGTTCAAAATTATATTTTGATTGTACATTTATTCTCAAGAAGTATCACACAGAAAAAGTCTTCGTTCATTACTGCTGTGAAATATTAGTTTAACTGACTAGGGTCGGTGCTTTACCACTTTCCAGATTGTCTCTTTTAGCGTTTGTGATCACATATTCGTTATTACATATGTGTATACATGTACTTATTCAAATATCTAAGACATCCTAGCCCGGAACAACATTTCATTTCGCTCTTCTTATCTGAACTAGAACAGATACTAATCGACAGAAACCAGATCGGACTTGTTTAACTTAGAATTTTTCCTCTGAGTAGAAATGTTATCATGTTCCGGATCCGCCAACATTCCAATCTGGACTTCGACACAGACCTCTAGAAAAAGCAAGACCCCCACACGCATTTCTTGATGAACTGTCGACTTCTTCATTAACTAATCTAATGGTCAGACACCGGCTTGAATTTGCCCTTCTTTAGCCTATGTTAAAATGGTCAACTTACCGCTGTCACAGCACCTTCCACAACATTCGCGGACACTCGTGACTTGGGTCGCTTCATCTACTGCCTCTATACTCTCTTTTTATGGTGGTTTCAATATAGGTTGAGAAGGAAAATCTGAAAATATCCAACAAAGAACATGACCACTAGTTACTTTCACTTTAGAATAGCTGTTGTCCGCCCAACTACATGTACATTTTTGGGAAGTATCCGCAGAAAGTAGTCCTGCAAATAATGCAAAAAATATGCTATAAAGCAAAAGAGCAGATGCAAAAATACTAATTTATCAAAGAAAACAGCACTTAAACTATTGTTTAACACTCCAAACAGCCCTCTGCATGCAGAGACAAAAATTTCTAGAACTATTTTCTATTGTACAACGACCCGGAAGCAAAAGGTAGACTGGGGTCACTCCTAAATGAAACCAGATTTCCCACATAAACTTATTTTATCACTTTTTCCTAGTTTTTGGGTTATCTATGAGTAAAATAACACAAAAATCAAAGAGTTAAAGTCTGTTTCCAATGATTCATGGCCATTTAAACAGAGAATGTGGTATGACAAAAATCCAGATTTTAAAGAAGGGTTTTTCATTCACTTATAACCTGTATAAAAATGTCAGTTATTTCCTTATGCCTGAATGGATTGACATCAGATAAAAAGTAATGTCTGCTGCAGATGCAGGACCACATTCTGGTAGCAGATTCATTCATCTTGTACAAATTTAGGACTCTTCAGGGTGTAATTTACACTGAAAAAGTGGTGAATATTTGGAGAAAAACATCATTTGGAAAGGTTTAAAACCTTTAAAATAATGCTTTTTGCTAAATATTTGCTTTACATGTGCATTACAATTCACACATTCACATAAAAATTAAGAAATGTGCAACGATTCATAAGAAACTTACTCGTAAAGATCGGTTGAGTTGTACGGACCTTCCGCTTGGCGTTGCATCGATTCGGCCAAAATCATGTTCTGCGCTGTTAGTTTGTGGAGCCCGAATCAAATCTAACTTTGATTCGGTGTCACACATAACTTGTTTTTGCACAGAAGGGGTGCATGCAAGAAAGCTACAAATGTAAAAGTCCCTTTCCAATGAAGCATTAGCAGATTAGGGCCACTCTGTGGGCTGTCCTGAGCTTGAAATTTGATTAATTTACTGAAAAAGTGGCAAATATTTGGAGAAAAACATCATTTGGAAAGGTTTAAAACCTTCAAAATAATGCTTTTTGCTAAATATTTGCTTTACATGTGCATTACAATTCACACATTCACATAAAAATTAAGAAATGTGCAATGATTCATAAAGAAACTTACTCGTAAAGATCGGTCGAGTTGTACGGACCTTCCGCTTGGCGTTGCATCGATTCGGCCAAAATCATGTTCTGCGCTGTTAGTTTGTGGAGCCCGAATCAAATCTAACTTTGATTCGGTGTCACACATAACTTGTTTTTGCACAGAAGGGGTGCATGCAAGAAAGCTAAAAATGTAAAAGTCCCTTTCCAATGAAGCATTAGCAGATTAGGGCCACTCTGTGGGCTGTCCTGAGCTTGAAATTTGATTAATTTACTGAAAAAGTGGCAAATATTTGGAGAAAAACATCATTTGGAAAGGTTTAAAACCTTCAAAATAATGCTTTTTGCTAAATATTTGCTTTACATGTGCATTACAATTCACACATTCACATAAAAATTAAGAAATGTGCAATGATTCATAAAGAAACTTACTCGTAAAGATCGGTTGAGTTGTACGGACCTTCCGCTTGGCGTTGCATCGATTCGGCCAAAATCATGTTCTGCGCTGTTTGTTTGTGGAGCCCGAATCAAATCTAAATTGGATCTGGTGTCAAACATAACTTGTTTATGCACAGAAGGGGTGCCTGCAAGAAAGCTACAAATGTAAAAGTCTCTTTCCCCTGGAGCATAGCAGATTTGAGCCTCTTTCAGGGCTATCCTGGTCTAAAAATCTGATGAAACAGGGGGGTGGGGGGTCCTTAATCCTTAAATGACCATAGCCTCTCTTATCAAAACAGCCTATCAAAAGGAAATTTTCATCATTCTAATGCAGTGACACAGTCTGAGACAGGTCCTCACAACATCTGTGGATATTCTCCATCTAAGTTGTCTTAAAGAAATACTCACCCAGGTCCCTTTCAGACGTCAAAACATTGAAAAAAAAAAAAAAAAAAAAAAAAACAGCAGAAAATAAGAATTTATGACATAAAGTTGATTAAATCAACAATAATTTTATAAACCTCAAAAATTTTCACCAATATAATGCTTTGCAGACAAACTTTTAGAACTTTCGACAAGGGAGGTTATTCGGCCCCTCAAATTTTCAACTATGTTTTTTTTTAAATCCAAAAATATAAGAAAATATCAATACCTGGTCAAAACAATGTTTTCTGCAAGCTTCTGGTGTGTATTCCTACCTTCAGAAGAAATTTCAGAAGGATATTCCAAGAAATGTTGAAGTTATTAGAAATCCAGTTTTGGCATCTAGGTCAGACACCGGCTTGAATTTGCCCTTCTTTAGCCTATGTTAAAATGGTCAACTTACCGCTGTCACAGCACCTTCCACAACATTCGCGGACACTCGTGACTTGGGTCGCTTCATCTACTGCCTCTATACTCTCTTTTTATGGTGGTTTCAATATAGGTTGAGAAGGAAAATCTGAAAATATCCAACAAAGAACATGACCACTAGTTACTTTCACTTTAGAATAGCTGTTGTCCGCCCAACTACATGTACATTTTTGGGAAGTATCCGCAGAAAGTAGTCCTGCAAATAATGCAAAAAATATGCTATAAAGCAAAAGAGCAGATGCAAAAATACTAATTTATCAAAGAAAACAGCACTTAAACTATTGTTTAACACTCCAAACAGCCCTCTGCATGCAGAGACAAAAATTTCTAGAACTATTTTCTATTGTACAACGACCCGGAAGCAAAAGGTAGACTGGGGTCACTCCTAAATGAAACCAGATTTCCCACATAAACTTATTTTATCACTTTTTCCTAGTTTTTGGGTTATCTATGAGTAAAATAACACAAAAATCAAAGAGTTAAAGTCTGTTTCCAATGATTCATGGCCATTTAAACAGAGAATGTGGTATGGCAAAAATCCAGATTTTAAAGAAGGGTTTTTCATTCACTTATAACCTGTATAAAAATGTCAGTTATTTCCTTATGCCTGAATGGATTGACATCAGATAAAAAGTAATGTCTGCTGCAGATGCAGGACCACATTCTGGTAGCAGATTCATTCATCTTGTACAAATTTAGGACTCTTCAGGGTGTAATTTACACTGAAAAAGTGGTGAATATTTGGAGAAAAACATCATTTGGAAAGGTTTAAAACCTTTAAAATAATGCTTTTTGCTAAATATTTGCTTTACATGTGCATTACAATTCACACATTCACATAAAAATTAAGAAATGTGCAACGATTCATAAGAAACTTACTCGTAAAGATCGGTTGAGTTGTACGGACCTTCCGCTTGGCGTTGCATCGATTCGGCCAAAATCATGTTCTGCGCTGTTAGTTTGTGGAGCCCGAATCAAATCTAACTTTGATTCGGTGTCACACATAACTTGTTTTTGCACAGAAGGGGTGCATGCAAGAAAGCTACAAATGTAAAAGTCCCTTTCCAATGAAGCATTAGCAGATTAGGGCCACTCTGTGGGCTGTCCTGAGCTTGAAATTTGATTAATTTACTGAAAAAGTGGCAAATATTTGGAGAAAAACATTATTTGGAAAGGTTTAAAACCTTCAAAATAATGCTTTTTGCTAAATATTTGCTTTACATGTGCATTACAATTCACACATTCACATAAAAATTAAGAAATGTGCAATGATTCATAAAGAAACTTACTCGTAAAGATCGGTCGAGTTGTACGGACCTTCCGCTTGGCGTTGCATCGATTCGGCCAAAATCATGTTCTGCGCTGTTAGTTTGTGGAGCCCGAATCAAATCTAACTTTGATTCGGTGTCACACATAACTTGTTTTTGCACAGAAGGGGTGCATGCAAGAAAGCTAAAAATGTAAAAGTCCCTTTCCAATGAAGCATTAGCAGATTAGGGCCACTCTGTGGGCTGTCCTGAGCTTGAAATTTGATTAATTTACTGAAAAAGTGGCAAATATTTGGAGAAAAACATCATTTGGAAAGGTTTAAAACCTTCAAAATAATGCTTTTTGCTAAATATTTGCTTTACATGTGCATTACAATTCACACATTCACATAAAAATTAAGAAATGTGCAATGATTCATAAAGAAACTTACTCGTAAAGATCGGTTGAGTTGTACGGACCTTCCGCTTGGCGTTGCATCGATTCGGCCAAAATCATGTTCTGCGCTGTTTGTTTGTGGAGCCCGAATCAAATCTAAATTGGATCTGGTGTCAAACATAACTTGTTTATGCACAGAAGGGGTGCCTGCAAGAAAGCTACAAATGTAAAAGTCTCTTTCCCCTGGAGCATAGCAGATTTGAGCCTCTTTCAGGGCTATCCTGGTCTAAAAATCTGATGAAACAGGGGGGTGGGGGGTCCTTAATCCTTAAATGACCATAGCCTCTCTTATCAAAACAGCCTATCAAAAGGAAATTTTCATCATTCTAATGCAGTGACACAGTCTGAGACAGGTCCTCACAACATCTGTGGATATTCTCCATCTAAGTTGTCTTAAAGAAATACTCACCCAGGTCCCTTTCAGACGTCAAAACATTGAAAAAAAAAAAAAAAAAAAAAAAAAAAGCAGAAAATAAGAATTTATGACATAAAGTTGATTAAATCAACAATAATTTTATAAACCTCAAAAATTTTCACCAATATAATGCTTTGCAGACAAACTTTTAGAACTTTCGACAAGGGAGGTTATTCGGCCCCTCAAATTTTCAACTATGTTTTTTTTTAAATCCAAAAATATAAGAAAATATCAATACCTGGTCAAAACAATGTTTTCTGCAAGCTTCTGGTGTGTATTCCTACCTACAGAAGAAATTTCAGAAGGATATTCCAAGAAATGTTGAAGTTATTAGAAATCCAGTTTTGGCATCTAGGTCAGACACCGGCTTGAATTTGCCCTTCTTTAGCCTATGTTAAAATGGTCAACTTACCGCTGTCACAGCACCTTCCACAACATTCGCGGACACTCGTGACTTGGGTCGCTTCATCTACTGCCTCTATACTCTCTTTTTATGGTGGTTTCAATATAGGTTGAGAAAGAAAATCTGAAAATATCCAACAAAGAACATGACCACTAGTTACTTTCACTTTAGAATAGCTGTTGTCCGCCCAACTACATGTACATTTTTGGGAAGTATCCGCAGAAAGTAGTCCTGCAAATAATGCAAAAAATATGCTATAAAGCAAAAGAGCAGATGCAAAAATACTAATTTATCAAAGAAAACAGCACTTAAACTATTGTTTAACACTCCAAACAGCCCTCTGCATGCAGAGACAAAAATTTCTAGAACTATTTTCTATTGTACAACGACCCGAAAGCAAAAGGTAGACTGGGGTCACTCCTAATGTTAGGGCGGTCAATAATGTTTTTACGATTGATTTAATTCGGAGCAGATTCGATTTCGGAAACGTAATTACTAATCAGATGAATTCCGGTCGTTAGAGGAAATATTCGGGACTGGAACATCCGGAAATCTTTATTTGTGTAAGGCTCATTGTACACCATTAGCAAAGACAAATCTTTTATGGTGATACATGTAATAAGTCTAACAGTATTTTTCGTTCAAGGTAAGTTTGGAGAGCGGCCATGTGACTTACAAATTGTGTGTTTATTCTGCGGCACCAAATGCCAATGCTACAATTTTCATCAATTTTTTATAGTAAAACATTCCCCCTTTTTGTGATAGAAAATGTCAAATGAAGTATCTTATTGTTCTATATGTAATCATTTGCCAGAAAGTTTTAGATTTTTTTGAAAATATAGATATTTTTGTCATAATTAGGCTAAAGCAGGGTGGGTGGAGTAAGATAAAGTCAAATATCTTTTTTATTTGCGTGGAAAGTTGTGCTGATTTTTTGTGTAAAAACAGCTTTTGGTATTATCTCCAAAATATCCAAAAACAAAAAAATATTCATTGGGTAATTTTTAGCGAATTGAAATTTTTTTTTCAACTTTTCCCATATTTTTTTTTTTTCCAGAAAATGGTTTTAAAGTATTTTTTCAATCATTTGATCACATTTGTCCATATGTTAAGTCTCTAAATTGATATAAGGTTTGAAGTTATCCATTCAGAATAACTTGCTACATATGACTTTAAAACGTAAGGTTAATTTTGCGAAAATGGTCATTACTAGTCAAGAGCAGACAACTCTGCAAATGTTACTTTACAATATATTTACAAATAAAAAGTATTCATTGGGCGAATAAAAAGTAACCCACGAGTCCAAACTTACCTTAATTTTTCAACAATGAAACGTTTTAATTTTTCCCTTTATCTTTTTAAATATTGTGGACCAATTTTCTTTATTGCAATGCCATCGACGGTCAAATAGGGGGCGTGGAATAAAAGAGAGACTGGAAATTACAGAAAGTAAACTTTGAAACCTTTTAACAAAATGTTTCAAATCGCAGTTTTCTGTAAACATGCCACACTTACAATATTTGATGTGTTTTAAAACACTATATCAAAGGTATTCTAAATAAAGATAAAAATACATATGTGACCCGTGAAGCTAAGAGGGCTCTTTTTGGAAGTATAAAATGTATTGGCTCTAGTGAATCTGGACAGTCAGCGCAGATTTACTAGGGTCGGCACTTTTCATTCTGAGATAATTTTCTAGATCTAGATTGTTTTCCGTTAGTTCATTTTTTTCAAGTGCCTGCTAAGTCTAACATATTTTACGTAATTTTGATTTATGGACTTCACAGAAAGGTCCCTTTGACGTAACGCGTCACATATTTAAGATAAATGCACCCATTGTTTATCTCTAGAGACAAGCCTGTTTCTATAAAGAACGTTATGCTGGCGTATATCTTACGTATGTATGGCATTTGTTTGCTAACGAAGACAGAAAACAAAGATATGGGCCTCTACAAACCGCAAGCTTTCTATGGGCAACAGTACAGTAACTTACAATAAGTAAGAAAGCATTTTGTTAAAGATATAAAGCAACTCAGACAGAGAAAATGACAGTTCACCATTTCTAAATGACAGGTATGTCTAATAATCACAATTGAAAGCTGCTACTGACAATAAGATAAAAAGAACGCCAACAAAGAAAAAATATGTCTAATATTGAAGAGTCAAAATGAGAAAATAATGATCATCAGCATTTTCGTCTCTTACACCATTTTTTTATACAAAACTGTAGGGTTTGTTTTGAGAAGAATTAAGTCCTATGTCAAAGGTATTTTAAATAAAGATAGTAATTGGTGCAGTAATAGTTTTTGGTATCTCGAGACATCTTACTTCTATAAAGAATGGAATTTAATGTGTGATGCTGGTGTGTCTCTAATCGCCCGTGGGGTTCAAAACCTCGTAACTACAGCTTTGTCAAACCGAAGTTACGAGGTTTTGACTCCCCACTAACGTTATGTATTTATCGCAATTTGTTAAAGGGACATTTCATTCCGATTTCAATTTTTTAAAGTATGTCTTGATGCCAAGATTGGTTATTCTAATGAGTATAAATACTATTAGTTTTTTGAAGTTGTTGCCAATACGCGAGAAACACGCATTTAAAAATGAGACATAATCGATAAATTGCATATAAATCCGAACTGTTGTCCACAACAATTGGTTCAATTTTAACACAAAAATATAAATTTCTCGTAAACGGCGCAATATTTTGGCTTGAAATTTTCAGAATTTTCATAAGGAAATATGCTATTTCAGATAAAAATAAAAGTAAAATTTATGACAAAAAAATTCTGAAATGTCATTTTAAAGATACTACTAGTGGGCAAGTTTAAAAAAAATGTGACCGTTCACTTTTTACATGCCTCGGCTTTTGCAGAGAAAGATATTCAACCCAATCAAAGCTAAAAAGATGTGTTATTGTGCCTTTATACTGGGTACCAAGTTTAAAGAAAATCGTTTCACAAATAAAAAAGATATGTCATTAAAACATGTCAAAAATGTCAGGAGTAAAACGATTTTGTGTGACACTTAAGACTTTAACCAAGTTTCAAAGCTATGGTAAATAAAATACAGTGACAGGATACTACAATAAGCACTTGTAATTCATAAAACAACATGTGCATCATCATCTAAAAATTACCTTTTCATCTTATCTTCACTGGTTTAGGATGTGGAGCCTGTTTTATACAATAACCCTTTGAATTTTATGTCAGGAGTGAAACACTTTTATTTTTCAAAATGTGTTCTCATTTTTGTCTATTCAGCCAGAAATCTACCACTCAAACGTTTTTAGGAAGCCACCAACCTTGTGGGCATACTGCACTCTACTATTTAGTGATCCGTGGGTTACAATTTATCATATTGTGCAATATATATGCTGTCAGGAGTGAAACGCTTTTTTGTTGTCATTTTACAAGATTGCGCACACAACTTTAGCAAAAAACTTGTGAACATGAATTTAGAATATACTTTTGGCACTGCTTAACCATTTAGAATAGTTTTTAGCCACCCTAGTTCAGAAATCTGGATGATATTCTGTGAAAATAGCTGTTATTCTTAACATTTGATTGTCACACTTTGGTCACATTTTTTTTAAACCTGCCCTACTAGGGCCTACACAGATACTGAAAATGCATGTCAACACTTTCCCACTTATTGACGCTTTTTGAAACCCCTGTAAATCAAAAGTTTTAAATACATTGCATAGAAAAATAACAAATGGCTTAAATGACAAGAACTTTCTCCATTCCATCAAAGATTTCTACATATAGAAACCATAAATGTAAATTTTCATACACTTCAAATCGTTGTCTGAAACATCTTTGATATTGTATCGCAGTAATTCTTGTAAGCATTTTGTTGAACTTACTATATAGACTGCTCTGGGTTTCAGAAAACGGTATTCTTTCATTTTTCTCTGATAGCGTAAGAAAACACTTAGGCAAAAGAGGAAAATGTTGCCAACCAGAAGCTTCTCCTTTTATTACAATATTTTCTGCACTATATTGCACACAAAACCTATCTTTCTCGCTATCGACAATAATATCTGCAACAGTTCCCAAATTAAGAGAGAAAAACGTAGACTTGTGTTGTTTGCGAAAAGAATACTATTATACAGAATCATTTGTTTCTAAATCTAGT
Source organism: Fragum sueziense (assembly GCA_963680895.1). Taxonomy (NCBI): domain Eukaryota; kingdom Metazoa; phylum Mollusca; class Bivalvia; order Cardiida; family Cardiidae; genus Fragum; species Fragum sueziense. The sequence goes on along the minus strand of OY804608.1, from coordinate 22,886,976 downwards.
TATTACTGAATTATATTCACTTTCCATCAGCATTTATTTTTAACAGTGCTCTTGGCATTTTACCTATGTCGCTTTTAGATAATCTGTTTACCTATTTCCCAAACAAGGCATGGTTTTGACGCCCCTAAAAGAAAAGGCTTACGAAAATATTGAGGCAAGAGAAGAAAATGCTGATTATCAGCATTTTCTCCTTTTGCTTCAATATTTTCTTAGCTATATTGTACACAAAATCAATTCTTTTAAGAATCCATTTCATTGTCTGCATCAGCTTTTGAATAGGACCTCCCTTAAATGTTTTCGTTTGGGAAAGGGTTAACACAGTGCTATTGGCATGGTACACATGTCGCTTTTAGATAATCTTTTTACTTCCGTATCTTTAATCGCTCATTTTCTCTAAAACGTTTTTTCATGTCATCTTTAATTATCCTTTATTACTATCACATTTAAGATATATATGAGCCAGGATCTGGAAAAACGTCCCTTATAGTATTTGAGGCAGCCATATTTCATGATCAGTCAGTGCCTAAATGCAGACCGGTAGAAAACATGCTGCTCTTTTACGATTGCTACTAGATGACAACATGGATCCGGATCAGACTGTGCGTATGCACACGCTGGTCTGGATCAAGGTTGTTCTCAAATGCCATAAACGGCGTTTTTCCAGATCCTGGCTCAGTTATGTAATACGTTCCAGACATCTGTTCAGATCACCGGTCTTGTGACTACATGTATTTATAGGTATAAAAGAATAGAGTAATTGTCCTTTTTACAGTCGCCTATTTTTTCAGACCTCAGATGCAGAGTTGTTGGGTTGTGATTGTCACTAATGAGTCCTATTTCTAGTTCGTTGGAACTCAGTTGTTTTTTAGACTCATTATGATGTAAAACTTGAAGTGATAGTAAATACGAAGTTTTTATGCTTTCCATTTCGTCAGGCAAGTGTCTTTCAACCATTTTCGTTCACCACTTATCAATTACTTTAGTATAGTAACATTTATGGGAAACTGAACCTTGATAGATAGTGAAAAAACTTGGTATCAGCTCTAACACTACCTTGTTTTGGCCCTAGATAATATACAATGCACCATACAACACTGCAAACTCTGACTCTCCCCATGTTGTTCTGATAGCTGAAAGATCTAGCATGTGCCCCTTAACATGGATAGGACAAACAAATTTAGTAAAAATAGTAAAAGGCAGGCTATTGGTCTAATATGAAAATGCATCTGCTAAATTCTCTAATAATTGATTTAGAAAAGAAATACATCAACAGTATAACAATAGATAGAAAAGTCGGTCCAGAAACGCCAAGTTGGAGACTGCAAGGAGAATTATTACTGAAAATTGTGAATTTGATTCACGTTGATGGATGGCGTTTGTGATAAATTGAACTAACTATCGGATTATTGTCTTTGTTACTATAAATATATCAGAGACTTTAGATGTAAAAGAAATTTGCAAAATATGTTACAAATAGAAACTTTCAGAGATTTCCAATATTTCCTCAACATTAGCAGAAACACGTTGTACACAAGTTTCCTCGTTTCGAAAAGACATATTTTGTTACAATTTCTCAATAATCAAAGCAGACGGTAAATCCAGACAATTTTGTTGTAAACTTTTTATGTGTATGGCTACACGGACGTTTACAAAAGAAATGCTGAAGACGAATTATGTTCCCGCCAGATAATTTTGTCCAATTCAGAGACAATAAAAGTCCCCTGATTTCCACCCTTCTGTATTTTAGTGACTAGAGGCGCCAACGTCATGGTTTATTACACGGATTTTACAGACAGCTACAAAACGTGCTCTGTATTCTCTAAATTGTCCTCTAATTGATATAGATCCCGCATATAGACTAGACAGAATTTAGAAAAGGTAAGCTTGAAAAACGTGGATAATTACACTTGTGTACGAGTATATTGTGCATCTTAAAGAAGAGATCCTTGAGGAAAATGGTGCAATTATCAAAAAAATGTTACACTCTAGTGAAATAAAATGTTTTGTTTTCCTCAAACGGTCTCTATTTTGTTTTATGTACGCTAAACTGAGGGATTATTACCACATTAAGATGTCATGATTAGAAACATATTTCGCCAATAGCTTGGATTTGCAGTGTTGACCTTGAGGAAAGAACCTTATATCAGTCTCTTTGTCAGCCTTTGTCCTTTTCTATCTACCCAGTCTCTAACGGTTTTCTGTTTGTCTTACTCTTCGAGAGAAATGATTTTGATACACTTACTGGTAGCCTTTATCAATTTATTCTAGATAGCAACTCGGGTGTAAAGGTTATGCGAAACATTATTTCTAATTGTCTATGATTTTATATATATGCGACCAAGATTCAGCTATTAAATGTTGCCAGAAACTCACATAAAAAGAAAAAGTATAAGCTGAATTCGCCATGCTTGTAAGCATTCTGAATTTGTTGAAGGCTGCAATTTATCGGAAACCCCAAATTGAATTTGTTTCGAACCAATCAATTATTATTTATTATGATATCAATCATTTATTGTCTTAACTGTCAAGCTAATGGGTATATAATAGGCAAAAACAGAAGATTACGAGTATAAAACTGGGCTATTTAACGGGAAAACGCAATCAGGTTTGCTTTAATGACGATTGATAAACGTTTATGTAATTATGAGGGACTTTATGTACAGTAACAGACACGAATATCAATTACGGACTACTGTTTTAGTCCTGCTGTAACGTTGTGTCGTGTTTTTAGATTCAACCTAGCCTACAAACTTCTCACACATGAGAACACTTCTAATTCATGTTACAATTATATATTTAATCGACACACGCTTGATACAATACATTGTATGATTACACTACAGAACCCTGCTATATTTCGAGGAAGCGATTTGTTATGTAGTGAATAAATCTGACAGAATGTTGTGCAAAATGTTGCGAATGTACCTCTATTTCACATCATGTTTTTCTGCTCTCGTAGCTAGCAAGGGTCCCTTTAAGACTCCAGATGATAGTAATTCAAGTCACATTCCAGATCTGTTTAGAGCATCAAAATACTAATAACATGCTACAATAGAGTACCAGTAGTCACGCAACAAATGGAGACAAATTGAAGACGAATGGTAAAATTGTGATCTCACACTTTCTCATTTTCCTTCAATCTTTGAAATAATGTGATCTGGTGATAGCGTTACAATTGTTATCAAGACGTCCGGCATTCGTAAATGCTTGAGAATCGTTCGAGAGGTACTGTGCAATCAGACGAACGTGTCTCATAAGCCAATTGACAGGCCCTTAAAACAGAGTTGACACTAAAGCAAACAAAGCCGTCACCTTATAACCTTTAATAAAGCTGTTTAGATATTTTCAAAATTATACTTTGATTGTATATTTATTCTCAAAAAGTATCATAAAGAAAAAGTCTTCGTTCATTACTGTTGGGAAATATTAGTTTAACTGATTAGGGTCGGTGCTTAACCACTTCCCAAATGGTCTCTTTTAGCGTTTACGATCACATATTCGTTATTATATATGTGTATACATGTACTTATTCAAATATCTAAGACATCCTAGCCCGGAACAACATTTCATTTCGCTCTTCTTATCTGAACTAGAACAGATACCAATCGACAGAAACCAGATCGGTGTTGTTTAACTTAGAATTTTTCCTCTGAGTAGAAATCTTATCATGTTCCGGATCCGCCTACATTCCAATCTGGACCTCGACATAGACCTCTAGAAAATACAAGACCCCCACCCGCATTTCGTGATGAACGGTCGACTCCTACATTAACTAATCTAATGTTAGGGCGGTCAATAATGTTTTTACGATTGATTTAATTCGGTTCAGATTCGATTTCGTAAACGTAATTACTAATCAGCTGAATTCCGGTCGTTAGAGAAAATATTCGGGACCGGAACATCCGGAAATCTTCATTTGTGTAAGGCTTATTGTACAAGATTAGCAAGGACAAATCTTTTATGGTGATACATGTAATAAGTCTAACAGTGTTTTTCGTTTAAGGTAAGTTTGGAGAGCAACCATGTGACTTACAAATTTTGTGTTTATTCTGCGGCACCAAATGCCAATGCTACAATTTTCATCAATTTTTTATAGTAAAACATTCCCCTTTTTGTGATGGTAAATGTCAAATGAAGTGTTTTATTGTCTAAATGTAATTATTTGCCAGATTTTTTTAGATTTTTTTTGAAAATATAGATATTTTTGTCATAATTAGGCTAAAGCAGGGTGGGTGGAGTAAGACAGAGTCAAATAGCTTTTTTATTTGCATGGAAAGTTGTGCTGATTTTTTGTGTAAAAACAGCTTTTGGTATTATCTTCAAAATATCCAAAAACAAAAACTATTCATTGAGTATTTTTTTGGCGAATTGAAAAAAAGTTGCAAAATTTTCTAAAAAAAAAATCAACTTTTCCCATATTTTTTCCAGAAAATGGTTTTAAAGTATTTATTCAATCATTTTATCACATTTGTCCATATGTTAAGTCTCTAAATTGATATAAGATTTGAAGTTATCATTCAGAATAACTTGATATATGACTTTAAAACATAAGGGTTATTTTGCGAAAATGGTCATTACTAGTCAAGGGCAGATAACTCTGACACGAAAACGAGTCAGGAAACTTCCCTTGATTTTTTTATATTTTGTTTAGCAAATGTTATTTTACAATATATGTACAAATAAGAAATACTTATTGGGCGAATAAAAAGTAACCCACGAGTCCATACTTACCTTAATTTTTCAACAATGAAACGTATTGATTTTTCCCATTTTCTTCTTAAATATTGTGGACCAATTTTCTTTATTGCAATGCCATCGACGGTCAAATAGGGGGCGTGGAATAGAAGAGAGACAGGAAATTACAGAAAGTAAACTTTGAAACCTTTTAACAAAATCTTTCAAATCGCAGTTTTCTGTCAATATGCCACACTTACAATATATTTGATGTGTTTAAAAACACTATATCAAAGGTATTCTAAATAAAGATAAAAATACATATGTGACCCTTGAAGCTAAGAGGGCTCTTTTTGGAAGTGTAAAATGTATTGGCTCTAGTGAATCTGGACAGTCAGCGCAGATTTACTAGGGTCGACACTTTTCATTCTGAGAATTTTTTTTGGATCTAGATTGTTTTCCGTAAGTTCATTTTCCAAGTGGCTGATAGGTCTAACATGTTTTACGTAATTTCGGTTTATGGACTTCACAGAGGGCCCCCTTTGACGTAACGGGTAAGATAAATGCTTCAAGTTTTGGTCTCAAGAGACAATTCTGTTTCTATAAAGAACGTTCTGCTGGCGTATATCTTACGTATTTATGGTATTTGCTTTGCTAACGAAGACAGAAGACAAAGAGACGGGCCTCTACAAACCACACGCTTTCCATCGCCCACGATACAGTAACTTCCAATGTTACAGTAAACATTTTACACCAAAATGACTGTTCACAACTTCCTAAATGACATTTTTAATAATCAAAATTGAAAGCTGCTACTGGCAATATAAAATACAATGAACGTCAACAAAGAAAACATAATAATTATGTCTAATGTTGCAGGGTCAAAAGGAGAAAATGATTATCATCATCACTTCGTCTCTTGTACCAATGTTTTTCCATATTTCAAAACTTTTTCTATTTTAGAGGAAGTCAAAACTCTAGGCTTTGTTAAGAAAGAATTAAATCCTATGTTAAAGGTATTTCAAATGAAGACAGTGATTGGTGCAGTAATAGTTTTTGGTATCTCGAGACATTCTTATTTCTATAAAGAATAAAATTTACTGTATGATGCTGGCGTGTCTCTTTTCGCCCGCTGGGATCAAAACTTCGTAACTCCAGATTTGTCAAGCTGTAGTTACGAAGTTTTGACTCCCATTAAATAACGTTATGTATTTATCACAATTTCCCTAAACAGGTACTGAAAATGCATGTTAATACTTTCTCACTTTATAACGCTTTTTTAAACAAACCCCCATAAAACAAAGGTTTTAAAGATCATTTCTTAGAAAAATAAAAAAAAATAAAAAATGGCTTAAGGTTTACAGACCCTGATAAAATCAGCACTTTCCAGCCATACGAAATGCATCAAATTACACACACTTGTAAATACACTTACACTTTGGAATGGAAATATAACACCCTTTAGGAATTATTGGCACTTTTCAAACTTCGCCTCTGGCTCTTTGGTGCTTTTTGGGGTTTGGATACCTTAAAACAGGAACTTTCATTATTCCAACAAAGATTTCTACACATAAAAACTAAAAATGTAAAATTTCGTTTACTTCAAATCGTTGTCTGCAACATCTTTGATATTGGACCGGTCCAAGATTTTGACAGATGTATTAAAACGCAAAAAAACCCTGTTAGCATTTTGTAGAGCTAATTCTCCAGACTGCTCTAAATTTCAGAAAAAATATATTCTTTCAGTTTTCTCTGATAGCTTAAGAAAACATCTAGGCAATAGAGGAAAATGTTGCCGACCAGCGTTTACTCCTTCTGTCTCAATATTTTCTGTGCAATTTGTACAAAACATTTTCTTTGTCAACATCCATTTGGCATCTGCAGCAATCTTAAAATGAACAATCGTAAGACTTTCGCTGTTTGGGAAAGTTTAAATGTTATCAAAAAACGTTCAAGTATGTAGATCTTATTCTAATTATCACTGAATTAATTTTCATTTTTCATCAATATAATTTATTATCTTTATTCCTTACATCCGAACATACCGTATATAATCCATCACAAGTAATACCGATAAGAATTACCGAACTAAGCCGCGACATGGGTAGTATCAATCTAACCCAACATTTGACAAGCCCTCTCTGATAACTCTACACTCAATATTAATACAATGCTTTGGCATGGTACATATTTCCCAAACAAGACATGGTTTTGACACTCCTAAAAGAAAAGGCTTACGAAATTATTGAGGCCAAATGAGAAACTGCTGATAATCCGCATTTTCTCCTTTTGCCTCAATATTCTCTTAGCTATATCGTACACAAAATCAATTTTCATAAGAATCCATTTCATTGGCTGCATCAGCTTTTGAATAGGACCTCCCTTAAATGTTTTCGTTTGGGAAAGGGTTAAGACAGTGCTGTTGGCATGGTACCTATGTGGCTTTTAGATAATCTATTTACTTCCGTATCTTTAAGACAGTGCTGTTGGCATGGTACCTATGTGGCTTTTAGATAATCTATTTACTTCCGTATCTTTAATCGCCCATTTTCTCTAAAACGTTTTTTACGTCATCTTTAATTCTCCTTTATTACTGTTACATTTAAGATATATTTATAATCCTTTCTAGATATCTAGTCCGAGCATCAGCTTTGTGGCTATCTACATGTATAAAAGAATAGAGTATTTGTTCTTTTTTTTATACAGTCGCCTAATTTTTTCAGACCTCAGACGCGGAATGGTAGGGTGGTGGGGGTCACTAATGAGTCTTATTTCTAGTTCATTTGTGTTATCAGTTGATTTAAAACTCTTGAACATATAAAAAGGATAGTAGACACAAAGTTTATGCTTTTCATTTCCTCAGATGAGTATCTTCCAACCAATTTCTTTCACCACTTATAATTTACTTTTTGAGAGTAGCTTTGTCAAAGTATGTAACAGCATAATTATGCGCACCTGTTTTTAAAGTGTACTTAAAGGATATACGCCAGAGTTTCTGTCCTAAAATGAGATTTTTTTTTCTGTACTAATATGAAGATGTATGCGAAAGTAGACTACTTTTGGCCAAATTGCAAAGACATTACTTTAATACTCTCGAAGTTACTAGAAGTGCACTATGTGTACACTGATCCCTGAAAATTCTAGCACTGGTCCCTTGTACATGGATAGAAATGATAACACTAGTAAATCTAGTAAAAAGCAGGCTATAGGTCTTACATGAAAATGCATCTGCTGAATTATCTAATAATTGATTTAGAAAATAAATGCATCAACGGTGTAACAATGAATAGTAAAGTCGGTCCAGAAACGTCAGGTTGGAGGCTTCAGGGAGAATTATAACTCAAAATTGTGGATTTGATTCACGTTGATGGATGCCGTTTGTGATAAACAGAACTAACTATCGGATTATTGTCTTTGTTACTGTAAATATATCAGAGAATTTAGATATTAAATAAGTTTTGCAAATTATGTTACAAATAGAAACTTTCAGAGATTTCCAAAATTATCTCAGCATTAGCAGAAACACGTTGTACATAAGTTTCCTCGTTTCGAAAGGACATTTTTTTTTTACAATTTCTCGATAATCAAAGCAGACGGTAAATCCAGACAATTTTGTTGTAAACTTTTTATGCGTATGGCTACACGGACGTTTACAAAAGAAATGCTGAAGACGAATTATGTTCCCGCCAGATAATTTTGTCCGATTCAGAGACAATAAAAGTCCCCTGATTTCCATCCTTCTGTATTCTAGTGACTAGACGCGCCAACGTCATGGTTTATTACACGGATTTTACAGACAGCTACAAAACGTGCTCTATATTCTCTAATTTGTCCTCTAATTGATACAGATCCCACATATGGACTAGACAGAATTCAGAAAAGGTAAGCTTAAAAAAACGTGGATAATGACACTTGAATATATTGTGCATGTTAAAGAAGAGATCCTTGAGGAAAATGGTGCAATTATCAAGATAATGTTACACTCTGGTGAAATTAAAGTTTTCTTTCGAACTGTCTCTATTTTGTTCTATGTAAGCTAAACAGAGGGAATATTACCACATTAAGACGCCATGATTAGAAATATATTTCGCCAATTGCTTGGCTATGCAGTGTTGACGTTGAGGAAAGAACCTAATATCAGTCTCTTTATCAGCCTTTGTCCTTTTCTATCTACCCAGTCTCTAACGTCTTGCTCTTCGAGAGAAATGATTTTGACACACTTACTAGTAGCCTTTATAACCTTCTAGATAGCAACTCGGGTGAAAAGGTTATGCGAAACAGTATTTCTAATTGTCTATGATTCTACACAAATGCAACCAAGATTCAGTGTTCAAATGTTGCCAGAAACTCGCATAAAAAGAAATAGTGTAAGTTGAATTTGCCATGCATATAATCATGCTGAATTTGTTGAAGACTGAAAAAATTGAATTTGTTGCGAACCAATCAATTATTATTTATTATGATATCAATCATTTATTGTCTTAACTGTCATGCTAATGGGTAAATAATAGGCAAAAACAGAAGATTACGAGAATAAAACTGGGCTATTTAACGGAAAAACGCAATCAGCTTTGCTTTAATGGCGATTGATAAACGTTCGTGTAATTATGAGGGACTTTATGTACAGTAACAGACACGAATATCAATTACGGACTACTGTTTTAGTCCTGCTGTAATGTTGTGTCGTGTCTTTAGATTCAATCTGACCTACAAACTTCTCACACATGAGAACACTTCTAATTCATGTTACAATTATATATTTAATCGACACATGCTGGGTGCAATACATTGTATGATTACACTACAGAACCCTACTATATTTCGACGAGGCGATTTGTTCTGTAGTGAATAAATCTGACAGAATGTTGTGCAAAAGGTTGCGAAGGTACCTCTTTATTTCACTTCATGTTTTTCTGCTCTCTTAGCTAGCAAGGGTCCCTTTAAGACTCCAGATTATAGTAATTCAAGTCACATTCCAGATCTGTTTAGAGCATCAAACTACTAATAAAATGTTCAAATAGAGTACCAGCAGTCACGCAACAAATTGAGACATTTAAGACGATTGGTAAAATTGTGATCTCACACTTTCTCATCTTCCTTCAAAACCCGAATCTTTGAAATCATGTGATCTGATGAAAGCGTTACAATTGTTATCAAGACGTCCGGCACTCGTAAAGGTTGGGGAATCGTTCGAGAGGTACTGTGCAATCAGACGAACGTGTCTCATAAGCCAACTGACAGACCCTTTCAACAGAGTTGACACTAAAACTGTTTAGATTTATTCAAAATTATACTTTGATTGTACATTTATTATCAAAAAGTATCACACAGAAAATGTCTTCGTTCATTACTGTTGTGAAATATTAGTTTAACTGACTAGGGTCGGTGCTTTACCACTTTCCAGATGGTCTCTTTTCGCGTTTGCGATCACATATTCGTTATTATGTGTATACATGTACTTATTTAAATATCTAAGACATCCTAGCCCGGAACAACATTTCATTTTGCTCTTCTTATCTTAACCAGAACAGATACTAATCGACAGAATCCAGATCGGACTTGTTTAACTTAGACTTCTTGCTCTGAGTAGAAATCTTATCATGTTCCGGATCCGCCTACATTCAAATCTGGACTTCGACATAGACCTCTAGAAAATACAAGACCCCACACGCATTTCTTGATGAACGGTCGACTTCTACATTAACTAATCTAATGTTAGGGCGGTCAATAATGTTTTTACGATTGATTTAATTCCGAGCAGAGTCGATTTCGTAAACGCAATTACTAATCAGCCGAATTCCGGTCGTTAGAGAAAATATTCGGGACTGGAACATCCGGAATTCTTTATTTGTGTAAGGCTTATTGTATACGATTAGCAAAGACAAATCTTTTATGGTGATACATGTAATAAGTCTAACAGTATTTTTCGTTTAAGGTAAGTTTGGAGAGCGGCCATGCGACTTACAAATTTTGTGTTTATTCTGCGGCACCAAATGCCAATGCTACAATTTTCATCAAATTTTTAAAGTAAAACATTCCCCTTTTTTGTGATGGAAAATGTCTAATGAAGTATTTTATTGTTCTAAATGTAATCATTTGCCAGAAATATTTAGATTTTTTTTGAAAAATAGATATTTTTGTCATGATTAGGCTAAAGCAGGGTGGGTGGAGTAAGATAAAGTCAAATATCCTTTTTATTTGCGTGGAAAGTTGTGCTGATTTTTTTGTGTTAAAACAGCTTTTGGTATTATCTTCAAAATATCAAAAAAAAAAAAAAATAAAATCATTGGGTAATTTTTTGGCGAATTGAAAAAAAGTTGCAAAATTTTCTATTTTTTTCAACTTTTCCCATATTTTGTTTCTAGAAAATGATTTCAAAGTATTTTTTCAATCATTTGATCACATTTGTCTATATGTTAAGTCTCTAAATTGATATAAGATTCGAAGTTATCCATTCAGAATAACTTGCTATATGACTTTTAAACATGAGGGTAATTTTGCAAAAATGGTCATTACTAGTCAAGGGCAGACAACTCTGACACGAAAACTAGTCAGGATATTTTGTTTAGCAAATGTTACTTTACAATATATGTACAAATATTCATTGGGCGAATAAAAAGTAACCCACGAGTCCAAACTTACCTTAATTTTTCAACAATGAAACGTATTAATTTTTCCCATTTTCTTCTTAAATATTGTGGACCAATTTTCTTTATTGCAATGAAACGACGGGCAAATAAGGGGCGTGGAATAGAAGAGAGGCTGGAAATTACAGAAAGTAAACTTTGAAACCTTTTAACAAAATGTTTCAAATCGCAGTTTTCTGTCAACATGCCACACTTACAATATTTGATGTGTTTTAAAACACTATATCAAAGGTATTCTAAAAAAAGATGAAATACATATGTGACACGTGAAGCTAAGAGGGCCTCTTTTTGGAAGTGTAAAATGTATTGGCTCTAGTGAATCTGGACAGTCAGCGCAGATTTACTAGGGTCGGTACTTTTCATTCTGAGATAATTTTCTGGATCTAGATTGTTTTCCGTAAGTTCATTTTTCAAGTGCCTGATAAGTCTAACATGTTTAACCTAATTTCGATTTATGGACTTCACAGCAGGCCCCCTTTGACGCAAGGTGTCACATATTCAAGATAAATGCACACATTGTTTGTCTCTAGAGACAAGCCTGTTTCTATAAAGTACGTTCTGCTGGCGTATATCTTAAACATGGCATTTGTTTGCTAACGAAGACAGAAGACAAAGAGACGGGCCTCTACAAACCACCCGCTTTCCATCGGCCACGGTACAGTAACTTACAATGTTACAGTAAACATTTTGTTAAAGATATGAAATTACTCAGATACACCAAAATTATTGTTCACAACTTCCCAAATGACATTTTGAATAATCAAAATTGAAAGCTGCTACTGGCAATATAAAATACAGTGAACGTCAACAAAGAAAACATAATAATTATGTCTAATGTTGCAGGGTCAAAAGGAGAAAATGATTATCATCATCATTTCGTCTCTTGTACCAATGTTTTCCATATTTCAATTTTTTTTCTATTTCAAAGGAAGTCAAAACTCTAGGCTTTGTTAAGAAAGAATTAAATCCTATGTTAAAGGTATTTCAAATGAAGACAGTAATTGGTGCAGTAATAGTTTTTGGTATCTCGAGACATTCTTATTTCTATAAAGAATAGAATTTACTGTATGATGCTTGCGTGTCTCTTATCGCTCGTGGGGATCAAAACCTCGTAACTCCAGCTTTGTCAAGCTGTAGTTACGAGGTTTTGACTCCCATTAGTGTTATGTATTTATCGCAATTTCCCTAAACAGATACTGAAAATGCATGTCAATAATTTCTCACTTTATAACGCTTTTTGAAACCCTCACAAAACAAAGGTTTTTAAAGAACATTGCATAGAAAAATAAGAATTTTAAAATATGGCTTAAAACAAGAACTTTCATCATTCCTACAAAGATTTCTACACATAAAAACTAAAAATGTAAAATTTCGTTTACTTCAAATCGTTGTCTGCAACAACTTTGATATTGGACAGTTCCAAAATTTTGACGGAAATATTAAAACGCAAAAAAAAAAAAAAAAAAAAAAAACTGTAGAGCTAATTCTCTAGACTGCGCTTTTCAGAAAAAATATATGCTTTCAGTACACTCTGGTAGCTTAAGAAAACATTAGGCAAAAAAGGAAAATGTTGCCGACCAGCATTTACTCCTTCTTTCTCAATATTTTCTGCGCAATATTGTACACAAACATTTTCTTTGTCAACATCCATTTGGCATCTTCAACAGTCTTAAAATGAACAATCGTAAAAACTTTCGTTGTTTGGGAAAGTTTAAATGTTATCAAAAACGCTTAATTATATAGATCTTATTCTAATTATTACTGAATTAATTTTCATTTTTCACCAATATAATTTATTATCTTTACTCCGTACATCCAAACATACCGTATATAATCCACCACAAGTAACACCGATAAGAATTACCGAACTAAGTCGCGACATGGGTAAAATCAATCTAGCCCAATATTTGATAAAAAGTAACCGAACTAAGCCGCGACATGGGTAGTATCAATCTAACCCAATATTTGACAAATCCTCTCTGATAGCTCTACACTCAATATTAACACAGTGTTATTGGCATGGTACCTATGTCGCTTTTAGATAATCTATTTACCTATTTCCCAAACAAGACATGGTTTTGACGCCTCTAAAAGAAAAGGCTCATGAAATTTTTTAGGCAAAAGAAGAAAAAGCTGATAATCCGCATTTTTTCCTTTTGCCTATTTTCTTAGCTATATCGTACACAAAACCAATTTTCATAAGAATCGATTCATTGTCTGCATCAGCTTTTGAAAAGGACCTCCCTCAAATGTTTTCGTTTGGGTAAGGGTTAACACAGAGCTATTGGCACGGTACCTATGCCGCTTTTAGATAATCTATTTACTTCCGTATCTTTAATCGCTCATTTTCTCTAAAACGTTTTTCACGTCATCTTTAATTATCCTTTATTACTGTTACATTTAAGATATATTTTAATCCTTTCTGGATATCTAGTCCGAGCAACAACTTTGTGGCTGTCTACATGTATAAAAGAATAGAGTATTTGTCCTTTTTATGTTATAATACAGTCGCCTTATTTTTTCAGACCTCAGACGCGGAATGGTAGGGTGGTGGGGGTCACTAATAGTCTTATTTGTAGTTCATTTGTGTTATGAGTTGATTTAAAACTCTTGAACATATAAAAAGGATAGTATATACAAATTTTATGCTTTTCATTTCTTCAGATGAGTATCTTCCAACCAATTTCTTTCACCACTTATAATTTACTTTTTGAGAATAGCTTTGTCAAAGTATGTAACTGCATAATTATGCGCACCCGTTTTCAAAGTGTACCTAAAGGACATACGCCAGAGTTTTTGTCCTAAAATGAGATTTTGTTTTTTTCTGTACTAATATGAAGACGTTTGCGAAAGGAGACTACTTTTTTCCAAATTGCAAATACACTTAAAGACACTTCTAACGCAACACTAGCCTTTTTGGTAATAACTTGAAATCTAATGAACCATTTTTCATCAAATTTTCAACAAATTTAAGTCATTTACAATTGCATAATATCTGTAATTTTCATAAAGAAACATTGAGTGGAAATAATTAAATTTGCAGTTCATATAATATGATTAGAAAACAAAAAGTCGCAAAAAGGCTGTGGGAACTGATAACGTAAATTCATTTTATTCATGTAACAGCAGTAAAGTTCATGACATTCTGCTAACATTCTGTGTGTCTGTCATGGGCCTAAATGACATGAAGACACCACCTTCTCATCGAATTAGTGCGGGATCATTCTTAACTCGTCCCTTTTAAGTTCCTGTTCCAGTTTTTGAAAATTTCTTGGAGCAAAAGGTCGAAAAACTAATGTCTGGTAACAAATTCGATTATTTTGTACAATGCTGACACGTACAAAACATTATTTCTAAAACAAAATAGGTGCAACTGAATTCTAGTATTGCTTCGCACGTGAAAGCATGTTATCACATTTTATGAAGCAGTAGTATGAGATATGAGCATGATTTGGTGACGCTGCTTTGATGCCATTGAATTCTGCAATTGCCTGGGGTTTTGTGACTTTTCATATTTGAGTCTTAGTGAAAAACTTAAATATTTTCTATGTTCGGATCAGTCGATTTTGATGAAATTTACAGGAAACATGTAAACATAGTTGATTTATATTTGCTGAAAATTTCATAAGATATACTGCATTATTTCTTCAATTATGATGAAAAATGTAAGTGTTGCGTTGGAAGTGTCTTTAAGTGTATAAGACATTACTTTAATACTCACGAAGTCACTAGAAGTGCACTATGTGTACACTGATCCCTGAACAATCTAGCACTAGCCACTTTTACTTGGATAGAAATGATAACACTAGTAAATCTAGTAAAAAGCAGGCTATTGGCCTTACTTGAAAATGTATCTATTGAATTATCTAATAATTGATTTAGAAAAGAAATGCATCATTAGTATAACAATAGATAGAAAAGTCGGTCCAGAAACGTACAGTTGGAGACTGCAGGGAGAATTATTACTCAAAATTGTGGATTTGATTCACGTTGATGGATGCCGTTTGTGATAAATTGAACTAACTATCGGATTATTGTCTTTGTTACTGTAAATATATCAGAGCATTTAGATGATAAAGAAATTTTGCAAAATATGTTACAAATAGAAACTTTCAGAGATTTCCAATATTTTCTCAACATTAGCAGAAACACGTTGTACATAAGTTTCCTCGTTTCGAAAGGACAAATTTTGTTACAATTTCTCAATAATCAAAGCAGACGGTAAATCCAGACAATTTTGTTGTAAACTTTTTATGCGTATGGCTACACGGACGTTTACAAAAGAAATGCTGAAGACGAATTATGTTCCTGCCAGATAATTTTGTCCAATTCAGAGACAATAAAAGTCTCCTGATTTCCATCCTTCTGTATTTTAGTGACTAGAGGCGCCAACGTCATGGTTTATTACACGGATTTTACAGACAACTACAAAACGTGCTCTATATTCTATTGTCCTCTAATTGATACAGATCCCACATATAGACTAGACAGATTTTAGAAAAGGTAAGCTTGAAAAAAAACGTGGATAATGACACTTGTCTATATTGTGCATCTTAAGGTATATGACCCATCATTAAAAACACTACTTTCTAGCTGTACGAAATGCATCAAATTACACACATTTGTAAATACACTTCACATAAGGTGATTCACCGTGCCGGATTTCAAGATTATGTTTCAAGAAGAAATAAATTCACAAATATCATTTTACTCTATATTCATATACAAGGGAGGTAATTTGGATCATTTTTATCAAATATTTCCATAAGTATTCATTAATTTAAAATTCTAAACCGTTCAAAATGCTTATGTTTGTATTTGGAATGGAAATGTAACACAGTTTAGGAATTACTGGCACTTTTCAAATTTCGCCTCTGGCCCTTCTGTGCTAATGATGGGTTGTATACGTTAAAGAAGAGATCCTTGAGGAAAATGGTGCAATTATCAAGATAATGTTACACTCTGGTAAAATAAAAGTTTTTTTTCGAACGGTCTCTATTTTGTTCTATGTTAAGAAGGAATATTACCACATTAAGACGTCATGATTAGAAACATATTTCGCCAATTGCTTGGCTATGCAGTGTTGACGTTGAGGAAAGAACCTAATATCAGTCTCTTTGTCAGCCTTTGTCCTTTTCTATCTACCCAGTCTCTAACGGTTTTCTGTTTGTCTTACTCTTCGAGAGAAATAATTTTGATACACTTACTGGTAGCCTTTATTACTTTATTCTAGATAGCAACTCTGGTGTAAAGGTTATGCGAAACATTATTTCTAATTGTCTATGATTTTATACATATGCGACCAAGATTCAGTAATTAAATGTTGCCAGACACTCACATAAAAAGAAAAAAGTATAAGCTGAATTCGCCATGCTTATAAGTATGCTGAATTTGTTGAAGGCTGCAATTTATCGAAATCCTCTAATTGAATTTGTTGCGAACCAATCAATTATTATTCATTATGATATCAATCACTTACTGTCTTAACTGTCAAGCTAATGGGTATATAATAGGCAAAAACAGAAGATTACGAGATTAAAACTGGGCTATTTAACGGGAAAACGCAATCAGCTTTGCTTTAATGGCGATTGATAAACGTTCGTGTAATTATGAGGGACTTTATGTACAGTAACAGACACGAATATCAATTACGGACTACTGTTTTAGTCCTGCTGTAATGTTGTGTCGTGTCTTTAGATTCAATCTGGCATACAAACTTCTCGCACATGAGAACACTTCTAATTCATGTTACAATTATATATTATTTAATCGACACATGCTGGGTACAATACATTGTATGATTACACTACAGAACCCTGCTATATTTCGACGAGGCGATTTGTTATGTAGTGAATAAATCTGACAGAATGTTGTGCAAAAGGTTGCGAAGGTACCTCTTTATTTCACATCATGTTTTTCTGCTCTCGTAGCTAGCAAGGGTCCCTTTAAGACTCCAGATTATAGTAATTCAAGTCACATTCCAGATCTGTTTAGAGCATCAAAATACTAATGAAATGCTGAAATAGAGTACCAGTAGTCACGCAACAAATGGAGACAAATTGAAGACGACTGGTAAAATTGTGATCTCATACTTTCTCATTTTCCTTCAAAAACCGAATCTTTGAAATCATGTGATCTGATGATAGCGTTACATTTTTTATCAAGAAGTCCGGCATTCGTAAAGGTTGGGGAATCGTTCGAGACGTACTGTGCAATCAGACGAACGTGTCTCATACGCCAATTGACAGATCCTGTCAACAGAGTTGACACTAAAACAAACAATGCCGTCACCTTATAAGTTATAACCTTTAATAAAGCTGTTTCGATATGATCAAAATAATGCTTTGATTATACATTTATTCTCAAAAAGTATCACACAGAAAAAGTCTTCGTTTATTACTTTTGTGAAATATTAGTGTAACTGACTAGGATCGGTGCTTAACCACTTTCCAGATGGTCTCTTTTAGCGTTTGCGATCACACATTCGTTAATATATATGTGTATACATGTACTTATTTAAATATCTAAAACATCTTAGCCCGGAACAACATTTCATTTCGCTCTTCTTATCTGGACTAGAACAGATACTAATCGACAGAATCCAGATCGAACGTGTTTAACTTAGAAATTTTCCTCTGAGTAGAAATCTTATCATGTTCCGGATCCGCCTACATTCCAATCTGGACTTCGACATAGACCTCTAGAAAATACAAGACCCCCACACGCTCTTGATGAACGGTCGCCTCTTACATTAACTAATCTGATAGGGCGGTCAATAATGTTTTTCTGATTGATTTAATTCGGAGCAGATTCAATTTCTTAAACGTAATTACTAATCAGCTGAATTCCGGTCGTTAGAGAAAATATTCGGGACTGGAACATCCGGAAATCTTTATTTGTGTAAGGCTTATTGTACACGATTAGCAAAGAAGAAACTCTTATTATGATAATACGTCTTTATATCATTTTTAGCTCCACTGGCCTTTCAGGCCAGCGGGCTATTGCCATGACGGTGTGTCAGTCGTGCGTGCGTGCGTGCGTGCGTGCGTCCGTGCGTCCGTAAACTTTTTCTTTAAAAATCTTCTCCTCAGAAACTACAGGATGGATTTCAACCAAACTTCACAGGAATGATCCTTGGGTGACCCTCTCTCAGATTCCTACAAAGAGTTTGGATTGAACCAGAATAACTTGAGTTATCTGCCCTTGAACGTCAAAAAAAGCTGGTTTTGACTTTATTTTTACTCTAAAATCTACAAATATTAACTAATCGAGACAAAACTTGGACAGAATATATATAAGCATAATATCCTGCCTGGGTTTAATTTTCAGCTTGATCGGAATTTTACATCATGAGTTATGTGCCCTTGAATTTGACAAAGTTTCCATTTTCGACTTTGTTTTCACTCTAACTACCATAATTGTTAACCTATCAAGATGACATTTGGACAGAATCTTGTTGACAACAAGATCTTGCTTTTGTGTAATTTTCAGGATGATTGCATTGCTACAATCTGAGTTATGTGCCCTAGAAATTGACAAAATTTCAGTTTTAGACTCTTTTCCACTTTTGTGGCCACATATATAGATTAATACTGACAAAATTTGGACAGACCATAAGATCTTGCTCAAGTTTGATATTCAGCGTGATTATTGTGGTGTTCAAGACATAAATTATCAAGTCAAATTTTTGGATCAGAATGTCTCTATTTTCATGACCACTGTGTTACATGCACAATCGCAACTTCTTGAACTAATTATCATAAAGAAAAACAACTCTTACTGAACTTGAAATTGCTCATATCAAAAGTTACTTCCCTTAGTCTACCACAATTATTAACTCACATATTGAATTATGTGCCCTTGAATTTGGCATAATGACAGTTTTCAACTTTATCATCACTCTAAAAATCCCCAAAATATTAGTCAATCATTTACCTTCTTTTCGCTTTGACCACATAATTGCTTCTCTTTACTTTGTTTCTGCTCTAAGAATCACATGAATTTAAAAATATATCAGTTTCAGCATTTAGATAAATTTGTCAATTTTTTTATAGTAAACCACAAGAAATTGAGGCCTGTGGAGCGACTCAAGACCTTCAGGTCTTTCTAGTTGTTTAAATTTTTGAAATTGAAACTTATCAAATTTTCCCACGAACTATATTTTACTCAAAGATTTTAGAACAATTTTCTTTATTGCAATGGCCATCGACGGTCAATTAGGGGACATGGAATAGGAAAGGGAATGGAAATTACAGACAATATAACTTTGTAACCGTTAATTAACCAAAATGTTATAACTTACAGTGTTCTGTCTACGTGTCATACTCACAATAATTGTATTGTGTTTCAGAACACCATATCAAATGTATTCTAAATAAAGGCATAAATACGTATGTGGCCCGTCAAGCAAAGAGGGACCTTTTTGGAAGTGTAAAATGTATTGGCCCTAGTGAGTCTGGACAGTCAGCGCAGATTTACTGGGGTCAGTACTTTTCATTCTAAGACAATTTTCTGGGTCTAGATTGTTTTCTGTATTTCAAGCGCCTGCTAATGTCTAACATGTTTTACGAAATTTCGATTTATGGCCTTCACAGAAGGTGCCCTTTGACGTAACGTGTCACATATTAAGATAAATGCACACATTGTTTGTCTCTAGAGACAAGCCTGTTTCTATAAAGAAAATGATGCTGGCGTATATCTTGCGTATTTATGGGCATCTACAAACCACACGCTTTCCATCGGCCACGGTACAGTAACTTACAATGTCACAGTAAACATTTTGTTAAAGAAAAGAAATTACTCAGATACACCAAAATTACTGTTCACAACTTCCCAAATGACATTCTTAATAATCAAAATTTTAAGCTGCTACTGGCAATATAAAATACAATGAACGTCAACAAAGAAAACATAAATAATTATGTCTAATATGTTGCAGGGTCAAAAGGAGAAAAATGATTATCATCATCGTTTCGTCTCTTGTAGCAATGTTTTTTTCCATTATTTCCAAACTTTTTTCTATTCTATAAAGGACGTCAAAACTCTAGGCTTTGTTAAGAAAGAATTAAATCCTATGTTGAAGGTATTTCAAATGAAGAAAGTAATTGGTGCAGTAATAGTTTTTGGTATCTCGAGACATTCTTATTTCTATAAAGAATAGAATTTACGGTATGATGCTGTCGTGTCTCTTATCGCCCGTGGGGATCAAAACCTCGTAACTCCAGCTTTGTCAAGCTGTGGTTACGAGGTTTTGACTCCCATTAACGTTATGTACGAGGGATGATCCAAAAGTAATGCCACAAACGTTGTTTTCGGTGATTTAAAGAACGTATCCTCATGCAACTTTAGATGCCGAAAGATTAACATTCGTTTAATACATGCACGAGTTTTCATAAAGTTTAGTGTATAATTACAAAAATAAACTACATTTTCACATAACGCATCGGTGTCCAGCGCCGCACAACGCACGACGTCATTGGCGTCATTCTACTCCTTTTCAAAATATCGCCCTCTGTGTTTAATTAATGCAACATTCGTGGCGTTCGACCCCTTCATAAATGCATTTAAAAAAAAACCTCATTCAGCAATTCTTTGAATGCATTCCTTGAGTCAATTTGTTCTCAGTTGGTTTAGGTCGACATGATAAATTCTTCTTAAATTCATCTTGAAATGCGGAAATAGCGCAAAGTAATGGACGTTGGCGTTCCCCAGCTCCACATGTCTTCCGGCTCGTTTTGATCTTCAAACAACTCATATTCACTCTCCAAAAAGCTTGCACTAACGGTAGACGTCTCTATCATGAAATGTCCGTTCTTTTAGGTTGAATTTATTGTTTCTGTTGCTTCAATCGGCTATTTTACAAGCCTTTAGCGAAAGTTAAGAATTGCACGTTGTGGGCATTTATCCGATTCTGCCATTATCCCGAATGCGAGTGATGAATTCAATAAGATTTATTTGGTATTTTAACGCACCGATTTTATTGAAACGTTCTAAAATTGCTTAGAAATATCATGACGCAGCGGCATTTAAATGTTAGCTTAATTGTCTAGATTTTTCTTTTATATAATGACAGAACACAAAGTAATATTAATCTTCAAAAGAATAATCTAGGGCGTGCGGCGCATATGCACGACATGGATTCTTTTTGGCATTTTATTTTCTCGGATATATAAACAATATTCAAATAATTCATAAAAGCATGTTTCAAATAGGATAAGCTTGAATGATAAGTCTTTATTTGTACAAGAGTACGTCGAATAACCAAACTATAGACACTGTGACATTACTTTTGGATCATCCCTCGTATTTATCACATTTTCCCTAAACAGATACTGAAAATGCATGTTAATAATTTCTCACTTTATATAACGCGTTTTGAAACCCCCATAAAACAAAGGTTTTAAATATCAAAGAACATTGCATAGAAAAATAAGAATTTTAAAAAATGGCTTAAAACAAGAACTTTCATCATTCCAACAAAGATTTCTACACATAAAAACTATAAAATGTAAAATTTCGTTTACTTTAAATCGTTGTCTGCAACATCTTTGATATTGGACCGTTCCAAAATTTTGACGGAAATATTAAAACGCGAAAAAAACTGTTATCATTTTGTAGAGCTAATTCTCTAGACTGCTCTAAATTTAAGAAAAATATATTCTTTCAATTTTCTCTGATAGCTTAAGAAAACATTTAGGCAATAGAAGAAAATGTTGTCGACCAGCGTTTACTCCTTCTGTCTCAATATTTTCTGCGCAATATTGTACAAAACATTTTCTTTGTCAACATCCATTTGGCATCGGCAGCAGTCTTAAAATGAACAATCGTAAAACTTTCGTTGTTTGGGAAAGTTTAAATGTTATCAAAAAACGCTTAATTATGTAGATCTCATTCTAATTATTACTGAATTATTTTTCATTTTTCATCAATATAATTTATTATCTTTATTCCGTACATACGAACATACCGTATATATAATCCATCACATGTAACACCGATAAGAATTACCGAACTAAGCCGCGACATGGGTAGTATCAATTTAGCCCACTATTTGACAAATCCTCGATAAGAATTACCGAACTAAGCCGCGAAATGGGTAGTGTCAATGTAGCTTACTATTTGACAAATCCTCTCTGATAACTCTACACTCAATATTAACACAGTGCTTTGGCATGGTACCTATGTTGCTTTCATATAATCTATTTACCTATTTCCTAAACAAGGCCTGGTTTTGACGTCTCTAATTGAAATGGCTTTGGAAAACATTGAGATAAAAGAAGAAACTGCTGATAACCAGCAGTTTCTCATTTCGCCTCAAAATTTCTTGGCTATTTCACACACGATGATTTCAATCTTCATCAAAATCGGCATGGTACTTATGTCGCTTTAAGATAATCTATTTACTGTGGTATCTTTAATCGCTCATTTTCTCTAAAACGTTTTTCACGTCATCTTTAATTATCCTTTATTGCTATCACATTTAAGATATATATGAGCCAGGATCTGGAAAAACATCCCTTATAGTATTTGAGGCAGCCATATTTCATGATCAGCCAGTGCCTAAATGCAGACCGGTAGAAAACCATGCTGCTCTTTTACGATTGCTACAGGCAAAAAAGAAGCTACTAGAGGACAACATGGACCCGGATCGGACTGTGCGTATGCACACGCTGGACTGGATCAAGGTTGTTCTCAAATGCCATAAACGACGTTAGTCCAGATCCTGGCTCAGTTATGTAATACGTTCCAGACATCTGTTCAGATCACCGGTCTTGTGACTACATGTATTTATAGGTATAAAAGAATAGAGTAATTGTCCTTTTTACAGTCGCCTATTTTTTTCAGACCTCAGATGCAGAGTTATTGGGTGGTGATTGTCACTAATGAGTCCTATTTTTAGTTCGTTTGTACTGCCTCAGTTGTTTTTTAGACTCTTTATGATGTAAAACTTAAAGTGATAGTAGATACGAAGTTTTTATGCTTTCCATTTCGTCAGACAAGTGTCTTTCAACCATTTTCGTTCACCACTTATCAATTACTTTAGTATAGTAACATTTATGGGAAACTGGACCTTGATAGATAGTGAAAAAAACTTGGTATCAGCTCTAACATTCCCTTGTTTTTGGCCCTAGATAATATACAATGCACCATACAACACTGTAAACTCTGACTCGCCCCACGTTGTTCTGATACCTGAAAAATCTAGCATGTGCCCCCTTAACATGGATAGGAATAACAAATCTAGTAAATCTAGTAAAAGGCAGGCTATTGGTCTAATATGAATATGCATCTGCTAAATTCTCAAATAATTGATTTAGAAAAGAAATACATCAATAGTTTAACGATAAATAGAAAAGTCGGTCCAGAAACGTCATGTTGGAGACTGCAGGGAGAATTATTACTCAAAATTGTGGATTTGATTCACGTTGATGGATGCCGTTTGTGATAAATTGAACTAACTATCGGATTATTGTCTTTGTTACTGTAAATATATCAGAGCATTTAGATGTTAAAGAAATTTTGCAAAGTATGTTACAAATAGAAACTTTCAGAGATTTCCAATATTTTCTCAGCAGAAACACGTTGTACAAAAGTTTCCTCGTTTCGAAAAGACATATTTTGTTACAATTTCTCAATAATAAAAGCAGACGGTAAATCCAGACAATTTTGTTGTAAACTTTTTATCCGTATGGCTACACGGACGTTTAAACAAGAGGACCATGATGGTCCTAAATCGCTAACCTGAACTGCTATTGTATATTCAAATTTTAATATTTCCACTCCTTTCTGATTCCTCAGAGATAGGTTTCTACCGGAGTGTAGTCGGCACAAAACCCGGCAAAATTCTGTAGTTCTTACATATCACACAACCTCAACAACAACAACTGCAGGAGGGCAGACTGACACACACATACCAGAGACACACTGTCATGACAATAACCTGCAGGCCATATAGCAAGTGGAACTAATAATATCCAACCAAAGCCACCAGCTGCTGTTCATCCAACAAAGTCAAATCAGACATACACATTCGTACAGATAATCATAACACGTTTCCGTAAAATCCATATATAGCGAAAGAAGAACTGCATCGGGTTTTATTTGACCAATAAAGACTCTATGTAATTATGCTTTGTGTATGCGCCAAAACGTCATGTGGCGTCAAGGTAGCATCAAATGACGTCATCAATGACGTCACTTAACCGCCAATGCGTTTCCTACACTAAAAACTAGATCATGACAGAATTTCCACAAAATAACACATTTAGAATGTGCGTTTTGTTATTTAGAGTGTTATAATGGTGATAAAAACAAGTTTAGAGATCTTCATTAGCCAAATAAAAACCTCTGTGCGTTAAGGCAAATAACTCGGCACTGTGCCCCTCGGTTTTTACCTACACATGTAGTCTGTCTCACATCGGTTTTTATTTGGCAATAAAGACCGCTAAACTTGTTATTATTTCATAATTGATTCTTGCATATATATCTGGATGGAAGTTGGCCAAGCCAGGATTTAAATGCATTGGGATCAAGATTCCTAGATCAAGACTTTAATATATTATTCAAGCTATCAAAGCTTGGCTAGGTAAGCCCTTCCCTAAACAAGATCTGAAGTCTCTAAAAGAAATACTTTTGGAAAGCATTGAGAGAAAATAAGAAATTGCTGATGATCAACAGTTTCTGCTTTTCCATAAATATTTTTTATGCTAAAACATTACTATGCTTTCTATGCTTGACCAGCCTTTATTTTGACATTTAGGAAAGTGTTAATAGAGAAGGCCTAGGAAATCATAAAAGCAAAAGAAGTAAATGCTAATCATCATTATTTGCTTCTTTTGCCTTAATATTTCTGTATTATATTGCAGACAAATCCTATCTTTATAAACATCTTTCTATCATTTGTTGCAGGCGTACAGCTGTTAACGTGGACCAGTCTACAAATGAATTATTAAGGAATGCATTGCTAAAGAGCTGGATATGAAAGAAAACAAAATCATAATAACAATTTTACACATGAAACTTTAATTGTTGTTAACTGAATTTACATATAAATCAAACACAAAATGAATATGGTTATTAAACAAAGAAATAATCTAAGACTCTTAAAGTCTATTAACCACAAATTGTGAAGTGATAAACAATGACATTGCAGTCAATAAGACTATGGAATTATATTTTCACAACTGAACATACTTTTTCTAGAAAACTGATTGGTCTTATTCTTGTATGTAATTGTATTGTGACAACAAGGATTGTGTAATTTTTGCTTTGATATTTCTTTTATGATTATGAAATATCATCTCTGTCTACATTACAATATAAATGGTCTAGCTTTAGCTGATAGTTATGTATACATCTTTCACCACTTTGTTGCATTTTATTGTATGTGTATTTTACACAAATTGCACCTGAAAAGATCAGCTATCTTAAAGATTTGCCTTGATCTGTTGTTGGTGACAATTTCATTTATGATTGCAACAAGTATATCATTAGATGTTTGTAACCAGACCTTGTTTGAAGTTGTTTAGTAGTACATAGTAAGAAAACAATCCAAGTCTGAGCACTGAAGAAACTGAATTTTGAACAAATTATCAAATGATTTAGAAAAAGGCTTATTGATTGCAATGTCACATTAATTTTATAATATTCAATATGTTAAATTTATGTTTAAATATATACTGTTCAATGCTTCAATATAGATCAATATTAATACCATGAAATCATTTATTACACAAGTACAAAGCAAAAGTATGGCTTGAATCTGTCTATGCTTTAGCGTGTTACACTAGGAAAATATGAATGACATGATTCAAACATGATTAACATTTGTAAAGATGAAATATTACAAAGAAACCACACTAGAAAGAATAGGCCAAAATTATACATATTT
Source organism: Fragum sueziense (assembly GCA_963680895.1). NCBI lineage: Eukaryota > Metazoa > Mollusca > Bivalvia > Cardiida > Cardiidae > Fragum > Fragum sueziense. The sequence goes on along the minus strand of OY804608.1, from coordinate 22,860,765 downwards.
ATGAAAATTGGTTAGATTATTTGCCATGCTGACCCCGGTATTTTCTGATCTAAGAACAAGATCAGCCTGCACTTTGGGGTATTCTGCATTTAACTCGCACATCTTGAATTGTTTACGAGTCATGATCTGGAAAAGGGTCCTATAATGTATATGACCCATCATTAAATACACCACTTTTTAGCCATGGGACATGCATCAAATTACGAACACTTGTAAATACACTTCAAATAAGTTGATCCACCGTGCCGGATTTCAAGATTATGCTTCAAGGAAAAAAATAATTTACAAATATCTTTCTACTCTATATTCATATGCAAGGGAGTTAATTCATAACATTTATGTCAAATATTTCCATTAGTATGCACTTTTAATTTAAAATTCTAAACCGTTCAAAATGTTTATGTTTGTATTTGGAATGGAAATATAACAAAATTTAGGATTTACTGGCACTTTTCAAATCTCGCATCTGGCTCTTTGGTGCTAAATGATGGGTTGTATATGTTAAATTATTATAGAAAACTGAGTATCAAGATATGCTAAAGGTCTAAATTTCAGTCTTAAAGATACATTCTTCTTACTTACAGTTAGCTACTACAGGTTATGAAGAAGCTATCAGAGAACTATGGATCTTGATCAGACTCTGTGTTCTCAATGTTATAAAGGACCATTTTCCAGATCTGGCTCATTTTGTACGTTTTATATTCCTTATGAAAAGGTTTAACCCTTTCCCAAACAATGCTTAATTTTGACTTCTCTAAAAATACTTGTCATTATAAAACATTGAGAAAAAAGAAGAAAATTGTTGATAACCAACATTTGCAGATATCATTTACATGTTTTCTTTGCTATTACAGCTAACAGATATTTATTCATAACATTGTCATTGTCTGAATTAAGTTCAAAATTCAAGCAGAACTTTCAGCAGAACAAAAACTTTCTTTTTTCAGTAATAGGTTACATTATGTCTATTAAGTTTAGGACAACATTAAGTGAAAAGAAGAACATTTTGAAAATCTAATTTTCTCTTTTTTCCTCATTGTTTTCTGACAAAGCATATAAATCTTCTAATTTAGCAACATTATATTTTGATTGTCTATATCTTCTATATATTTACAAAACTTTTAGTGTCTTTATTGGTAAGATGTTAATTCTTTCTCACACAAGACCTAATTTTGACTAGCAGAGAAAATGTATTGAAGAGCAATGAGGGAAAGGGACATTCACATCTTCTCCTCTTCCCTTAATGCTTTCCAAGCTGTGATGTTTAGTTATCCTGATTTTCATAACATTTATTTTGTCACTTGCAACTTATTTGAAGTCGGACCATCCTGGAATTACGTCATACGGGAAAGGGTAAAAGCAAGTTTGTGTTCTATGAAGTCTGTACAAAGACACTGTGGGGAACCATGTGACACAACAATTGCAGACAATTTTCAACTATTAAATACTTGACTGATATATTTGAATATGGTTTGAAGCAGAAAAGGAGGAATTATATCAAAGATTAGATGGTTGTGGTAGATTTTTTTTTTAATCAGTTGTTGAAAGGGTTATTGATGACCTAGTAAAATTTTTCTTGGTCACCAATAACTTTTTTATCAGCTGAATTTTAAAAATAAATACAACATTCAGCAAAATTCTGGCATCTTTCCACCTACTCTGCCTCAAATAAAATTCAAATTGGTCACATATTAATAAAATTATCGATGATTTTCTGAAATATGTGTGTAACATGATTCCCTGTCATGAAAGAGGATGGTGGCCACCCCTTCAAGCAGAACCACCTTATACCTAATATAACTTTTGTACAAGAATGTATTTTCTTGTACAAAAATGAAACTAGGTAAGAAAACATCATGCGGGTGACACTATGGTAGGAAACTGTCTGACACTGATAAATTACTAAATAACACTTTTTCTATAAGTTGAAAGATTACACAATATGAATATTCATTTGTTTCCACATGTATAAAAGTAGACCTGTTTATGATCAGACCAATATGTTTCTATAGTCCCAGCTGCACTATCAGTGTAATTTGAAAACACCAGATCCAATGTTGATCCTTGGTCAGTAGTGGGTTCATGTATCATTTGGTGGCTATGAAATGCTTCAAACATATACTGTTCAAGGCTACTTTTCTTTCGAGACATGTCTATATTGAAATCTCCCAAGATCAATAAAGGTTTTATAGGGTCCAGGTGTTGTTCAAGTTCTCTTTTCAATGCTGAAATGAATTTTTGAAAGGATAAACCTGGAGACTTATAAACAACTACAACTTGAATTTCAAGTAATCTATGAATGCCATTTATGACCGTAAACTCAAATTGAGTTGTACTATAGTGGTGATATTTTGAGACAGTGATATCATCTCTAACATACAATGCTAAACCATGAGGAGGTCTGACCGTTTGTGTAGTTTGATTCTGGTCATTTCTGATAAGATGATAGCCAGCAATTGAATAGTCAGAACTGAGGTCTCTTTGTACTAATCTGGTTTCAGCAAAACCAATAATATGTGCTGACAAAATGTTCTGCTCTACAGCTACATCTCTGAAGTGTTTGTGCAAAGACCTACAATTGTTATACACTATTTTCAAATGGTTATCAGAGTTTACTGTATCCAGAGGAGTATAGCATAGTTGAAGCTTTGCCTCAGAACATAATCTTTCTGTTTCTTGCACTACCCTTTCGTCTAATGATAGAGCCTCCTCATTCAAGTTTAAAATATGAAGATTTTCAATAGACCTTACTCTGCTTAAAGCCACATAATGGATATGGGGATTCTTCCTGATCCTTCTCTGGGACAAATCTATGACAACCTTATTAAGGGTAGTTCCTTGAGCCCGATGAACAGTGCGACCAGCAGATGGTTGTAATGGAAATTGAATTCTTTGAACTGTATTATGTCGCACTATAAATGATCTTTCAATGTCGAATATTGGAGTCCAATTATTGTCTATCAAACTGTGATAAAAACCTCGACTGAAGTATTTCTTTCTTCTGTCACTTCCAATTTGTTTATCATCAAACTGAACCCAAACTATGCTAGGCCTGTTCGTCTCTGCCTGCTTATATTCTACAAACTTAACAGTACAAGAGGCTCCATTTGTAAGTCCATCTTCTGTATCTATGTTAACTGTCAAGTCATATATCATACCAATAACAACAGTAAGTGAATAGTGCAAACCCATGGTACTAGATGCATCCTTCTGTAATTGATTTAGAATTTTCTCTTGTTTTTCATGTGATATGTTTGCTGCCAATATGGAATCATGACAAAGAATTTCAACCTTTTGAGCATTGATAGTGCTAATGATTTTTTCATTAAATAATTGCATAAATGAATTTTCAGCAAATATATGAGGAGCATTTTGTGGATAGTTCTCTGAATTTGGATCTATCATACACTGTTTAAGCTGTTTCTTATCATGCTCTGTCATTTCATTGTGCCTCAGTCTATTTAGTAAATCTGCAAATGCACTATCATCCTTTTGTTGCATTATCTCTGTCAATTCAAACATGGTGAAATGCTCTTTCCATAAATTCGCAGCTAATGATGCAGCATCACTTGTAAGGTCTTGAAATATCCAAGAACCAGCAACTGGTTTTAACTGAAACAGATCTCCTACTGCTATAATGCTCTTGCCACCAAAGGGCAGTCTTGTGCCTGTTAACTCTTGAAGTCTTTGGTCAATAAACCTTAGCATTGTATTGCTCACCATTGATATTTCGTCAATTATGACAACAGACAGATTTCTATATTTTGACCTAAAGGTGTTAAGTTTGTCGCAAGTTAATGTTTGTTCTTTCTGCATGAATTTTTGACAGAATGCTGTTGATATGGTTGAACCATTAATATTAAAAGCTGCTTTACCAGTGTATGCACACAATAAAACCCTCTTCTCATCTGCATTTTGACCTTCACTAAGATTCAGATATCTATACAAGGTCTGATACAGTGCCTTGATTACAACACTTTTACCAACACCTGCTCCACCAGTTAGAAAAGCATAGAGAGGGGCATCTTTTGTTTTAATCCAATGAATAACATGGTTATAGAAATGCCTTTGTTTTGTGTTCAAACATCTAAGAAGGTCTCTATACTGGTCATCTTGCAAAACATTTTCATTTATTTCAACTGAAGTTGTAGCCACACTGCTGCCTAATTCAATCCCAATGTCATACTCCTTGTGTTCTAAAACTCTATCTGGATTGAAATATACAAATGTTCCTGATTCAGCTGAATCCTCCAAAGCTGTTTCTGCTTCTACTTGTTGCGTTCCTGAAGCTATTTCGTCAAATGCATTTGATTCATTTTCTACAGCTTCTCTTGCCATCTCTAATTCCTCAATATGGTGTTCATACTCTTTTGTTTTGTAATCAACCTGGTGTTTTTTTGCCTCATAATGTTGTTTATAAGTTTTATAATTCATAAGTAGGTCAGTGTGTTCATTTCTCCATGGAAAAAACAACAAAAGTTTCTCACGAAAATGATTCTCTTCATCAGATTTGCGATTAAACCGTACATAACGGATAACTTTGGCATTTTTTCTCTTTCTTATTTTCATCCCATTTTTTAAAACAACAAGGGTTTTAGAATCATTGAATAAGTCTTCAGAGTTGATATCATCATCATCATCATTTACTTCTTCATCCATTGGATTTGCTTCACCATCTTTAGGATACACAACCTCTAGCTGTGATACGTAATCGGCAAGGCACCAATTTTCAAGACATTTCGGTCTTTTTGAATATCTTTTGACCACATTATCTGCAACGATGTCTGTGGAAGAATCAGGCAACTCCTCTAGTTCATGTTTTGCCTTTAGAAGTTGAACTCTATCATTTGGCTGTGAAGTATTGATGAAAACTACATCTCTAGTACCCTTAGACAATGGCATCTGAAGGACTAAGTAAACGGCTTCTTGGGCACTCACTTCAACACTATTTGAGAAAACATTTCCAATATGTCGAACCTGTCGTTTAATATCAAAATTGCCATTCCTTGCTTCTTTTGCTGCAGCATGCAATAAAGCACTCATTCCACGCTGTGATTTACTGATATAGGATACAATGTACATGGCACAAGCATATTGGTCTAATACAAATTGTATATCAATGTTTGCCTTCCAACCCTTCAAGACTGTTTCATTGTACAAATTTACACGTACATCTTTGGGTTCTCTTTTCAAAAAATACCTTTGATGCCTTCAAAGAGCTTCTTATACATTTTATGTAGTCATCTTCACTCAGTTCCACAACATCGGTTAAGAACTTTTCATAAGACATGTCATAGCCTTCTTTTTCCTCATTCATTTTCTTTTGTATTTTCTCATACATTTTCTTGTACTTTTCAGCATCTGCTTCAAGCGGTTCAAGAATCATTGTTTTTTTCAGTGGTGGCAATGGATATCCAAAGCGACATATTTTGTCTTCTTTTTTATGACAAGTTCTGCTATGCTTGTGCATTTGCAACTGAAGCAGTTCTTGTAGCTGTTCATTTTCTGCACTGCATTTCAAGTATTTATCAACAAATTCAACTATTTCATCATTTGAGCTGTTTTTGTACTTTGGTGAATCTTTCACCCAAACAAGCATGTGAATATGAGGTGAACCTCTTTGTTGGAATTCAACACGATAAAAATAATCTGTCACTTGGCCAAGGCAATCATGAGAACCTTTTAGGACAATATTAATGAACTGCTGAACTCTATGGTCAAAATAACGAGAGCAAGTTACAGGATCCTTCTGAACTAATTTGATTTTCTGCTCCCATGTCAAATTCCTTATTTCATCTTCCGAATATGTGAAACCTTGATTCAGACTGGATAACATATTGATTAGGTCTGACCAGCGAGTATCTGCAGATGAAAGTGACATGAACCATGTTGGCAAACCAAGTTGTCGAATCATAGCAAACACATCTTTCTTCTTTGTTTCGAGGTATGCTGGAGAATTTCTTAATTGTTCGAAAATATAATAACCTTCATCTTTACGTACTATGTTCTCCATATAGCTCATGTCTTTAGCCTGACCTGCAGTCATTTTGTTTTCAAACTGACCTCTTCGTACAGCAAGATTCACTTTGTCATGAAGTTGCTTCATCTGAATCTTTTTCAGTTTGAAAAATATATTAGGCACACTATTGGCTGCTCGCCTATCACTGCTTCTAAGTTCCCATTTAGCAATGTCAGTATAGTTTACAGGAACTAGTCTCTCTTCATTTTGAGTCCTCCTTTGTCCACAATTTATTGTTGGAAAGCAGAGAAATTCCGAATCAGTATCTTGATATATACTTAATGGTCTCTGACCCTCTCCTGGTGCAAAAGTAAAAGTATCAGTTCTATTTTCAAGATCTGCATCATCAATAAGTGTATCTATATTTCCGACATTTTCTTGCAAATTTTCTTCTGTGTCTGAGTCATGCATGTTTTCCGGTTCACTGTTATCTTGTTCATTACTAGTTCCGGTTTGCTCCTCTGATGATTTTTGCGTTGAAGAAAAGAATTCTTGTACGGTCTCTTGACATTCTCTTGTTACACGTGAAGCCCATTCTTCATCAATTGTTACTGATGAATTTGCATACAGAGAACTGTTTTTCATTAACCAGTGTAATGCTATTAAAACACGTAATGGTCTCACATTTTCTGTAAAAGCACAAGATTTGTTTGACAACCGTTTTTTCAGCTTGACTGCTACAGTTACATTTTCATCAAATGGTCTGGGAAGTGCATTAACAACTGGCTGAATATCAACAGGAACATTCACAACATTGCCTTTTACAGAATACTGACGACCACGTGGTAATTCTCTGATTTGCATAAAAGGTATGCGTAAAGCAATCAGTCTTTCTTCTAATGGGTATAATTGCAAGACTTCTGGTTTCTCGGGCCACCTCATACCATTTGCTTCAGATAATCTTGGAACCTTTCTGTTCATCAGATTTGATCTACAAGTGGTACATATCCATTCTGAATCATCAACTGATAAGGTACCAGTTAAGAATTTTGAATCAATTATGCTTTTCATACTTGTGATACTACACACACTTTGCTTGAACCAAGTTTGCTTACAACAGGTGCAGATATATTGAGGTCCAACCTTGATACTGTCATGAAATAAGGATATACACTCATCTATATCATCTCCATGTTTTCTTCTTTTAGCACTTGAGCTTTCATTTTCTTGAAAGTCTGTTGATTTCCTTTTCATGCATTTTCTGTCTCTATCACTCATTCTCTCTTTTTCTTTTAAAACATCTTTTGATCGAGAAACCTGTTTGACAATTCTTTCTTTCTCCAGATTGTAAGGATTTGACCGTGATTTCTTTTTTGAAGCATTTTGAATTTCTTTCTCTCGCTGTTTAAAGACCATATCACTTCTTACATTTCGCCTATATGCAGACTGACTTTCTCTTTCTTTCCCTTTAAATACCATATCAGTTCTTACATTTCGCCTATATCTAGATTGACTTTCTCTCTCTTTCCCTTTAAAGACCATATCAGTTCTTGCTTTATGCTTTGATGATGTCTGAATTTCTTTTTCTTTCACTTTAAAGTCCATATCACTTCTTATATTTCGCCTATATGCAGACTGACTTTCTCTTTCTTTCCCTTTAAAGACCATATCACTTCTTAAATTGCGTCTATATGCAGACTGACTTTCTCTTTCTTTTTCTTTAAAGACCATATCACTTCTTGCTTTACGCTTTGATGCAGTCTGAATTTCTTTTTCTTTCTCTTTAAAGACCATATCACTTCTTGCTTTACGCTTTGATGAAGTCTGGATTTCTTTCTCTTTCTCCTTGAACAAAGAATCAGAACGTTTAGCTTGTCTATATTTTCTAAAATATTCCTTTCTGTGAACATCGCTATCTTTGACTGAAGGTTTTCTAGTATTTTGTGATTTCTTTGCAGATTTCATCTCAGATTTAATTCTTTGATCCTCAAAGTAATTTCTTAACAAATTCGAATAAAGATCATCTCTGTCATGTGAGCATGTAAATGCCAAAGGCAAAGCTTCATATGGAGAAGACAATTCAATCCCCATGCTCTCATACATAGCATACAAAAAGGTTACAATTTCATCTAGAGAAGGGAAAGAAATCAACAGTGATTTACCATCAGTACTGGACAATCCATTGTTTCCATGTGAATGTGAATCAAAAAGCCAGAATGTGTCATCTTTAACAAACACTGCAGAGCATATAGCACCAATCATCACTAAAACATACTGCACGCTTAGAAAGGCAGTTTGTAAGGATTTGTGCAAAGATGGAAATGCATCATCATCAAGCTGGTCTACAGCATTGCCTGATATAACATTGTTCTTTTGAACTAGAATCTGTCTTGATAATACATACACTTTTTCTGGAATTTCATCAAGAGAAAGATGTCTGTGCTTAAATTTACCTTGTTGCTGCAAAGTTTGCAAAATATTTTGATACAACTGATCACCAACTGTCAAAACTTCATCTATGTTTGATGATACACTTGAAAAATGCGCATATATTAAAGCACACAATGCATTCATTGTACACTGGCTCCCTCTTGAATTCACAGAAATCATATTGACTGTATGAACCTAACATTAATGCTGTACAGTTAAATGGATTATTGTACTTGAATCTACTAGCAACATGTAAACCTTGATCAATGGAAGAGCTAAATGACTCATATAAGGCAGATGTACTTGTTTCCGATTTAGTACATTGAGATTCAGTGTCATTTGATTTGTCTTCAAGATTTCCTCTGTTGGCCATTTCATCACTTGATTCAATGATCACTTCCTTTAGTATGTCATCATTTTGCAAATCGCAGGGCAAATTTTCAGATACACTACTAGGTAGATTTTCTGATAAACAACTAGGTAGATTTTCTGACAAGCTACTGAGCAAATTATCTGACAAGCTACTGAGCAAATTATCTGACACAGACGTTTTACTGAGGCGGGAATTAACCTCCGTCTGACAACTGATTCCCTGCACAGATGGCCCGACTGAGGGCTTAAAGAGGCGGGCTTCGACCTCCATCTGCTTACATTGCACCCTTTGAACAGATGGCCTAACTGCCGAAGCAGTTGTAACAGGCACAGACCGTATAAGACCTGTAGGGTCATCTCGACCCTAATCTGCTTTCCTGGATCCATCACCAGGGCCGGAACCATCGCCATGATCATCACTACAACCATCACCATCTCTCGCAGTGCGTCTGGACCTCATCAGAGACCGCATCGCAACATTCCTCTGCGAAACAGACTTTCGCTTTAACCTTGGCATTCCTGAAATAGAAAAGGTAAAATATATATTACCCCCATCCCTATTAACCTTAACCATTTCCCAAAACAATCCATGGACTGAGAGCACTATGGAAATCAGAAGGGAAATAAGAAAATGCTGATAAGCAGAACTTTCTTCTTTACCCTGACCTTTCCCTTTCTGTTGTAAAAGATCTGTTTCTAGTACCAATCAATTCAAATGTGTTTTGTCTCAAATTTTGTAGTTTGGGAATGGTTAAGATACAAAAGGGTTCACTACTGCAATAAACAATTATTTCCAAATACAAATGTATAGGTAAAAGACTATGTTGCACCAACATTAATCCAGGAAATCTGCATTGTATTATAATAACCCTACTTAAGCAATGTTTTATTGAGACACTCAACTAACGATCAAAATGGAGTCATCCAAGATTGAATGGATTGATATTTGTGCACAATAACAAACCTAACCATTTGCTCCAACTTAAACACTTTGTCCGAAATCCATGTTGAAATTACATCTACTATTCAAGCATTATGAAACAAGATATCAAACTGTCACAAGATACGCCCGACACATTGCTTACTGTCGACCTGGGGGGAATATACTCTGGTAAAGATTCAAGTGAGAACAAGAGTGCCATGGTCACAATATACGCCACCCCAGAGACTAACTTCTTAGGGGGCGTAACACAGGCAAAAATCACTGAACCATAAAATCCTTCCATCATGCACATCTACCAATTAAGGGGATAACATTAAGGAGACCAAGTTTCAAAAAGATCTAGCCAGAAACTTAGGAGTGGCGCCTACAGAAAAGTGGACATACGTACGGACATATGTACAGACAGACGGAAAAGATGACGCCAATATACGACCGCCTGCGGCAGCGTATAAAAACAACAAAGGGCAATGACTCATAAAATAAGCTAGGTAGAGTTACAGTTCTCATGTACAGCACCCTGTTATCATAAGAATATAACTGCCAAATTTCAAGAGTATCCAACATAAGGTGACTGAGTTAATAGTCCAGACAAAGAAGTGGACACCACAGGTGATCCCATAATACGTCCTGTCTTCAACAGGCGTATAAAAGACATTACTTTGACTTCCTCCTTTTACACTTTCCCAAGTATACCTGGACTTGGCCATAAAGCAAATTTCGTGCAAGTCTGTATAAATTTGGTGTTTGTTAAGAATAAATACTCTAATAACCACAACATAACTGCTTTCTCACAATACTCACTCAACGATTACCAGTTTCCCTCCAGAAAAGGTTTTTCTTCACACAGTTTCCTCAAAAAGTAGTTTCTGACAATCACTCTATGCTGTCACTTTATATTTACTATATCCAATATCTTTTGTGTAGTCTATCTATCTACAAAATCCCTTTATTTATACACTGTTTATACACAATAATTATACACACAGTTCACAGTAAATAATCCTTATATAGTCTAATGTCACTTAAGTCCAATGAAGAATTAATATCCTATAAAAAAGAAAGTGAATATTATGCATTTGGACAAATGTGATCCATCAAGCAAAAAAGGACTTTCTGAGATCAAAAATAAATTAACATAAATGAGATCTTTTCAACTGTGTGTTTCCAAATACACTTTCCTGTGCTTGATAATGAATGGTTATTCTAAGTGGGTCCTATTTTGCATGTCATTTGCCTGATTCCTTAAAGTTCTTGAAAAAAATTAAGTTTTTGTGAAACATAAATGCCCCGGAAATGGCCAATGTTAAGTCTTTCGGACAGACATACAGGCGGATGGACGGACAAACAGACCAACACAAGTAAAACAATATGCCCCTGATATTTCAATACAGGGGCATAAAAATGCTACAGATTAAGACTTAAAGGAAACTTCAAAATGCTACATACCTATCACTCTTGTGAACAACAAAATTACCCTGTAAATAGTCCATATAAAAGGGTAGCTGATGACAAAATAATTATATTCAAGGACGAATCCAGGATTTTTTCCAGGGGGGGTTCTCCAAGCCCAACTGATGACTTTAATGTGTCAAATATGTAACGTTGCACTAATGTTATATAGTAAAAATTCAATTTTCGGCTAATTCACGGGAGGCGGAGGGGTGTGTGGGGAGGTTTTGTCTGGATGATAGCATTTGTGTACATCATAGCACAGCCAGTATTGAGGCAAAAGGAGAAAGTCCTGGTTATCTGCATTTTCTTCTTTGTCACAATGTTTTCAAACGTTTTATAGTAAGGACATAAAAAAACAGGTATTGTTTGGAAAAGGGTTAAGAAAGTTGAAGGAAACCCACAAGGAACAGATCAATTTACAAATTCTCAGAAAGTCTTTTTTTGGTGCTAGATCACATATAAAATTTGTTCTCTTTATAAGAGCTAATAACATTTAGATACAATATAGCAGTGATCAGCAAGGCCGTTGACACAATCTGAAACCCTTCCGATCAATGGTGATAGTGTAATGCATTTCATTATTCAATAAATTCATAGATTCTCAATTACCTTACTCCTATAGTAACCAATTACAAATGCAATTTCCTCTCATTCTCTAAATGTGTCTACTGAACTGAAAAAATGAGTGATTAACCCTATCCCAAACGACAAAATCTTAGGGTGATCCAATTTGAAAGCTGCTCAAGATGACAAAATTCATGTTAAAAAGGAAAGGATTTATGTACAATATGGCACAGAAAATATTGAGGCAAAATGAGAAACTGCTGGTTATCAGCAGTTTCTTCTTTTGCCTCAATGTTTTTCCAAGCTTCCTCTATTTGGGACGTCAAAACCAGTTTTTGTTTGGGAAAGGGTTAAATGATCAAATCATCATTTTGTACACACCATCTCTTCAAAATTTGGACCATTCTTATATTGTTTTATGTCAAAAAATCTATTTTTTTTTTTTTTTAAAATTCAACTATCACCAACAGCATGTCCGGTAAATACCAAATACCTGGTACTGGGTCGACGCCTTCGGGTACCCAAACCTTTACTCTTATTTAAAAAGAAGGAAAATGCCTATGATTCTAACTATATATATTTTTTATATAAAACTGCATACTAAAAGGAACCTTCTAGGAAATGTGAAAACTATCGACCATGTCGATGTGCAAAACCCCCACAGAATGACAAGAATCAAAACTTTTCACTGTAAGGTAATGCTCTGGATCTAAAATATTTCCTATGTACCGTAACTATAATGCTCATTTTCTATACACATGATATGGTTGAATTCTGAAGTCTGATCTGTTCTCAAATTTTGGTTTTATTGATCTCCCGGAAGGCCCCTTTTAGCCTGCTAGTCACATTAATAACTAGAAAGACCTGAAGGTCTTGAGTCGCTCCACAGGCCTGAATTTCTTGTGGTTTACTATAAAAAATTTGACATTTATCTAAATGCTTAAAACTGATATATTTTTAAATTCTTGTGATTCTTAGAGCAGAAACAAAGTAAAGAGAAGCAATTATGTGGTCAAAGCGAAAAGAAGGAAAATGATTGACTAATATTTTGGGGATTTTTAGAGTGATGATAAAGTTGAAAACTGTCATTATGTCAAATTCAAGGGCACATTATTCAATATGTGAGTTAATAATTGTGGTAGACTAAGGGAAGTAACTTTTGATATGAGCAATTTAAAGTTCAGTAAGAGTTGTTTTTCTTTATGATAATTAGTTCAAGAAGTTGCAATTGTACATGTAACATAGTGGTCATGAAAATAAAGACATTCAGATCTAAAAATATCATTTTGACTTGATAATTTATGTCTTGAACACCACAATAATCAAGCTGAATATTAAACTCGAGCAAGATCTTATGGTCTGTCCAAATTTTGTCAGTATTAATCTATATATGTGGCCACAAAAGTGAAAAAAGTGTTGAAAACTGAAATTTTGTCAATTTCTAGGGCGCATAACTCAGATTGTAGCAATGCAATCATCCTGAAAATTAAACAAAAGCAAGATCTTGTTGTCAACAAGATTCTGTCCAAATATCATCTTGATTGGTTTACAATTATGGTTGTTAGAGTGAAAACAAAGTTGAAAATGGAAATTTTGTCAAATTCAAGGGCACACAACTCATGATGTAAAATTCCGATCAAGCTGAAAATTAAACCCAGGTAAGATATCGTGCTTATATATATTCTGTCCAAGTTTTGCCTTGATTGGTTAATATTTGTAGATTTTAGAGTAAAAATAAAGTCAAAACCAGCTTTTTTTGACGTTCAAGGGCAGATAACTCAAGTTATTCTGGTTTAATCCAAATACTTTGTAGGAATCTAAGAGAGAGTCACCCAAGGATCATTCCTGTGAAGTTTGGTTGAAATCCATTCAGTAGTTTCTGAGGAGAAGATTTTTTAAAAAAAAAGTTTACGGACGCACAGACGGATGTACACACGGACGGACGCACGACGGACACACCGCTATGACAATAGCCCGCTGGCCTGAAAGGCCAGTGGAGCTAAAAATCATAGTTTTTCCACTCTACTGGTGATAATTTTAATGTCTCTTTCCAGATATGAAAATTGTACAATTATCTACCTAAGTTGTGGAAAACAAGAAATATTATTGAACTGAAAATATTCCAAATTGGAAGGCATTTAATCAATATCCATGTATAGAAAACAAGTTCTGATTCTCAGCATTTCCTTCATTTCTGTCCATGTTCCCTAAATTGTTTGAGAAATGGTTATTGATAGATTACTCAAAGAGCCTGTTGTGATGTCTGAGATAATTTTCTCATTATGGTTTGGAATAAAAAGTTGAACAATTGACTGTGCTTTTTCATTTCACACAGAATTGCTTCTTTCCCATATTCAATAGTGATTCAAATTGACCATGAACACTGTTGATATTGACTGATCCAAGGTAGGCTGTCATCGAGTCTGTGCCTGAAAAATAAAATGATAATATATTACTATGTTACAAACTCATCCTTGCAACATCTTAAGGTAATCCACCCCTAATTAGATTCATGGGTTGTCAAAATTGTTCATGAAATGTCTTGAACATTTGGCGGTAGAATGTACCATCGCCGAATGTCTAAAATATCCCCAGGATAAGTCAGATACTTACAAATGTTTAACGAGGTTGTTCAAATAAATTTTATGTTGCATGAATCTAACTAGGGGTAAACTACCCAAAGGTCAACAACATTTTGATAATCATATTTGTGGATATTACAACAAAACAAAGTCGGCAAAGACAATTTTCTAAATTCGAGGCACATTACTGAATACTCCATATGCAAGAATCTAATCAGGTTGGAAATTATCTATGCAAGGTCTTATCTTCTTTAAGATTTTCTCCAAATATTGTCTTGATTGGTCAATATTTCAGGATGCTAAAAGTCACAAACAGCAATTGTGTTAAATAAAAGGGCATAAAAGTCAGCATTCCTGATTTTTACCAATATAAGATCATATGTTCAACAATGTTTGATTAAAATTTTGTCTCAATTGTGTATATGTTAAGAGTGGAAAGAGTTGAAACCCACAATTTTGACAAAATTAAAACCATGTGAGATTATGATTATGCTGAATATTACTCTTATGAAAGATCTTATAATTACCAACATTTTTCCCAGTTTTGTCTTAATTAATAAATATTTGTGGCGGTTTAGAGTGAGAACTGCCAAAACAGTAATTTGTCAAGTTCAAGAGCACATAACTCAGGTTGTGAGAAATTGTTGACAAAGCTAAGAATTACACTCATGCAAGATGTTATGGTCAATAACAAAGTGTCATCTTTATTGGAGCATATTTGTGGTAATAAGAGTAATAACAAAGTGAACAAGATGTGTTTGTGAAACACAAATGCCCCCAAAATGGATTTTTTTTTCTAAAATTATGACCTAAATTAATATTTGATCTTGACCTACATGGATGACCATGACCTGCTATTGACAGATATCATTGAAAGAAGGTTACATACCAAATTCAAGCTTTGTATATTGATTGCTTTTGGAGAAAAGACCAATGTTAAGTTTTCACGTCAAGTTTTCATGTTCAAGGTTGATAAGGGTTAATGGATGACCTTGAGGAAGGTCATTTCACATGGAACAGATAGATATCATTAAAATAAAGTTACATACTATAGCCGCCTTTGCTGACCAAATCAACTCAATCAACATGATCACCTAAATTCCCCAATCAAACCCGATCAAATTTATTTACAGGATTTCTTTATTTCTTGTCGATTAATTCCCAATCATTTTTGCCAACCACACTTGAACGTCCCGATCACTATTGCCCACCAAGCTCGATCAGTGCTCGATCGCTTGATCGAGTTGATTTGGTCGGCAATGGGAACGCGCCTTAAATTTGAGCTTTATATATGGAATGCTTTTGGAGAAAAGTCCAATGCTAAGTTTTCACATTAAGTTTCTGACTGACAGACAGACGGATGGACAGACGGACATCGGTAAAACAATATGCCTCCATACGGGGGCATAAAAATGCCAATTTGGTCAAATTCAAGGGCAGATATCTCTGATCAAACTGAAAATCAAACTAATCCAAGATTAAATTGTCAAAAAATTGTGTCCAAGGTTTGTTTTGATTTATCTATAATTGTAGATGGTAGAGAGTACACTGAAAGTCAAAAACAGTATTAAAATCTTTAATTTTGTCAAATTCCAGGGCACATAACTCACAACTTTCTGATCTAATCAGTGATCTTATAGTCACTAATATTGTGTTCAAGTTTTGTCTTCATTGATCTATAATTGTAGATCTGCTGAAGTAAAAAAAAGTCAAAAACCACAATTTTGTCAAATTCAAGGGCATATAACTCATGACTTTTCAATTTGATCAATCTGAAAATAAAACACATCTGAGATCTTATTGTCCCCAAAATTGTGTCCGAGTTTTGTTTTGATAAGTAAATAATTGTAGATGCTAAAGTATAAACAAAATCAAAAACAGTCGAAAACTGCATTTTTTTTCAAATTTAAGGGCATATAACTCATGACTTTTTAATCCATTCAATCTGAAAATTGATCTCATCCTAAATTTTACATTAACCAACATTGTGTCCAAGTTTTTTCTTGATTGGTCAATAATTGTATATGCTAGAGTGTAAACAAAGTCAAAACAGCCAAAAACTGGAATATTGTCAAATTCAAGGGTGTGTAACTCATGACCTTTTGATCTGATCAATCTGAAAATCCAACTCATACATAATCTTATGGTCCCTAAAATTCTGACCAAGTTTTGTCTTGATTGGTCCATGATTGTAGATGCTAGAGTGTAAATAAAGTCAAAGACAGTCGAAAACATCAATTTTGTCAAATTCAAGGGCGCATAACTCATAATTTTTTTTATCCGATCAATCTGAAAGTCAAACTCATCCGAGATTTTATGGTCCCTAACATTGTGGTTAAGTTGTGTCTAGATTGGTCTAAAACTGTAGATGCTAGAGTGTTAACAAAGTCAAAAACTGTCGAAAACAGCAATTTTGTCAAATTCAAGGGCATATAACTCATGAGTTTTTGATCCGATCAATTT
Source organism: Fragum sueziense (assembly GCA_963680895.1). Classification (NCBI taxonomy): domain Eukaryota; kingdom Metazoa; phylum Mollusca; class Bivalvia; order Cardiida; family Cardiidae; genus Fragum; species Fragum sueziense. The sequence goes on along the minus strand of OY804608.1, from coordinate 22,844,000 downwards.
GAAAATCACACTCATACAAGATCTTAAAGTCCCTAACATTGTATCCATGTTCTGTCTTGATTCGTTAATAATTGTAGATGCTAGAGTGTAAACAAAGTTGAAAACAGTCGAAAATAGCAATTTTGTCAATTTCAAGGGCACATAACTCAAAACTTTCTGGTCCGATCAGACCGAAAATTAAACTCACCCGAGATCTTATGGTCACCAACATTGTGTCAAAGTTTTGTCTTGATTGATCAATATTTGTAGATACTAGAGTGTAAACAATGTCAAAACTAGGTATTTTTCGCATTCAAGGGCAGATAACTCGTGACTTTCTCGTACGATCTGACCGATAATCGAACTCATCCGAGATCTTATGATCATACATGTTTTGACTAAGTTTGGTAAAGATTGGCTTATATTTGTAGATGCTAGAGTGTAAACACGAAATTGTGAACGGACGGACAGACAGACGGACAGACAGACGGACGACGGACAAAAAGTGACCACAATAGCTCACCTTGAGCACTTTGTGCTCAGGTGAGCTAAAAAGAAATGCTGAAGACGAATTATGTTCCCGCTAGATAATTTTGTCCAATTCAGAGACAATAAAAGTCCCCTGATTTCCATCCTTCTGTATTTTAGTGACTAGAGGCGCCAACGTCATGGTTTATTACACGGATTTTACAGACAGCTACAAAACGTGCTCTTTATTCACTAAATTGTCCTCTAATTGATATAGATCCCACATATAGACTAGACTGAATTTAGAAAAGGTAAGCTTGAAAAACGTGGATAATGACACTTGTGTATATTGTGCATCTTAAAGAAGAGATCCTTGAGGAAAATGGTGCAATTATCAAGATAATGCTACACCCTGGTGAAATAAAATGTTTTGTTTTTCTCGAACGGTCTCTATTTTGTTTCATGTAAGCTAAACTGAGGGATTATTACCACACTAAGACGTCATGATTAGAAACATATTTCGCCAATTGCTTGGCTATGCAGTGTTGACGTTGAGGAAAGAACCTTATAACAGTCTCTTTGTCAGCCTTTGTCCTTTTCTATCTACCCAGTCTCTAACGGTTTTCTGTTTGTCTTACTCTTCGAGAGAAATGATTTTGATACATTTACTGGTAGCCAATATTACTTTATTCTAGATAGCAACTCGGGTGTAAAGGTTATGCGAAACATTATTCCTAATTGCCTGATTTTATACATATGCGACCAAGATTCAGTAATCAAATATTGCCAGAAACTCACATAAAAAGAAAAAGTATAACCTGAAATCGCCATGCTTATAAGCATGCTGAATTTGTTGAAGGCTGCAATTTATCGAAAACCTAAAATTGAATTTGTTGCGAACTAATCAATTATTATTTATTATGATATCAATCATTTATTGTCTTAACTGTCAAGCTAATGGGTATATAATAGGCAAAAACAGAAGATTACGAGAATAAAACTGGGCTATTTAACGGGAAAACGCAATCAGCTTTGCTTTAATGGCGATTGATAAACGTTCGTGTAATTATGAGGGACTTTATGTACAGTAACAGACACGAATATCAATTACGGAGCACATTTTTAGTCCTGCTATAATGTTGTTGTGTCGTGTCTTAAGAGTCAATCTGACATACAAACTTCTCAGGCATAGGAACTCTTCTAATACATGTAACAATTTCATACTTAATCGACACATCTTGGGTACAATACCTTGTATGATTACACTACAGATCCCGCTATATTTCGACGAGGGGATTTCTTCTGTAGTGTACAAATCTAAGTCCTCAAGGTTGCGAAAGTATCTCTCTATTTCACATCATGTTTTTCCACAAAAATAACTTTGAGAGATAAAACAAACAAAACCTAGAACACGCGAAAATGTAAATGCATCCGTGTCTAATTTATAAAACTTTGCAAATGAATGATATCTGACATAAAAGCTTTGTGTGTGGAATTATATTTGTTGAAAATCAAGTCAAAGGTTTGTTTTAGATTAATACAAAGCATGTCAGGTGCGCCAATCTCTATAAATGGTTGGTGCAAGGTACACGGGCTTTTTTGCAACAAGGTCGACATTTTTTTATTTGCGTCGAATAATGTCATTCTAGATGGGTTCTAAGAACATTCGCGTACTCATCTTTAATTGGTTCCGATATGACTTTTTAGGATTCAATCGTCGCTTTCGAAAATCCATCTCAGGAATGTTATTTCGTTTTGAATCACTATTTGACAAGAGACCCGATTTGAGCTTAATACCGAGATTTGCAAGAATCGCGTGCATCCAATCAAAGACAATGCGGGTCTTTATACTTTATACTCACGTTGTATAAATTGGATAGTTTAATTGGTTTATCATTTTCGTAAATGAAATAAACTAATTTAAAAATGATTTACACGTTAGAAGACTCTACGTCCTCATATTCTTTTATTCTTTATTGTCCATGGCCATGACGCAATCGACTCAACCATGCGGTCCAGATTCAATCCCCTGCCTCGGCGAATATTCCTTCTTCCATTTTGTCCCACCAATAAGTTAATAATCGTAAACCTCATTGAGGAGCTGGGGATTCGGAAAAGATAGCACTGGTGAGAGAAGCGATAGGATCTATGGTTATAAAAGGTGCTCCTGCCGTCATGATACGCCTCAATTATTGTTTGAAATAACGCAGAACACAGCAGAGGATTTATTAACTATGTCTTTCCATTCCTTTCTATCCTCAGCTTTCGGCAGGGCGTTTCTCAGCTCAAGTATTGCCCATTATCTTATGTTGTCATCACAGCGTTTCTTCTTTCTCACTCTCCTTCTGTCCCCTTTACAGTACCCTACATGGCAAGGCCAGATGAGCTAGTGGTATGCCCATACCATCTTAGTTTCTGTTGACGAACGTTGGTCAGGAGGTCGACATGTACACCATTGGCAGATTCAATTCTCTGCCTCACTTCGTCATTTGTGACATGATCTCTGTATGAAATACCAAGAAGCCGTCTATAGAAAAGTTCATATGACCAATGAACGTAGCAGTCTGATCTTGGAGCATTTTTTTCTGTCGTTGCAGATGGGTTTTAGTTTGGTTAGAGCGGCTGTAGTCTTGGCTATTCTGGACAGTATTTCAGGCTTTGATCCTGCGTCAGAAATTATTGAACCTAGATATTTTAACATTTTCAAATATTTGTCCGTTGACCTTAATTTCTTTCGTTGATGACTCATTCCTATTGGTCCCGATATTCGTTTTCTCAGGACTTATCTCCATGCCAAAGTTTAATGAGGCTTTGTACAATTGTCCACCAAACTAGGAGGTTCACTTTCATTACCAGCTAGTCCATCAAAGTCATCGACAAACCGTAGATTGGTGATAGGGGTGTAACAGATTCTAACTGTCTCATTGTGGTCCTCCAGAGCTTCAGTAATTATTCTTTCGAGGAAGATGTTGAACGCAGCCTGATTTCGTTCTATCATCGTCTGCAAAATTACACAAAAAATTGTCTTAATAAACGTATAATACCAAAACATACCCACAAGGAAGGGGTTGGGTTTAAAAAAGAATTTCGCATACCTATATCCGATTCATCTATAACTGATCATGTTAGACAAATTTTGGATGTTTTGGATACTAGTGTTCCTTTTTACTTCAGATACCGGCACAATGTGGAAGAATTCAATCGCTACAACAGTGATGCTTTTCACATATAAAACAACATCTATTCTTCGTAAAAGCCTAGGTATTAAATGTTTCTCTGGGATAAAAAAAGAATGAAATTTGTAAAAGGCTATCCTTTTTAAACAAACAAATATGTCATTGTTGATTAGAATACAATTGTAGGGAATAAGATTGATTTGATATTTCTCATGCTGCATCCTGCACCCTTTCCCTTTAACTGTAATACGTGGTTTTGAAGTCCCTAGAAGAGGAAGGCCTAACAAACAATTAGATGTTCATTTATGTCATTACCCTTTTTAGCTTAGCCCTATTCATTTGTGACCAGTCTAGATATGTGGAATCTGTATCAATTAGAGGACAATTTAGAGAATATAGAGCACGTTTTGTAGCTGTCTGTAAAATCCGTGTAATAAACCATGATGTTGGCGCCTTTAGTCACTAAAATACAGAAGGATGGAAATCAGGGGACTTTTATTGTCTCTGAATTGGACACAATTATCTGGTGGGAACATAATTCGTCTTCAGCATTTCTTTTGTAAAAGTCCGTGTAGCCATTCGCATAAAAAGTTTACAACAAAATTGTCTGGATTCACCGTCTGCTTTGATTATCGAGAAATTGTAACGAAAACGTGTCTTTTTGTACAGAGAAAACTTATGTTCAACGTGTTTCTGCTAACGTTGAGAAAATATTGGAATATGTATGAATGTTTCTTTTTGTAAAGTATTTTGCAAATTTCTTATCTTTTACATCCGAATGGTCTGATACATTAAATGTAACAATACAAAGACAGCAAGCCGGTAGTTAGTCCATTTTTCCACAATTACTATACTTCAATATGAATCAAACTCACAATTTTGAAAAATACTTTTCCATAGTCTTCCATAGTTTCCAACTTGGTGTTTCTTGATTGATTTTACTATTTATTGTTATAAATACTGCTAATATATTCCGTTTCTAAATCAAAAAAGTGTTGCAGACGACAAAATTGATATTGATGGAAAAACTGCCTTTTTTTACAAGTCAAGTATTACTCGAACGCAAATTATCGCCGTTAATGTATCTCACATTTTTTCCTATTAAATGAATAGGTTTAAAGTCTGCAGTAGAGACAAAAGTTGAAAAGAATGAGCAAAACGAAACATTTTTTTTCACAAGTTTCCTTTGTCAAGAAAGTTAAAGTCTATTTCATTTCAAATGTGACAAGTCTAGATATGTTGGATCTGTATCAATTAGAGGACAATTTAGAGACTCTATAGCACGTTTTGTAGCTGTCTGTAAAATCCTTGTGATAAACCATGACGCTGGCGCCTCTAGTCAATAATATACAGAATGATGGAAATCAGGGGACTTTTATTGTCTCTGAATTGGACAAAAATATCGGGGGGGGGGGGGACATATTTCGTCTTCAGCATTCCTTTGGTAAAAGTCCGTGTAGCCATACGCATAAAAACGTTTAAAACAAAATTGTCTGGATTTACTGCCTGCTTTGATTACCGAGAAATTGTAACGAAAAATATGTCCTTTTCTAATAGAGGGAAGTCATCATGTGTTTCTACTAGCGTTGGAAAAAAATGTCCTTTCTAAACGACGAAATTTATGTACTTTATGTCTGCTAATGTTGAGAAAATATTGGAATATTTCTGAAAGTTTCTTTATGTAAAGTATATTTTGCAAATTTCTTTTCTTTGACATCTAAATGCTCTGATATATTTACTGTGACAAAAACAACAATCCGGTAGTTAGTTCAATTTTCTAGGAACGGCGTCCATCAATGTGAATCAAATCCACAATTTTGAGTGATAATTTTTCACATAGTCTCCAGTTTGACGTTTCTGGACTGATTTTACTATTTATTATTACTAGTATACTGCTAATATATTTCGTTTCTTAAATTTTAAAAAAAGGTGTTGCAGACGACAAAATATATGAATGGAAAAATTGCCTCTTAGCCAAGTCAAGTTTCACTCGAACGCAAATTATCTCGGTTAATGCATCTCACATCCCTTCCTACTAATTGAATGGGTTTTAAGCCCTCAGAAGAGAAAATAATTGAAAAGAATGAGCGATAAAATTGTATTCAAAAGTTTCCTTTGCCAAGAAATTTCAAGCCTATATCTTTTCAATTCTGTCCTGTCCAGTGTTCTCCCCAGCCCAATAAGCTGTATAGGCAACACTACAGCTTCATGTGAATCGGTGTAATGCCACTACAGCTTCAAAGTATCCCTACAGCTTAATGCCTTCAAAAAGGTCACAACATAGGGGGATTTCTAATCATTTCATGTCAAAATGTGATATAATGTATTCTTATAATATAAAATATAATAATTCTGTATAAAAACATAATGGGAAAAGAAGAAATTGCTCAATTTGAGCAATTTCTCCTTTTCTCATAATGGTTTTATTAACAATTATTTGCATGAACACAATGCATTTCAAGGTTTACCAATACTTATGATTTGCCACTATGGTTTCAGATTTTTCTGGCGAGAACCCTGCTGTCTATGTGTGGAACCTCTGTCAATTAGAGGACAATTTAGAGAATATAGAGCACGTTTCGTAGTTGTCTGTAAAATCAGTGTAATAAACCATGACGTTGGCGCCTCTAGTCACTAAAATACAGAAGGATGGAAATCAGGGGACTTTTATTGTCTCTGAATTGGACAAAATTATCTGGCGGGAACATAATTCGTCTTCAGCATTTCTTTTGTAAAAGTCCGTGTAGCCATACGCATAAAAACGTTTAAAACAAAATTGTCTGGATGTACCGTCTGCTTTGATTATCGAGAAATTGTAACGAAAATATGTCTTTTTTTATAGAGAAAACTTATGTTCAGCGTGTTTCTGCTAACATTGAGAAAATATTGGAATATGTATGAATGTTTCTTTTTGTAAAGTATTTTGCAAATTTCTTTTCTTTTACATCCGAATGATCTGATACATTAAATGTACAGCCAGTAAGCCGGTAGTTAGTCCATATTTCCACAATTACTATATACATCAATATGAATCAAATTCACAATTTTGAGAAATACTTTTCCATAGTTTTCCATAGTTTCCAACTTGGTGTTTCTTGATTGATTTTACTATTTATTGTTATAAATACTGCTAATATATTCCGTTTCTAAGTAAAAAAAGGTGTTGCAGACGAAAAAATTGATATTGATGGAAAAACTGCCTTATTTACAAGCCAAGTATTACTCGAACGCAAATTATCGCCGTTAATGTATCTCACATTTTTTCCTATTAAATGAATGGGTTTAAAGTCTGCAGTAGAGACAAGAGTTGAAAAGAATGAGCAAAACGAAACAATTTTATTCACTAGTTTCCTTTGTCAAGAAAGTTAAAGTCTATTTCATTTCAAATGTGATCAGTCTAGATATGTTGGATCTGTATCAATTAGAGGCCAATTTAGAGAATATAGAGCACGTTATGTAGCTGTCTGTAAAATCCGTGTAATAAACCATGACATGACGTTGGCGCCTCTAGTCACTAAAATACAGAAGGATGGAAATCAGGGGACTTTTATTGTCTCTGAATTGGACACGGGGGGGGGTCATAATTCGTCTTCAGCATTTCTTTTGTAAAAGTCCATGTAACCATACGCATAAAAACGTTTAAAACAAAATTGTCTGGATGTACCGTCTGCTTTGATTATCGAGAAATTGTAACGAAAATATGTCCTTATCTAATAGAGGGAAGTCATCATGTGTTTCTACTAGCGTTGGAAATAAATGTCCTTTCTAAACGACGAAATTTATGTACTTTATGTCTGCTAATGTTGAGAAAATATTGGAATATTTCTGAAAGTTTCTTTTTGTAAAGTATTTTTCAAATTTCTTTTCTTTGTCATCTAAATGATCTGATATATTTACTGTGACAAAGACAATAAGCCTATAGTTAGTCCAATCTTCTAGGAACGGCGTCCATCAATGTGAATCAAATCCACAATTTTGAGTGATAATTTTCCACATAGTCTCCAGTTTGACGTTTCTGGACTGATTTTACTATTTATTATTACACTGCCAGTATATTTCGTTTCTAAAATTTAAAAAAAGTGTTGCAGACGACAAAATATATGAATGGAAAAAGTGCCTCTTAGCCCAAGTCAAGTTTCACTCGAACGCAAATTATCTCGGTTAATGCATCTCACATCCCTTCCTAATAAATGAATGGGTTTTAAGCCAAGAAATTTCAAGCCTATATCTTTTCAATTGTGCCCTGTCCAGTGTTCTCCCCAATCCAATAAGCAGTATCAGCAACACTACAGCTTCATGTGAATCAGTGTAACGCCACTAAAGCTTCAAAAGTACCCCTACAGCTTAATGCCTTCAAAAAGGTCACCACATAGGGGGATTTCTAATCATTTCATGTCAAAATGTGATGATGTATTCTTAAAATATAAAATGTAATAATTCTGTATAAAAACATAATGGGAAAAGAAGCTATTGCTCAAATTGAGCAATTTCTTCTTTTCTCATAATGGTTTTATTCACAATTATTTGCATGAACACAATGCATTTCAAGGTTTACCAATACTTATGATTTGCCACTATGGTTTCAGATTTTTCTGGCGAGAACCCTGCTGTCTATGTGTGGAATCTCTGTCAATTAGAGGACAATTTAGAGAATATAGAGCACGTTTCGTAGTTGTCTGTAAAATCCGTGTAATAAGCCATGACGTTGGCGCCTCTAGTCACTAAATACAGAAGGATGGAAATCAGGGGACTTTTATTGTCTCTGAATTGGACAAAATTATCTGGCGGGAACATAATTCGTCTTCAGCATTTCTTTGTAAACGTCCGTGTCGCCATACGCATAAAAAGTTTACAACAAAATTGTCCCGAATATTCCGTCTGCTTTAATTACCGGTATTCAGGAAATTTTACTGGCAAAAATATGTCCTTTCATAACGGGATCTTGTTTCTACTAGATCTTGTGATGAGAAAATATCGGAAATCTTTGAAAGTATTTGTAACAGATTTTGCAAATTTCCTTTTCTTGCAACTAAATGTTCTGATATATTTACTGTTACAAAGACAATAATCCGGTAGTTAGTCCAATTTTCTACAAACAACATCAATCAATGTGAATCAAATCAACAATAATTCTCCTTGCAGTCTCCAACTTGACGTTTCTGGACCGACTTAACTATTTATTGTTATACAGTTAATAAATTTCTTTTCTAAAACATTATTATTGGGGAAGAATGATGCATTTTCACTTGTAAGACCAATAGTCTGTTATTCATAAGATTTATTATTTTTTCATATGGAGGGAGTGTAGATTATTGAAATAGAATATCTTTTAATCCTAACAATATTGTTTATGAAGCTGGTACATGTACATGTAGTTGTGTACAAATTGTATACAGACCGGAGGTCAATATGCCGAATGAATATTTGAATTTTGTGTTTATAAGCAAGAAAGATCCCATTTGTTTCTTGAATCATGTTTTTAAAAGACTTCCATGCATTGTTCGACTGAACAAAAGTCATGCATCAAACGTATCTGCATACATGTATGTATCCATTTTTGCACTTTCGTCATCAAATATTTCTTTTCTTTATTCATATATGACTAAAATACACTATAACATAAATATCATCATAATCGATCGTCATAATTGTGGTAGTAACAATTCTATAATTATTGCTTTGTTCTGACCTAATACATCTTGAAGTGACATCTTGACACCGAAATTTTCACGAAAATTTTGTCTAGTGAGATGAGGTTACCTGGTAATGATTCATTTAACCTTTTTCAAATAGCAAAAGATTAGGGTCATGAGTGATATGATAATATCCAAATATTACAAAGGTACATTTCAATGGCGACCTTAGGCGCACACATTTTACAGCTAGTTTGAAGTAACTTTGGCTCGTACAGGACATCGACCGCGTGATCAATTATTTAACCATATTAAACAATCATAAAACGTAATCATGTACTCAATCTAAAACGTCTATATTTATGTTTTTGACCATCTCCCGAACGACCTCTCCCGAACGACCAAATTGTAAAATATTCCAAAATGATAAGGTTCGCATACGAACAAATAAATGCTATATATTGAGAATATATTGAGTCGGACAAAGAGAGAAAAATACAGGTTGTAAGAATTCAATCTTTTTCACCAACCAAATTACAAATTTACTAATTAAAATTTCATTACATTTTTTCTTCTACGGAGATGTTTGTCCAGGAAAGGGTTAACTAGGTCAGACATTATTTCTAGATCACATTTTTATTAATTATTGCAAGGATAAGAAAGAGACAGCACGCAGATTTTAAAGTAAGTGATTTTCATTTGAACATCTAATCCCGAAATGACTCAAAATGGGGAAAATCTTACGGAAAAAGAAGACAATGTTTATAACTAGCAATTTTAGATCACTTGGGCACCATGTTCAAGGCGAGCTTTTGAGATCACCCAGGGCATGCATGTTCCCTGGGTGACCCTTTTTATACGTCCGGGCAGCGTCCACTTCTTTGTCCGGAGCATAACTCTGTCACCTTAAGTCCGATTGACTTTAAACTTGGCAGTTATTTTTCTCATCATTATGGAGTGCAGTGCACAAGAACCATAACTCTACCTGGCCTACTTTTGGTTATTGCCCGTTGTTGATTTTTATGCTTGAATCTTGTCCTGAGCATATCTCTAAAAGTATGATAGCTACACACATGAAACTTCATGGATGGATAGAGCTCACCAAGGGGGAGTGCATTGCACAAGAACCATAAATCTGCCTGGCTTATTTTTTGAGTTATTGCCCTTTGTTGTTTTTCATACTTCGTTTTTGCCCGGGGCATATCTCGAAAAGTATAAAAGCTAGGACCATGAAACTTTTATCAACCCGCTCCCCCCGTCGACATAAAACAGTGTTACGGGCGTATCTTGTGACAGTTTGACACCTTATTAAAACTTGTTTTCAAATTTTCATTCGTCGAAAAATGTGGGCGTGGCAGGGCGAGGCTTATCAGACTAAGAGAAGTTGTTAAATAATTCTTCAAAAATCTTCTTCTCCTTAAACATTGAGTCAATATTTACCAAACTTGGCAGAAATGTTCTTCAAAAATCGTCTTCTCCTTAAACATTGAGTCAATTTTACCACTTTTGGCAGAAACATTTCTTACGCGGCCTTTATCAAAACTTTTTTTAAAAATGTTTGATTCGTTAAAAATGTGGGCGTGGCAGGGCGGGTCTTACCAGTCTTAGAGAAAGTATGGGAACAATTCTTTAAAAATCAACCATTGGTCTATTTTGTACCACACTTGGCAGGAATGTTCCTACAGTGACTGCATTCAATGCGTGTTAATCAATTTTTGATTTGTCAAAAAAGTGAGCGTGGTAGGGCGGGGCTTATCAGACTTAGAGAAGTTGTTAAATAATTCTTCAAAAATCCTCTTCTCCTTAATCATTTGGCCATTTTTTCCAAACTTGGCAGAAATGTTCCTTAGGTGACCCTATTCAAAAATATTTTTAAACTTTTGATACATCAAAAATGTCGTAGTGGAAGGGAGGGGATTGTCAGACTTGGAGAAATCGTTGAATAATTCTTCAAAAATCTTCTTCTCCTGAACAATTGAGTCAATTTTTACCAAACTTGGCAGAAATGTTCTTTTGTAACCCTTATTTAAAGTTGTTTTCAATTTTTTGATTTGTCAAAAAATGTAGGCATGGTAGGGCGGGGATTATCAGACTCAGAGAAATCGTTAAATAAATCTTCAAAAATCTTCTTCTCCTTAACCATTGAGTCGATTTTTACCAAACTTGGCAGAAATGTTCCTTAGGTGACCACTTTTAAAAATATTTATAATTTTTTAACTCGTCAAAACATGTGGGCGTTGCAGGGCGGGGCTTATCAGACTTAGATAAATCATGAGAAAATACTTTAAAATCAACAATTGGTCCATTTTGTATCAAACATGGCAGGAATGTTTCTTGAGTGTCTATCTTTGACGCAATTCCAGTTAAAGTGGACAATTGACTAAATTTTTTTAGAAATTTTTCATTATACCATACACTCATTCTGGACAAATTTTCTTCATGGATCACATCTTCTGTGCAAATTTCTTTAGTTTTGTCGGCTGGGATTGCTTAGTTTTGGATATAAAGACTGTTAAATGATCAAATGTGTGCATCAAAAACTACGTGTTTTAAATAGATCCCTTTGTGAAATGTGTGTCTAATTTCACATTAAGTAATGCCTAAAGAATAACAAAACCGATACATTTTGATGAGTATTTGTGTGTAAAATGTGAATCAATTGACAATATGGGTGAAAATGGCGAATTGTACCGATGAGAATGAAAATACAAAACGGCCACCCTTGTACGATTCCTTTATTTTAGAACGTTGACTACTTCCAACTCTTCTAAAATGCACCAAACAACCTTTAATTTTCTCTCGAATTGTTAAACAAAAGCAATGAGTTATTCCCTTAATCAATATACGGAAATTGAAAGTCAATGACTTATTACAAATCAACAATAGTATAAAACTGGTCTGTCCCGAACGTAACTAGAGCTTGTCCCGTACGTAATATGCTTTCTTTTCTTTAACATCCCAGACGCTGTATAATAATCTTTTCAATGAAATATCAATATTTTAAGGCAATTTCCATTTGCCAGACACTTTGTCAGAAAAAAAAAATGATTATGAAATGAATAAATGAAATAAAATAAATACAAGCCTATAAGCGATCTTGGTGTGTTGTTTTACCAATTAAAACTTCCTAGCCAAATAAATTTCAATTTATAACAGTTAAGATGTTTTAAGATGTATTGTTATGACACATGAGTTATGTGTAATAACTTGGTAATTAAAGTGAAATGTTATCCAAAATTTGCTGGACATCCGTAACTCTGATGGATCCAAAGTACGAAAACGTACGGGACAATTCTTATGAAGGTAAGAAACGCTGAAAAAAACTATTTTAATGCATCAATCTAGTGTAATGTATATGGGTATGAATATACTCCTATATATCAACAAAACACCGGTATATTTTGTGGAACTTTCCTCAATATTGTAAAAATAGTATAAATTAAGCGTAATTATAATACCATAACGTACGAGACTAGTACAAGTACGTTTACAGTCTATTATGTGCATTAAAATTCTATTTTGCTTAAACTTGAGTCCTTAAGGAACACAAAACACATAAATAAAGCAAAGAAAACGTTCCATTTCAGCAATTTAAAAACTGAAAACTAAAAATTGCCTCGAACGTTATGGACTCGTACGTCACTTTTTAATGTGTACTCAACTTTATTTGGCCTGCTGTATCAATGCTATTATATTAATCGGCATAATTCTTTTTATCATATTTGAAGACACTTCGAATAGTGATGTTACTTGAAGAATTAAACTATTTATAGTTACCCAATTTTTACTACAGCTACTTTAGTTCATGCCTCGTACGTTACGGGGTTAAAATTACGGTAAATTGTTTAAGAATGATGTTGAATTTTTAAAAATATTGACAAAGGTATATCAAAATACGACTTTATTTTACTAATATATATTTATACTAATGTACATTACGCTAGATTAATGCATTAAATGTAGATTTATGTCAGTGTTTCTTACCTTTAAAGAAAGTGTCCCGTACGTTTTTGAATTTTGGAGACAACCACTCGAGGCTGTTCTAAAAATTTTCGATTATATCTTTTATATAAATCTTTGTATCGTTTTGGAGCTCTATGTTTTCTGTACAAGATTTGGGCAGTTCTGTAAGGATAATTTATTGTTGAAATTGACACTTTTGGTTTGAAATTTATACACGGAGACATCGGTTTTTCGTACCCCCTAGTTTGGTTGTCACATGATTTTCATAAGATATGGAGTTCTACCGAACGTAAATTATAGATAAATATTTTAGATATAGGTGTTGGATGAAAATAAATGTGATTGGCATTTATATAACGTTGAATATTTGAAGCTAGTACATATTAAAGGCCGGAGACATCAATTGTCCCATTTAACTGGGATTGCGTCGTTCAATGCGTGATAATGAATTTTTGATTCGTCAAAAAATGTTGGTATGGCAGGATGGGGCTTATCAGACTTAGAGAAATCAGACTTAGAAAAATCATTAAAGAAATATAAATCAACCATGATGTCGATCTGAAGCAAACTTGACAAGAATGTTACTTGTGTGACTCTTTACAACACTTGGTGGTGATTTTTTTTTAATCGTCAAAAGATGTGGGCGTAGCAGGGCGGGACTATCTGACTTTGAACATTCTTGAAAATATTCTTTAGAATTCTTCTTCTCCTTAACCCTTGGACGCAATTGCTTCAAATTTTCTAGGAATGGTCATTGGGTAATACATTTCAAAACGTGTTTCCAAATTTTGATTTTTCAAAAAACTGTGGGTGTGGCAGGACGAGCACTTTAAAATGTCCATTCATTTGTGATTCAAAACTGACCTTTTAGCTTATGAAAGGGTAATTGTTGTTTCAATCTTTCTCATTAATATCCTTCTGATACAAATATTTGGTCATGACCAGTGCATATTTGGCCAGCAGCACATGGCAGCAACAAGACAGACTGTCTGGCAACCACATATATGAATGTTGAACCCTGTAATTTATTTAAAACATAACTTATATTTTTCACAATCCGAACATGTAAACAACAAGGACTCAGGTGAGCGATTACAATGCCATTCTGCACTCTTGTTTCCTTTTGCCACATTATTTCTCTGCAATTTTGTACACAATATAATACAAAATTATTCGGCCTCGGGGTCAGACTAAACTAGATATATATAAACCAATTATATACCAATTAGTCTGGACAATTTTTCCATGGATGATAATTATAACAGAATTCGTACCATGTTTGATTTTTGTTTCATTTTAGATCTGGAGCTGTCCGACACCAGTCAGATGCAATACAAACGTTAAGCTACAACAGATTTTGCGTGGTGCTGTTTATGGGACATTGTTAGTTATATGTCATTAACCCATCACTGGCTATGGAGGGCCAGGACAGATTTCTGGGTTGTAGAGAGCTGGGTCTGAAGCTACTGACGCCGGACGAGGACTGGATATACGACGAGGAACCACACAGTCAACGACGCAGAGAAATACTTAGAGCACACCCAGAAATAAAACAACTGATGGGCTATGACTCTTACATCACATGGATTGTTCTAGCTGAGCTGAGTCTACAGTTTATCTCCTGCTATATATTACAGGACGCTCCGTGGTCAGTGTTACTGGTACTGGCGTATTGTTATGGTGGAGTTATAAATCATTCACTAGCTACAGCCATACACGAGATAGGACATAACCTAGCATATGGACACGGACAGCCCGTAAAGAACCGTGTGTTGAGCCTGGCGTGTAACATACCGCTTATAGTACCAATGGCTATGACATACAAGAAATACCACAATGACCATCACCGGTATCTGGGTGAGGAGGTCAAGGACGTGGATATACCGTTACGGTTCGAACTATTTCTGTTTCGATATCCCGCTACCCGTGTACTCTGGCTCATTTTCAATCCCATCATTCACAGTATACGACCATTCTTCAAGTCCCCTAAACCAGTCACTAGCTGGGAGGTACTTAATATGGTAACACAGATACTCGCGGACGTTGTGTTGCTCAATATATTTGGTATAAAGGTTGTAGTGTACCTATTATTGTCAACATTTCTAACATTTGGCCTCCACCCTCTAGCTGGTCACTTTATATCCAGTCATTATCTGTTTACAGACACGGGTCAGGCCTCCACTAGTTATTACGGTCCTCTAAATAAGATTCTGTTTAATGTAGGTTACCATATAGAGCACCACGACTTCCCGTATATACCGTACAGCAGACTCCCCCAGGTCAGACAACTAGCCCCGGAGTTCTACCAGCAGCCCTCACATACGTCTTGGGTATACGTGATATGGACGTTCATAACCTGCAAGTCTCATGGACCACAGGCTCGATCTTGTGCTTACCACATGAAACCGGATTAAATCACGTGACATAAAACGAACTCTGAAAAATGGTATATAACCACTTTCGAAAACCTCGAAAGTATGGCACATTTTAAGATGCGGTTATTAGAATTTTGTTGAAAATCAGTGATATAATAGAATAACTACTCTTGTGTTTGGCTTTGGCTTCCCTTTCGAATAATCCTCGATTTATCGCTAAAATGGTGGTGTGAGATTTTAAAGACGTGGTGATTTCAAAGGGAAAGAAACGTTACATACAGATATCACACTCTTTTATACCAATATGCAAAACCTAAATGTATAAGCATCTCTTAGTTCATACATTCATTCATTCATTCCATGTCCATAAAGGTCAAGAAAAAATAGAGATTACTGTTTTGGGACGCTTTTTTCTCGTAGTTGACAGTTGCAATTCCCTATAAATTCCACAAGTTTCACAGGAAGGAATTCGATGGATACAATAACACCAAATTGCTCTTTCAACTTGGGCAACTAATCCAATAAAAGTTCAATAAGATTTGACAGTGATAAAGTGAGCTCTTTACTTCCTCGTTATCCCTTTCCCAAACTGTTTTTTATTTTGACGTCCCTAATAGAAAATGCTTATGGAAACATTGAGACAAAAGAAGAAAATGCTGATAATCAGCATTTTCTCCTTTTATCTCAATATTTTCATGGCTATTTTGTGTGCGATTCCTACCTTGATCAACATCCATTTTGTCATCCGCGGTAGCTACTGATTCACTAACCCTACAAGCTTAACGTTTGGGAAAGGGTTATAGCAGAGCTTGCATAAACGTTAATTTCTATTGAGAAATGGTGAAAACTCGTTAATTTCTCATCCTTGTTCATCTTTGTCTAGCTTACTATCGATTAGTATACTTCTCAAAATTGTGTAGGGATCACTAATTGTAACACTTTCTTTTTTTTATTTTAACTATTTATTTATATACATAATTTATTTGATGACCTTACGTTTACTTGCTTTGGTAACTTAATCATGTTACATGCTGAAGAGGTACCCCGAAAAAGGAAGTTAGTAAAGCGGGCTAAAATATTGACATACTGGTCCTTTAATGCATAATTACCGCTATCTCGTCTTTGTAATGAACTGGAGCGGCATCGCACCTTGCAATACTAGAGCTTGTATGACTTAATTGACATTTATTGTTTCAGGAAATCTGTGTCATTGTTGACATATCTAGCGATTGGATGGATCACTTTCATTTATAACCGAACCCTTTCACCAGTATCTAAACTCTCTGTTTTATACCGACATCAAAACATTAACATCAGAAGAGAATTTCTTATATTTATGAGGCTGGCACTGTTTTGGAAGGGGACAATCTTGGACTAATCACCAAACATATTGACTATGGTATTTCATTAAAACTTATTGACGACTCGAAATTCAAAGAAAAGGTCCGGAATGGGCCAATGACCATCATTCCAGCTAAAAATTATTAAACATTTAACAACACAGATTTGTAAATTAGGATTTGTACACGAGCCCTCACAATATCAAATAGAAATTTCTGAAAGAGTCTTTCTTTAAGAGCAATGAAAAGTTGCACATGAATACTAGATTGCGCAAACTGGATGTAAAAAGACATTTAATTGAACTTTTCAATTTTAGGAAAAACTTGTCAATTCAATTTTGGCCTTCATACGAAAACCTCCATTTTGGGACTCCTTACTCCATCATTCAAAGTATTTTTATTGGTTTGTACAAAATATAGCACTAATAAGTAAAAATAAGAAAAATGAGATCCTTAGCAAATTCTAAGAAGTATATAAAGTCTACTTTGCATAAACGTAAGGAGAAAGTCAGTTTAAGTAGTTCACACATTGCAATTGTAGTATCTTCTTGTCTCAGAAAATATGGTGTCTGTCGTTGACGATTGAGGTTGAGAGTGATGCATGTCTGCCAGAGTCTGCCAGACTCTCTGGATCAAGACTTGGGAATCGGGAGGTACATGAAAGGTACATGAACATGAAGGTACATGTAGGCACATGAACTTAAAAGACAAAATAGTCTAATAAGCAAAAATTGACTGATCGTTTAAATAGGAGTGACACTTGTACAAACAAAGCATTTACCGTGTGGTGCACAAGTTTATCTACTTGCTTTCAAAAGATTCAAAAGACTTTAAAATGTCAAAGCTAAACAAGTGTATCGACCAAGTTCTAGCTGCGACGAAAATCCGCGTACGGGACGCGGGATAAACACAATCAATCGATCGATGGATTGATGGATCAATCAATCAATTAATCAATCAATTGATTGATGGATTGATTGATTAATTGATTAATCATTTCATTGATAATTTGATCGATTAATCGATCGATTATTTTGCTGAATAGTTGATCGATCGATCGCTTGATTGATTATTGTATTGATTATTTGATAGATCGATTGATATTTTATTTATTATTTGATCAGTCAATCAATAAGAAGAAGATAACAGAATACAGATGTGGAACTCTCGATACTGGTCTCAACAAAATAATAAACTTGATTTACATCAGTCTGATGTAAATCAAGTTTATTATTTTGTTGAGACCAGTATCGAGAGTTCCACATCTGTATTCTGTATGTGTATGGCTATATAGACGTGCTGTCCAGGTTTAATACTGTATAAGATACACATCGTCTATAAGTGGGCAGCACGGGGCCTCGTAATGGCCATTATGTACATCAGATAGCGCGTTACTCCTGACATTTACAAAACTCTCTATCAAACACAGCGTCTAATGACGTAACCTTTATCATACCAGTCCTTGGACCAGAAATTCGGTCATAATGAACAAAGTTCCTCATTCAATGAGGAATTCTACTTGTATAGAAGTGTTTGAAAATTAATTTTGTTGATTAGAACAGGTTTTATCTGAAGCAAATAGCTATATAAAAATGATCGATCCACGTGTATGATACAACATAATGTTCTATATCACCGTCGCTTTTCTTCAATAACCTCGTAAATACAACCTATACAAATACGAGGTTTTTGAAGGAAAGCGACTAATTGTCAATGTTCTGAATCGGGCACATTTCTTATTTTTGTATCTTATTTTAAACCACCCTTTGTTTGTAGGCAATATGAAAGTATTGGTATCCGCGTTCGTTTTATTTCTTCCTTTTTCTTTCCCTTTTTTTGGCAGAATTGTCTTTAAACTAACTACACTTCGACTCAAATTTGTCATACTTTCTTGTTTTCACATCTTTCACGTGAATAGGCTTAATGGTTTATCGCGTTTGTTTTCAAAAAGAAAGTATTTTGCTCTTGCCACTTTCGAATAATTGAAAAGGGATACTCAATAACCCTATTTCCACTATTCCCCCCCCTCCCCCCCACACACAAACACACAATAGTCACCGGAAGTCGTCGTTTAATGACAATTAAGGCCAATCACAGTTCGTTGTCATTGCACGTGGTATACTTTGCTTGGAATTGGGTCAGAGCCTCGATCTGGCATAAAGAAACCGGCTGATGTGTTACTATTTTAGTAACAAATTGGATCCGTGTCTGTGTGTATACAATGTTAATTTCCCATAAACCCATTGTTTGCCACCGGAATCGGCTCATAGGTACGGACTAAAACGATAATTGAAAGGAGTCACTACAAGAATGACCCGAAACCATAGTGGCGATCACAGGCATCAATCTAAAACAGTTGAACACATGCGAGATTTTTTTTTAAATTTTAAGCGCAAATTCATTGTGACGTCATCGCGAGACATGATACCAGCATCTATTTTGTGTTTGCAGTAGCTCACTTTCTACATGCCGTATGGCAGTGTGATTGTCGAACATGTCAATCATGAGGTGTTAGATGCATGTAAAACTGTCGATGTCTGAATTAATCAAAGTACGGTTGTTGATACTTTTTGTTTTGGTTAGGTTCAATATAACGGGTGCATTGTAAGTAGAGTGTTTTGCAGTTTTCTTTTATCAAATTAAGTTTGCGGCGTATAAAGATTTTTTTCGGTATTTTGACATTTTGATGTTGTTTAAATACTAAAATTATGAGCATTTTTATGATTATAAATCAGTAATGTCATCATCATTAATAGTACTACTAATATTAATATCATTTTATGTACATGTATCTGATCTTATTTACTTATTCTTTTTACAATATGTTCTTATCTTTTGGTTAATTTGTAATATTTGTGTTTATAATGCTTTATTTTAATTTGGAGCAAATAAGTATACATTTAGCGTGGTTTGCAATGAAATAAATTATATCGCCGCTTTTCAACAAAAAACATCGTAACTGCAGCTTTAAACAAGCTGCAGTTACGTGACTTGCGTTGAAAAATGACGATATTTAAATTCGGCCAATCGATTTGACCACATTATAGTCCTTTAATTGTAGTTTACGACATCTCCCTCAGATATCATTTTGTGATTTTGTAAATTTCGTTATGTCTCTGTACCCCTATCACTCTCTCAGTCTCTGTCTCTCCGCCTCTGTCTCTGTCTCTATCTGTCTCTCTGTCTGTCTCTGATAACCATAATATTCTATTTTTATGATTCAAGAAGTCATTCTTAATCTTGAATTTTTAGGATATATGTACATGTATGTAAAGCGTACTGCCCCATAGTGCCAAAATGTAAAAAGATGTAGTAACAGTGCGAACATAACATCGTGCATTCAATTTATTGAAGCCATATGTACGATTTCAGTCCCCTTTCGTTACATGCGAAAATAACTTTCTGTATAGCTTATGTATCAAAATGCTGTAATTATGGCCTTGTCCAAGCAGCGGATTTAACGTTCTGGAGCGTACCAAAAACAGTTAAACTGAGCAAATAGCAAATCATTAAAAACGAGGTCAATCTTCATCCTTGAAATGACGAGAAAATCAGCAACCATAGCTTATAACATCGACGCTTTTCTCCATTTTTTTTTTAAATATTTCCTACTTTTTTGTACCTTCTTTGTACATGTACACAATCCACTCGCTATTTTTATTAAACAAGTTTCCTACCGCACCATTGCGAACGGTAACTACTATATCTAGTATAGATCTATATGGATTAATTTATTGTGCATGTATTATATATTGACAATTGTAATTACAAACAAATACATGTACAGGAAACTTGAAAGATACACGTCTGAACAACACGTCTGTGCCAAACCCGTAGAACGGCGGTGGTAAATACAAATTGTTTTAGTATCAATGGGTGGTCTGTGCGAATATTAACGACCACGAAAAAACATAATCATTCCAATCTTTAAATCATATTTACTATACCGGACGTCAAGCGACACGATCATCGTCATAATTAGCTTCATTAACTTGCATCATTTGGTTGTTCATACAATAAAAACGATAATTTGTATATTAGGTCAATTAATCGCGATGATGCCCGTAAATGAACGAAATCACAATAACCGCGAATAACGTAATGAATGCCTGTGCATATAGGTCAACGCCGGGCCAATTAATTGACTTGAAAACACTGAAGGAAAATGTCTACCTAGGTATAGTTTCCCCTTGGAAAAGTCAGCGTGATAAGAAAGCTGGCGAAATGGGGCCATTAAATGTATCCTTGGACCAATTTCATCAAACCATTTAGTACGTATTTTGTACATGTATAAATGACTTGACAAAACAGACTTCTGGTAACGCTTTTGACAGAGGAAAGAAAAACCAAACAAAAACTACAATTAAAATGGAACTAAGTTTAAGCTTGAACTAATGCATGTCTTTTTGTATTTATACCCGGTTTCTGTCTGTTGTTGTATGTCTTTAACGACCCGTTTTTATTAAATGTTAATGACTTGATGATACAGTTAGTCTTAGTGCCTATAGTCCGGTCACGATTTTACTGGAAATGTTTATAAAATTCACATATCTAAATAACACAGTATCGAACTCAAAGTTTGCATGCATACCAACGCATGTAGATTCTAATATTATTTTGAAAATCTAAATAGCTCTTTTCGCTTTTCTTAAACTGGTAAATTTATAAACATGTGCCATAATATCGTCACCGCACTATACATAACATTGCATGTTATTTTTCTATACATCTATCCCCGATACAGCCAGGTGCGTCAGTCAGGATGAGCAGTTCGTCTATAGTACGTCATGTAGTCTAGCCCGGTATGACGGCACTATGATTGTATAGCATGATATATGATTATAGGCCGGAAATTAATCTTTCCGCATTCCAATACAACCTGACAGATCGTCGCTTTTCAACGAAAACCTCGTAACTGCAGCTTGACACAAGCTACAGTTACGAGTTTTTCGTTGAAAAGCATCGATATGTAGCTCGGGTGTGTCAGTCCGACTCATTAAATTTACCAGAAGTGCCAATATTTGTGAGGCCAGCTCGGTAACTGTCTGCCACACTTAAATGCAAAACACACACTTTATATAAATCTTATACAATGGTATGGCAGATTTTATTCTACATCTTTGTAGAAAAAAGCAATCTATAGTCACGAGGTCTTAGAAGAAAAGCGATGGTAAACCGCGCTTCTGGCTGTCATCCCAACCTTGAGAAAAAAACTTTTTTCCGAGATTATTATTTGTATATTTTGCACATTTTGGTAAACTTGAATAGGTGGGTTGTTTCTGTCCAGCTAAAATTCACATTGAAATCAGTTTAGTCCTTCGAAATCAAGTCATCTTTATTTACCTAAACATGTATAAATAGACCAATACAAGTGTACATGGTGGTGCAAATCTTGTATATGTCTCACACCTGCAAGATTTGAACCAACGGATATAAAATATTATGAAAATTGAGGATGGTTTCTCCTTATTTATATTGGTAAAAGTGACATAAAGGGGGGATGCTCCAGTTTCCTAAATTTATTTATATTTTGTATGTTGAAATTACATGTTATTACCAATTGAAAAATAAAATAAAAACGGGTGGTCAGCGATCTTGTTTGAATTTTATTGGCATTCGTATCACATACCCCTACATCGAAAAAATGCTCAATTTCTTGCACATGTCCAAGACCACTAAAATGCTAATAAAATGCTGTATATTCATCGTTTAGTCACGAAAACGGATTTAAAGTAACGTCTTACATTTAATACGAACGGAAAGCCCAAAATATGTGCTATTATAAATGCGTAAATGTATAAAACAGCATGCTCACGTGTTCGGTTAGATCAACAAAGCTTGAGTGTTTTATGTCAAAATTTGCATATTTTTGGAAATATTTCAAGTTCTACATAACAGAATTTGATAAAACTCCCTCATTGTATTGAGCAACATGTCCTGGTAATAATTCAAAAAGAAAATGTATATGTCAGCGCACATATTAGTGAATTACGACAATTTTTATCAGCTACACATGACTAAAATGACGCAAAACAGTGGTAACTGCATACACACTTACGACTGTCTTGCTCTAAATAATCGATTTCCATCTTGAGAAAATCAGTTTCGCATAATAAATACACTTTTACCGTCGAAAATGGTAAATTGTAATGATGTGCTATATTATTGAAAATCTGGTAGCGAAACAAATTGGTATGAAACATTTAATTTACTACAGTAATGTCCGAGTGTTCCGAAAAACTGGAGCATTCCCCCTTAAATACGTTCAGCATAAAACTAGAATCGTTAGATCTACAGTTGTTTTGGTCGATCAAAACAACTGTAACGGTTCTCGTTTAATTTGAACGTATAATAAACATGCATCATATCGTAACCGGTCTATACATCAAATTGCATGTTGTTTGTTTATACATCTATCCCCCACACAGCCAGGTGCGTCAGTCAGGATGAGCGTCCCGACTACAGAACGTAAATTTATAAACACGTCCCACAATATCGTGACCGGTCTATACATTGCATTGCATGTAATTTGTTTGCAAATATATCCACGATACAGCCAGGTGCGTCAGTCAGGATGATCAGTTCGTCTACAGTACGTCATGTAGTCTAGCCCGGTATGACGGCACTATGATTGTATAGCATGATATATGATTATAGGCCGGAAATTAATCTTTCCGCATTCCAATACAACCTGACAGATCGTCGCTTTTCAACGAAAAACTCGTAACTGCAGCTTGACACAAGCTGAAGTTACGAGTTTTTCGTTGAAAAGCATCTATATGTAGCTCGAGTGTGTCAATCCGACTCATTAAATTTACCAGAAGTGCCAATATTGGTGAGGCCAGCTCGGTAACTGTCTGCCACACTTAATTGTAAAACACACACTTTATATAAATCTTATACAATGATATGGCAGATTTTATTCTACATCTTTGTAGAAATAAGCAATCTGTAGTTACGAGGTCTTACAAGAAAAGCGATGATATACCGATCTTCTGGCTGTCATCCCAACCTTGAGAAAAAATTCTTAGAATATTATTTACATAGTTTGCGCACTTTGGCATTTGAAGGACAGGTCCTCTAAAGGAATCCATGTAAGTTTGTCGAACAAACAAACGTTAATAACATATTTCAATTCATATTGTTTGAATTTGTCAGCCTGGTTGGGTAGATCTTTTCTGTCCAGCAAAAAAAAATCACATCAATATCATTTAGTCATTATAAATCAAATATACATGTAAGTAATTTATAATAAACCTACCGCGATGATCACTTCTAGTAACGTTTCTTTGTAACTGGGCCTCGATAGAAAATTAAAAACTTGGGGTACTAGCGCTAGAATTCCTTTCTTTCTGTTTAAAGCTGGAGGGTAACAGATGGTCTAATTTCAAAGAATGATTTTTTTTTAAAAAATATGCAAAACTTTTGTGTTGGCCACCTCAGAATGGTTAATAATATGCGATTCAGACAGAAATTGAGCCGAAATTATAAGAGAGATAGCCGAATTTAGGG
Source organism: Fragum sueziense (assembly GCA_963680895.1). Taxonomy (NCBI): domain Eukaryota; kingdom Metazoa; phylum Mollusca; class Bivalvia; order Cardiida; family Cardiidae; genus Fragum; species Fragum sueziense. The sequence continues at coordinate 22,819,554 of OY804608.1, read as the reverse complement.
AGAATCCAAACTCAAATTCAACTCCGTTACAGATGCGATTGAATTTATTTTTTAACTGTCACGCATGCGCATACAGCGCGGACCAAGATTCAAACGAGATTCATACTTGAATTTCAATATGACGTCATCATGTATGTTGTGACGTCATTTAAGAAAGTCGCATGTCCTACTGTTTTTGACCTACTTTCGACATCGCTTCATGAATTTGGTATCAAATTGCAAAAAAAATGAGTCGTTGCTTCAATAGTTTGTCGTAATCATTCAATCAGGTCATATAAAGCTTAAAAAGTGTACATTGCGTTTGTTTTTGACAAATTTTGGGTCCAAATCTGGGAAATAGTAGCTTTAAACTAGTAAATCTCGTAAACATATGCCACAATATCGTGACTGGATTATACATAACATTGCATGTTATTTGTTTATAAATATATCCCCCATATATACAGCCAGGTGCGTCAGTCAGGATGATCAGTAACTGTTCGTCTACAGTACGTCATGTAGTCTAGCCCGGTATGACGGCACTATGATTGTATAGCATGATATATGATTATAGGCCGGAAATTAATCTTTCCGCATTCCAATACAACCTGACATATCGTCGCTTTTCAACGAAAAACTCGTAACTGCAGCTTGACACAAGCTGCAGTTACGAGTTTTTCGATGAAAAGCATCGATATGTAGCTCGAGTGTGTCAGTCCGACTCATTAAATTTACCAGAAGTGCCAATATCGGTGAGGCCAGCTCGGTAACTGTCTGCCACACTTAATTGCAAAACACACACTGTATATAAATCTTATACAATAAGGTGGCAGATTTTATTCCACATGTTTGTAGAAATAAACAATCTGTAGTTACGAGGTTTTAGAAGAAAAGCGATGATATAGGCTACTGCTCTTCTTGCTGTCATCCCAACCTTGAGAAATTAAAAACCTTTTTATAGAATATTATTTATACATTTTGCGTACTTTGGCATTTGCAAGACAGGTCCTTTAAAGGGGTCCATGTTAATTTGTCGAACATGCAAACAAGTAAAAATGTATTTCAATACATAGGCTATCATAGTATTTGGTAAACTTAAATTGGTGGATCGTTTCTGTCCAGCGAAAATTCGCATCGAAATCATTTAGTCCTTCGAAATCAAGTCTTCATCTTTTTACCCACCCTAATTTTGGGAAATTGGACCTCGAAACAAAGTTTTAAACCTGGCCCTTGTTTCTAGAAAAAACTTAAGTACCTACATACACATGAATACATGCTCAACTTCAATGGAATACTCTCCAACGTTGAATGGTATTCGATTGAAGTTCGTGTGGATTTCGTTCGATTTGAGCACGGTGCTCAGATTTGAGTATGAGAACGTACTTAAGTTCTTTCGAGAAACCGGGGCCTGTTTATGCGATGACAAATGTAATTACTTTGTTTGATGCCCTAGATAATGCGATTAACAACTCAACTGCGCAAACTCTGACTGCCCCAAGTTTCTGATGCATGAAAAATCTAGCACGGGTCCCTTTAAGTATCCGTAGAAGTGCCCCATTAAAGACTGCACTTCTGTTACATGCACTATTATTTTTTTTACTCTGAATGTCAACATTTGAAGAATTATCTACCTGTACTATTTTTCAAGGAAAAGTATTACTCAGGATACAAATGAAGTCGACACTCGTTATCTCTAGACCAGAAAAGTCGAAATTCCGCTTAATAGAAGTGAAAGTCATGTCCCGTCCTCAACATATGGATATCAAAATGTTTGATAAAGATAATTTCGAAACAATTACACCCATTGAAATTTAGTAGGAAAAGGATAGAAATTGCTCGTTTCGAGCAATTTCTTTCCTTTTCCGACTATATTTCAATCATGGACACATATTATGATGCCAATCCCATCAAAAATGGTTGAATAATGTTTTCATCGAAAATTATCAAAATCGGATGAGTCGAACTCCGGATATGTCGAGTTATTTTGATTGTCTCTCTGACTTCGACACAACGAGTGTCGACTGTACCTGCATTGACTTAAAGTTAGGTACATGCTGTCACGAAGCTAGTTACTAGAAGGCAATAGGGGTACGTACATGTGTAGTCTTACCAAAGCATTCTATATCTAGAAGCATATTTCTATCCAGTGTTCTCTTTTGTTTGGTTTATCAATAATATTCACAAGAAGATGATATGCGAAGTCAGGAGATGGTTAAAGGGCATCTTGTTAATCCTTTCTCGAAAGACAAAAATGAGTGCGGTCCAATAGCAATGAATTTTGTGCTAAAATAGACTATGTGTACCGTTATGTATTTATATTACCATCCGTAATCATACTATAATTTGAGCAACGTTTGTCCGTTTGTCCGTTTGTTCCCCTACTCCTCCCAGGTCCTTGGGCCGATCTTCACCAAACTTGGAGGGAAGGTGGAGGGCGGCCCCGGGTATTAGCTTGAGGGGTTCATTTTTTGAAAGGTCAAGGTCATCGAGGTCAAAGGTCAAATTTATGTTTTTTACGGGTTACGGGTATCGTTTTTACGGGTTACGGGACGGGATTGCTTACGGGTTACGGGACGGGATTAGGTGGAGGGCAGCCCCGGATAGGTCAAGGTCATCGAGGGGGTCAAGGTCATCGAGGTCAAAGGTCAAATTTCGAGACGGGTAAAATTGCTAGTGTTATAAAATCTCGTAACTACGGCCTGAATCAAGCCTCAGTTACGAGATTTTATTACAACACCCACGAAATATTATTTGTTTGTCCGAAATTACGTCAAGGTAAATTACATAAAATCGTACCCAATTTCAAAGCCGATTCAGTCGACAAAACTATTCTTACTAAATGTTGGCATTTTATATGCTAGTATATGGCATGGAAAGAATTGAAGGAAAAGTAAAAAATGATTGTCATCAGCAATTTCTTATTTATGTCGGTGTTTTCAAGAGGGACATCAGAACCAAGATTTTATCCATGAATGGTTTTAGATGCGGAGGCCATATTAACCCATTATCACTCGGTGACGCTTTTTTGACACCCTACAAGATAAATACTTTGGAAAAAATTGTGGAAAAATGAAGAAATTGCTTTTGATAAGCAATTTCTTCATTTCCCACAAGATTTTCTGTACAAAAAGACAAAAAAATGTTAAACTTCATTCAATAAGAATAGTCGTCTGCAACATCTTTGAATTTGGACAAATCTTAAATTCTACTGTCTGGTAATGGGTTAACTGTGAATCAAATCCTGATTGGTTTCTGTGAAATATTAAACATTACAATGAAAAAGTGAAATTTTATTCTGAAATGCACGAGATTAAACATGTATTTGATGATAATTTACAAGTACAGGGGGAGTCATTTACATAAAAATGTTATACAACAAATTCAAAATATGCAGTGCTTTATCAAGAATGAACTGTTCATATGTTTAAACGATGGTTATAGCTTGTTTTAAGCTGCAGTTACGAGGTTTTTGTTGAAAATCCGCGATATGTAAGTTTACTCGGTACGTTCTGGTGTAATGCATTGTTGAAAAGAAACAGTAATTTCGTTGTTTTCGTTGCTTTAAAACGCATTGATTTGTAGCAGCACAACTATTTAACCCACAAGAAGTTTGACTGTATGCCTATACTTGCTCGTGTACGAATGTCCGTCTGTCTGTGGCATGATTTCGTGTCATTATTTTTGAAAAAAGTTTACGTTTCAAAATTTCAAAATATTTTATATACACATTCGAAACAAATAGAAGACACGGACACGCTAAAAAGGACCTGAGAAGCCCGTATATCTAATATGTTAGAATTAGAGAGAACCCAGCAGAGAAATAACACATTTCGAAACATTCTACAAATATTTAGCGAGTCGTATTCGTACGAAAAAGTGTCGATCCTGGTATGCCTACACAGTCCCTTTTTGTGAGACGGGTCACATACGTCAGGACGCAATGATGTAAATGTAATTTGATTTGAAATTATGTAACTCAAATGCACCCCACATAGAAATATTAATGAAGTGTTTTTCACATCAAATATCAAATATGCAAGAAGGAAAGATGGACGGAAACATGCTTAAACAAGTAAAATTCTAACAAAAAGAGTTTCGTACCAGATTTATTTTATAAGAACAGACAAAAAGAAAGAAAATATACCCTTTTGAATAAAATATTGAACTTGAAATAAGAAAGTTTTCGATTCAGTACGTTAACATCATTGAAGCGTGTTTGTTATATGATTATGTTTAAATAAAGTAACCGGATCTAAAAGTGTTTACTTTTTTGTCATGTTTATCTATGTTTAATATATAACAATTTAGATGATCAACCTTCTATTTGTCAGATAGTGGTTAAACTGTAGATACAGTCAAAATGGCCGCCCTGAAGCGTGGACGCTCCCGGAGCAGCATCATGGTCGATGTAAGTTCTGTTTTGTTTATTGCTCTTAATGTAGACCAACCCTAATGAGATGTACTCGCCGTCGGAATTATTCGGGCGAAGTTGTAAACATTCTGCGGTGGGACGTTCCACCGCCGAATGTTAACGACGTCGTTCGACGTCGTTCGAATAGGTTCGAGTACGTAACGAATATGAACGACACACGAAAATATCGGACGTGAATCTCATTAGGGGTGGACTACCTTAAATATTGGGTATGCAGAATCAAAGTTTTTAGTATTACATTACAATATACCGGATCAAAAGTACTACATTGAAATAAACAGAATCAAAAATGATAATTATCTTAAAATAACTACGATTGTATTTAAAAGAAGTGCATGTAAAAATAAAATGATACTGTGGTTAAGGCCTAGTCACATACACCAAATCACGACCACATCACGGCCGTAGTACGGCTAAGACAGGGACCCATGCAGTAAAACTTTGAAAGTGATTTGGACGCGATGTGGGCACGAAATCGTATGTGACTGCACCTTTAGTTTTCAACAATTTCGTGATAGATATGTATATTTTACACTGCCAGTCCTATAATCAGTTCCACTACGTTACATCATCGTTCCATAACGTTGATATACAGACAGTAAACTTACTAGAATATAACAACTGTCAGAGTTGAGTACCGTGGTTGGCTGGCCGGACATTCCTCACTGCCAAACCCTCCTCAATCAATGTTGGACGGTCATCAACACGCTGCCAACGTCCTGTACATCATCGCTTCTCAACAAAAACCTCGTAACTGCAGCTTGTTTTAAGCTGCAGTTACGAGGTTTTTGTTGAAAAAACAGCGACATACTGAGACTGATTCAGAACAGCACAGGTCATTCCTGTAACATATGAACAGTAGGGTACATATGATATGTCTAGTCTCCAAGCCGTTATTATCTCTCTCATAGATAAACTACGAGGGGATGTCAAAATGTTTTGAATACAAATAATTATCTGATTCATTAGCCTACATGCGAGGCTCAAAACGTATTGATACCCTCTCGAAATTACACGCCTAGAAGAAAAACAAAGAACAATGCCTGTTTGACAACAACTGATCCACGGTTGTTATTTAGCATATTTACCAGGGCCGTATAGGAACAGGGTTGGCTAAGCAACCCCCCCCCCCCCCCCCCCCCCCCAAAAAAAAAAAAAAAAAAAAAAAAAAAAAAAATTGGCCAAAAATGCCAAATTTTCGTTTTTTCACACTGAAAATTTGGGAAAATCCAAATTGGCCCCCAATATTCAGACACTGAGGCTTTAAATAGCCCCCCCCCCCCATATGAAATTGCTTCCTACGGACCTGTTTACAATCAAGCCCAAGAAATATAGTCATATGAATTCTTTAATGAAAGACACAACTTCATACGTGATTATTTGAAAATTATTATCAGATATTAAATGTCAAAAGTCCGTAAAGGCCCGTAGGAACAGGGGGCGTTGGTCAAAATGCCAAAATTTCCTTATTTTATACTGAAAATAGGGAAAACCCAAATTAGCCTGAAAAGCAATAGCATGAAAACTTAAACTTTTATTTTGCTTTAATTTCGTACAGTGTGATTTTACAAAAAAATCGCCTGGTATGGGTACATGTAATTGTAATGAATATATCAAAACTACAAAATTTAATATACTGAACAAAAGTGAAAACTTTACACTTCAAGATTTCTTGTTTCTTGAAAAGTATCGAATTAAAAGCCTGAAATATGTTTTGACGTTATTTCCCAGGCTTTCAGCAATCGTTTTGTTGAAATTTCATTGCCTTGTCTCCTTTAATGTCAGAGTTGCGGCCCTTAATGCGTTTAGAGCTAGTTATATCTATCGTCACATATGCGCATGCGCAGGAAACGATTCAATATTTTTTCGGAATTTGTCATGTCCGGGTTGCAAAAAAAAACACCACAAAATATCTTTCTTATCACTTGTAGCAAGCTCTAAAATAAAGGTATAATCTGTTAATTTTGTGAATTATCTCCCCTTTTACATAAACAAATAGGGAATTTTTGATATTCACAAATGTATCATGCTTTTCGATTTTTTTTGTTAACATCACGTAGGCCTTACAGGGGATTTTTAATCCTTTTTTCGACAAGCATTGTTCCAAGATGTCCATGCGATAACGATTTCAATTTCCTAAGGAGATTGCATTATAAAATTTTCAAACTTTGCAACGTAATGAAAATTCTGCTTTTCAAACATCATTTTTAAAAGCTTAAACAATGTTATGCAAGCTTCTTGACATTTTCTGACTGGTAAAGTGTCAGACTACCATTCCGAGCAGTCTGACATGGTTTGCATTCTTCTGCTCTGATTTCTGAGGGTTTAAATTTTGTAATATTTCCGTTCAAATTGTACGCCTGAAAAAACGGACCCCTGTCACACTTAAAGGGTCCGTTTTTCATCCCTGTAATTAAGCTCAACAAAACGTTTAGTGTTTGACACAACCAAGTCAATGAACAATGTGAAGCACATTCATTTGATTTCTTTACTTGTTGTATTTAGAAGAAATATGACAAGCAATGTAGGTGTACAGTTTTCATTTTTGCTCAGTATAAATAGATAAAAGAAAATAATCGCTGGTCAAAATTACCGCTCTTTTAAGGCAAAGTCACATGCGATTCCAAAGTTTTACTGCACGGGCACGGATCCCATGTTTTAGACGTGCTCCGGCCGTGATGTGGACGTTGAATGGTGTATGTGACCAGGCAGTTAGATAGGCTAATTATTGTTTATTTCATTGGCGTCTGCATTATCTCGTGTTAAAAAGAAACTTAGCGCGGGTACAAGATCTATACTTTATTATGTCAAGTACAAACGCATTTGTAATAAGGAAAATCGCAATTTTCATATATAAAATCCTACTGTTGGACGAGTCTGAAAATTTGCCAATATAACGCATTATAAAATCCAAGCTAGAGATAGATATTTTCATTTAAAATTTGATGATGTATACTTTTTTTTCAAAACCAGGCTAAAGCTTATGTCATAACTTAATAGTAAGCAATACTTTTAAATATGTTTTACATTATTGTTTGTAACAGTGTGAACATTAGCGACAGTAATACCGTATATATCGTCACTTTTCGGCAGAAACCTGGTATCTGCAGCTTAAAAAAGCTGCGGATGCGAGGTTTTCGCTGCAAGCATCGATGTATTGGTGATTCTGTATAAACACTTAATCTAGACCAGTCTATAACATGTTTCTGTATAATTATATACAATAATGAAGATACAAAAATCGTATTTTGTGTAATATGCAACTCTGTAAAAAACTGTTTGTAAAATATTATGTATAATGGGCCGGTAACCTGTATGTATTTTCTGAATAAACTGTAAAACTGGTACCAAGTTATTGACTTTTTTCAGAGAAGCAGTATAACCTTTACTATAAAGAATGGCGATGCATTTTGTACTAAAATAGACTTGTACCTGTTGTGTTTTGATAAACCGTCGGTGTTGTTATAAAATCTCGTAACTACGGCTTGAATCGAGTCGTAGTTACGAGATTTTATCTCCAACGATATACTATTGTTTGTCCGAAATTACGTCACTGTTTACTAGATAAAACAGTCCCTGTTAGGGGATATGTCAGAAAGGTATCATTTGAATAAAAAGGACCGAATATACTTGTTGCTAATTTTCGCTGCATGGACAGAAATGGTCTACCCAATTGATTAATGTGTGCGATATTAATCGAGTATACTTTTGACCGTTTTGCACTCTCGACTATTTAGCCCGAGTACCTTTAATGTCCATGAATTAGAGTTGATTTTTGACCTCGACATGTGAACTAAGTACCTAGATTTCCTGACCATCTCTTAACGCCTCAGACTTTCTTCGTGAAAAATAATCGGTGGTATAGCGAAACCAGAACGTTATTCATATCTCTATTAGATAAATGAGAAATTTAATGGACCAAATTTGCGGCAATTGATCAAAACAAAAGCATTTTATATCCACATAAAACCATAGCGTAAATTCCAGTTTTAGATTTTAGATGCCTATATCGGGGAAATTACATTGTGTATTTCAAATCATTGCATTCTACTTCGAGATGCAATGTTACCTAAAACAGCCACTCTCTTTACCCTTTCCCAAACAAGACCTGGGTAATCGAAATGACTTTGGAAAACATTGAGACAAAAGAAGAAACTGCTGATAACCAGCAGTTTCTTCTTTTGTTTCAATATTTTCTGTGCTATATGTTACACATATGCTATCTTTAATAAAGTCATTTTGTCATTTGTGGCACTCTTTGAAGTGGATCACCCTAAAATTTTGCCGTTTGAGAAAGGGTTAAGTGAATAACTGGCTTCTTCAATCCATCAAGTTTGCTGGTGAACCAGACCATATATTTCTGGCAAACATTAAATGTAATCTGAGCTACTAGCGGTTCTGCAAAAGTACGTAGATAGCGTAGACAATTCAATCATTGCTTAAAGACAAAATTTGTTGGTGGGAGGTCGAAAACTCGTAACTCCAACTCACGGGTGGGCATCAGGGGAGCTACCTCGAAAATGTGTTAACGTAAATTTGTTCCCACGCCACATCCGGGAATGTCGAGGTAGTGGAAATCCCCGTATTTCGACAAACGGACAAAGGTGAGATCTCCCTTTTATTTGTTTTTCTTTCAAATAGCGCATTACTTAAAAATCTGGCGATGCAGTGCAATGCTACTATGTTTTAGCAATGCATGAAGACCGAAAACCCCATTAAATGGTGGAAAATACGAGCAGGACGACATTAATTCCAGGACTGGTGGGTTGCATTTTCGCTCTGTGTTGACATATCGGCAGGCATCTCGAGGCAGATATTGTACTTTATTTTCAGTTTCTGACCACTATCACATGTTTTCATTCAACACGTAGTCAAATTGACTACAATGACGCAAAAAATTAAGATGTTATGGTCTCCTGAACAGATTACCTGTCCCAAAACTCATTCGTGTTGTTCCCAGACCATCGAGGTAGCGGCAATCTATCGAGATAGTTCCCACACATCCCAAACATCTAGCCTTCTGATATATTGATGTGTTGATATACTTTAATGATTCTGGACAGCGACCTAATGGCTAGCTGGCGAAAATCAGTTCCGCTAGTCACAGAACTGTGATGCACGTGCAATATCTAATTATAGCAGATTTTTGAGGACTTATGAAACAATGAGAAGGAACTGCCACAATCACAACATAAATCCCAACCTGAAACCCAAGTGGGAAACAACAAAAATTACATTTAAAGTGACATTTCACATATATTTCATTTTGTAAAAGTATGTCTTGATGCAAAGATTGTTTATTCTAATGCGTAGTTCTGCTATCAGTTTTTTGAAGTTGTTATTTATAAGCGAAAAATACGCCTTTAAAGTTGAGTCAGAAATGACAAATTCTTTATAAACCTGAACTGTTGTCCACAACAATTTGTTTAATTTTAGCACAAAAATATATATTTCTCGTAAACGGTTCAATATTTTGGCTTGAAATTTTCAGAATTTTCATAAGAAAACATGCTCTTTGAGATAGAATAAAAGTAAAATTTATGTACAAATAATTGTGAAATGTCACTTTAAGTACCAATACAAAGAGAATATATTGTAAACCGCGTTAGCATCCTTTTTCCCAAAAGTTTGTCACTCAGTCACCAGAACCTAACTGAAAGTGTTTGGACACATAAAATGACTGAAAAGCATAGAAATACACAATTTAATTTATTCAATTTTTCAGGAATATCTACATCAAAACAAAACGCAGTACTGCTTACCTTCAGGCAGAGACCTACACCTTAAAATCAAGTTAAAGTACTGATTCCGCCAAACCCAAATGTACCTGCAGAAAAGAGAAATTTATCAGCTGTATTGTTCCTATGTGGGTTTGTAGGCTATTTACGGAGGACTTAATTCAAGATATGCACTTCCGGCATTCTGGAAATTAAGATTAATAGTTGTCTCTGTTCTTCATGAATGGGTTTCAGGTTGGGATTTATGTTGTGATTGCGACAGTTCCTGCTCATTGTTTCATAAGTTCTTAAAAAATCTGCTATAATTAGATATTGCACGTGCATTACAGTTCTGTGACTAGCGGAACTGATTTTCGCCAACTAGCCACTAGGTCGTTGTTAAGAATCATTAAAGTATATCAACACATCAATATATCAGAAGGCTAGATGTTTGGGATGTGTGGGAACTATCTCGATAGATTACCGCTACCTCGATGGTCTGGGAACAACACGAATGAGTTTTTGGGCATTTAATCTGTCCAGGAGACCAGAACATCTGAATTTTTTGAGTCATTGTAGCCAATTTGACTATGCATTGCATCAAAACATGTGATAGTGGTCAGAAACTGAAAATAAAGTACAATATCTTCCTCGAGATGCCTTCCGATATGTCAACACAGGGCGAAAATGCAATCCACCAGTCCTGGAATTAATGTCGTCCTGCTCGTATTTTCCACTTCTCAATGGGGGTTTTGGTCTTCATGCATTGCTAAAACATAGTAGCATTGCACTGCATCGCCAGATTTTTAAGTAATGCGCTCTTTGAAAGAAAAAATAAATAAAAGGGAGAGCTCACCTTTGTCCGTTTGTCAAAATACGGGGATTTCCACTACCTCGACATTCCCGGATGCGGCGTGGGAACAAATTTACGTTAACACATTTTCGAGGTAGCTCCCCTGATGCCCACCCGTGCAACTGCTTCAAGCTGTGGTTTCGGGGTTTTGACCTCCCCACAAAATGCTTGCGTCCCAAATGTTAGGAATGATGTCAACCAAGTTGGGGTATCAATTAAATAGACCAAGTCGGAATTTTACTAAAATGCGTTGTTAAAATTTGATGGTGACATATGTTTTTTTATAGCCAATGTAAATTTGTATCCGATTCTGTGATCGTGAGAGTAGGATTTAACAACTTCTTCACAACAAAAATACGGGACATTCCTGCTGTTATGAATGGTGTCATCAGCGAATCAGTATCAATACATAATAATGAATTAAAACTAAAAGTTTTTTTTAAAAAAGTTCATCCCTATTGTAATTCACGGAATTTCGAAATGTTTCGAACGTCGTCGTAAACATTAGTAAAGTGTCCCATCTTTACGGACACGTTGCGAGTTAGAAAATATGTATACTTTCCACCGCCGAACAAACACGGAGTCGCCCGAAAAAATCCGACATCGCATGAATCTCATAAGCAATGAACTACGTATTCTATATGATCTAGTTAGAATAAATAAACTAAATAACTGAAATGGTATCATGAAATTTGATAAATAAATTTCTAAGTTTATGTACGTTTACGTTAATTTACATAAATAGCCTAGACCTACTGATTAAAATCATTTTTACGACTAAAATCCTTAAATATTCACCCGACCTTCGTTATAACGAGGCTTGGAGTAGCTGCAAGGCAGGAGCGGGTGAATAAAGGATGGGTATTTGTTGAAATGATTTCATTGTTTCACATTAATTAAGTGAGTGTTGTATTGTTTCTGTATTTAGTCTCTGGTGAACAGCTTCAAGATGAAGTATGACGAGGACGGGGTTACAGAAAGGATAGAGAGGGAGCTGGCACACGAGGAGGGCCCAGAACCCAAATCTAAATTAGCCAGGTAACGTTACATCACTACACCTAAAGTGACATTTCACGATTATTTTTACATAAATTTTACTTTAATTCTATCTGAAAGAACATCTTTTCTTATGAAAATTCTGAGAATTTCAAGCCAAAATATTGAACCGTTTACGAGAAATATTTATTTTTGTGCTAACATTAAACAAATTGTTGTGGCCAACAGTTCTGATTTATATAGAATTTGTCATTTCTGTCTCAACTTTAAATGCGTATTTTTCGCTTATAAATAGCAACATCAAAAAACTGATAGCAATTCTACGCATTAGAATTTAAAACAATCTTTGAATCAATACGTACTTTTAAAAAATGAAATAATTGTGAAATGTCACTTTAAAGACACTTCTAACGCAACACTTACCTTTTTGGTAATATCTTGAAATTTAATAAACCATTTTTCATCAAATTTTTAACAAATGTAATTCATTCACAATTGCATAGTATTCTGTAATTTTCATAAAGAAACATCGAGTAGAAATGATTACATTTGCAGTTCATATAATATGACTAGAAAACAAAAAGTCGCAAAAAAGCTGTGGTGTAAATCAATGTTATTCATGTAACAGCAGTAAAGTTGATGACATTCTGCTAACATTATGTGTGTCCGTCATGGACCTAAATGACACGAAGACACCTCCCTCTCATTGATAAAGCATAATTGATGACGAATCTTTGTTGGATCATTTTTTAACTCGTCTCTTTTAATAAAAACCTCGAAACCGCAGCTTAAAATAAGCTGCAGTTACGAGGTTTTTGTAGAAAGGCATCGATATATTAACACTGGATACATATTGTACCACGTGAATCCCCGTCGTGGTTATGTATCCAGTGTTAATATATCGATGCCTTTCTACAAAAACCTCGTTACTGCAGCTTATTTTAAGCTGCGGTTTCGAGATTTTTAGGTCACCTGACCGAAGGTCATGGTGACCTATTGCGACCGTGTTTTGTCTGTCGTCGTGCGTCGTGCGTCGTGCGTCGTCCGTCGTGCGTTAACTTTTAACATTTTCGACTTCTTCTTGAGAACCATTGGACGGATTACAACCAAACTTGGCAGGGAGCATCCCCATGGGAAGCCGCTTCAGATTTGTACAAATCATGGAGTTATCTCCCTTTGGGGCCCCATAAGGGGCCTAAAAGGGGTTAAATTGGGTACATCTTAAAAAATCTTCTTCTCATGAACCGGCTGTTGGATTGGATTCACATTTGGTATTTAGAGTCTTTAGGGCAAGGACAACAAAGTTTGTACAAGAGAAAAAAATCCGTCTAGAAATGGCCGTGCTGGGGAGGGGGGATGGGAGGGGGGGGTCGCGTTATTATATAACTTAACATTTTCAACTTCTTCTTGAGAACCATTGGACGGATTACAACCAAGCTTGGCAGGGAGCATCCCCATGGGAAGCCGCTTCAGATTTGTACGAATCATGGAGTTATCTCCCTTTGGGGCCCATAAGGGGCCTAAAAGGGGTTAAATAGGGTACATCTTAAAAAATCTTCTTCTCATGAACCGGCTGTTGGATTGGATTCACATTTGGTATTTAGAGTCTTTAGGGCAAGGACAACAAAGTTTGTACAAGAGAAAAAAATCCGTCCAGAAATGGCCGTGCTTTGTACAAATCATGGAGTTATCTCCCTTTGGGGCCCCATAAGGGGCCTAAAAGAGGTTAAATTGGATACATCTTAAAAAATCTTCTTCTCATGAACCGGCTGTTGGATTGGATTCACATTTGGTATTTAGAGTCTTTAGGGCAAGGACAACAAAGTTTGTACAAGAGAAAAAAATCCGTCCAGAAATGGCCGTGCTGGGGAGGGGGGATGGGAGGGGGGGAGTCGCGTTATTATATAACTTAACATTTTCAACTTCTTCTTGAGAACCATTGGACGGATTACAACCAAGCTTGGCAGGGAGCATCCCCATGGGAAGCCGCTTCAGATTTGTACGAATCATGGAGTTATCTCCCTTTGGGGCCCATAAGGGGCCTAAAAGGGGTTAAATAGGGTACATCTTAAAAAATTTTCTTCTCATAAACCGGCTGTTGGATTGGATTCACATTTGGTATTTAGAGTCTTTAGGGCAAGGACAACAAAGTTTGTACAAGAGAAAAAAATCCGTCCAGAAATGGCCGTGCTGGGGAGGGGGGATGGGAGGGGGGGTCGCATTATTATATAACTTAACATTTTCAACTTCTTCTTGAGAACCACTGGACGGATTACAACCAAACTTGGCAGGGAGCATCCCCATGGGAAGCCGCTTCAGATTTGTACGAATCATGGAGTTATCTCCCTTTGGGGCCCCATAAGGGGCCTAAAAGGGGTTAAATAGGGTACATCTTAAAAAATCTTCTTCTCATGAACCGGCTGTTGGATTGGATTCACATTTGGTATTTAGAGTCTTTAGGGCAAGGACAACAAAGTTTGTACAAGAGAAAAAAATCCGTCCAGAAATGGCCGTGCTTGGGATGGGGGATGGGAGGGGGGTCGCGTTATCAGTTAACTTAACATTTTCGACTTCTTATTAAGAACCATTTGACGGATTTCAACCAAACTTGGCAGGAAGCATCCTAATAGGAAGCCGCTTCAGATTTGTACAAATCATGCAGTTATCTCCCTTTGGGGTGCCATAAAGGGCCAAAAAGGGGTTAAATAGGGTACATCTTAACAAATCTTCTACTCATGAACTAGTTAATACTAGAGTGCAAATGTTGTCACATAAACTAAAACTGAGCTGGTAACTTTGTTCTAATAGCCTTCAACCCTTTCCCAAACATATCCTGGTTTTTGTGTATCATAGAATTAAATGTTGTAGGAAAAACCGGCTGTTGCCTTGGATACACATTTGGAAGTTAAAGTATTTAGGGCAAGGACTACAAAGTTTGTACAAGAGAAAAAAATCCGTCAATAAATGGCCCTCTTGGGGAGGGGGGATGGTAGGTTTTGGCGTTATTACTTAACTTTGAACATTTTCTACTTCTTCTTGAGAACCTTTGGACAGATTTCTACCAAACTTGCCAGGAAGCATCCCAATGGGAAGCCGCTTCAGATTTTTACAAATCATGGAGTTATCTCCCTTTCGGGCCCCAAAAGGGGCCAAAAGGGGGTAAATAGGGTACATATTAAGAAATGTTCTATTGGTGGATTGAATTCACATTTGGTATTTGAGTCTTTAAATAAGTTTGTACGAGAGAAAAAAGACTGTCAAGAAATGGTGGTGCTGGGGGGCTGCGCTATTAGTTAACTTTTAACATTTTCCTTAACTGTTTCTGCTCATTTGATTCAGGTGACCGATAAGGCCCTCTGGGCCTCTTGTTATTGAAAAGCGACGGTATACACTTAAAGACACTTCCAACGTAACACTTACATTTTTCAATAATTCTCTTTATACGTGACCGATTAAAAAAGATGTTTGAAGCAGACAGGACGTAGAAGGAAATCCGGCTATTTCTAGATGCGGGGGATATTTTAAACAGGTCATGATATAAAATTATTCATAACCAAGCAAAAGTATGTTTGGTCGTCAATATCTGTTTAAATCAGGTGCTATTTAAAAGATCGGCTGTAGATGGAAAACATTCATAATTGTTTTACACCTTCTCTGCTTCAAGCCAAATTCAAATCGGTTACTTATCAACATATTTATTGAAGATTTTCCATAATTGTTGTTTTTGTTGTATCACGTGATTCACAATCGTCATAACACTGCTTCATGAAATGATCTTGGTCACTCTGTACAGTTCGTGCAGCAAGCTAATCATGGTTTAAACTTTCCAGACAAATCGCATTATTATTTAGACAATAATATGAAAATGTTGAATCTGGATGAGTAAAAATGACATCCCTGTCTGTTGAACATTTTCACTTACGAAACTTTGAAATTGAATGTTTCATTCAGATGCGGCACATAAATTATCTATTCATATGACGACGATGACAAAAGAAATTCGAAACATATCCTGTTATATCTCGAGACTTCTATCTATAGATACTTGTTTATTGCTCATTTCTGTCTGTAAAAACACCACGCTTCATAATTTGTAACATTTATTCTGGATTCCAGAATGTACTACTGGTAAATCATTGCAAATAGATGAAAACTTCCTACTAAATAATTTATATTTGAACGTATAGTACGTTTCAATGCCTTTGAACGAAATGAACGACAGTATATGTAGCTTCAAGAAAAACATTATCATTGAGATTCTTTGAAATTCTGACATTATATTGTGCGCCGACTTTAAGAAGGAATAGAAAGAATTTTATTTTCCCAGATTCAATAATTCTCAAATAGCCTGACGATCGATAACCTTAAAGGGCCCATGCGAGTTTTTTCAGGGTCCATACGGTATTTCTTGAATATTTGTTATCTCCAACAACCTAAAACAGGCATCTTTGACTGTTACCAGAAAGAAAGCAAACAAATAGGGGAGATTCGGGATTTCTCGGACATGTGGGTAATCTCGGACAGCCAGACGTTTGTCTTTATAAATAAAGAGTCTTTATTAAATATTTCCCAAAATCAGCTGTATTTATAGGTATAACGCGTCATCAATCGAATGCGCCTGAATAGATGACACCACGTGACATGTATCGTGACGTGTGGGGGGTTTACTTATTTCTTTGACGCAGTGTCCGACTTTACCCGGCGTAAAATCGTATTTTGCTATTTTAAACTCGGACACTAAAGTTTTCTCCATGTTTTCTCCGATTTTCATGCGCGAATTAGCAACATAAATGATGTCGACTGCAACAGCTTTCAAATTGGAGCAGTGTGCAAAACTTTACCCTTTTGGAATGTGTTAAAACAACAGGTGCGTCCGAGATTCCCCGGTGCATGTCCGAGTTTACCTTACTCTGATAGTATACTTTATTTCGTAAAATTATCTGCCTTGGCTTTATTTTAACTGTTTTAGCCAATGAAATTAGTGTAGAATTGGAATACTTTATTGTTTTCGTTGTTGATTCAGAAGCTTGTCTGTCCGAGAGAGTGAGATATCCATGGTGTCCTGACAGAGACTATGTTTTGTGTCCGAGTTATACCGAATCTCCCCTAGATGATGAAATAGAATGGAATGAAATACATGTAATGTTTTCAATTCTCATCACATAAGCGCTCGTCGTCAGGTCGGTGTGGAAAGCTCTCTACAGCCTCTTTAACCTTTCTAGGAAACGTGACAACTTAAAATTTGTAAATAAAACTTAATTGCCTGGACTTGGAGTAAATTTGAAGCTAACATCATTCTCTTTGATATAGTAATGTTGTTGTTACTTGTTTAAGCGCAGTGACCCCTACATGAAAATTGCAAATACGACGTGTATTTGTTGAGTGGGGTAGAACAGTTAGCTTATAGAAAATGATAAAAGAATGGAAACTAGACTCCGAATAAAAACAGAAACACGTTAACATTCAAACATTGACCTTGAATTGGTTGATATTCATATTGTTACCATTTTCGAAAATTATTAGACTATTGAAAGTATGGAACCCCTAATAATATTCGTATGGCGTCTGAATTATTCGGGCGCGATCTAAAACTTTCGGCTGTGGAACTCTCCACCGCCGAATGTTTACGACCGCGTCCGAATAGGTTCGGATACGTAATGACGACGCTCGAAAAAAGGCCGATGTGTTATGAATCTCTAAATGGCGACATTAGGGGTATTTCACCTTAAAGATAACAATATATCGTTACTTTCGTGACTAAGACTATGTACAACACAAAGCCAAAGTAAGTTACGTTTGTCACTGACAGCCCAGTGGAGCGACACTGGACCTATTGTGCCCTCATATTTACATCGACTCCTTATGTTTAGAAACATAAAACCTTTAGTATCCTTCAATGTTTGTGCATGTGTAATTGAGATGAATGTTTGTAATATTTAGTACGTGTATTTTGTAATTAATATGGGCCAGGATCTGGAATAAGGGTCCTTAAAGCATTTTAGACGGCCATGTTTCGAGATTAGCCTGTGTGTAAACTTGTGCAGTCGGACTGCGACCCATTCTGTTCTCTTACGGTTGGTACACGTCAGTAAGAAGCTGTTAGAGAACAGCATGATTCTTGATCAGACTGCGTGTATACGCAGGCTGATCATGAGCCATGTAAGGCTCAAAGGCCTTGAGGGACCTTTTTCCAGATTCTGACTCATATGTTTCTATTTATACTTTGTTCCAATTCTATAATATTTCGTGCACCAAATCTTTAATATGGAGGAAATAAATAAATCGTCCGTGTTATTCAAAAGCTTCGTGAATCCAACTTTTTGGTTTTGGCGTTTTGGGTGGTCATTGACATATAGATATTGTTATTTATTTTGTTTTCGGGTTGAAAAAATATTTGAATAATCGTTTGACCGGACCAGTTCAATGTAGAAGCCTTAGGCAATACAACCGTTAGTTAGATGAATAAATCATTCAAAAATATAGGAAAATATTTTTAATTGCATCCCTAAATTCATAAAATAAAGACCTGGCCCCGGTTTCTCGAAAAAACTTAAGTATATTCTCATGAGACCATGCTCAACTTCAAAGGGATACTCTCCAACGTTGAAGGGTATTCGATTGAAGTTCATGTGGATTTCGTGCGATTTGAGCACGGTGCTCAGATTTGAGCATGAGGGCCTGGTCACAAACAACTCTACGTACATTATCATGTCCCTATTATGCTCAACGAATTATGAAGAAATATGTTGGAGGAGTTAAGATGTATCTTTTAATTCTGACTGTTTTGGAGAGGGTGTGGAAATGGTGTTGGTCGTCGGCTGTTCCACGGCTGAAGCCATGGGCACCTCAGCACGGTATGTCACTTCCAGTCCACTTCATGTTATAAGCAATAGACTCGTCAAGAAAACCACCCGCCACGGCCGTTGAAAGCCGTACTCTGGTAAATGACAGAACGCTTTAATAATTTCTGCTCCAAAGGTCTTTACCAGTGCTGCGATTTTTTTGTTCAACCAACTTTGATACATGTCACTTCTGTTGGTCACAGTGCGGTATAACCACCCATCTGATTATGTACATACGATGTTAGAAATTCTGTCCTAATTGATTTTCTGCCCGTTTTTAGGGTTCTTTGTTGATGATAAGCGGACATTTTGCAGTTTAGAAAGAGAAATACTATTGAAATGCGTATAACGTGAGTTTAATGGTAAAAAGCTATATTGCGATATAATTGTTATTTTTTCTTCAAAGGATCGACTATATACTGTTCATAAAATGTACATTAAACATCAAAATTATATAAAGTTACCAGGTGTATACGTTGTTTGTTGGTAATGATCGCACACTCTAGTTATCACTGTCAAGGTTAAGTTTACGGGCTGGGGTATACCAAAAAAATCCTTCGTGACAAAAAGTCATTTTATGGACTTCTTATCAAGACAAATATATGTATTATTTTCTTATAGCTTCCTTATAACCTGTGTAACGTGCAACTGTATGAGATGAGCATGGGTCCTGATTCCTTATTACACTATATCACTGTTTTCTTCAAAAGCCTCGTAACTGCAGCTTGTTTAAAGCTGCAGTTACGAGATTTTCGAAGAAAAGCGACGATATATAGGTCCAAAGCAAGTCTGAAGTAATAGTGACCTCAGATGACATTGAGGGTTTTTCTCTCCCACCCCAGCTGATTGAACTTTAAAGTATTTATCCATTGAAGTGTGGTACAGATGGTCAGATAAACTCTGTGTTTTACCCCGGGGTAGTCAACATCACGTCATATCATACACGATTATCGCTATTTACCTACTTATAAAACATTAATCATGATTGAACCACACTTAAATACGAACTTCATAAAAGTTACAAAAATATACGAAATAAGAAATTGTATTAAGGTAGTCTTCCCCTAATGAGATTCGCGTGACATCTGAAATATGTTGGCGACGCCGAAAACATTTGGCGGTGGAACCTTCCACCGCCGAATGTTTACGATCGCGACCGAACAAGTTCGTATACGTAACGACGACGCTCGAAAAAACCCGATCTTTTATGAATATCAAAATGACCACATTACGGGTATTCTACCTTAAAGTGTAAAAATTTCATTCCTTTCAATAGCGAATATATCATCATTATACGAACGGAACTTTTTTCGGACGGATTTGCTTGGAACGTAATTATTATAAATGAAAGAAAGTAAAGTAGGCTACACTTCTGAACAAAATGGCGCAAAACAGCGGTAAGTGCAAACACAGTAAGGCGACTGTCCAGCTCTAAATCATCGATTTCCATCTTGAGAAAAGCAGTTTCACACCAAAAATACGCTCTAACAGTCGAAAAATTGCGAATAGTAAAGACATGTCATATTGCCGAAAATCTGGTAGCGAAAACATATATGGTGCGAAACATTAAAGTTTCTATAGCAACGACCGAGTATTCTGAATAGGCCTAACCGTAGCATTGTCCCATTAATGATTAGAGTTACATAATTATGAAATTAACGATAAAGTAATGTTGACCAATTTTAACCCTGGACAACGTTATTTTCGTCGACAGTCTTTTAGTTGAGCTATGAGAAGGGTCATTACATATCCAGATTGGTTTTGTTGATATCCCCTGTTATCATATTGGCGTTTAATACAATGTTCATCAATGTAGAAGAACAAGGGAGATAATGAACAATGACTACAAATCAATTATAAACATTAGCATAAAGTTATTTCCCTTTTCTAAGCACTTTTTGAAGGTCGTAAATGATCAAGAAAATATGGGAAAATGGAACCTTGCTGGTTATCAGCATTTTCTTGTTTTGCCTTAAAGAGACATTTCATTCACATTTCAAGTTTTTAAAGAATGTCTTGGTGCCAAGATTGGTTATTCTAATGGGTATAAATGCTATCGGTTTTTTTTTTAAATTGATGCTGATAACCGAAAAACACGCCTTTAAAGCTGGGACAGAAACGACAAATTCTATATACATCTAAACTTTTGTGGACAACAATTTGTGTAATTCTAACACAAAAATTTATATATTTCCCGTAAACGACGCAATATTTTGGCTTCAAATTTTCAGAATTTTCATAAGAAAATATGCTCATTGATATGAAAATAAAAGTGAAATTTATGAGAAAAAATTCTGAAATGTCACTTAAATTATATTGCCTAAAATTCTATTTTCTGTAGCACACGTTAAAACCAGGTCTCGTTGGCTTGGGGGTTGAACAGTGATTCGACTTTACCCATTACCACACAGTGACTTTTTTAGACTCCCTACAAGATAATAGCATTGGAAAACTTTGCTGAACATGAAGAAATTGCTTGTGACAATGTTTTCTACAACAAAAACACAAAAATGTAAAATCCTATTCACTTGAAATTGTCGTCTGTAACATCTTTGAATTTGGAACAGTATACAATTTTGACGTTTGGTATACTGCAGGTTTCGTCGTCGCGGGAATGCGATCGTGCACTGTAAGATCGTGTTGATGCTGATCGTGTTACTGAACGTCGTTGATTGTCTACTCGTGACTGGGGAACTCATTCTAGATATACACTATATTAAAGGTAAATACATTCACTATAAAATAGAGGCTTTCTGTTTTACATTTCCTTGATTTCTACATTTTTCATTGGAAGACTTAACGTTGGAGATTGTGCATGATGGGATAGGTAAATCTACGGACAAATTTGCCTCGTTTCAAGTAAGACATTTTGCAATTACTTTCTTATGCTTGCGTCAAATTTCAAACGTTTTGTTGCATGTATCCCGCATTACTGAGCTATTTCCTGTGATGTATGACTTACGTGAAACCTCCCTGTACTTTTTGCAAGAATTGACCCCAACCGACCAGAACAACGACAAAAAATTAAGATCATTTTTATGGCCGGTTAGGATAAAGTTTTGGAAAAAAAAGTAAAAGGAGTCTACAAGTAATTCATATACATAATCGAGTAAATAGCTTGGTACGGCGGGGTACATGCAACAAACCGTTTAAAAATTGACGCAGAAATAAAAGAAAATGACCAAAATCGAGACTATCTTTGTCCGTAGTTGTTATCCATCCCGTGATGCACAATATCCTTTGTTATTAATTTATTTCAATGTTACTTCATTTTATACTGTACAAATAACTTGTTTGTCGACCTCTTAATGACGGAGTCCACTATGCTCAGATAAGTGGCATTTGTGACAATAAATCACGTCAAATTGGCGATTTCTTCTAAATCTATATAAATAAAGTTGATAAACTATGTCTAACTAGAACTGTCGCAAAGCGGACAAATACCCCCCACTAGCGCGTTGTCACTGAAAAAGTGCTAAAGTTCAAAGTGGCATAACTCTAGAACTACTGCCTGGATCAACATGAAAATTGCAGGTGCACAACTTCATATGATAGGATAAAATTTCAGCAAAATCGGTCAAAAACTGTGGGAGGAGAAGAGGACACAAAATTATGTCTACGGACGGACGGACTCACGGACGGACGGACAGACGGACGGACGGACAACCTGAATCCAGTATACCCCCATAACTTTGTTGTGGGGGGGGGTATAAATATATTCCAAACAAATTATACCACTGTAACATATTGCCGTATGGAAAAGGTGATATCAAACGAAACTTTGAACTGTTCCCTGTCCACTTGCATTTTACGCACATTTACCTATTACACCCTCACCACTTACCTCTCACACCCTTACCACTTACCTATCACACCATTACCACTTACATTTCACACCCTCACATAGCACACCCTCACCACTTACCCATCACATCCTCACCACTTACCTATCACACCCTCATCCTTTACCTATCACACCCTCACCACTTACCTTTCTCGCCCTTACGACTTATCTATCACACGCTCACTACTTGCCTATCACACCCTTACTACTTACCTATCACACCCTCACCACTTACCTCTCATAACCTCACCACTTACCTTACGTGACACGCTTTTCACTCCCCAACACTACGATTCACACCTTCACTCACGCTGTAGGTCATACAAATTGATTCCAGTCCGACATAGGCCATTTTTTTCAAACCAAGAGTATTTTCTCCTCTTTATTGGTTAACCCTTTCCCAAACATTAATACTTTAGGGAAGTCCAACTTGGACGTCGCAGCAGACGATTATAAGAGATATAACGTAGAAAGAAATCTATTGTGACAAAAGGAGTAAATGCTGATTATCAACATTTTCTTCGTTTGTTTCATTGTTTTCCCAAGCTATTCCTAACATGAATGTCCAAACCAGACCTTCTTTGGGAAAAGGTTGAGAACGTATGTAAGTAAGTAAACTGACACGATTTAAAAACGCAAAAAGGACTTTTACAAATGATATCTCCTACATCTTGCAAAACCGATGTATAGCCATGTAAAATTGCAAATGTTACAATTGTTAACATAACAAGACAGGAAATGACCTTTAAGGACAAGAATAATGCCTGAATGGACGTCATATTATGCCAAAATTCACGTTGAGTCAATGGCCTGGAATCGAACAGGACGACGACAGCGAACCCCGTGTTTTCACAGGCGATTTATCACCATGTCGCGATGTATAGGTCGCCCGCGATTACTAACCATAGAATTTGCTGTAAACTGAGCCGTCACAAATGTGTTACGTTAGTGACGTTAACGTATACAGTTATGTTGACGTACAGTTGTTACACGCAGCGGACCGGGACGTGGGTGGTCTGCAAATCTTCAAGTGTCGTTTACACGTCTCATAAACCTTGGAACCGTCGATTCGGCTACATTAAAGCGTCTAGCTACCTTCATTTGCGAAACGCCGCAAACCAAAAGCCAAAAAACTCGGTTCCTTTTTCGCAGAGTAAGCCTCACAGCCATTCCACGAAAATTGACTCATTTACAAAAACGAAAATGTTGAAAAATGAACTTTTCTGCATGAGCACAATTTTTATGTTAAAGTAAAGTGTCACATGTCTACAATGTATGGTTAAAATTTTACCCATAACATTTTAAGTCCTGTTGAGTTATCGCATTTTCAAATATACCACTATAACCTAGCTGTTACGGAGCATATAAAGCAACTCGAGATACATATGGCGTGAGTTGTGGCCAATGTTATAACCCAACATCAAAAAGATTGTTTGTTTGACCATCATCAACCATTTGCACAACTTACAAGGACAAAATGATAACAATTCAGCTGTAACCCTATATGGTGATATCAAAATGAGTATTTCACTGTTTAACGCAATATTCGAGCATTTTAAAAGTGTTTGTGATCGTTTGTATTCTTTTTGAAGCCATCTTGCAAAGTAAAGTTAATAGTAAATATTCCGATAGAAATGACTCTTCAGATTATGTTTTCCAGTGCATCTGGCTCTCGAGCTTTTATTTCTTAGTATGTATGATCGTGGAAAAAATGGCCCTTGTGTTACGGAAAATAGATAATTTCCATAACCTTATTACCATTAGTGTCATTTCTTTCAAAGAACTTTAAACGCTAAACGTAAAGGTTCTTACACAAAAGAAACAACAAATTGGTATAAAACAAATACTAAATTCAATAATACGAATGAATCAACAGACCTTTCTTTTAGTACCCTTAAACTATTAATCTCATTGGCAAAATTGCCGAACTGGTACCTTTGCTATTCTTTAATATCACACTCGGAGTAACAATTACATTGTAAACAGCGGGCAAAACAGTCTGCACAGATATGTCTGTATATGCACCACAAAGTCGTCAACCGGGAACCACCATGGTCAATTTCTAGGATTTAGTTCCGATTGATCTACAACAACTAACCAACCAACAACAACTACTGCCAATTCGTCTAATTTGAAAACCAGTGTCACCTTGTCTACTCAGGTTTTGTATACCGTTTACATTTCGTCTAAATTTGCCTGCTTTATATTTCAGTATGATATCTTATTTTTTGTTAGGAACAATGCGTTGTTTTTCGTAATTTATGAACATGTTATAAAAATATGATTTTTTTTTTTTGGGGGGGGGGGGGGGTCTAGAAATATATAATTCAATGGTGTGCTAGACATGTGTGCATTGGTCGTGTAAATTTGTAAGGATGTTTCAATTTGAAGGGGTGTTCAATTGAACAATTTTCGGTAAGTGGGCAATTACTCGTCCCCTTCTCTTCTGAATTTCTTTTATTTCTAATTAAATCATTTATATAAAAACACATATTATTTTAAAGTAAATTGGTTATTCATGCGAATCATATATCCCTAAATAAAAATATGGCTCTCAAAAATCGTTAACAAATAACTCCATGAAATACAATTAAAATATGAATTACAAAGTGAAAAAATAAAAATGAATCATTTGATACAATTTGATGTCAAGCATAATTATTCCATTTATTGACAGGAAATAAAAGAAAAATGCATATATATTAAAATATTGAAATAAAAATTAAAATGAATCGTGTAGGTCTAGTAATGAAAAATGTATGATATATTCACAGTAGACCAAGTCGAAGTAGACGAATTCTGAAAGTATATGAAAGTTGATTCTGACAATAAAAATGTAGCAAACGAACTGGGAGTAGAATAAATGTTGGGATGTTACAGTCACTTTGACTAGATCCAAAGCTTGATATCCAAAATCACAGCGTCCTAGACTGTCATACCCCCTGGTGATTGATTGGATTGGCCATAGTTGACACAAGGTTTAGGCTTTGAGCGTGTGAACTTGTGTCAAAGGATCAGTATTTGTAATTCCAATGGTGAGAGATCGGTGTAATTTGTCTTAGGCAATTACCTAGTACTTAGAAGGGAACACCAGCTTTCGGAAAAGAAATATAGAGAAGCCCTTTTTTTCACAAACTATTCAAGACCCGACAATACAAATATCTACGTTTAGTTTCGGGAAAAAAGATGTCAGGATTAATGCAAACTAAAGAGAATGTACAACAACACAGCCTTGGGGTGTGTTTCTTCAATATCAGCATTACAAAAAAGAAGGGAAAATGCACCCTGCATACCTACTCCTGAAACTTGGGGACTAAACTGTGACAAGTGAGTTGCAAGCCACGTTTGCAGAAAATTATTCTTGTTAACATTATCGTCTGGCCCAGTTGAAAAGGAAAATGTTTGTGTCTTATTTTATTTGCCACAAAAACGATATATGCAGGTTTTCTAAAAACAACCAGTACAAAGCTGAAAAATGTCTAATGGTGGAATTAGAAAATGGAAATGGCGTAGGGACCAAAAGGGGCATATTTTATGGCCTAGGCAATTATGTGTTTCGCTAGCAATAATCTATAGGCTGCTGTTACCATGTCTGTCTACTTGAGAAGCCACAAACTGTTTCAGACATGTTGTGTAACATGCTTAGATAGAACCTGAAGGGGTATGTTTCCTAATCTATCGCCCACAGATGGCAGTGTATGCTCAATATTCCATAAAATATAGTATATGCTTCCGTAACGAAGAGTCTATATTTCGTAACGGAATATTACTATGTGAATTCACAGATAAACACAATTAAGCGGCTTTGTTAGTATTCCTACTTCATATACTTTCTGAATTAATTATAATCAATTGCCATCAATATGTTTTATGTATCGTAATTTACGCACAAATTGTATACCCAAATATATGCTTCCGTAACATTTTCTTATAGCATATGTGGCAAAACATGATATAATAAGCTCTATTTAGACAAATTTTAACTATACGGAAATGTAAAATTCCATTTGATTCATGCAAACTCAATTAATCAGCAAAATAAATCTCATTAATATCCAGGACATGCTACCACCAAATAATATATGCTCCGTAACAGTTATTTTGACCGTAAAACAAAAAGGGTAGATGCGTAAATCCCGCATTACTTTGTTTTTTGTTTGAGATTCCAGCTTTTGCACGTCAAATTAAAAAAGAATCGAGCATAAAAAAAGAAGTTTTGTATTGCTAATTTGGAAATGAATTTGCATAATACTATATTTACATACTTCCACGTCGAATTTCCCATTCAACATTCCATTTTTCTACTTGCAGTAGCCGATATAATGAATCTTTGATAACTACAGTGTATTATATTGTTCACTGTATTGAAATATTCCTGTTAGTTTAACTCATGGCGTCCTTTGAAGTACGTTACGGAAAAATATGCGTAACGGAAGCATAGCGACCAAAGGACTTTCGAGTCTCTCAATATGTTATACTCTTGATTATACTTGAAACTCGCCTCTATTTCAACAGTTTGGCAACCACTCTGTCAAAATTTAACAGATTTAGGAATGTCCGTTCATTATTGTGGGCTACACGGACGTAACGGAAGCATAGTAAACGAAATGCGACAAATTCTATTTGTCCATGTTCTTCGCTTTAGTGAAAAAATACTAAGATATTCATAAACTTTAGGGTTTTGATAGTTAAACTAAGCCATTCTCGAACCAAAATAGTTTGAGAATCGGCAAATTGAGAGAAAAGTTGACTTTCTTTCATGCCTTTGAAAGTTCGTTACGGTCACATAGGCAAATCTGGCGACATACAAACAGACATGTTTAAATTCTATTTCATGTATGATGATGGAATCATACTTAATTTAGTCGTTGTAGTAGGGTTTTGGGAAAATAATGTCCAAGAGAACAAAGTCTAAGTACAAAAACGGCTGATTTGGACGGTAGTTTAAAACAAAAAATTGTGCGGCGACATCAACATTTTGACGTTTTTGCAATATTCAACACAACCAAGCACATTCATAAGATCGTTTGAATAACTTAAAAATCATACTACTTTATTGCAAATTATGTCCCGTGATAAAAGATATCTTGCTTTTTGTTGTACCTAATTGATAAAGGTGTTAAATAATGCAATGAAGGTCGGCGACATGCATTTTCAGTAAATGGGTCAATTTTCGTGGAATGGCTGCTCAGCATTTTGTACACAATTTTCTTTCGTTGTTCTCGTATGTTTTCAATAAGTAAATCAAAGTGGAAATTTGTACACAAAAAATCTTAGTGATTTAACACGTGGTCTGAATGTACGAGACACACGAGCATTTAGTGATGGGCGGTTCAGATGTCCGGATAGTTTACAGAAAGCACGACAAAATCACTGAGGCGTGAAGCGTATTCATTTTCTCATGCATGTCCCAAAATATGGTGCAGATCAAGGCAATAGGAAAGGAATGGTAAATGAAAACGTGGTTTGCGTTTTTAAATCGTGTCAGTTTAGAAAAATATACTTAGTACTTGCGAAAATGACACAAAACTTTCCATTCTACCATGTCTACACTACCATAGCATGGTACCCCACCCACCCTGTAGGAACAACCGAAGGAAGTTCCAGGAAAAAGAACAAGCATGACCCATGCCTATTCGATATAATAGCTATTAGCTAAATCAGTTATTGAAAAAATAGCATTTTTGTGCGATGTAAATTTGATTTCTAACAAGGATTTATGATTAACATATGTTACAAATTTATTAAAACGTCCCAGTGCATTAATATTGGCATTGACAAATAAATCAATACAATTTTATTGTTCAGCAGTTACGCTTGACGAACTAACTGCTTTAATTCAATTAATATTTACATATTTTGATATGTGCTTAATTTATCAAAATAACCGGAAACAGTAATCCCACAATTTATAAGATTTAAAAGCCTTTATTCGCACCTTTTTATATAGCTTGCCGGAATGGCCGTGAGGGCTAAGCAGTTGGTTTGTAAAACACAGATTCAGGACTGCTAGATTTGACACATGTACCTGGTTCAAATAACATGTATGCCATGACGAAAACAAACTAAATGCCTAAATGTTTTTTATATTTTTTTTATATTTCTTTCTTTTCTTTTTTATTTATTTATTTTTTGGTACTTATATCAAAATTACTTTATTTCTCATTTGCATGTGATACTTTAGAATGCTACTTCAACACCTGCTCATATAAAAAAAGATTAAGAAACCATACAGCACCAGGGCAAACGAAGAATAACACAATGGAGATTGTGCATCATGGGATGGATAACGAACACGGACAAAAATAATCTCGATTCTGGTCTAGGATTTTGCAATAACGCTTTTAGTTTTGCGTCAATTTTCAAAGGGTTTGTTGCATTTACCTTTCTTTACTTAGCTCTTCTCTCAGACACATAAATTATTTGTAGAATCATTTTACTTTTTCAAAAAATTAAAACCCAACCGTTTAGAAAACGAAATGATAACGACTACGGCCAGATTAACCACTCTTCAGGTAAGAAATTGTGCATTAACTTTCTTATTCATGAGTCAATTTTCAGGCGTTTTGTTGCATGTGCCCCGCCTTACTAAGCGCTTTCCTGAGATGTATGACGTTAAAAAAAATCTCATACATTTGGCAAAAATTGATCCCAACCGACCAGAATTTTTTGTCGTTTTTCTGGTCGGTTGGGATCAATTTCTTTGCAAAAACTACAATGAGCAAGTAAGGTATACATAAGAAGACGGAGCTTAGTAAGGCGGGGTACACGCAAAAAAAAAAAAAAAAAAAAAAAAAAAAAAAAAAAAAAAAGACGTTTGAAAATTAATACAAAAATAAGAAAATTATTTCAAAA
Organism: Fragum sueziense; assembly: GCA_963680895.1. NCBI lineage: Eukaryota > Metazoa > Mollusca > Bivalvia > Cardiida > Cardiidae > Fragum > Fragum sueziense. The sequence continues at coordinate 22,790,036 of OY804608.1, read as the reverse complement.
TATTTTACCTGAAGCGAGGCGAAATTGTCCGCAGATTTACCCACCCTACAACGCACAATCACCACCGTGAATAAGCTGACTATCAACGTTTAAAACGACATTTCACAATTATTTTTACAAAAATTTTACTTTTATTCTATCTGAAAGAGCATGTTTTCTTATGGAAATTCTGAAAATTACAAGTCAAAATATTGAACCGTTTACGAGAAATATATATTTTTGTGCTAAAATTAGACAATGTGTTGTGGACAACAGCTCAGATTTATATAGAATTTGTCATTTCTGTCTCAACTTTAAAGGCGCATTTTTCGCCTATAAATAACAACTTCAAAAAACTGATAGCATTTCTACGCATTAGAATAAACAATCTTTGCATCAAAGCATACGTTCAAAAGATGAAATAAATGTGAAATGTCACTTTAACAGTTTTCTTTTTGATTCTATATTTTCTATGGTACATTGTATGCAGTTTCTATCAGTATTAGCTTTTATTACACTGTTTAAAAATTCTTACAATTTTAGTATGCATATTGTTGTCTGTGGAAGCTTCCAAATTGAAACAACTATATATGTCGTTAGGGGAAATGGTGAAAATGTGAATTAGTCAGCATATGAACTTACTTGCCACAAAAGCTTTCTTCATTTCTCATGATGTTTTTCTAAGGCGTCTATCTTGTATAAAGTCAAAAAGAGTCATGGTGTGGGAAAGGGTTAATCATTTCCCAAACAAGACCTGACTTTAACGTCCAAAATAGAAGAGCCTCGGGAAAACATTGAGGCAAAAGAAGAAATTGCTGATAATCAGCAATTTCTCCTTTTGTCTAAATATTTTCTGTGCTAAATTTTACACAAATTCAATATTTATTATCATCCATAATGTTGTTTTTGCAGCTTTTGAATTGAACCACCGTAAAATTTGCCTTTTGGGAAAGAATTAATGCATCCTATAACTATAAAGAGGAATCAGGCAAAAGAGCCATTAACCATTTTCTAAACCTTAAAATTTAGGATAAGCATAATTTGACAGCTGTTGCAGATAATAAATGGCTGGTTTTCAACAAAAATCTCGTAACTGCAGCTTGTTATATATAACTATTAATGGGGAATACTCCAGTTTCCTAAATTTCTTCCAAATAATAGAATCTATTTATATTTTGTATGTTGAAATTACATGTTATTGCCAATTGAAAAATAAAATAAAAATGGATGGTAAGCTATCTTGTTTGAATTTTATAGACATTCGTATCACATACGCCAACAGCGAAGAAATGCTCATTTTCTTGCACCTGTCCAAGGTCACTTAATGCTTAAAATGATGTCTAATCATCGTTTAATCCCGAAAACGGATTAAAATAACGTCTTACATTTAATTAGAACAGAAAACACAAAATACTCGTATGTACTATTATAAACGCGCAAATGTATAAAACAGCATGCTCATCTGTTCAGTTAGATCAACGAAGCGGAAGTGTTTTATGTCAAAATTTGCATATTTTTGGAAAATATTTCAAGTTCTACATGATAGAATTTGATAAAACTCCATCATTGTATTAAGGGGGAATGCTCCATTTTCCTAAATTTGTTCCCAATAATAAATTTATTTATATTTTGTATATTGAAATTACATGTTATTACCAATTGAAAAATGAAATAAAAATAGATGGTCAGCGATTTTGTTTGAATTTTATAGCCATTCTTATCACATACCCCTACAGCAAAAAATGCACAATTTCTTGCACCTGTCCAAGGTCGCAAAAATTCTAATAAAATGCTGTATATTCATCGTTTAGTCCCGAAAACGGATTTAAAGTAACGTCTCACATTTAATAAGAACAGACAACCTAAAATATGTGCTGTTATAAACGCGTAAATGTATAAAACAGCATGCTCACGTGTTCGGTTAGATCAACGAAGCTGGAGTGTTTTATGTCAAAATTTGAATATTTTTGGAAATATTTTAAGTTCTACATAATAGAATTAGATAAAACTCCCTCACTGTATAAAGCAACATGTCCTGGTAATAATTCAGCTACACATGAATAAAATGACACAAAACAGTGGTAACTGCATACACGCTTACGACTGTCTTGCACTAAATAATCGATTTCCATCTTGAGGAAATCAGTTTCGCATAATGAATACACTTTTACCGTCGAAAATGGTAAATTGTAATGATGCGTTATATTATTGAAAATATGGTAGCGAAATATATTGGTACGAAACATTTAATTTACTACAGTAATGACCGAGTGTTCCGAAAAACTGGAACATGTCCTGGTAAAAATTCAAAAAGAAAATGTATAGGTCAGCGCACTTATTCGTGAATTACAGCAATTTTTATCAGCTACACACGAATAAATAATGATATAATTGAAATAAAAATATTATTGAAAATACGGTAGCGAAACATATATGGTAGGAAACGTTTAATTTTCTACAGTAATGACCGATCGTTCCGAAAAACTGGAACATAAATTGATTATAGCATTTTTATCTTCAAGTATGGCTGCTTAAAAACAATATCGTATCAACGTCCATATAAATCAAGCCGTAGTTACAAGATTTAATATCAACACCTACGAAATACTACTGTTTGTCCGAAATTACATCACGGGTAACTGAATAAAACAGTTCCATATATTTTAACAGGTATATTGGACGAGTCCGATCTAGAATCACAGAAGTTTATAGACGAGATGCAGTCTAAATACCCAGATAACCTGTACGGACACGATATCGACCATCTTAAACCATTCTATGACGTCATATATGAGGCGAACTGTTCCTGGAACAACAATAATGACGTCAGTAACTATAGTACCACAGCTTCGGTCCGGAGAAAACTAATGGCGGCCACGGATGAATACATCGGCCCTGACTCCCAGACAAAGGCTAAAGAAGCGCATGCGCACAGTATATGGGAGGATATATCTCACGGAATGCATAAAGCCAGTATAGCTATACTGGGTCTCTTGTTTGTGGAGGTAGGGCCCATTTGTATATAAACATTGGTCCCATCACGTGGCAAATTAGCCCCTGGAACAATCTTATGATTGTCCATGGACGAAAACTGTCATGTGATTGGTTCTGGGACCATTATTTTAGGGTTCGGGTAAGGGTGCGTATATGCTTGGACTTGCTATGGATTTGCCTGACCTGGCCTACAAGTTTATTGTCCCAAGGTAGATATACACAGAGTAGCCTATGAGACCAAGGTGTTTCTGAATGTTCAGCAAAATTTATGAGTTTGGTGTTACTGTACTGCATTAGCATTTATATTTGAATGTGAAAGTTTAAATTTTCAACAGATTAATTGCGTAACTTCCACCATTTATATATACCCATTCTTTCTTACAGTGTCTGCTGAAGATGTTCTTTATGGGATCAAGATTCTTTCATCACAAAATAGAGGTAGACCTTTACGATTCTGTTTAATCCTATCCATTTTCAGTGTTCGACCTACTTTTCGGACCAACGAAATTGCAGTCTATTTTAAAATTTCGCCGCAATATTTCGCATAAACGAGATGGCCGGCTAGTTTATGTGACGTAAATACATAGCCACGCCCCCGTCTCCAATGAACCCCTAGCGAGCACTCAGTCTGTATAGTAAATTTTACGCGATAAAATCATTCAATGCGCTGCGCGCATTTGAATGAATGTTTATTTCGCATAGAATCTATTATACAGCCTCTATCTGATACATATATAAGTAAACCATCGTTTCGTCGGCTACGTAAGAAAACAGTAACTATATAGCGTATTCAAGCTGTAGTTCCCGCCATGTGGACCGTACGTAACCAAAAAATTGTTCTTTGTCTCATTTCGTAAAATGTTACTTTAATATCAACTTTAATTTGGTATGATACAGTTTTTGTCTTGGGAACATGGTGACATATGATTATGGATTGATTTTCCTCATTCCAGCCAGTGCATGTATGTGTACATAATTATGATGTGCATTGTACAAGTATATGATCCTCTCTTCAATGCACGAAGTGTCTTTGGATAGATATTTAAGAGTATAAAGACATTCGTCTACTCTGACATTAGATGTATCGTGTGACAGTTCAATACAATGATGACGTTGTCCAGAGAATAATAGGATAGGATTGAGTTGGACACAGATCTTTGCACCTTCCTCTATAAAAACTATCAATGTACATGCGCCGTCATACAAACAGTAGGCAGGCATATCATCATTAAACACTGGTCACAGACGTACACTTACAGATAATCGTCTTGTATTTACAGGTGTTTGACGCATTTATCGTGATTGTATCGTTCATACTGGACCTGGTATTTCTGAAGGGATTGACCATCTATAGAATACAGGACGGGATACTGGTACTGTCATTCCTGTTGCCGTGGAGAGTCATTCGTGTACTCAACAGTACGTCAACAAAGTTCCGTTTTACTAAAGGAAAATAAAAATAATTGTGATTTCCAAATTTTAAGATAAAATTAAATTCAAAGAAATATATTACAACTCTATGTAAATTTTGTTGGAAAGCCACAGAGTAAAGCAAACAATTGAAGAAAGTATTGGTGCTCACACGATCCGCCGTGGAAAGCATTTGTTAGTCTGTTGACACGCTTCAGGTGAAAATCATTTTCCGATCTGTTGACAACTTTTTCATGTAAGCTGTGGCAGAGACGTGTTTCGTCTTGCCGTTGACTTACGGAACGCTTAAAACAACAATCGCATCACCTAGGGTTTTTATGATTGGTGATATGAGGTTTTTCTCCTAAACGTGTCGTAAGACATCGGCAAAGACAAAATAACGCCTTAAGTGTTTTGGTGAAACTTGCTCCATGACTGTCAACAGCTGACTTGAAACTCAACGATCGTGGTTTTAAGTTGAAAGTCGCTAGAATATGTTTCAGTTCTTTAAGCTACGCGGTTACTTTAACTTAAACACTTTTCCTAAATGTTAACGAGCATTGTTCTCGTCCATTAACACCCATTTCCTGCTCGTATATTTCCAGGTTTGATAGTGGCTGTGTTGGATAACAAACATTTCCAGTTAAAGATGATGTTTAAACAGAAGAAAAAACTCACTGAAGACCTCGATACTGCACTCGACAAGACACATAAACTTATGGTAGGTAGGGCCTACAAAAAATACAGAACAAGAAAAATAAAAAGACAGATGTTGATACTTTTCTCATGTGGAATAAGCTCCACAGAAGTTGGTAGATAATATGTAATTCAACATCAATAAAGGCCGCAGATGATTTGTATGGTCAGGTTTTGATATCAGCGTTATTTAAACATTGTGAAACACTATATCCCCTTGTCTCATTTTTACCAACAAACCCCATTCTTTATTAAAATACATCACGTGATCTTCGAGATGAGTTTTTAAATTTGAACAACCTTTTTTCTCAATTTTAGACGTTTTTTTTTTCAACAGAAAGGGTTTGCGGAGGTTTGACAACTGTACGAGATATTTGTCTGTATTTCAGGAACAGTTAAAGAAACTGGAAGATTTTCTGGAGAGGGAAGGCATGCCACGATGGAAGTTTGTCCACTATACACGTAAGCTTTATAAACAAATACTCTCCTCTCCTATATTTTGTCATATGTGACCAAACATCACAACATCATTATAATGATTACTTATCATAAGTAACTCTTGTAAACAACACAGTACTACACAATAAACATTCACGTTGCCGATTTTTACAAGGGCATAAACAGGTTAATGGTAAGATGTCTTATTAACTTGGTAATTTTTATTCCACATTTAGAAAACCCTGCTAAATTAATTATTTAATTACGGCATACACAAATACCCCATACACAAAACAATTTGAAATAGTTTGTTTTTATTTTCATGACACTACTACTACTGTTTATTATTATTGTAGATTTTGACGAGAAGAACACGTCATTAGCGTCTATGGCGTCTCTCACATTACGGAGCGTGATGAACAACTTCTTTAACGAGGAGGAACCTTCCAGCCCCACACATACAGACAAACATGGACACCCATCACCACGACCTTCACCGAGACTAGCACCTATACAGAGTAACCTTGGCCTGTTGACGATCCGGCCTCACACAGACACGACCTTACATAACGGCCATCTACACACAGACATGACGTCACATAACGGTCACGTACACTCAGACAAGGCGGGTATACTGAAACAACACTCACTAACGAACGGATTTGGTATTACTAACCCGGGGTTCGAAGCCGATGATAGCATGAGGCAAGATCCGGTACGTGTACAGGACAAGTCTGGGGATGATGTGAATGTACAAAGCGAGCAGACAGAGGGTCCACAATCTAACAACATCAAGGACGGGGCCAGACAAAACTCAAACAAACAACAGAAAAACGTCAACTTCTATCTGGACAACAACAGCAGGAAAGTAAACAACAACGGTACAACCGCTACTACAAATAACAACAAGAACAGCAATGTCAACAATAACACTTCCGGAAATGACACTGGAGTCGCCAACACACAAATGTCTAACATAACTGAAACAGACAAGTTCAGCACAAAGCTATAGACTGTAATACAACGTGGGTGATTATTCAGAACTTGTGTAAATTCATTAGATTAGAGTCTAAATATTAACGCATGTAGCCTTCACATTGTCACATACACATTTCTACCTCTAACTTCATACAAGACCTAGTCTTTCTCTCTAAACTCAACAAGATGCAGGTGCTCTATATGTCCTCTGGAAACAGAATATCAGTATCATGAAACAGAAGATGTTTAACCACATTATAGAGCAGGTGCAGAAGGCAGAAGACCGAAAAGAAAATAGGAAAGTATTGAAGCCAGAAATGCTTTGATATCAAGTAGCTACCTAAAAAGGGTAATTTAAAATGGCGTCTTCCACCATCTTTCCCCTATGTACACGGGTACAAGTTTTGTTCTTGTTTCAGCCATGTAAATGTTATAAAAAGCTGTAACAGTGACAACATACCTTTAAACTAAAAGGGTATGTGGATATCGTTGTTGTTATACAAAAACAAGGGCATATGACCTCTTCGTTTTCTCTCTTCTACTCAAAATTCGAAAGAAACGGAATATTGAGCTTCCAGAAACAATAGACTCTCGTACAATTTGAAGGAAAAGGCAGAAATACGTATAATATCGCTTCTGTCTTCAGACATGGAACTAACAGAACTAAAAATCTTCTAGAACACATCTTCAGACACAATTTCACCACAACTTCATCATTTATTTATGACGGACAAAGAACATGCCGCACCCTGGACCCACGCGTGCTTACCAATGATATTGCTCTGAAACTGTACCATAAAATAACCATCTTAGCATTTTTTTACAAATCATTTTTCTAACATCATAATAGTGAAATTCTGATCGTTTACGAGTAAGCAATTCTTTGGTTAAATTGATACTTTGCAAAAGGCAACACTCACCCATTTTTGTATTTATTTCACCTCGTTGAAATAACCATTTATGAAATGAAATTTGCCGTATCAACTGTAAGGGTATATGCCTGAAAATCTTTGACGATTTCTAATGATGATAACATTTCTTTAAAAAAAAATGTCACTATGTGACCTGTTATATGACGTGTGAAATTTGAATTTCATTAAAAAGATATTTTCCAATTTTAGTTTTATATTTAATTCATCCCTAAAAAATACACTCTTTGTCGCATCTAATAGGGAAAGACTTCGAGAAACATTGCTACAAAAGAAGAAGGTGCTGATAACCAATATTTTTTTTTTTCATTTTTGTGCACACAATTTTAATGATATTCTTATCACCATCCATTTCGTCGTCAGCAGCAGCAGGGCCATTTTGAAATTTTGCCTTCTACAATCAGGTAAATGTGATGAAGTTTTACATAATTCCATACTTTAGTATTTAAAGATCATACCTTTTACAGTGTATAAATCGCGAACAAATAGACAGACACACAGACAGAAAGACTGACATACATGATTACAGACGGAGATTTGTCCGGGTCATACAGTACAGAATTATTTCCCACGATGAGCCAGTACAAGTGCAGAGATCCCCTTTATGATATATCGATGCTTTTCTACGAAAACCTCGTAACCGCAGCTTATACCAAGCTGCAGTTACGAGATTTTCGTTGAAAAGCGACGATATAGAGGACGAGAGTTCGATCTTCATTTACCTGTCAGTTACACCTGTCTCTCTCATTATTATACGTACCAAACTGATACTATTGAATAAAACTCATTAACGGGTTATTACGGGTAGATAACCCTTTCCAAAGCAAAGTTTATTACGTTTCTAAGCATAGAAAAGCATTAAGAGTAAAGAAGAAATATTGAAAACCATTAGTTCAGTTTCTCCCATTAGTAGGCTACTTTCTATGCAGTAACATTGCCATTTTCTAATTCGAACGCCATGCGTTTTGTCACACGCAGTTTCAATATCAACTTGGACTAGTGTATTTTCACTGTGTAAAAGCGTACAGTCGCGTGTATCGGAAGTTGCATCTAACTGTACGCAAAATATCACTAGTGCTGATAAACAAGTTGATAATTTGGCTTTTTAAAAGTATATAAGTAAAAATCGGAACAATCTTTTTTTATGTGATTTTCAACGTTGTGGGGTAGACTAAATGTACTTTCATTTCAGCAGTTACGATTTCTCGATCGGTGTCTATTTTGTTTATAAAATTAGATTTTACCTGTCAAATCACTGGTTTGTGCTGTTTTTCATCGTGCTAACTCGTGCAATTTTGACTGCAATCGCGTGATCTACACAATAATATACGCTTAAACTTGTACCTGGTAATAGCTAAACCTCTCTGCTATTGTGTCCATCGGTTGTATGCACGTATGCACATTGTTTCACAAAGATATTGGCTTTTGAATAAGACTGGTGTATTTCTTCCGACTGTACGCCTAGTGCAAACTGTACAGCATCATTAGTGCAGTTTGAGGAACATGTATCTGTACGCCTAGTGCCGTTGTGTCATTCCGTATATGTTGTAATCGATTGAAAAAGTGGAATCAATTTTCGTTTGAAAAGCTTTGAGGTGACATTTGATCAACCATTCATTGCTTTATTCAAAGATAGAACATTTGCAATGTGTGTTTATTCCAAATTACTACATGTGATTACATTAAAACGATCTGGTCTCAAACACGTCGACAGCAAATATGACCACGAATTGCTAGAAAACAGCTGTCCAAACACGCGTAAAAGCGACAGACGTAGGCGTAGACGCAGTAGATGTACTGTAGATGAGTTTATATAGTAAATAATAGCGACAAATCAGAGAAGTAGTTGGAAGTGATTTAGCACCCCGTTTAAAACTACTGCAGTTACTATGCGTTGGTTTATACAAAGCTATGCGTTCCCTGCAATTCTCTTAACAGCACAAAAGCAACATCGCAAACCTTATGTACAACCAGTTAAACATCCTACCTAGCCGATTCGTCCTATGGCGAGACAATCATTCTAGTCAAAATGACGAAAGGATATTGATAGAGTCGGGATTCAAACCCTTGGATCAAGATCCTTCAATGATTTATTGGATCAAGCGACAGATGGTAGCTAGTAAGGTCGTATGTTAAAAAAGTGTAGATAATTTTCATTTTTTATTGCCCATTTGAGTCTGGATTTTAACGCTCTAGAACAAAAGTTTGAAATCCCGATGCTATGGTATATGTACGCCATCGAAGGTATTCGTCTATTGGTATTATCTCGGTCTGTCATGTACACGGCGTAAGGTAACCCAGAGTAGTCATTCCGGTTTGTGGGGTGCTAAAATAGTTCTTGACTCCTTTTCTGGTGATACATTGCTCTCTTCGTGAATGATTCTGGCTACGGTTTGCATTGCTGCTTTTAGATGACATGTTTTTTTTTTCATTTTTGAGCCGGAATTCATCCTTCTTTTCAGGACTATTGTGTGTGTTTTGGTACAGGGAGACACGTGGCCCCCATTTCGAGTGTGTCCATTTTGGCGCGGAAAAATACACTTTACGCATGTTTGAACGAAAATTGTGAAAAAAACGAATTACATGAGGTGGATCCATTTTGTGAAAAAAAATACAAGGCAAGGATGGATCTATGCCATTTTACGTGCAGTTTTGCTCATTGGGATGTTGGGAAAAGGTGTATAAATGTGGGATTTTACATAGAGTTATATAGAAGCTAATCTGAGTGACCTGTCACCATACGTCCTTACAAAGTTTATTTACACACCTACATTTATGGACGTTTTTTTTAAACAGAACGTTACTTGACGATACGTATATTGGCAGTTTTTTTCCCAAATCACACTCCATCATCTCCTACATTTATTAAAGAGACATCCTATTTCATTTTTTTCTAATATATACATGTATTTTGATGCCAAGATTAATTATTCTAAATCATTTAAATGATATCAGACCTTTTAAGTTGTTGCTGATAAGCCCAAAAACTCTTTGAAAGCTGAGATGAAAATAGCATATTCCAAAGGCCCGTAGGACGCAATTTTATATAGGCGGGCTGAAGCCCCAGTGTCTGAAGATGGGGGGGGGGCTAATTTGGATTTTCCCCATATTTTCACCGTGAAAAGGGAAAATTAGCACTTTTGGCCCACTCAGGGGGTTAGCCCCCCCGTTCTTACGGGCCTGTTCCATTAACATAATTATACTGAGATGAAAAAGTTTAGTCAGTATAAAGTTTTTGGCCAATAATTTTGTCTAAAAGGTTTTACAATGCCAAAATTTTTACTTACAACAATCTTCAACCAATTTAGAACAAGTCGGTGAAATTCAATTGTCATCCATGTTTTACTTAACCTTCTTTTCGACAGTTCATTCCAAAAGGGGTCAAATTGAAAAGTCACAGCTTCAGGAGTGAATTTTTGTAGAGTCTACATTTCTGGTCATTGACATGAAAAATCGATCTTTGTATCATTTCTTGGTAGAACAAAAGCCTCTGTGTTGACTGTGAGTGTGAAAACTTCTTTTTAATGGAATTTACAGTAGATTATGGTGACTTACGCACCCAACCTGTTGCTCCTAGCATTTTGATGCGTTTTCGAGAAATCGTTCTATCAGGACCTGTAGCTGGTTTACCACTGATACAAAGTTATTTATTGTAGACAGACAATTCGAAAAAATAACTGGCATTCAATATTTGTCAAAAATGCCCGAGATCTGACTGAGCCAATGCTCGAAAAGCCAACTGTAGGGTAAATGGCCAGGCAAGTAAAAGACAGACTTTTTATAAACAAACTGTCATTATTGAACAAATTGGTTATAGTGTAGTCAATTTTCAATGTTTTTTGTCAGTTTGGACGTGACGTAACTTGATAACGTCACAATTAACGTTTATTCCAGATACGCTGTTTTCAGAGGTATCAATGACCAAAATCTCAAACATGTGCCAATTTTTGACAACAACTACACAAATGCTTAAAACTGAAAGTGCTTGCCAAGTTCAAACTGTAGGAAACCGCCAGAGATTGTAGGTTAGGGAGATGGTTTCCAACATTGTCATTTTTGGCCAAATTGATTAAGCCAGGGTGCTAAAGTCATGTAAGCTGCAACCAATTTTATTGTGGATTTTTTGTATCTGGGCTATTGTCTTTGGTTTGCATACATTTATACAGGAAAAAGACTTGCGCCTTAACTGAAGCAAGTGCACCTGTCACATTTTGAGACTCTTTTAGCACAAACCTAAAAACTAAAATTTAGCAACATCATTTAAAGATGTTTGTTAAGCGTTGATCGAACAAATATTGTGTGAAATTTTACAATGATATGTTGTATTTTGGCCGAATAATTGACCATCAAAGATACTGACTAAACTTTTTCTTTTGAGTATATGTTCTGTGATTTTAAGATCCTGGTAAACAGCGCAATACTTACTTTGGCTTAGAATGTTTAGAATTTTCACAAAAATATATGTTCTTTCAAATAAAAAGAAGTACATTTTGTGAGAAGATATCTACGGGGTGTCTCTTTAACGGCTTTTGATGGGAAAATCACAGGACTGGAAGGTCAGAGATTCCAATGAAAATAAATGACTCAAGAGACCAATGATATCTGGAAATAATTGATATTAATCAGTAACAAGCTGGGCTTTGGTAACACTTCAACGGTCATTTTGGACTTCAAGTTTTGTCCTGCTCAAGAGAAATATCCTTGTCGAACTCATCGAGTAGCGAACTCGACTAAGATTTGGAAATTACAGCATAGATATCCTTTGCGTAAGTGGTAAGTCGTAAGTGCCGGTTACATGTATCAGTATAATCATAACACTCATATTCACGAAAGCAAACTTTTTTGTTCAAATTTATATACTTAGCAAAAGTTCTAACGCGTCACTTTTTAAAATTGCATAACTTCTTCTTTGTCAAAGATCTAGATTCAGAAATTGGCATTTGTTTATCAGATGTTTCTGCACACATCCATAAAACTATTGTAAGTTTTCTCTCTTATGTGACCGCGTCATACAAATCATTTTTTGAAAGAATTCATTATGAAAGCTGGTTAATTGTGTTATTGAAGTTTGAAAAGAAAATTAACGTAGCTCGCATAGACGCACCCTTTTTTAATGCAAGGCAATCTTTCAAAGTTATGGTCACAAACTCAAATGTAACGGTCTCAAATGGAAGATCTTGGTGGCATCTATTGTATACGTGTAAAATACATGTATCAAGATTACATCTTAGACAGCTCGTAAGATAGAAACAGTTAAGTTTTTGTCTACGTAACCGACGTTGCCGTCGCCTCCAACACTGACAACCAACGACGCTAGTGATGTAACATTGCCTCCACATGCATGAAGTACGAGGTCTCATAAGCGTAAGAGCGGTCGATTTGTTTAAGGAACATAATTTTTATACACGGGAACTCTTTCAGCCAATATAAATGGTTTACAAATTATGTGTGAATATCCCATTTTAACCAAATTTCAACCTCTTGGAATTTTTTAAAAAAGGATATCCTTTTTGAAAGTTCAATCTTTTAGAACTGACTGTCGCATTTACTTTGGAATTTCACAGGATTCTGTTCAAATGGTGGTAGTCGGCATCTGCAAAGTTTGAACCTATTCTGTAGATTCGTTGAAAAAAATACTAACAGTACTAATACTCTACAAGATTTGAGTGGTACGTTGGCAGTTTTGCGAGTATATTATAACTCTCATATTCACGAAAGTAATCTTGAACAGCGTGCCACAATGGCATTTAAAGATGGAGATAAATACGTCAGTTACCGCGGTAACAACAAGAAAGCAAGAACGACAAACTATATAAGTCAACACTAACACGAAAGTATGTGATACAGCCGCATTCACAAGCTATGCGTACTATCACACACACACAAACAACCACGTGCACGTAAGCAAACACGCACGCACATACACACAATTGTACGCATGCAAAAGTACATTAAGTATCGCGCAAGGAGGAATCAAGGTTTATAGTAGCCTCACATGATAAGCCTTTAGTGTATGTAGTTGTCCGTAATTATTGTTTAGTAATGTTTACCAAGGCAAATTAATCTACGTTCATTTAGGAATAGGAATGAACTTTGTTCTAAAATGAGACTGCGTACGTGACTATATTGATAAATTATCGATGTAGTTAAAACACCTCGTAACTACAACTTAAATCACGCTGTAGTTACGAAGTTTTAGAATTATACCGACGAAATTCTATTGTATATCCGAAATTACGTTACGGGTTACTTGATAAAATCGTTCCCTATTGGTGTTCCTTTATTCAAATGTAGTTGGGCTATGTCCACAAGACCACTTACATTTTAATCTCTGTAGATATTCATTGTGGACAGACAAATAAATTTGACCGCTATACTCGTGCAACATAAAGAAGTTTTGCGTATGTTTGAAGTGAGCGTAACCCTTTAAGTGATCTAATGAACTAATCAAGTGCACCCTGATGCATTGTGTATGTGTAGCCAAAGTAGTAATTGACATTTTCTGAACAGAGATTTTGCCACAACAGGTCATGTAAAATCGCCATTAGGCGTACAGAACACAATTTGTCATTTAGCACTAGGCGTACAGTCGGAAAAAATACACCAGTCTCATTCAAAAGCCGATATCTTTGTGTAACATACCATATTTGTGTAAACAACTGTTGCAAATCATAGCAGATAGGTTTAGCTACTAGATGATGCAAATTTAGGCTTTCAATATTGTGTAGATTGCGAGATTTTAGCCCATATTGTGCCAGTAAGCAGGACGAAAAACAGCAAAAACCAGTGATTTGACAGTTTGACACGAATTTACACACAAAATCCGTTGACAAACTAGAAACCGTAACTACTCCAGATAATGCCTATCCAATTCTCTCTTCAAATTTGAAAGCCCTGTCAAGAAAGACTGTTCCGATTTTTACTTATTTGCTTTAAAAAATCCTAACTATCAGCTTGTTTACCACCACTAGTGATATTTTGCGTACAGTCAAGCGCAGCTTCCGATACTCGCGACTGTACGCTTTTACACACTGATTTTGTAGTCCGCGAAAAGATTCACTAGATATGTGACCCATCACGCTAAAAGGGACCTTATAGGAAGTGTGAAGAATATCGACTCTAGTCAGTCTGCGCAGTCTGCGCAGCCAGACTAGGACCGACACTTTTCACTTGTATGTTATTTTCTAAATCTGGAATGTTTTCCTATCTTACTATATACAGTCGACACTCGTTATGTCGACATCGGAAAAGTCGAATTTTCGCTTAAGTCGAAGTTCAAATCTGGTCCCGTCCTCATCTATTATTTTTTTTTTTTTCAAAACAAAATAATTTCGAACTGAATATAGCCATTGAAATATAGTAGGAAAAGGATAGAAATTGCTCGATACGAGCAATTTCTTTCCTTTTTCTACTATATTTCAATCATAGACACATATGACGCCCGTCAAAAATGGTTAAATATCGTTTTCATAGAAAATTAATCAAAATCGGATGAGTCGAACTCCGGATATGTCGAGGTATTTTGACGGCCCTCCGACTTCGACACAACGAGTGTCGACTGTATGCTCATTTTTCGCATACAGTATCTGGCTGATCTGTGCCGAGTCTGACAAGATTGTCAAAATGTGGACTTTTTAAATTCTGATAAGGTCCCTTTTAGCGTGACGGGTCACATATGTATAAGAGACTCACACCACCGCCGTCAATCCCAGGTTGTTTGTGTTGTAGACAGCGTCAACATGCGTGTCTGTTTAGTTGTTCTGTACGTTGCGGTACTGTGGACAAACTTTGTACATCAGTATCACTGTAAATCTGCATCATTTCCAAAGGCTGAAGCTTTTCTAGCCAGGTTCGACGATAAAGGTAGGTTTGTTATGTTATTTTACCGTATTTCAGTCATGTCAGACTTAAGGTAGTTCAACCCTAATAATGTGATTCGAACGACGTCGGAATTATTCGGGAGCGATCGAAAACATTCGGCGGTGGAACTTTCCACCGCCGAATGTTTACGACCACGCCCGAATAGGTTGGTTTGTTATTGTTTGATTTTTCGTTGCATATAGGCCTACAATTCCTTGAAATGATATTTTCTATATCCTCTATCAGATTTCATTTACCAAAATGAAACAAGAAAAAGATGGACGTCCTAATTAAACATTTTGAAATATCATCTTCGTTTTTCTGTCAAATTCCGCATAGACTTGTTCTGTGAAACTAAAATGGAATTAAATGACTACCAGCGTTGTTGCCCTTTGAGGTAATCCACCTCTTATGAGATTCACGCGACATCGGAATTTTTCGAGGGACGTCGTAAACATCCGGCGGAGGAAATTGCCGATTTTGTAAAACTCATGCCTTGTCCGTATAGATCGGAGATCTACAATCCGAATGTTTACGACGTCGCACGAAATATTCCGACATTGCGTGAAACTCTCTAGGAGTGGACTACCTTAAGATGTACTATTGTTTCACAATCCCCAACTTTCTTCTCTTCATGCTGATTAGACCAATTGTACTTTCTAAGATCTAGAAATAAATTGCCATATAAGAATGCCGGATTGTCTTGCGTGTAGTTGATATAACCGAAACACAGTGTGCATCGCGAAAAAGGAGAAAATGAATCTAGTTGTCCTGATACATCGTTTTCTGTCCTCGTTACTTTCACTGTACCCATATTTACAGATGTAGAGACGGCGATTGACCAGATGCAGCCGTGCAGGGGAGCCAAGTGTGAATGTAAGTAACATAACATCCTTGGATACCCCGAGTTTCTGAAGATGGTAAAATAACATCTATGGCTTACTTCGAATCACGCAATCGTTGAGTTTTATCTCTTTCTTTTATCTGTCTGATTCACCCGGGTCCGATTGTATGAACTTTGGTAAGCGCTAACCAAGTGATTTTAAAATACTTGTTTTGGTTAGATTACCCTATAACAATACATGCAATTTTAATCAAAACATGTATTCAACCAATTGCACTAACCAATGTTTAAACAATCAGGATAGGCGTACTGCAGGTCAACTACGTAATTATAACCGTGGTTGTAACCGGTAATGACTGATCCGCTGCTTTTGAATACCGTACATATACAGAGAAAAAGTGTATGATCTTAATAATTTTAGATTTAAGTATCAGTCAAATAATTATTTCCTAGATTTTTTTATTCATTTTATGGTCAAGGATTGTTGTAATCACCTTTCCCATTCTTATAACGACATTTGATGACGTTTAATCTACAAACAGTCGATTACCCATGTTGTGAATGAAATATACCGACTACGTGTGTAGGCCTATAGAAGGTGTATGTTTGTGTTTCAGGCACGGATCGGGAGTTGAAGACTCGATTCTACACTACTGGTAACAACTTTTTATCATATCATTATACTCAGTCTGGGATCACAAGAAGAGTTTATCAAAGGGTTAGACAAGAAACCCAATCAGATCCTCAATACTATAGTGTACCTTTTGAGTGGTCAATGTATTCAGTTATTGTCTCGCCCAGACAAATAAATATTACATATTGCCCGGCATATTATCCCCTAAACAGCTATTTTAAACTACCGGACGCTTGCCTATATGTATCGCAAGTAATTCAGATGGCTTTAGCCATTTGGTTTACTGCTGATGGTACTTAGTGGCGTTGCAGAAGATTGGTCTCTAGACTTAAATATATCACGTACACGATTTTATAGGTTCCTGGCTTGTCAACTCGTTTAGTTCTTGTTTAGTTTAATTTAGTTTAGTTCAAGAAATGAAAAAAATGCTTATCACGGGCGATTTCTTCATTTTTCATATTTTCCAAATTCTTTATCTTGTGGGGGTTAATAGACATGTTCGATTTTTGCCGATTACGAGACGGACTACAGAGGACGGACTTTCGAAGGGGGGTTTCTCAAAATGCCTGAGGCCGCGGCCTTAGCGCAGTTGGTAGCGCATCTGACCCTCATTCGAGAGGTCCCGGGTTCGATACCCGGCCGCGGCTAATACCCTTTCTGACAAAATTGTCACCCACCAATGGGTTTGAAATCGTTAACCTAAGTGGGCGAGCAGCTGGAGGCTCGGTAAGGGTGTTGTGGTAGTACTGGTTTGAGAAACAACAGGAATCCATGGGTAGGTGCTCCAGCCGCCGCGATATGACCCTGGTAGTTGAAAACGGCGTAAAACCCCATTAAACTCAAACTCAAAATGCCTGAGCATAAGGTGTCACTCCACTGTTTAATTGACTACTTAACTAACGAGTAAAAGGGATCAACTGTGGGTCTTCACAACACATCTCAAAAGTTCCTCGGACCACATGACTAAAATAAGGTTAAAGAACGTGTCTAAGTCTTTAATTCCATACCAATAAAAGGGAGTCATGAGTACCAAAATCGTCGGAAAATGTTCAATCTAACGCTACTATCCACTGACTTCTTAATGTCAGACTAGTCTATACAAAGGTCGCAACCTGACGTTATCCCACTGAAATTGGGCTTATTTATTTACATTAATAAAGTGCAGCAGTGGTGGGTCTGCTTTTGAGCAGGACTGTATGTAGGGCATTTTACTATTCTCTACACACAGAAACAGTGAGAAATGTAGGATATCAAATCTTAACCGGAACTCATTTTGGTACTACAACCTGAAAGAAATGCCATTGTGAAGTGTCTACATAGGCCAAACAAAAAAGATGCTGCTTCTTTAAACAAGCCTGTTTGATATTTACGCGAACATGGCTGAGAGATAAACACTTTTAAATTGTTTTGGGATCATTTCCACAAAATTCATTCGACATTACAGGATAGCATCACAAGATTTCTTCTTTATGTTTTTAGATGGTTATGACCTTTATGCAACAGGTATTTTGCAGTTAAGTCGTGTACTCTCAAACGCATGCAATTGATTTGCTAATGTACGAGGTCCTCAATCGTCGATGTTAATGCAGAAACTCGTATATTATTTTTTAATGTTTAAAGGTAAAGAAAAAAAAATAACTTTTCCGAATCTGAAAGGTATTACTTGAACTTCGGACATATTGTTCACATACAATGTGTCATTAATACTGCTAAATAAAAATATCCCCAAACATGCAATAACTTTCATAATTGGACATACAAGGGGTTTACTTTGAACATTGCAAAACATTTTTTTTTTCATTTACACCGACGATATGTCAGAGTATGCGTTAGGTTTTATTATCATATTGGAATTGATATTGATTGCATAATAGTTATAGCGAGACAGGAATGTTTTGCTTTCTTCTTTAGAAAGATATCCAAGACCGACGTTATTCCCTATTGTAAATATTTTAAATCTTAAAACTTTCTCCAAACGACACAATTTTAGAATGTTGTTTCAAAACTAGCACGGACGATAACATGGACGTTGATTAAAATACAATTTATTTGTATTGCACTGAAAATGATTATGGAAAAAAAGAAAAGTGTCGGATGTTAGAATTTCCTTGTTTCGCATCAATGTTTCTAGACCTGTTCCGTTAGAGTTACAAAAGCTAAACGCAGAGCGGCGCATATACGCCCGAGAGGGGCTTGTCAGTAAAAATTGGCCATTTTTTTTAATTCAAGGGCAGATAATTCAAACATGAAAAGTTATCAAAATTTTGTTTGCACAACAAGACACCATAGAGATTCATTGTGGCTACTTTGATTAAATTCTGGTTGAAACTGTAGAAGTAACACAGGAGAAAATGGGCATTTTTGAGAAAATGGGCATTTTTCCTTAAATTCAAGGGCAGATAATTCAAGAACAAAACCAGTTATCTAAATTCCGTAATCGTTGTGCACAACTAGACACCATGGAGATTCATTGTGGCAAGTTTGATCAAATTCTGATCAAAACTGTAGGAGGAGTTGCGCACACAAGAAAATGGGCATTTTTTTAATTCAAGGGCAGATAATTCAAGAACGAAAAGTGTTATCTGAATTCCGTAAGCGCAGTGCACAACTAAACATCATGGAGATTCATTGTGGCAAGTTTGATCAAATTCCGATCAAAACTGTAGGGTAAATTCTGGTTGAAACTGTAGAAGTAACACAGGAGAAAATGGGCATTTTTGAGAAAATGGGCATTTTTCCTTAAATTCAAGGGCAGATAATTCAAGAACAAAACCAGTTATCTAAATTCCGTAATCGTTGTGCACAACTAGACACCATGGAGATTCATTGTGGCAAGTTTGATCAAATTCTGATCAAAACTGTAGGAGGAGTTGCGCACACAAGAAAATGGGCATTTTTTTTTATTCAAGGGCAGATAATTCAAGAACGAAAAGTGTTATCTGAATTCCGTAAGCGCAGTGCACAACTAGACATCATGGAGATTCATTGTGGCAAGTTTGATCAAATTCCGATCAAAACTGTAGGAGGAGTTGCGCACACAAGAAATTGCTAACGGACGGACAGACGGACGGACAGACGGACGGACGGACAGACGGACGGACGAGCGGGGCCATAACATAATACGACCCTTCGGGCGTATAAAAACTGTTTTGAATTTGTGAAACCGAGTTCAACAGACTTGTAACACCCTGACTGTAATGTGATTTTTCTTTTTGAATTATATGTGCATGGACTGAATCGATCGATGTACGTCTGAACATACTTCTCTCAATTACTGATGCCACAAAATTTGAAATTGTTTGAGACGACCCCCAGCGAACCGTAATCGGGTGTCCGCTCTCAACATCCGCAAAAATCGGACATGTCTTATAGCGTCATTGTTGTGGGAATGGGATAATAACCCCATGCTTCGAACTCATCCTATGATATTTTCTTATTGGTCCTATGATACATGACGGGTCGCAATACCATCGCTATTCTTCGAAAATCTTGTAACTGCAGCTTAAAACAAGCTGCAGTTTCGAGGTTTTCGAATACTAGCGACTATACATGTTATATTACAGTGGGTCATGTGGTATCTTACTGTCGGATGAAGGAGATGTATGACGGGCTGTATAACCACATGGAGGGCATGTACCTGGAGCTGTATGAACATACCAGTGACAAGGAGAGTGACACGGACAGCCATGGTATGTTACTGTGGCACCATCTTCGCAAGCCAAGAGTTCTACCTCAACTTTCTTCCCTACGAACTTTCGTAAGGAACAAAGTGGGGGTTCTTCTAACCTTTGGCTTGCCAAGATGATGTGCCACAACAAACAACATTAATTTTGTTTCTCTTATCACCGAAATCTGACAAGACATTTGAATCATTATAGAAGACGCGTCTAAAAAAGGAATTTCAATATTTCTCATTTCTACGCTCATTTCCGAAGATTCGATAGGAATATTTTCTTCTGTCTTGAAAGAAAAGAAAAGACCAAATCGTCGACAAAACGACGAAGTTTTGCTGTTCTACACATGTAGATCTAGCTCCAATTTGAGTGAAATCAGCTTTTTGTTAAAGGTACCTTCTGAAAACATGAAAGAAGAATTATTACCATTCGCCATAGACTATAAGCATTTTGGCAACATCCATAATAACTGAATTGACTATAATAAACATTATACAGCATATTTGCAAGCTCTTATCTTCGTCAAGCGCTAAAATACATTACCCTTGGTTGGGATTCACACTCTGTTTAAAAAGGATAAGATGTCAATATGTTATGCTATTTGTGAATGTCAAGAGTATTATGTTTGTATTATGTAGGCCCGTTACTGGCGAGATATATTTGAAGCATCTCATTCTGATGTCTGATGTCTCTATATAAGATGAATTATGGCACATTATAGAATGTTATAACCCAACCCGGTCTGTAGATATATGAAAACATGACCCGGGATAAACGTGAACTATATTTTACTCTCTTTTCTATTTAAGTTTTTTGAAAACCTCGGGGCAGATTTCACGGATTCGAGCCAACATCACTCTCCGGCACTCATCAGCAACGTAATAATCTCTAAAATGATATAGCAGAGAAAATATTGCGATAAAAGGGAGAAAATGCTAAATATCATCATTTTCTTCTTTCGTCATAATATTTTCCCAAGCTAATTTTGTTTACTAGGGAAACCAGGCTTAATAGAAAAGGCTTTAGAAAACATTGAAACAACAAAAGAACGAACTGCTGATAACCAGCACTTTATCCTTATGTCTCAATGTTTCTGTGTCATATTTTACTAAAATTCTATGTCTCTGTTCTTTGTCATTTTTAACAGTTTTTGAAGAGGATCACCCTAAATTTTGTCGTTTGGGAAAGGGTTAATCCTGATTTATAATTGAATCCTGTCAATTATATCAAATTTCATCATGTAGACAACTTAATTAACCTAATGTAAATTGAATTTCTAACAGTCTCAAAATAAAAAAGTTTATCTTATGAATTATAAATGTTAACATAATTGTTATGCTAATTATGTCAATAAACAGGGAATGTTAAGTTGTAATAGTGTCTTTAACGGCCAGAATTCTGAAATCAATTATGTCCAAATAATAGACGAAAGACGAAATAATTGCATGTGAATAGCACATAAATGTAAACAAGAAATGTCGAGAAACGGTCTTATAAATACCCCCGCTAGCGCGGGCGACAAATTAAAAGTCGAATTATCTCCCTCAAATGTCCTCGCAGAGAGAAGAAATTGATTTCTTATGTCCATGTCATATTTACCATTCATGTAAATTTTCATCAAGATCCGTCCAGCCGTTTGTGAGGGTTGCTCCCACAAGGAATACGATCGGACAGAGCGACGGACTGACAGACGGTTGATGCCTAATCACTCACCCAATTTTTGTGGGGGTATAATTATCAATACATTATCACAGTGTAGGAGCAGAAGTGTGTGAACACTTGTCCTTGAGTGATAACTTCTGTGTCTGTACATCGAGGAAATGCACCTTGGTAAACATAAGCGGTTGACATTGGTAAGAATTTATGTTTTTTCTGGATAAACACAACACTTTTGTCAGATCATTGTACCAATCTCTTTATTTATTATTCCCTGTGATATTTTTAGAGCAATCGGAGCTATTAGTTCTAGATTTAAGTCATTTTAGGCCCGATTCACTTGGACATGAACTAAAACGGGTGATTTAGCTGTTACGAATCGCAGTTTTCATTCGAATAGATGCATACTGTATGGTATTTCGCGACAAAATTTTCCTTCACAGCTCGTGCATATGTGTGTGTGTTGAGATTTATATAATTATTTGGTTAGGAAACCTTCTAAAACTTCCCATTTTTGCCGTTTAAAAAAATATTTTTTGTACAATCGTTTGTCAAGTCCTGTACAATAGCCTGACAAGAAATATTTACTTTTGTACAACGGCTTGAATTGCATATGTGACATATTGATTGCAATAAATGCGTCTTTCCCTCTTTTTGCATTATATTCGACTGATATTTTCATGATATTTTGCTCGCCCGTAAAAGATACAGAGAAAACATGTCGGGAAAATAAAAAAAATTGCATGATGGAGAATCACGTGACATAATTCTATAAAATCATCCATAACTAACCTAATATTTGATTTACACCGACGAAATACTATACTAAAGTATAATTGAAGTCTCAATCTTTGTCAATCTGTTATATAAAATCCGGCTTTAACCGATATCAACATTTGACAGGGACCAATTACAGTTGGCGCCACATCGTATGGCACGTGTTTATGTTTTGTTTATCGTTCAATTACATTTGAACAAAATATAAACATTGTGCCATACGGTGTGGCGCCAACTGTAATAGTCATCATCCATGACCCTGGGAAATCAAAAATAGATTATTTTTACTGTAACCAAACAGATCTCCTGTTTGGATCTCCTGTTATATATAATTTTACAAAACACAATTGTAAACACACGATTTTGCACTGAAATGTGATTTCAACGAGGCACACCTAACGGTTTTTAAAAGTGCGTAGCATGGCGAATGGCACAATCAAATGCGCGTACTGTAGGGGAGACCGGGGCTAGTTCGCCCCCTTTTTTCGATTGCTCATATTTTGATTATTTGGGTGTAATTTATATATATAAGTTCTACAAGTAATAGCCTTTCTAACTGCGTCTATCATTTTTATATATACATGCATTTCTTTTCAAGAAAGAATATTTCAAGTTTTAGAGTTTTGATCGTAGTGGACGGACTTGCCCCATGCACGGGGCAAGTTCGGCCGACTATTGGGACTTGGTATACTCAGAGCTATTTATTCATTATAAAGGATTTTAAGATAGTTTGAATTTCCAGAAATCTGAAAACGACTACCAAATGAAGTTATAAATTGAATAAATTGAGAAATGGGACATTTGGGATAACAAGCAGGGACCGGGGCAAGTTCGGTCAGGGGCATTGAATTTGTCCATTTTTTACGCTTTTGTTAGAGCTAGGTCTTTGTGATTGATGTATTTAGATGCGACAGGAAATTACATTTCTAACCGGGATCATTCTTTTTATTCATGGGCAAGTTTGGTCGTGGCCGAACTTGCCCAGACCCAATTGTCGGACTAGCCCCAGACAGACCTCATGGAAACATGACGTTATATCTTCTTTTAGATGACATGAAATCGTCATCTCAAGTTTTAATCAGAAAGAGGACTTAATTGTTTTCATAAGTATACAAAAAAGAAATCTGAATCATGGCGCATCTTACTATAAATGAAAATGCGCATAAATGTGGAAAATTTACTGACAGTGTCAAAAAATAAGAACTGTCTTCTAATTTCTATGTTTTTCTATTTAATAAAAACTTTCTGCGAACAGCTTTCGTCATAAGAAACATTACAATCTGGTTACGGGCTCTCTATCTCTGTCCAGGGCCTCTACAGAGCCACTGGCCGAACATGCCCCGAGGGCGGACTAGCCCCGGTCTCCCCTACACTTTATCCCACCAAATCCGTTGAGTATACACGCGGTATAGTCACGTGACATTTTCCATGGACAGCAAGCTGAGTTAATATTGTCTTTTGTGGTGAAATATGACAACGACCTGTGAATGATAAAAAATTAGCGAGTCTAAATTGGCGAGGAAAAGAGGGATTTCGATTTACAGAAATATGTGTTTCGAACCTACTATCCTTAAATAAATCGACGTAATGCTATCTGTAGACAGCTACTGTACTGTCAGCAAATGTGTTATTATTCGCCATCTTTCAGTAAGAATGATGCTTCTCTGTCAATTTACATATATTGGAATATACAGTAACCTTTCGTCACGGCACATGGTTCGATGTACAGAGTGTCCCAAAAAAAACGGAACCCTATTTCAAAGTCAAATATTTTAAAGCGAAAGCATAGAATCTAATTTTTGAATTTGCAGTGCTAAAGATACACTATTTTTGCATATTTGTTCTAAATTTCACTTCAAAATATGTATTGGTTCAAAAGTTATATAAAATTTAATAAAGACACTAAAAACCATTTTAACACGAAATCGATTTTTGCGTCTTGTTTGTTCGTATAAGCGCACTGACGGTCAACTGTTGAGTTCTTTACCGTTGTACAAGTTTCTCAAAATTTATTAATTTGATAGTGCCACATGCGCAAATTGAGTCCGTAAGGTGGTTGTTTGAAATAATTTTAACCCTTTCCCAGACCACAAAAAGTTAGGGTGGACTGGATTGAGAGCTGTTGTCGATGACAAAATTACCGCTGATACAGACAAAATTTGCGTAGAATAAGCACAGAAAATATAGAGGCAAAAGGAGAAAATGCTGGTGACCATTATTTTCTTCTTTTGTCTAAATACTTTCTCAAGCTTATTCTCTCATGGATGTCAAAACCAGGCCTTGTTTGGGAAAGGGTTAAAGTACTTGACATTTGAGCGCTAACCGGCATGTTGTAGAGTAATAAACTAACTGCATATGATTACATGTATTATGAATCTTTGATACACTTTGATATTTTGTTTGTATTCATTTTTTTGTTTTTGGTTACACCGCAGCTCTACTTTAACAGTTTATTTATTAGCGGTA
Source organism: Fragum sueziense (assembly GCA_963680895.1). Classification (NCBI taxonomy): domain Eukaryota; kingdom Metazoa; phylum Mollusca; class Bivalvia; order Cardiida; family Cardiidae; genus Fragum; species Fragum sueziense. The sequence goes on along the minus strand of OY804608.1, from coordinate 22,764,701 downwards.
AAGATGAAACGAATATGCACTATTGTAAGTAAAATGTTTCAATATCACTTTTGTATTGTATTAAACAATCGTGAAGAGTCAAGTGTAGGCGCGCGCCGCGAATGGAAAGATCGATATCGTGTCAAAATGGTTTTCCGGGTGCATTCATTTGAATGCCAATATTTTCGAAACTAATAATTTTTTTCAACCAAATTTCAACTGCTGATAGAAAACTGTCGTTTCTATTGCATATTCAAATTTGGTGGAGACATATCATTTAATACATGAGCAATTCACTTACAAAAATGGGTTCCGTTTTTATTGGGACACTCTGTAGAATAGGGCAAAATTATATTAAGTAAACAGTGACATAATTTCGGACAAACAATATTTTTTCGAAGGTGTTGTTACAAAATCTCGTAACTACGGCTTGATTCTAGCCGTATTCAAGAGTTTTCAAAAAGGCACCGACGGTTTATCTAAACATAACGTTTGGCAAACCAAGTCTACACTTTTAGCACAAAATTCGTTGCTATTATATAAACTCAGTCATCACTCTAAAATGAATTTTGAAATATAGGTAAAGAAAGAAGCCTATCCTATGGAACATTGGATAACAAATTAAAGAAGATAAACCGAAATTTCGTGTTTGTGTTGATATTGGAATCCGTGTGAAATATAGGCAAGTGACATTACAAACTGCTTGTAAGCGATTGTACAATGAATTCATAAGGGGATTGTCATTAGCCAAACGATTGTTCATAAAAACTGTCAAAATGCGGACACTTAAATCGGGAATTTTATTGGAATGGACATCATTTCGTCTGAATCATGTTCTTAGTGAAAAAATACATACAGAAAGGCATTTAATTTTGGGAATAAACACTACGATGAATGTTACAAAAGCGATAAAAATGGCAATTTTATGTGGTGAAAATCATGCTCCAATTTTCCCATCCAAATGATCAAGGCATTTTGTATGGTTTAAACAGCTCAGACCGGGTGCATATTAGGACGATGCCTTCCATGTTTATTCAAGATTACGACATTTCAACAAAATATAAGATATATGTCGAAATAATTATCAATCATAAACTTTTTCTTACCTATGTCAACCGCTGATGTTTACCAAGTTGCATTTCCTCGATGTACAGACACACAAGCTATCACTCAAAGACAAGCTTTCACACACTTCCCCTCCTACACTGTGATTATGCTCGAAATCCAACTTTATAAGATACCGGTATACCCGCCTTTTAGAAAGATGGGAAGTTTTTTCTCCCTTTTTCTACACCTGTGTATGCACACCTGGATAACATTTACCTGTATCCCACAGACGCGGGTATGTCACCACGTGACGATGATGTAGATCAGCATGATGCAGTGTGTGAAATGATGAGAGAGATCGGATACAAATATCAGGTAATGTTATCATCGTCATCATCATCAACAACGCCGATTACAATGTAAAACTATACACATTCTGATAGAGAGTTAGCTACATGAGATCGCAAAGTTTTACTATAGTTTGAAAAAGATGTGGTCATGGCATTTTTGAGTTTGAGTTTGAGTTTATTGGTGTTTTACGCCGTTTTCAACTACCAGGGTCATATCGCGGCGGCTGGAGCACCTACTCATGGATTCCTGTTGTTTCTCAAACCAGTACTACCACAACACCCTTACCGAGCCTCCAGCTGCTCGCCCACTTAGGTTAACGATTTCAAACCCATTGGTGGGTGATAATTCATGGCATTTTTGAACGAATCCGGTGACAGTTTAACAAACAGCTGGGATAAAAACGCGATTCGCCACTTAACATACACAGAGAAATGACAGAGAAAACTACCCATGATACAGTGTACTTCAATATATTTTATTCATGGTTCATTATACTCTTTCTGGCTACTTTAACCCTTTCTAGAACTCCGAAAATTCTGACGGTTTGATTCTTTGAAAAGCGACGATATTTATAGTCAGTTATTCGAGTTAAATAATTCTACTACATCAGTCAACCTTTCTCGTGCTGGAAATCTCACCGTTTGGCTACATATAATTCTGGTATCGTGATACGTATAGAAGTATAACCACTGTTATGTTTCAGGAGGGCGATTTTGGTGACGAGATTTCCTCGTGTTGTGACTATAAGGAGAGAATAGCTACATTTCAGTGTAAGTACATTTACGTCTGTAGGCTACGCCATTTAGGGTATAATTACCTATTCTAACATGTAAAATTTAACATACAAATTGGACAGGATCTTAAAAAGACATTTGAGACAACATGGTTCCAGATCAGCCTGCGATTACACGCAGTCTGATCAAGAACCATTTTGTTTTTCGGTGGCCTCTACATTACTTGAAGCAACCGTGAATGAGCAGTATGCATCCTTATCAGACTCCACTTTGGCATATGTTTATCTGGAAACAATGTTACTTTAATGCTATAAGGGTCCTTTCCCATCTTCTGGCACATATTTGACAAGCCAGCATGCTATTTTATGTCCGATTTCTCTCTTTCAATAGGGGAATTTAGGCTAACTAATGCATTAGTATTAACTGAGGCATGCGTAGCAAATCTTTGCTGCCTTTTCTGTCGTTATGATAGATCTATAAAATTCTACGACTCTACTATCACCTAGTAATGGATTGGAGAAATGTATGTTACCAATGATTAATAATAAAAGTGGATTGAATTTTGTGGAAATGTATTCATTGACAAACAAACATAAGCAAGAACGGAAAACTGTGATCCTCTAATTCATGTAGGCTACATGTACACGTGTCAATACAGCGTCGTTACAGTTCAAATAACCACTTTATTACAGGTCTACACGTGTACATGACACAGGCAGAGTTGAGAGTGGCCGAGTCCAGATATACAGACTTTGTGGAAAATGCATATGTAAGCAAGGGTAAGGCAGGATATTTTATATGGAACACATGTATTACGATATAGCGTTGACTGTCTCAAACTGATGTACAGAGTAATTCTCCGATTAAAACTTCGAAACCTTTTCAGTATTGGTATTATTATTGGTGCTATCTAGAGAGATGTAGATTATATAGACACATATTTTATAATAACAGGATATTATACCCACATACTCTAATTTGTGACTTAAGCCTCTCTTACAACCGGTCGAACGTGCTCCTGCGTGCGGTCTGCGTTTAAAACTTACGTTTAGTCGTGCGATGCACGCACGTGCAACGTACGACTTTGGTGGACGCAACCACGACGCAGACTGCACGCAGCAAAGAATTGACGGGACAATATTTTGAGGCGCTCTTCCAACCCGTTGTGCGTCTTTATAAATCGTGCGATTTTGCAGTTTTAAAACGTACGATTTAAAAAGACGCACGACGGGTTGTAAGAGAGGTTTTAATCATGTTACTTTGCAGGTAAATATATGCACACATTTTGCTAATTGTTAATCGCTTACCAATAAGTATAAGTTCGGTGTTATTACAAAACCCCGTCACTCCAGCTTCAATAAAGCTGGAGTTACGAGGTTTCGCAATAACACCGAAGATATATAGTTTCAATATTTTACCATGATTTTTTCAGCTGAAATCGTTGAAGAGTTGGAGACACAGATGGAAGACGCGTGTGATGCTATATTTGGTTCTATGGACGGTCTGGTAGAGGGCATAGAGCGTCATCTAGCGGGTCAACAGGGCGGGACGGCGGGTGTGTCCTCACATCATGACCAGGGTGACGGCGAGGAGGAGGAGGGGCTTACTGCTGATAACATATTTGGGTGGAGAGACAAGGCAGATAGAACGGGGAAAGGTGGGAAAATCGACAGGGAGGGGACAAAGAAAGGCGGCAAGAAAAGTAAAGAAGGAAAGGTCAGAAAGAAGGGAGGGAAGAAGAACAAGGCATCTAATCCTAGTGAAGACGGCGCTGAAGGCGAGGAGGATGGTGCGGCAGCTGTTAACAAGCTTGATAGGGTAGGCAAGGCGGGCAGAAAGTCTGGGAGTGGTAGGAAAACCGGAGAGGATAGAATGACGAAAGGTGACAAGAAAAACAAAGACGGAAAGAAAGAAAAGAGTGGAAAGAAGGGAGGGAAGAAAAACAAGGCAATTGACTCTAGTGACGGTGGAGATGATGTACCAACCCTAGGAAGTAATAGAAAAACTAAGAACCACAAGTCTAGACCTACTGATGACGAACTTGCGGAGCATGCGGAATATTACAACACCTTTTTTAACGATCTGACACACAAACGTGGTGTAATGGAGACATCTGGTGACCCAGATATAAACACCCTGAACACAGAATCACTGATAGACAAACTGATTGAGAGACTGAGACAACATTAGAAGGTATATATGACTTTACATAGTTGATTATACAAACTTGCACATCGTATTTAACGTTAAAATGTGTCTATCTACAACTTCAGCTATAATTTATTATATTCTCAAACGCAGTCAACGATAACCCAGATTTAAAATAGTCTAGAAAGTACGACATGCCCGATTTAAACAACAATATATTAGGTAGAGCCTATGAATTCGTGTTATAGGCTATGTTGATATTTTATACAAACCTTTGTATCTTACTGTTCTACAATTAAAACCGATGCAGATCGTCGGCCGATACCAAATAATTCATATTAACCGTTCAATGAAATTAGCATTTGTTGGAATTGGAGAGAATGAAGATTTGCTAAATATGAATTTTTATTTGATTTTTCGCGTCTGAAGCTTTTACATATGAACTTTCTCGTACCCTTTTCATATCTACCTTTGTAACATCAGTTCAGCTCGAATAACTAAAATGTCCGTGAGTTGAGAAATAGACTGGTTAAAATAGGAACTTACTCGCAAAATAAGGGTGGCTGAAATAAGTCTGACAAAGAAACACTTAAGGTATGCAACCCATCATTAGCACCAAAGAGCCAGAGGCTGGTTTTGAAAAGGGCAAGTAATTCCTAAACTGTGTTACATTTCCATTCCAAATATAAACATTAACATTTTGTAGGCTACCGTTTGGAATTTCGAATTTATGCACATTTATGAAAATATTTGACAAACATGTTCAAAATTATCTCCCTTGCATATGAATATAGAGTAGAATAATATTTGTAAATTATTTTCTTCTTGAAGCATAATCTTGAAATCCAGCACGATGAATCAACTTATGTGAAGTGTTTTTACAAGTGTGTGAAATTTGATGCATTTCATATGGCTAGAAAGTGGTGTCTTTTGTATGATGGACTGTATATACCTTAATTCATTAATGTAGGATTGCCCATGTCTTATTAACACATATACATCAAACTATTCTATTTCAAGAGATGACGTCGACGCTTGGACCCGGATGACGACCACAGAAACGTGCTTTATTTCACCAGTAGATGTAGTGTGTCTTCTAGTATCTATCGCTATACAGCACATCCACGATCATTTATCCCAAGATTGCTGATTGATTGAAGTTTTACTACCCACTCAACAACTAGGTCATACGGAGACATGACCTTGGTTTAAAGTCTCATTCTAAAGACTGTTTATCAGAAGAACGTTTTAATGTTTCAGTCGTTTAATCATTAATTTTCAATAAAGCTATAATACACTGAAATCCAAGTAATAAGAAATCGATCAAGCAATGAATTATACAACGTAGTGCACCATGCGATTAAAGAATACTTATAAAACAAATTCCTCTCCAAAACAACCCATGGTTCGATTTGGTCATCCCTAGCATTTCGTCGGTGTTATTATTAAACATCGTAACTCCAGCTTGATTAAAGATGGAGTTACGTAGTTTTGCAGTAACATTTGATAAACATAGTTGTATATCATTTCCACTCGATGTTTCCTTCTCTAATATGTCAGCATTACCAGATAAAATGTTACAAATATAACGTTTTTGAACAACTTCTATGATTTTAAACAACTTCAAGTCTTATCATCGAATTATTTACTATTATTGAGAAAGTGTTAAACAATCGTATTTTACAACTCCTCCTTTCGTAGTAATAAACTGTCCTGCAAGCATCAGATTTGTTTCTTCACCTTTAAACCGAGATCTACATCGAAAACCAAACATAAACTTTTATTTATAAGTCACCCATTGCCTTAAAGGGATCTTTTGGAAGTGTGAAAAATATCGAACATAGTCAATCTGCGAAAACCGCGCAGACAGACTAGGTTTAAAACTTTTCACTCTAAGGTAATTGTCTCGTAATGGATTGTTTTTCCTCAATATACGCTCTTTTCAAAATGTGACACCTGTTTGAGGCCTAGTTATTCTGATACGTTTCTCGACATTTTGCTTTAAAAACTTCGGAGAAGTTCTCTTTAAGAGTGACTGGTCACATATGATTCGTGTTATTAGAAGTATTCTGCCAGATCAGTTCGAAGGGTTTTAGAGCGTTGTATGTAGCGAATATTCAGACTTAATTGCTAGTTGGTTTTAACGGAATAGGCAAAAACTACCTCTCTCTCTCTCTACAGATGTTCTTACCTTTTCACAAACAATTGATTTAGTTTGATTTTACTTTCCATTGATACGACAGCAAATATCACATGGAAACTGTGGGAAATGCGATAGTGTTATCTAACATCCATATCTTAACATTCATATTTTAACATTTTCCCAAAACAAAAGCTGGTTTTGACATCCGTAACAGAAAATGTGTATGAAAACATTGAAACAAAAAGAAGTAAATGCTGATAATCAGCATTTTCTCCTTTTTCTCAATATTTTCTGTGATATAATTATAACATATTTTCTTTTTCAGAATCATTTATTATGTCATCTATAAAAGCATACAATTTGAACCAGTCTAGATTTGTTCAGTTCAAAAAGGGTTAATTAGAGGAAGTTTTGCCTTTCAAGTAGGCGGGGTACATCATTCAGGCGGCTATTTAGAACAAAGGTAAAGATAGGATTCTTGTATTATAATATATCAGAATCAGCGTTTTACCTTTTCCTCAATGTGTCCTGGGGCTCTTTCTAATAGACACAACAGAGGCGCGTTCTTTAGAGGAGATTTTATAAGATTTCTTAGGTGTTTTGGATAAAGCGTTTTTAAGACCTAGACTTGGACCGAGCTGTTCCGAATGCTCCATATTTATACAAATGGCGTCATCATGACGTCATTTGTATAAAGTATGGAGCATTCGGAACACCATGGTTTATGAATTATGGAGTGTTCGGAACAACTCAGTCAAATCTCTTTTATATTGTTTGTACAGAGTTGACCGAGGTGTTCCGCACGAAGTAAACGGAAATGGCGTCTCGCATTGAGCGTCTTAAAAATCTTGCTCGAAAGAACGCTTTATCCTAAAATATCTTAAGAAATCTCGCTCTAAAGAAGGTGACTCAGGTCTTGTTGAGGAAATAGCTAAATCTTTCCAAAACAAGACCTAGTTTTCACGTCCCAAATAGAATATATTTAAAAACAATGAGGCAAAAGGGGAAAATGCTGATAATCATCATTTTCTCCTTTAGCATCAATGTTTTCTTGACTTTCATTACTCACAAATATTACCTTTCGTAGAATCGGTTTTGTCATCTGAAGCAACTTTCAAATTGAGTCACCCTAACATTTTGTCATTTGGGAAAAGCAGTGATTGGCCACAACAAGGATAAACATTGAATCTGTGTTTACTCATTTTGTCACAATATTTTCTTAATATGTTGTACACAAATCCAACATCCGTCATGTCATGTACAACAGCTTTTGAAATTATAAAGACCATCCAATTTTTTGCAATTTGGGAAAGGGAAAATCATAATTCAATTTGTATCTCAATACATGCACTACATGTATATTTGACCATTGTTCAAAGAAAAATTGCACTTAATAGCTTTTTCCAAGAATAGAGAGAAAAGAAGATAATACTGGAAACTTATATTGTCTCCTTTTCCAAATAATGGTACAAATTTTATTTGTTTCATCTATACAGAATCAAAAAAGAAACTTTTGCACATTTTGAATGTAGTTGTCACTTACGTGCACTTGAAAGTTGAGTTTACTGTTGTAGTAATACTACAATAAAAAAAAATTAAAAAAAATCATTAAATGTTCATTCTTATGAATAGCTGACAAATTAATTCACTTTAACACTTATTATTGGCACCATAAGACTAACAAGACCCAAAGGGAAATTGAAATCACTGATATCCATGATTTTCTAGGGAACTCTGTGCCCCTGGACGCAAAGCCAGGATGTTGACTGGAGCTATGTGGCGCCCTAGCAGCACTCAGGTCCCAAACTTAAAATGTCACACTTCTGACATTCAGAGACCATTGACAGTTATGCTTTTATCTGCAGTTCTGCAATCTAGTTGTGTATAAAGTTTACAGCAGTGGCTTGTTCTATGTATTCTTGCATGTCGTAATGTCTCATGAACATCAGTTTTGGTGCGTCCGACCTCCCGTCCATGTGTGGTAGGTGCGATACACCAGCCTGGCCCGGTATAGGCAGACCAAACATCCCAGTACCCACCGGGGTAGAATGAATAGTACCCGGTGGTGTAGAATGAATAATCCCCGGTGGTGTAGAATGAACAGTCCCCGGTGGTGAAGAATGAACAGTCCCCGGTGGTGAAGAATGAACAGTCCCCACTGGCGTAGCATGAACAGTGTCATAGTTGGCAGGAATACTTGAATTCATTGCACTAGTATCTATAGTCTTCATGTCATTATCATTCTTTATGAGTTCACTAGTAGTAGCTTTGATTATATTATCAATGTACGAGTTGTTACTCCAGATCACATTACTGGTTGAATCAACATCAAGTCTGTTTGTATAAGATTGTCCTTCCCCCGTGTCACACGGGTTGGCGATCTCATATAGAGTGGGTTTTCGCTTCTTTTCTTCTCGATGATTACTGTGTGTTGCCTCATGACGTTTCTTGTCGCCACTCTGTATAAATCGTTTACCACAGTATCTACATGCATGTGGCTTCTCACCTAAAGAAGATAAAACAGGGTAACCATAACCGTTAAAGGGTTAACCGTTTCCCAAACAGTGAAAATTTAGGGTGGTCCAGATTGAAAGCCACTTAAAGGGTTAACCAATTCCCAAACAGCGTGAATTTTGGTGGTCAAGTTTGAAAGCTACTCAATTAAGATGACATAATTGATTTAAAAACAAGATATGGTGTATGAATTATATAGCACAGAAAAATATAGAGGCAAAAGGAGAAAGTGCTGATTATCAACATTTCCTTCTTTTGCCTTGATATATCCCAAAGTCTTTTCCCTTAGTGAGGTACAGTCAATGGCAGGTCTTGTTTTTGAAAAGGTACATATAATTAGAATACTGTTTACAAAAGCTCACTAACAGGTTATACACACAGAATATAGAGCTTTTAATGAACATGTAATGATACAGTATCATGTATCAACTACATCAAGCAAGTTTTCTCAAATGAAACATGGTTTATCTTCAATGGCATAGTAACTGATAGCTATACAAAATTTAAGGCCGAAATACAGGTTTACATTTAAATTCAAATGTATTTCTACAATGTCCAAAAGGTCAAATGTGAGATGGTATCATATACAATTGTTGTACATTTATCTTTATCAATTGCAAATTGAAGCTTTGAAGTCTGATAAAGATAAGCTTGAAAATGTGCATTTTATGGCCTAGATAACAATTGATTGATTGTTTGGGGTTTAACACCTCTTTCAACTGCTATGGTCATATCACAGAGGCTGGAGCACTTAACTATGGATTCCTGACATTTCTCATAGCAGTACTACCACAACATCCTTACCATGTCTCGAGCTGCTCGCCCACATCAAACCATTGGTAGGTGACAATTATGTCTGAAGGATACTTTTCCATGGCCAGGAATTGAACCTGGAACCTTGTGAGTTAGAGAGTGATGCGCAACAAATTGTGCTAAACTGATAAGTCCATTCTCACCTGTATGTATCCGCTCATGTTGTCTCACCTTGGATTTTACATTAAACCTCTTACCACAATACTGACACTCGAAATTCTTTTCACCTGTAATGTAGAATACAAACTTAAATATTAGAACTTTTACATAACATTGTATTGTTTGTTGATTCATAGTACAGTAGTACAGCTGTTTTAACAGTTTATCATTGATATCGGTTGTAAGTTAACACATTTTCAAACAAGCCCAGAGGTGCTTTCCATTGAGCAAGATTTTTATTAGGAATACCTCATACCACACAATAGAATTGAGCTACTTTACCTGATAAGAAATCTCACCGAGACATATGCAATTCATGCTCTAAAAGATGCACCTCTTATTTAAAATACATAGATGACAAAACTTGACTAAACATAGAGATAAAAGAAGAAAATGACAATATTTTCTATTCTAAGTAGTACACATTTTTTCAATGTATGTTCTGTTCTCTTTATCAGCTTTCGAAATGAAAAAAGACAAGAGGACCATGATGGTCCTATATCGCTCACCTGAACCAAAATGATATGAGCAACTCTTTTGTTCAATTCAATTAATATCTATGACTTTAAGACTGAGAACGAACTTATGGTCAATAACATTGTGAAAATGCAACTTATACGAGATCTTATGGTGTCCAACTGAGAACATTGTGTCCAAGTTTTGTCTTGATTGATAAATAATTGTAGATTCTAGAGTATAAACATGGTCGAAAGCACCAGTTTTTTTTAAATTCAAGGGCACATAACTCTCAACTTCCTGAAAATCTAAGTCATCCGAGATCTTATGATCCCCAACTTTGGGTCCAAAATTTGTCTTGATTGGTCAATATTTGTAGATTCTAGAGTGTAAACAAGGTTGAAAACAGTCAAAAATGGCAATTTTGTCAAATTCAAGGGCATGTAACTCTGTACTTTCTGTTCAGATCACACTGAAAATCAAGCTAATCTGAGATCTTATGGTCCATCTTATGGTCCCTAATACAACGTTAAAATGTCCAAGTTTTGTCCTGTTTGATTAATAATTGTAGATTCTAGAGTGTTAACAAGGTCGAAACCAGACAAAAATGGCAATTTTGTCAAATTCAAGGGCACATAACTCTAGTCTTTCTAGTCAGATCAGACTGAAAATCGAACTCATCCAAAATCTTATGGTCCCCATCATTGTGTCCAAGTTTTGTCTTGATTGATTAATAATTGTAGATTCTAGAGTGTAAACAAGGTCGAAAACTGCCAAAAATGGCAATTTTGTCGATTTCAAGGGCACATAACTCTCGTCTTTCTAGTCAGATCAGACTGAAAATCAAACTCATCCGAGATCTTATGGTCTCCAACATTATGTCCAAGTTTTGTCTTGATTGATCAATAATTATAAATGCTAGAGTGTAAACAAAGTCAAAACTAGCTATTTTTTATGTTCAAGGGCAAATAACTCCAGACTTCTAGGTCCGATCAGGCCCATAATCGTACTCACCGAGAACTTATGACCATACTTGCTTTGACCAAGTTTGAACAAGATTGGCTTATATTTGTGGATGCTAGAGTGTTAACACCAAATTGTTGACAGACAGACGGACAGACAGCCGGCCGGCCGGACGACGGACATTGAGTGACCACAATAGCTCACCTTGAGCACTTCATGCTCAGGTGAGCTAAAAATTCTCTATATTTCATATTTGCTGTCTGTGTATACCTGTGTGTGTTGTATAATGTCTCTTCAAGTCTCCCACCATCAGGAATCTCTTCCCACACTGATCACACTCGTAACGTTTCTCCCCACGATGTCGACGCTGGTGACGCAACATGTTACTCTTCACGGCAAACATCATGGAGCAGATCTCACACTGATATGGACGGACTCCTGTGTGTGAACGCATGTGTACCTACAATATAAACAAACTTGTCATAAACAAGGTCAAGGTCATGAGGTCAAACATCATAGAACTTGTCACAAACAAGGTCAAGATCATGAGGTCAAGGTCATGAGGTCTTTCAAATCCTTATGAAAAAGAGTGGAAACAGGATTTGTTTGTGAAATATGAATGCCCACAAAATGGCTAATGTTAAGTTTTCAGACTTACAGACAGACAGATGGAAGGACAGACAAAAGCAAAACAATATGCACCCAATCTTTCAATATGGGGCATAAAGAACAACAGTCCAATAGACAGGCCCACAGACAAAAATAATAGATTAAGAATGCCATGACACCGTGGAGATTGTGCATTATGGGATGGATAATGAATACAGACAAATTTGCCTCGCTTCAGGTAAGAAATTGTGCAATAATTTTCTTATTTCTGTGTCAATTTTCAAGTGGTTTGTTGCATGTACCCCGCATTACTAAGCTCTTTCCTCAGATATATGACTTGTTTGTAGAATCTTTGTACTTTGTCCAAAAATTGATCCCAACCGACCAGAAAAACGACAAAAAATCAAGGTCCTTATTCTAGTCAGTTGGGATAGATTTTTGAGAAAAGTACATGGAGTTACCAGATAAGTAATACATCTGAGAAAAGGACTCAGTAAGGCGGAGTACATGCAACAAACTGCATGAAAATTGATGCAGAAATACCAAGTTATTGCACAATGTCTTCCATGAAGTGTGGTTAATTTGGCAGAGTTGTTACCCTTTCCCTTTCTGGTCGATTGGGACAATATTTTGGAAAAAGTACCATGAGTTATCTAATATGTCATACATCCGATGAAAGAGCTCGGTAAGGTGGGGTACATGCAACAAACCTTTTGAAAATTGACACACAAATAAGGAATTTATTGCAAAATATCTTACAAGAATCGAGATTATTTTGTCGGTATTCGTTATCCATCCCATGATGCACAATATCCACCATGATGACTAATCTATAATTCTGCTAGTTGATTATTGTTGGTTAATTTTGAAAATGTGTAACTTCAAACTGAATAGGCTTTAGTTACAGAATTTTTAAATGTAAACAATGACATATTACCTTTAGTGTAATGGCCTGGCAGTATGTTTTGTTACATATTGTACATGTATGCCGTTTATCGTTGATTCTATGCCTGTATAGATGGCGCTTCAGATGTACCTGGGACTTCAGTGTGGCCCCACATATATAACACAGAACAGACTTCTCCTCCTGACCAGGGATGTCCCCTGCATCCCCGGTGTTGTCCATGGGCTTGTCATGTCTCAGTAGATGATCCTGGTATTTATACTTGATCTTAAACTTCTTTCCACACGTCTCACATGTATATGGGTAATCATCTGTATGTACACACAGTATATGTCGTGTAAGATGATCCTTCCTCTTAAACACACTCGGACAGATATGACACTGATGTATTCCCGGAACTCGTACATAAGGCTTCTTAATCCTAAGTTTAAAAGGCTTCCCTTTATCCTCTGGTTTTGTAGTGTTCCCACCCGCTGTTGTAGCAGACTGTCCATTCTCTAGTGTAGCAGGCTGCCCATTTTGTTCACTCTGTTCATCCACAGACTGGGGTGGAACTTCTGGTTTACAATACTGACTCCTATGTTGTACTAGATGACTTCTGATACTGGACACCTGTGTAAACACACTAAGGCATAGTCTACATGTGTATTTTGTCTGTCCATCTGTCTGTGTAGTCTCTGTCAGCCTCTCTTCCACGTCTGTCAAGTGTGCACGCATGTGAGAGATAAACAGTTTAGGATCAGTAAAACTTTCACTACATGTTGGGCAGCCCAGTTCTGTGTTAGCATGTATACGTTTGAGATGTCTCATTAGATGGTACCCACGTTTGAACACAGACGCACATAAACAACAACGGAAATCTGTTAAATTCAACTCCTTTAGTTCATCCAGTAATTCAAAGTTCACTATAGGCCTCTTAGTGTGTGATCTTTTATTTTTCTTGGCACTGCTAGTTGGTGAGCTTCCATCTTTGTTAATGATATCATCTTGAAAGAAGAGACTGTGTTGTTGTAACAGGTCATCCATGTTTATTTTACTGTAAGGTTCATCAGAACAACCAACAGCAGCATCATTAACATGATCCCCAAAAGATCTCTCCAGCTTTACAACAACATGGTCTGGGTTATCTGCCATGTTATCTGCCACTTTAGCATCAGGTTCATCATCATACTCTAGTTTAGTTGGTTTTCTCCTCTTTTTACCAGACCATGATTTAAGCGCAGCACCTTTCTTCCGTTTACTTGTACCAGTTGTACCAGGTTTGTTATTGTTTGTATTTGTGTTGTCCACTGTGTGTTCAGTGTCTATTACACCATCCTGTCCTTCTATACCTCCCGGTATATCTGGGGCAGCCATGACAAACTCGTCATCGAACACTCGCTGTCTGATCCGTGTATACATCAGCTGACCATCCAGGAAGCGACTCACTCTCTCCTGTATAGATTTCTCTAGCACCTTCACTTTGATCTTATCTACCGTAGAACTGAGAGATTTGGTTGCTTTCTTACTGTTCACATCCTCTAATGTAGGTTGTTCTGGTGTGCTGAAATGTAAATCAGGCAGAGTCTGGTAAAGGGCTTGTAGCCCATTACAACATATCAACGCTTTTTGACACCCAACAAGATAATATCTTGAGATAACATTGTGGAAAATGAAGAAATTGCTTGTGACAAGCAATTTCTTTGTTTCCCACAATGTTTTCTACCTGTAATCACCAAACAATGTAAAATTTACTTCATCTGAAATTGGCGCATTCAACATTTTTGAAGTCTAAAACTTTGCCATCTGGTAATGAGATAAATCATTTCAGACAATAGTGTTTCCAGATCTGCCTGTGGCCAAGAGCAGTAATTCTTTAATGCTTTTCGGTGGATTATCGGGAAATAACAGTAGTTTATCATTTTGATAAACTCACCGCCTATCCAGTGAAATTATCAAAAATTTGTGCCCCGCTTTCGTTCATTTCACCCTATCTGACGTTATATAAGCTGGGCGAAATAAGTGACGTCATCATAAGCATTGCATAGCAGTCACGTGCAAAATGACGCGCTTAAAGAAAATCTGTCATAAATTTTTGCATTTTGTCTAATTTTTGCATTAAAGAAATAGAATAATCGTTTGTTTTTCGTGTAAGATCGATTGATATTTCATTTCGTGAACAAGGAAAGCTACATTTTCACTCGTGGCTTCGCCACTCGTGAAAATAAAGCTTTTGTTGTTCACTCAATGATATATCAGTTGATCTTACACTGAAACAAACGATTATCCTCTATATAATAAGAGTGCCATAGTCATGATATACGCCACCACTTATAAAACTTGAGACACAAAAATGACTTTGGCAAGGATTTATATCCAGTGATGAGGAAAGTACCAGATTTTCAGTTTGACTTTGGCAGAAATTTGACTTATACAATGTCAACATAACAAGTGTCAACTGTATTTTGAATTTGACAGTACCTCTCTAATGGCGGCCATGGCCGTAGGGCAGTTGGTAGCGCATCTGTCTCTCACTCGAGAGGTCTCGGGTTTGATACCTGGCCTCAGCAAATACCCTTTCTGACAACAAGAGCTGTTCGAAGACAGTGCGCTCGACTTTCTAAGTTGCTTAGTATAAAGGGGGCATAACTCCAAATATAGTGGAGCCAGGGTCATGGGCCCTGGTAGTAAGGTAGAGGGTGTTATGGTGAATAAGTATTCCAAGTTGAGGTTGAATCCCTTTGATAGTATGGAAGTTATTGATGTTTGAAAAAACTTTAACCTTTGTTGCAACCCCGATGCCCGGGTGACAGTATAAGCTCTCATTTTCTTCGAAAAGTTGAGCTAAAAATGCCACCCATCAATGGTTATATATAGTGAACCTATGTGGGCTAGTAGCTGGAGGCTCTGTTCAGATGTTGTTGTAGTACTGGTATGAAAAACAACAGGAATCCATGGGTAGGTGCTCCAGCCAGCCCAATATGACCATAGCAGTTGAAAACGTTGTAAAACCCGAATAAACAAACCTCTCTAATGGTGATACACCTGCAGTCCCATATAATGACTCAGTTACACTCCCCTGTACACTTGTATCTTCAACATTCTTCATATCTTCTGAATTCCCTGTTGAAGACAAAAACAACAACATCAACATCTACCAAGCTTCGTGTTTCAGTTTAACCCATTACCAAACAACAAAATTTTAGCCTAGTCAAAACTCAAAGCTGTTACAGACAACAAGTTCGATTGAACAAAATTTAACAATTTTGGGTCTTTCTTGGTAGAAAACATTGTGGGAAATGAAGAAATTGCTTGTCACAAGCAATTTCTTCATTTTCCACAATGTTTTCCAAAGCCTTTATTTTGTGGGGCGTCCAAAAGCGTCAATGTGTGTGAAAGGTTTAAAACCCTTTCCCAAATAGCAAAATTTGGGACTATTCCAATTTGGAATATGTTGGAGACGACAAAGCTGAATCTATGCTAGTGTAATATGCTAATACTATTTGTACACATTTTAGCAAAGAAAATTTAGCTAGAAGGAGAAAAGCTGGTCACCAATATTTTCTTCTTTTGTCTCAATGTTTTTAAGCCTTTTCTAATAAGGACATCAAAATGAAGTCTGGGTTGGAAAGGTTAATTGAATGAGTTTTACACTTCTTTTAACAGTATCTCAGTTCTATTTCATCAGCTGGTGCATCTAACTTTTGATTTCTGTTTTTTCTCTCACCAGAACTACATGCACTCAAACATCCTATCCATGCCTCTAGCCACTCTCCCACATAGGTTTTCAATTATCCACCCATTGGTGAAAGACAAATGTCAGAAGGGATATTTGTCGTGGCTGGGTATCAAACCTGCAACCTTAATATGTTTGGAAAGGTGAAATACAGCTCAGTCGCCTTTTCAAACCTGCAATGGTATTCCTTTTATAAACATTAAGATACTAACCAGATGTATTGTGTTGTATTTGATTTTCCATTGTCTCTAGCTGACTGATCATCTTTATAATGTTGTCCACAATGATGGAGTCTGTGTTTAACCCCTGTTTCACTACAGACAGTATATCGTGTAAAGACATGTATATTTGTCCAATTTCACCATCTGTCATGCTTTGTTCCTTCATGACCTCAATACACAGGTTAATCACCTGCTCTGTTATCTGGTAAAAATATGAAACAAACATCACAGTACAGCTCACGATAAATGACCTGGCAGAACATCCCTAGCTGTAAGCTATGGATGCTCTGCCACATCATTTACTTTGAGGTATACATTACAATATTTACCAGTATATCGCTGCTTTTCTTAGAAACCCTTGTAACTACAGCTTGTGTAAAGCTGTAGATACAAGGTATTTGAAGACAAGGGAGGATATATAGTTACATGTATAGATCCTTTGCTTTTTCAAAGATAAGCAACCTTAACAAAGATCATGCAGTTTAACCTTAGTATACACAATGTTCTAAGCTAATTTAGGTTGAAAAAATTCATAGTATCAACATTCTGATAACATGGATTAAGAAGATATGTCCACTGTATCATTAAGTTGATAAAATTATTGACCATCAGCATTTGCGTTAGAATTATACATGCCATAATACATCAGATTAAATCTTAAAGAGGTGATGAAACTTGGTTTTAAACCTGACCTTGACAATTAAAAAAGTTATGGGTTTAAAATGTATATATGCAAACAAATTTAACTAAATTTGCATAAAGTTTTAACCCCATGATCACCAAGTTTCAATTTGGTTGTTTAAATTGATGCCTACGGCTAGCCACAGCACATTGTCACTCAAGAACCAACCTCCCCTTATTGATCTTGAAAACCAACCATAACCTTATGGAAAAGTCTTGTCAAAAGAAAAACACATGTTAAATATAAAAGACATTTCACTCACCTTTCAAAATTTAAATGGGCGATGTTAAAGTTTGTAACTCAATCAGACAGTATTTCGTCATTGTAAATGCAAAACCTTGTATCTCGTTTTCGAAAAATGTTAAAGGGGGAGGAACAAAGTGTAATTACTTTTCCCAAACTGAAATTTGGACATATAGTCCCCAAATAGTTTGTCATTAATACTGATCACTGAAAATATCTCAAAACCTGTAAGAATTATCTTGACTAGACACACAAGATTCTACTTTGAAAATCGCAAAAATCAACATACGAGGTTTTGCATTTACAACAACGATTTACCTGTGTTGTATGTTGCTCTCTCCCACCCTGTAACCATGTTACCAGGAACCTCAACATGTTGATGAGACTAAAGTTTTGTCTGATTCCTCTACACAACAGGTGAGACAATATTTACCTGTGTTGTATGTTGCTCTCTCCCACTCTGTAACCAGGTAACCAGGAACCTCAACATGTTGATGAGACTAAAGTTTTGTCTGATTCCTCTACACAACAGGTGAGACAATATTTACCTGTGTTGTATGTTGCTCTCTCCCACTCTGTAACCAGGTAACCAGGAACCTCAACATGTTGATGAGACTAAAGTTTTGTCTGATTCCTCTACACAACAGGTGAGACAATATTTACCTGTGATGTATGTTGCTCTCTCCCACTCTGTAACCAGGTAACCAGGAACCTCAACATGTTGATGAGACTAAAGTTTTGTCTGATTCCTCTACACAACAGGTGAGACAATATTTACCTGTGTTGTATGTTGCTCTCTCCCACTCTGTAACCAGGTAACCAGGAACCTCAACATGTTGATGAGACTAAAGTTTTGTCTGATTCCTTTACATAACAGGTGAGATAGATCATCAACAGGTAACTGTAATATATACAGGTGCATACTTCAAATTTTAACATACATCAAGTCCTCAATCTTATCCAATTAGAAAGATACTGCTGATGTAAAATGGGTTACAAAGTTAACATTACATAGCACTGGTCTCTCCAGCTAAATAAGCTTAAACAAGAGGCACCCCTATACAAATATGCGATAATCTGAATGAATCAAATTTATTCATCAACAATATCTTGTGATTTTCAAAGCCAACTAAAATTGGAGTCAAATTTTCCCTTGCTATGGTATTATTTTCTATTGCCAACAATTAGATAACAAAACTTATAGAAAAGTGTTTCTGAATCATACTGAATGTAATACATATTGTAACATACCTGTAAGAATGATTCCTGTATAATGATGTGATGATAGAAGATATCCTGTACTCTGTTCCACACACACGTCAGTATCTCCTTACTGATGTCCAGATGTAGATCCCTGGTGTAGAGTGACAGATACAGGTGAAGACACGCGTCCCAGGTCACCACATCACTCAGATAGGTGTACGCCAGGTCCAGCAAGTCAGGTATTACCAGCTCATCAGCCAGCTGTACGACATCCCCATACAGCTGTGTTGACAGACAAACAGACCCTGTGTACATGTAGTCTATAACTGTGTCCAGGTGTACACAGCTGACTCCAAGCTGGTCCATGTTCAGTGTCAACATATCCCCTGTGTAACTCCCCTCCATAAACATCAACTTGAAGAACAGACTACTGTTGGCTAGCACACACTGATGTACAGCCATCTGTGTATTGTTATAGACCAGATTTACATCTGTTAGTACACCACCGTCCCTCATCTGTAACAACTTTCTCCTCAACTCTTCAACATCCAGACTCAATCTTACAGTATCCATGGTTACCTACAAAATACAGATATCTGTGTATTGTTATAGACCAGAGTTACATCTGTCAGGATACCACCATCTCTCATCTGTAACAACTTTCTCCTCAACTCTTCAACATCCAGACTCAATCTTACAGTATCCATGGTTACCTACGAAATACAGATATCTGTGTATTGTTATAGACCAGAGTTACATCTGTCAGGATACCACCATCTCTCATCTGTAACAACTTTCTCCTTAACCCTTCTACATCCAGACTCAATCTTACAGTATCCATGGTTACCTGCAAAATACAGATATCTGTGTATTGTTATAGACCAGAGTTAAATCTGTCAGTATACCACCATCTCTCATCTGTTACAAATATCTCCTCAATTCTTCCACATCCAGACTCAATCTTACAGTATCCATGGTTACCTACAAACAAGAGGCCCAAGAGGGCCTGAATCGCTCCACTGGCTAATTAATTAAAAGAATTATCTAATGATTTCTTGTAAACCTCCGACTGCCATTCCGGATTTTCGTAATGCCGTAGTGACAGAGTTGTCGTTCTTGCAGGACAGTATACCGTCTTCCGGTGTCAATGTAAGCAAGCGCTATCAGTGGGAAAGAACCACTTCTGCATTTAGGAATGCCATAATTTTCCGGATAGAATTGGAAATTTTGAACTGCACAAAGTATATCGAAAGAGGCAAATACAAGACGAGCTTGGATTCGTGTAATAAGTCGTAAGAAATAGAACCAAACATCATATAGATCTGGCCTAGGCCTAGGTCTGAGAGACAATATTAGCTGAAACGCGTAGATCGTTGGGAGATTCCAACAGAGGTTACCTCAGCGGAGAGAAGAAAGAGAAAACCCGTCACAACATAGTCACATTACAATAAGCGAATACATATCAAAGTAGATCTTAGTCTAGTCTATTGAGACAGGAGGAAATGTTTCCCAAAGTATTAATTTTCCCTTAAGTAGGCCTAGGCTAGTATACATCAAAAGCAGGCTTGTTTTGGAAAGCTTTCACGAACAAACAATAAATTACACAGATTTATATTTATTTGAGAGAAACGAAAAACATGCAGACTTTGTTCACAATTTAATGTTCCCTCAATATTTCGTATTCTACAATGTACACCAAACTGTTCTTCTTAGTAGATCTAAGTAGATCTATCTTGTCTTCAGCCTGCTTCAAATTTCAATTAAATTTGAAATGATGGTTTATTATGTTAACCCTTTCCTAACCAATTCATTGTTTTGAAGCCCACAAATAGCAAAATCAGTATCATTCAGATAATTAGATTGACTTAATTTGGAAATGACCAAATTTTGTTGTTTGGGTAAGGGTTAAAAAAAAGATCCATCATTTTTTCGGCACATTTGAAAACGAATTCTAGAAATCTACTGAAGTCAAATACATGACTTTAATATTTTGAAGAATTCGTTTTCAAATGTGCCGAAAAAATGATGGACATCTTTTTTAATTGTTTTGAAAAACAATGAGAAAAAGGAGGCAATTTGATAATAGACAGAAATATCACCTCTTTCCTCAATATTTTCTGTGCTTTAACATTCACCTTAACTATTTTCGATATTAATCGTTTTCCGACAGTGGAAAACTGTGTGGAGCGGAATGTTCTTACAAAAAATTACAAAATATTCGTTTGGAAAAACTTGTTCGCATCGTACATGTATATACATGTACGTATTTTCCCCCAAAGGTGCCCCACTTTTTATTTCTATGACGTCATATGACTAGAGTAAGTAACGCAAAGTCATGACGTCACATATCGACACTCGACTGATTTGAGGCACTCCACGGGGAAAAATATTTTCAATGATAACCTATCATCGAATTATGGCAGATTTCTTTTGTTGTAGATCTCCGAATGGTTTGAAAATGATGGAAGGTGCAGAGGTATTATTAGGTTCCTTTATAAAGTTACAATAATAATCGTTTTCATTTTATTACTCATTGATTTGATGAAAACATTAAAGTTGCCGCTTGTCATACAGGCAAATGGAAGTAAATATACCGTCCCGCAGGAATGACAACTCTGTATTCCCGGAATTACGAAAAGACCCAATACCCTGTTTTTGGTTTGAATTGACCCAATGGTTGACTTTAAAAGAATTATTTTGCAATATCTGTAAGTCCCATAAATGTCATGAACAATTTTAGTAAAGGGTCACCTAAGGAACAGTTCTATCAATTTTGGTCTTAACTAGCCCAATGGTTGATATTTTAAAGAATTATTTTATGATTTCTCAAAGTCTGATAAGCCCACCCTGGCATACCCACATAAATTTTTCTTCTTCTTTAAGTAAAGGGGCCATCAAAAATATTTTTGTAAAGTTTGGCCATTGGTTGATTTTAAAAAAAAAAATATTTCGTGATTTCTCCAAGGCGGATAAGCCCCGCCCTGCCAAAACAACATTTATTGGCCAATAAAAGTTTCATTCGCAATTGATTTACTACTCAAATATGAAATTTCATCAAATTCTGACCATTAGACTAGGAGAAATTAGAGAATCAAAGTACTGATAGTACTGAAGGTCGGGAAACAGAGGATTCGAAATACAGTAAATGGTCAATTTTCTTAAATTTACATTGAATTCTTAAAGTGACATTTCACATTACTTTTACATAAATTTTTACTTTTACTCTATCTGAAGGAGCATCTTTTCTTACGACAATTCAGAAAATTTCAAGTCAAAATATTGAACTGTTTACGAGAAATATATATTTTTGTGCTAAAATTAAACAAATTGTTGTGGACAACAGTTCAGATTTATATAGAATTGGTCATTTCTGTCTCAACTTTAAAGGCGTATTTTCGCTTATAAATAACAACTTCAAAAAACTGATAGCAATTCTACACATTAGAATAAACAATCTTTGCATCAAGACATACTTTTAAAAATTAAAACAAATTTGTAATGTCACTTTGAAATATTCTCAATGTTGTTATCTTATGTTATCATTAAAATTAACCCTTATACTCTAATTCACGAGTTTACATAAGCAAAAATTTGATATTTCTAGAGAAGAAATCATAATAGACGAAAGGGTAATTGCCAACAATAAAGATCTACTCCATTACACGGCCCGCCGCTATTTGACCCTATTAGTTGAAAACTTAATAGAACCCAAATAAACCAAATCCATTACACGATGTCGTATTTTTTTCCGGTGATGTCATAAACATTCGGTGATGGAAAATGTCAATTTTTAAGTCGTAACGTGTCCGTGTTGAACGGGTAACCGTATCATAAAAATGTTTACGGCGTTGTCAGAAAAGATCTGACGTCACATGAATAGATCTCATTACGGATGGACTGCTTTAATGAATTGTCTGGGTTAACAGTTTCAGGCTGTCCAGCACCTTTAGTACAAAAATTAGGGCATAATTTAGGGACAAAAATCGAAAAAATTAGGGCAATTTTAGGGCTTAAATTAGGAATTTAGTGTTTAAGTAGGGTGGTAAATGTATCAAAATAAACTGACTATTTCATAATTGATAATATGAAACACATTCTTTTTATCATCAAAGCAATCTCTCACAGTCACATTGTCTCAGCTATTTATTGAGTATGACCTAATTAATGCATACTGTATATATATAGAAGTCAGACCCAACACTTAGTTGGGCAATTGGACTTCTTTTCAATTACCTGAATGAACTGCCATATATGAATAAGACTAAGACAAATGACAAGATAGCTACCTAGTGACTAAACAAGACATCCAGATGGCCCTAAATTGCTCACATGAGAAAGCCACGAGACACCTACAAGTATTCCATGCATAATTTGAAAACTAAATCATCCTGTAAAGGAGTCATGAAAGAATGGTACACATTTAATTCTAAATATTAGTTTTGGAGAAGATTTGTCAAAGGGTTTCTCTGTATGAAAGTCTAAGGGCCCACAACACTGCTGAAATTGCATTGCATATTGATTATTTGAAGCATTCCTTCAGAGACCCAAGATCACTGTGTTGTAAGTTGTACGTTAGATTTGTGTAGTTTGTACGGAAGTTTTGAGTGGTCAATCAAAGATGGCGTCGGCGGAAAATCGTTAGAGGTAGGTGTCTTAGTTTTTCGTCGATAATTTCCTTAAATGGCCGTATCTTGTCTTGATACTGATATCATTGTACAGGAGAAATGTATATCTATTCACGGTGCTATATAGCCAAGTACCAGTGTTGTCCTATCGTACTCAGTCGTTGTGCAAAGACAGCCCAACACGGAAAACTTTTTTCGAAGCGAGAAAGTTAGTCTTTTCAGGATGATTACATAGTAAACAGCGAACTAGGGAACAAACTATTGCTCTAACTTGGATGTTTTTAACATGCTCTTTTCTATGGTTACCGTTATTTTACACACAAATGTCTAGAATGACCACAAACGCTGTGTTTACTAAATGGCCAAACAACGGTGTAGTCACAGTGAAAATATGCAGACACAACGGTGCAGTTTATGTGTTATCTGTACGGTGTAGTTATTATTTTCACAACAAATTGTGAACGGTGTAGACTTGGTATGTTGTATAGGGCGAACTAGCTCCAACAGATAGCAGATCATCTGCACATCTGTTTTATCTCCCTCAAATACTTTGGTCTTAGAAAACTCAGATGAAAATGCCGCCATCCTCAAAGTAAATGAAAACAAAAGTTAAGGAAATATGTTTTCTCTTTTCTTCATTCACCTAAGCCTTAAACAGTTCAATGTATGTTTGATTTAATTTTCGGAAGACGCTTTTGTTATTTGTGATTGAATAAACATCTGACGGAAATGGTAATCAAAAGGAATACCATCACAAAATATCAAACAAGACATGCGATAACCGTCATTTTGAAGCCATGTTAAGTGCAACGGCAAATTTCTTGTTCATCCGTTCATGTGATTTGTAGATTCGAAATTTCGGCTCTGGCTTTGAATTTTTCTTTGTAACTGTTTTAATTGGTTATTACAATCAATTATTGTAATTAATGAAATGATTTCAACTCATGGAGTATGATAATTATTGATCAAAATGTATCTTGTTTTCAAATTGACCTCTCATTGGATTTTACCCAAAATAAAGGATTCAATCAACAAAACATAAATTATAAATAACAAAACATAAATTATAAATTTGTTTCATAAACATTTGGGCCTTTTTTTCGTCTTGTTCGACTTAAGTAAATAAGTCTTGAAAATAGAATTCTGGAACTGCAAAATTCATTTTGGAATTTTCATACGTTATGAACTTCTTCTTCAGGACTGACAATTTTCTGACCAAGATTTTTTGGGCCCACTCATAAAATGTAACCATTTGCAATGAAAAAGACAATATTCTATTCGCCAAAACCGTTTGACTATTGGAGTAAAACGCATTGAAGTACTCCCAAGACAGTGTAACTTACACACATCCATAAATAAATGAAATGCAATGTTTTCCATCGAGAGCCGACCTTCAATGACCAAAATAAACAAATACCAAGTTGATCAACGCTTCTCAATGACTTAATCACATCTGGGAACAAACTGTTCATTTCAGCCATTGTTATCATGTTCCCGTGGGGAAAGAGAAGAGACCCTATCCGTTTCATCTGTTTTAGCACGTCCAATGGAAATATCAGGAATTAAGGTCGGGGCTTTTTGAACGACTTTATGGGGTGTTCAACTTCGTCATTTTTTATGTTCAGGACTCATGCATTCAAAATTGGGGATATCATCGATAGAAAGAATCTTGTTAACTCCAAAATCCTTTTTTCTACGTTGATGAGGTTTATCTTGTGTATTCTATGCTCGCAAATGAGGATGATTTCCTAGTCTGACTTCTTGATAATATCAGGAATAATACTAAAGTTCAGAGTTTTCAAATCTTTTTGACCTGTCTGATCATTGATCTCCCCCCCCCCCCCCTGCGCACTTTTAATATCTGACTGGAATGGTCCTGTTCCGAATGCTTCACAACCTTTTCGAAACTCCCTTCGAAATGACAGTAGTAATAGGTGAACAGCATGGAACTGAAAATAAAGAAAAAAAATAAAACAGTCGCCAGCAGATTCTTGGTAATTTCTACTATTTGACCCTTACGAAATTGCTTTGACAAATAGCAAGGAAACTAGATTTTGATATATTTTGATTAAAGTATATTTTGTAGACATATTGTCACCTTCTTTGCTGCAAAGCATTTACAAGTCAGTCACATATTAACATAATTGTTGAAGAATTTCGGTAGTAATTGTAAAACATGATTCCCAGCCGTGAAAACGTTATCATTAAACATAACAATATTATCATTCCAGAAATGATAAGTTCTGTATTACTTCAAGTCTACACCGTTCACAATTGCATTATGTCTACACCGTTCACAATTTGTTATGAAAATATAACCACACCGTACATAAAACACAGAAACTGCACCGTTGTGTCTGCATATTTTCACTGTGACTACACCGTTGTTTGGCCATTTAATAAACACGGTGTTTGTGGTCATTCTAGACATTTTTGTGTAAAATAACAGTAACCATAGAAAAGAGCATGTTAAAAACATCCAAGTTAGAGCAATAGTTTGTTCTCTAGTTCGCTGATTACTATGTAATCATCCTTAAAAGGGCAACTTTCTCGCTTCGAAAAAAGTTTTCCATGTTGGGCTGTCTTTGCACAACGACTGAGTACGATAGGACAACACTGGTACTTTGATATATAGAACCGTTGATAGGTATACATTTCCCCTGTATAATGATATCAGTATCAAGGCAAGATACGGCCGTTTAAGAAATTTATCAATGAAAAACTAAGATACCTACCTCTCATGCTGTATTGTTGTCGCCATCTTTGAATGACTACACAAACCTAACGTACAACTTACATCACAGTGAAGATGCAAAATTTAAAATCTCTAGACCTTATGGTTTTTGCAAAGACCTTTCTAAAATAGTCCCCCTTTCTTCATAAACATAAGGCATATTTTCAATGCACAAAAGCCAATAATTATACTATCCTGGGAGAGATCCATGAGACAATCCAAGCGTTTGGAGTAACAGTTAGGAAGGAAAGATGGCCAAAGACATCCATCTGTATCTCTATGTAAAACTAAGGAACTAAAAACAGGGTTTATTTTCACATACATATTGATATTTGGGGTATTCTGATATAAATTGATAAGATACTACACAAATAATTTCAAAGTTCTAGGTCAAACAATTCAGGAGGAGAAGGTTGTCAAAGATTTCCCTGTTTGTCTTGCAGAGTACAACGTTAATTTTTTGGTTACCAGACAGTCAGGAATGAATGAAATTTTATAGGGCCCATATGTTCTTGTTGTGTCACTTATTCTGTGTTTTCATTATGGCAATTGTGACTGAGGCAGACCTGTCAGTCCTACAGATCTTTTTTCTGATATACCTAGGCTACAGATATTCTGACATATGTCCTTACGGAAAGTGAGCCATCACAATAGCTCATTTTTGAGCATTTCGTGCTCTGGCCAGGCACAAAATTAGGAATTGCAAGAAAAAATAAGGGCTTTTTTAGGAATTCCCCTTGTTTTCATAACTTTTTTAGGAATTTTAGCCAAGTCCAAAAAAATTAGGATTTTTTAGGAATTTTAGGGACGCTGGACAGCCTGCAGTTTGTAAAACATTATATCATTTTGATATCCATTATAAAAAAGATTTCAGGAAACATGGTGGCAAAACGAAAACATTTTGATATCCGACATTTTTTCTTAGTCTCAATCTATCTTTCAACAACTCTTCGGCTAAACTTTACATGAATATTCATCTAAATTATCAACACAAACTTGACATAAGCAACAATATTCCGATTTTGATGCAGTCCCGTAGGCACTGGTTGGGGCTATTGGAGGGAGAGAGGGGATAAGCCCCAAATGTTGGTCAAAAATACCGAATTTTCCTCATTTTACATAGACAAGAGGACCATGATGGTCCTAAATCGCTCACCTGAATCAAGATGACAAGAGTGATAATGGCAATTTTGTCAAATTCAAAGGCATGAAACTTATAAGGACTTTCTGTTTGGAAACAATTAAGAAATAATTTTGTTCCAATCAATCCTGTAAAATTGGATACAAATTAGCACAATGGTTGAAGTTTTTTTTTTCAATAATTATTTCATGATTTCGCAATATACAACATAGGGGTTATTTTCAAAGCATACTGATCAGTTTGAGATTGATCATTTATCATATAATAACAAGATTTGGACCGCGGTTTGAGAGAATATAGCGAAAGACCACCATCTGATAAGCTAGGCTAATCCTTTCTTATTTGTTTACATAAAATAAACATTGGGCCAGCAAGAGCAACAGATAAGAGAAATAGATAAGAGAAATAGGAAAGGCTTTCAAAATTTATTACTTATATATCCAAACCCTATGCAGAATGTACTAATCTTTTCAAGCAGATGCTTGAAATGATCACCAACAACATAGGGTTTGATGAATATTGAAACAAACAAAAAAAAAACGGGCGTATAAAAAAATCAACATACAATTTTGAAATGAAACACAAGGAACTTTCAAGCCAGGTTTATATCAAATTGGCCCAATAGTTGATTTTTAAAGAATTTTCTTATGATTTCTCCAAGTCTGATAAGCCCCTTTCTCCCTGCCACAGCCACATTTTTTGACAAATGTAAAAATTTGTGAACAAATTTTGAAAAGAATGACTCAAAGCACATTCCTGCCAGATTTGGTTCAAATTGGCCCAACGGTTGATTTTTAAAGAATTTTCTTATGATTTCCTGAAGTCCGATAAGCCCCTTTCTCCCTGCCATGCCCACTTTTTTGACAAATGTAACAATTTGTGAATAAATTTTGAAAAGAGAGACTCAAAGAACATTCTTGCAAAGTCTGGTTCAAATTGGCCCAATGGTTGATTTTTAAAGAATTTTCTTATGATTTCTCTAAGTCTGATAAGCCCCTTTCTCCCTGACATGATCACATTTTTTGACAAAATTTATGTAAAAATTTGTGAACAAATTTTGAAGAGAGTGACTCAAGGAACATTCCTGCAAAGTCTGTGTCAAATTGGCCCAATGGTTGATTTTTATAGAATTTCTTATAATTTCTATTAGTCAGATAAGCCCCTTTCTCCCTGCCATGGCCACATTTTTTGACAAATGTAAAAAATTTGTGAACAAATTTTGAACAGAGTGACTCAAGGAACATTCATGTAAAGTCTGTGTCAAATTGGCCCAATGGTTGATTTTTAAAGAATTTTCTTATGATTTCTATTAGTCCGATAAGCCCCTTTCTCACTGCCGCGGCTATATTTTTTGACAAATGTAACAATTTGTAAATAAATTTTGAAAAGAGTGACTCAAGGAACATTCCTGCAAAGTCTGTGTCAAATTGGCCCAATGGTTGATTTTTAAAGAATTTCTTATGATTTCTATTAGTCCGATAAGCCCCTTTCTCCCTGCCACGGCCACATTTTTTGACAAATGTAACAATTTGTAAATAAATTTTAAAAAGAATGACTCAAGGCACATTCCTGCAAAGTCTTGTTCAAATTGGCCCATTGGTTGATTTTTAAAGAATTTTCTTATGATTTCTCTAAGTCAGATAAGCCCCGCCCTGCCACGCCCACATTTTTTGACGAATCAAAAATTCGCGAACAAGTTTTGAAAAGGGTCACTCAAGGAACATTCCTGCCAAGTTTGGTAAAAATTGGCCCAATGGTATAGGAGGAGAAGATGTTTAAAGAAATTGTGAACGGACGGACGGACAGATGGACAGATGGACGGACGACGGACAAAAAGCGACCACAATAGCTCACCTTGAGCACTTCGTGCTCAGGTGAGCTAAAAACTGTCAAGAAAAAAGAGCAGGGGGCGTGGGGGACGGCAGTCCCCCATCATTAATTAGCCCAATATAAAGCCTGACATTTATTGCGCCCGGTGTCCCAGGGTAACGTGTCCCCTGGGTAACCTGTCCCCCCCCCCCCCCCCCCCCCCCCGGGTAAGTTGCCCCCCCCCATTGGAAATTTTTTTGTTAACATTATTGTGTATTTTTAATGCATATTTTGTTTCATGATTATTTATTCTTTTAAAATAAGTTATTTTAAACAGGAAATTTAAATATTTAATTTTTTTTTTATTCTTTCACATTTCCAAAGAAGGAAAATATGTAATTGCATTGTAATTTTTTATTAAATCACTTTCTCCAAATATTTTTCAACTATTATAATTACCGTTATTAATATTTTGTGATAATACCAAAGTAAATTTTAAGAGGAGGGAGGGGGGACACGTTACCCCTGGGTAACCTGTCCCCGGGGACACGTTACCCAGGCCTGGGTAACGTGTCCCCCCCCCCTTGATTTTTTTCCCTTTTGATTATAATGTATATTCTTAATGCCTATTTAGTTTTATAATTATTGAATCTTTTAAAATAAGCTATTTTTAACAAAAAATAAAAGAATTTAATTTTTTTCATTCTTTCACTTTTCAATGAGAGGTGGGACATGCTACCCAGGCCTGAGTAACATGTACCCCCCTTGGATTTTTTTCCTTTTTAATCATAATGTGTATTTTTATATCATATATATTAATATTTTCATGATAATATAAATAATGTGAAAAAATTTTAAGAGTGGGGGGACAAGCCTGGGTAACGTGTCCCCCTTTGATTTCTTTCCTTTCTGCGCAATTTCCTTTGGTGTTATCACGAAATATTAATAATGATATAAAAATACACATTATGATTAAAAAGGAAAAAAATCCAAGAGGGGTACATGTTACTCAGGGCTGGGTAGCCTGTCCCACCTATCATTTAAAAGTGAAAGAATGAAAAAAAATAAATTCTTTTATTTTTTGTTAAAAAATAACTTATTTTAAAAGATTCAATAATTCTAAACTAAATAGGCATTAAAAATATACATTATAATTAAAAAGGAAATAAATCAAAGGGGGAGGACACGTTACCCAGGCCTGGGTAACGTGTCCCCGGGAACAGGTTACCCAGGGGTAACGTGCCCCCCCCCCCACACTCTTAAATTTTTTTCACATTATTTCTGCGCAATTTCCTTTGGTGTTATCATGAAATATTAATAACAATATAGAATTACACATTATGATTAAAAAGGAAAAAAAATCCAAGGGGGGGGGGGGGGGGGTACACGTTACTCAGGCCCGGGTAGTCTGTCCCACCTCTCATTGAAAAGTGAAAGAATGAAAAAAATTAAATTCTTTTATTTTTTGTTAAAAATAGCTTATTTTAAAAGATTCAATAATCATAAAAATAAAAAGGCATTAAAAATATACATTATAATTAAAAAGGAAAAAATCAAACGGGGGGACACGTTACCCAGGCCTGGGTAACGTGTCCCCGAGGACAGGTTACCCAGGGGTAACGTGTCCCCCCCTCCCTCCTCTTAAAATTTTTTCACATTATTTCTGCGCAATTTACTTTGGTATCAGGGATTTTTTTCCTTCTATAACTAGTACCGGTACAAGGAACCTTTCCCAATTGCTACAGGCTCTTCCCAATTTTAGCACATGCCGTTTCCCAATCTCCATATCTACCGTTCCCAATGATCTTATGTGCCGTTCCCAATGGCTAATGCATTTTAATTTGGCTGGAAATATCTCAATAAATGCTTAATTTTAATTGCTAATACATCCAAACACTGAGAACTTTAATTCTTTTTAGACAGATCCAAATTAAAAGTTTTAAGCAACAGACCGCTTATATAGGGATCTAATAGCTGGAATAGATTGAGAACAAAAGAGCTTCAAGATCTAAAAGTGTTTAAAATTGTATTTTCCACCAATTTTTCTTTAACCATTTACACAATGTAGTTTTGAATTAGTCAAAAATGAAAGGAACATCCATGCAGACAACAAAATTAATGTTATGTTATGTACATGTAAAGCAGAATTTGTATATAACTACAACCAAAGTATTGAGAGAATTGGAGTGAATGCTAGATTTCAACATATGTATAGAAAATCATAAGTCTAAAAACTCTAAATATATGTTCACCAGTAGCTTCCTGTTATAACCTAGACCTTACAATTGTTTGTTGTGCATAATAGAGCCCCTAATGATAGATAAGATGTACTTAAAAGATTCCCTATTCATTGATTTTGCAAATAAATCTTTTCCCAAATTGAAAATTTCGCGACTCATTTTTTCCCAATTTCAAAGATTTCGCGATTGGAAAAATTCCCAATTGTAGGGGTACAGGTACCTTTCCCAATAGGCCAGAAAAAATGCTGGGTATTATCACAAAATATTAATAATGGTAATAATAATAGTTGAAAAATATTTGGAGAAAGTGATTTAATAAAAAATTACAATGCAATTAGATATTTTTCTTCTTTGGAAATGTGAAAGAGTAAAAAAAAATTAAATATTTAAATTTCATGTTTAAAATAATTTATTTAAAAGATTTAATACTTATGAAACAAAATATGCATTGAAAATACACAATACGATTAAAAAAAAATTTCCAAGGGGGGGGGGGGACACGTTACCCAGGGGGGGGACAGGTTACCCTGTTACACCGGTATACCAGAGGTGCGCCGAAAGTCATAAACTTGCCACTGAAGGGGGCTCGTTTGAACCCCTTAGAAGGATCCGCCATAGGGCTGTGGATCGTTGGGTAAGTGGCGATCCGATCCGATCCACGATTCATGAGCAACGATTCACAAATCCACGAATCTCTACAGTTGCAAAAGTGGTCAGAAATCTTGTTGCAGAAGACAAATTAAGTGTCAGTTATTCACATTTTCTTCGTTTCTCCTTATGGGTTTTCATCTGCAGGGCTAGCGCTGGCGATCGCCACTTGAGCCATTGGCGACAATTTAGAAAAAAAAAATCGAATGTGACTCAAAGGCTTGACTCCAACTTTTTGCCGTAAACCAATCACCAATAAACGGTCTAGTAGACACGCGAGTTACAAATTCCTTTGTGGCGGAAAGAGGGGGCGCATCGGCGTTAAAACAATGTCAACAAAATCCCCGTAACTGCAGGTTGTTTTAAGCTGCACTTACGAAGTTTTGGTTGTAAAACAGCGATATCAAATCGACAATGCTTTCATTACGTCATCCTTTTTTCCCGCGCTTAATAGAATAGCACGCGCATTTTTTGTCAACAAACCGTAGTAAACATAGCCATATTTGGATGACCTGCCTGAGTGCACCCGCTTGAAAAAGTCACGTGATTATGTTGAGACTGGAATTTTCCGCTGTTAGGAGAGTATTTTCAATACAATTTCTATCGACTACGTCATCAAATGACAAATGTTGGCAGCGTTTCCTTTGATTTCGGCATGAAAAATGTAATGATGTACCTGTATCTTAGACTTTTTTTATTTTGATAATCGTAATGTGGTATTAGAAATATATAGAACTGTAAAAAAACGTGTATTAGAAACTTAGAAAGTCATGACACGAAGAATGTTCCACTATCAGTTACATTCGTATTCATAATTGGAAACTAGCTCTACCTTACATCATTTGTTTACTTCCATTTATTAGCCATTTGGCAGTTAAAGTTCGGGTAAATTAAAATAAAACGCCTTATTGTTGATCTTTTTTGTTATGTTTTAAGTATTAAACATGTTTGTTTACTTTATTATAAAAGATCGCGATCCAGCGATCTCTTGGGTGACGATTAATCGTATCCTCGCCTACGTAGTTCCGACGCACCTAAGAAAGAATCGACGATTACGCGAACAAAATGAAATAACAAACATTATCTACCTTTGCAACATAAAGCTCATTCATTCATCCACCTTTTAGAAACTTCTGATATCGCTAGAACTTATTTTTCAACATGACATACAAAAAAAGTTCGGGTATGGGTTTCCAATATGGCGGCAATGAGAGTACAGAGAAACGACGCATTTCATTGGTTTCTATTTTTACTCTGACAAAAACGGAAGTACAATTCTCTTTTCTCGCTGAGAAACCTGTGCGCCAAAAATTAGTAAACTGGAGCTGGAAAAAATTAACTATGAACTAAGACGTGCTTGTAAGAATGCAAGGATAGACTGGTAGTCCAGAGCGGTTAGCCTCTGGATTGATTGATTTCAGGGACTCCGCACTGTCTGAATGTGGTCCTGATTGGGGCTCCAGTAAATCTGCATAAATGGTATGCAGTTGTCAATTGTGTGGGAGAATAACTCCTGCACTTACTTTAAGGTTTCTAGAAGAAAGAAATGAAAAAAATATTGAATAAAAGATCATTTCAAAACACCGTTACTGTAAAAAACTATTCCGTTAACCACACAATATGGAGATAACCAGTACATCATCCAAAACAATGAATTTTTCATAAGGAAATCCTGTCACATGTCATATGACTGTCACGTGACTTTCTAAAAATAGCGAAATATCCGGTTTGGGCTGGTCTGCTTTTCATGTGCAAAACTTCTCCGAAAATAGCATTGTTTAAAACATCGGAATTTGATGATAAGAAAAAATGGAATATTTTAGTGTTTCCATTAAAATCTGACTAAAATAATATTTGGTAATCAGCGATTTTTCACATTTTGATCTTCTTGCATGCTTCGTGTCTTCAGTAGACAGAAATATGCGAGAATGACGTCACACGGTGTTGTTAAATTGAAAGCGAGTTGAAAACAAAAAAGGCGTCGTAATAGTGATGCGTCGAAATAAAGTACTCAAGGATACTCGAATCTTTGATCAGATTCGTGAATATCCGAGTACTCGGATACTCGCAGCAGCCCTAATCCGCCACTGCTTTAGTTTTCTCTCTATCAACTAAACAGCTCATGTTCTCAATTAACATCTAATTTGTCTTTGGATTTGTCTTTGGCATAATATGGTTTTAGTTCACACGTGAACTATACCTTTTGTAAACATGATCATGGTTAATAAACGCTTGAATTTTTGCTTTGTGCCTATATTTTGTTGCTGTTCGTGGAACTATTTTTCTGGCGGAAGAATAGGTTACAAATGTGTAAACAGTCCTAGTGCAATCATATGACATCGACGCTTTTCTTCAAAACCAATGTTTTAAAGAAAAGCAGCTCACTATGTAGATCTAGATAAATAATTGAATTGTTGAAGGAAAAAATAACTAGCCGAAAATTAAGCACACTTATTTATTTTCCCTGCAAATGTGCCCTCACATAATTTACTTGCAATGCTTACAATCCAAGTACATGCACAAAGATGAATCGTGAATGTAGACACCAGTGACTGACATTTTCAGATTTGTTGAAACGTTATACCACGAGGTCAAATGAGTAAACTGTAAAGAAAACAAAGAAATTAATCTATGAAAACACAGTGTTTTATCCTTCCCAATTAAACGAGACTCGCTGCAGGTGTTTGGTTTATGAAAACAACGTAACGGTTCCCGTTCAGTTTTAAAGCATTTTAATTGTCTGTTTTGCAAACAAATTCCCAAAAGTCAGTATCATTACAATCACAACCTTTACGCAATAAGTGGTGAATTAGAAAAATCGTCGCCTCCGTATATGGTATGGTTATAGTTCACGAATCTGTTATAATTGCACTTTATAATGCATATAATCTTATTTTCAAACTAGTGCATTTTCAGATTGTTCCCCCAAAACATTCCGAGCCCCTTTTTGCTCTGTGCATTAGCCCCAAAGAAAACCCTTTCCCGGGGTATACTTCCCCCGGCAGTATATTAATATTGTTGGAAATCCATCGTCGCTATATATATGGTATGGTTATAGTTCACGAAATGAATAAAAATATCCATGCATCAGTTATTTTGGAAATACTGCTTTTCTTTTTATTTCAATATTGGAAGAAAAGTAGTAATATTTTTAAAATGAAATGTCATTCATTTCAATATTGGAAGAAAAGTAGTAATATTGTTAAAGTGAAATGTTATTCGTGAACTAAAACCATACCATATATATAGCGCCGATGGATTCCCAACAATATTAAAACTGCCGGGGGAAGTATACCCCGGGAAAGGGTTTTCTTTGGGGACAATGCACAGAGCAAAAAGGGGCTCGGAATGTTTGGGGGAACAATTTGAAAATGCACTAGTTTGAAAAACACGGGAAATGCGTTAGAAAAGGCAACTGTAATAGATTCGTGAACTATAACCATACCATATATGGTATGGTTATAGTTCACGAATCTGTTATAATTGCCATTTATAATGCATATAATTTTATTTTCATACATGATATGTAACGACAATACTTAATCGCTGGCCAAGCATGCCATTGTGCAACAAGTATCGTCGGAAATGAAATACTTTATCGCATGCCAAATGCATTGTAAAAAAGTAGTTCCGTCACGCGGATGAATACATGCAAGCGTCTAGTGACCATGATCAAGTACTGATTTGGAATCGTTCACGCGTGAACTAAAACCATATTATGCCGGAAAATATTGACTAAATTGTTTGTCTGTGTAAGGGACGTAAGAGCCGCGCCCCTCTCCAAAAATGGCTCCCTGCTACGCTCCTGACAAAACTCAAAAATCCTCGCACTCGGCCCACGCCAGCAGATCACGATGACACTCCGTCAAGATGCGAGTTATAAACAAATGCAACTCACTCTAAGGATCAAGGCATGTAGATCTAGAACAAACAAAAGAGGCAAAGCATCTTGGTCTAGTTGTCTTTTATGGTTTCTTCATTATTTCAAGGGAGATAACTGTGGGAACCGTGTTTAGACTGGAAACCCCACCACTAGAAATGCTTGTTTTCTATTTTGTGCTATTTCATATGATTTCAAACATATGCCTACATTGTATGTACACATTCCAAAATATATAGAAATTCTTGCCATATCTCTTCAATTAAGGTTTAAATCTGATTTTTCTATTCGTCTATTTTTTCTAAATTTAAAATCTCAATATTTATTCTTGGTCTAAAAACTGAGTTTCAAAATTACAGACCCGTGAAAAAATGTCATAGGTCTAAAGTGGTTTAAAAAAAGCATTCATCTTCGTTTTGTGGTTTGTGATAACAAATATTGCACTGGTTATAATATCATTCATGAACCACTTTTTAATAAATTTCATAAATGGTTTTCCTATTTTCAGAGATTTCGTTTTTAGGGAATAAAACCACAAAGCAAGACAAAAACTCTCTCGAAATTTTTACCGATCAATAGGCCTACTTCAACTTTCTCGCCTCGAATACTTACACCGAAGGCGTGAAATTGAAACTCCCCCCCGAGAGTAAATCGGGGTCATGGGCTGATCTAGAGGGGGGTCGGTAGATCCGGACCTCCTCCTCCTGCCATTGGCCGGAAATCAAATTTTGACTATATAACGTTTGTATAACATTACATATTTAACATATCTAAAGCCAACATTTGGCTTGGACCCCCATGGAATGCTCAGTTTTGCATGACTCGTCATTCTTACAAAACTGTGTAGGCTAATTTACAATGGCATAACAAGCCTTAGTCTGGCTTATCTGCCCCTATTAGAGATTTACGAATTAGTACGAAATGGAGTACGAATACGAAACCGAGATAAATTGTAGGCGGGGAGGGAGCATCTCAGCATACGTAATGATGGTTCCCCTATTTCTGTGTTGAGTGAACGTGTCTAAATCCGGAGGTGGTGGGTTCAAATCCTACGTTGTCTTTTCTCTTTTTTTCTTTTTATATACCGGTATTCCCTTTTGATAATAGATAGCATTGAAATATATGTGCTAAAATACACTTCAAAGGCAAATATTTGTTTAATTGTGTATATCACATTTATTATTTCATTGAAAGAAACGAAATTTGAGCAGCCAATAATTGAATAATATGCAAACTGCAGATAGCATCTGCACAAAAAAATATCATTCACAGAAGAAGAACTAAACTTCACGTCACAGAAGGGTGTCTTTTATAATAAATTAACATCTGAAGAGGGATATCCACCTCTTGTGTCAATTACAAAAACACGACGAGTTGTGCCTTTCATGGTGTTTGATCCTGCCCTAAACCATGACCGACCATTGACGGAAAAGTGTCGACTTCGATAACGCCAGGGTAGAGCTCTGACCGATTCGTGTCCGTCCTTTGATTATGTTAGGTGTGAAGCGTTATACGTCGCTGAACAAATCCGTCTACTGGCGGGTTCAGCCATCCTCGATGTACTTGACACAATTATATCCGAAGATCTGACTATGTCTGTGTCTAGTATATGACCGACTCTAATCTCCGCTCCCGAAGTCAGTCTGGACACTGATTGGACAGTAACATTTCCCGATTATTACGGTTGCCATTTGTGTTGCTGAAAATAATCCGTTCCGTGAGAATTGAGAGGTTCCTGAGCCTGAGTAGTTACCCAGCTATGGATGCGTCGAAAAAAGCCAATCGCTCTGAAAGGGAATAAAGCTTGCTAGCATGCCTTGTGGAAAAGGGCAAGTTTTGATATACAATGTAGATTAATTCGAATTTGTTGCTGGTAAAAAAAAAAGTTTTAGAATCCTTACTTGGCAGATTTTATGTCGTACATTTGTAATCTATGCATGGTTGACAAACCGCGCTAAAATTACGGACAACGGCAGCAAATGACACCACAGCTTTGGCCGTTTCATCTGGACCAATCATCTGGCTTGAATACCAAATTTAGGCACTTCGAGTAAAAATGTCTAATATATTCATCTTGTTTAAAGTCTTACCGAGTATACAATTTGTAAACTTGTTGGTAACGCCGATTACTATCGGTAGTAGGTAATGAATTCGAGTTGCAGTTGCGGCATCAAATTAATGGATTTGAACACCGACTCCGGAGACTAGTGAAGCACGGCAATAATGAACAATTTAATGTCATATTAATTTAGGCGTGCATAGGGACTTTTCTTAGAAGAATGAAATTGAAAAGCATTCGCATGTACAAAGATATTCAAAAAAATAAGTTTGTGTTGGAAGTGTGGGTCAATGTAAAAAATTCACAGTACATTAAATTTACACTTATTACAAAATTACATTGAGAGAGAAGAAGTAATTGCTTACAACCAACATTTCTCCTTTCTGCTCAATATTTACCTGGCTGTTTAATGCAATATTCGGCCTTTGGCAAGAATTTTTAAGTTTTATGCAGCACCTTTTGACACGGACTACCCTAAAACTGTCGCCAATCGGACATTTGCGCCCCCGCTGTGCTTTGCTAACGAAAAAGTGATATGTGATTAAAAGCAATATGGCTTCTACTTGGGACAACTATAACAACGTTGTAAAGTTTCATGAACCTAGGCCAAACGATTCTTGAGTTAGGGCACGGAAATAAGAAAGGGGTCTACGGACGGACGGACAAATATTGCGAGATCAATACACCACTCTCTGCTTCGTATGTGTGTGTGTGTGGAGGGGTATAATTATTCCACCTGGTAGCTATGTAGATCTCTTTATTGTAAACTGGTACGATTTAAAATCGCAAAAGACATTTTAATAACCATTCTTTTCCTGCAGCCTCGATCGGCACCATGATTTGGGGACATGCATAAGACATCTAAACCTCCCGTCACAAAATGCTTTGGTGCCTGGTACATTTAGACCACGTGCAAAATCATAAGTTTTTTTTTGTCTACAAACTGCCTAATTGATTTGCTCATTGAAAATACACGACAACTATGGATATTTTTCGTAGGCACATTTTTGGGGGATTATTTTGACAGACAGGAACCAAGTTTTTGGATTCGCTGTCGTCGTCCTGCTTGGTGCCGGGCTCTCATCCAACATCATCGCATCTTGGCATAAACGGACGTCCATTCAGACAATATTCATATCTTTAAAGGTCATTTTCATCCCCGTTATGTTTACAATTGTAACATATACAATTATACATGATATGCATCCGTTATGCAGATCTAGTAGAAACAATCTGTTTAAGTACTTTTTGCGTTTTTAAATCGTATCAGTTTAGATGACCTATCTCGGATACTTTTCACAGACCATTGCTACTACAGTACTCCTTAAAATGAAATAAATACATTTCATTTTTTCAAATACTTACCCTTTCGAAAAAGACAGAATATTTGGGCCGTCTATAATGAAAGCTGCTACAGACAACCAATTTGATGTTGATAGAGATATGGTTTGTGGTTATCAACATTTTATTCTTTCGTCACGATGTTTTTCCATGCCTTTTCTATTAGGGACCTCAAAGTTATGTCTTTCTTGTGGTTATCAGCATTTCATTATCCTGTCCTAATTATGTACCATGCGTTTTCTATTAGGGGCGTCAAATCCAGTTTTTTTCCAATTCAAAGTTTGACATTGTATGAAAAACTGGATTTGACATAGGAATTACATAGAGGCAAATATGAGTGACCTGCCACCATATTCCAACTATCCTGATACATCCCCCTGATTTCATTTCCATTTCCATTTCGTATTCCATTTCGTACTAATCCGTAAATCTCTATTACTGCGTTATGGGGTCAGACGTACACCAACAATGGCGGCGCCCACTGGGGTAATATTTGTATAAATTTAACAAAAGTTAACAAAGTCCTTTAATTTTGCGAGCAGATAAGGGTCATTAGAAGAGTAGATAGTTTTCGGTATATTTTTGACACTAGCAGTAACAGTTTTAAACGACCATCACGCTAACCCAAAATAAAGCGGTTTTAGATTATGAACATATAAACTATATTTTTGTAGTTTACAATATTTATTATACACGTCTGATTAGCTCAGTGGTAGAGCGTCCGACTTAGTATCCAGAGGTCCATGGATCGAATCCCACTTTGGACGCATGTCTTTTTGTTCCCTACTAGATCTATTTTTTTTTTACATTTTTATACCAAATGGATGGTTCAAGAGATTGCAAAAATGCAATATAAAACACAATTACCGTAATTAT
The DNA here is from genome assembly GCA_963680895.1 of Fragum sueziense. Taxonomy (NCBI): domain Eukaryota; kingdom Metazoa; phylum Mollusca; class Bivalvia; order Cardiida; family Cardiidae; genus Fragum; species Fragum sueziense. Next base: position 22,724,464 of record OY804608.1, on the reverse strand, counting down.
TCTAATAAACGCCCGGGCGTTTATTTTTAAACCTGATCGTTAGAAAAGTAGGGGGTGGGCGTTTATTAGAGGTATTCTTATTTTGTATGTCAGAATTTACGAATCAAGTGTCAATTCATGGACACGAAGTTAAGCAAGTCGAATTAGGCAAAGTTATAAGGACTGCAAAATATGTTTTTTCAATTAAATTCCTTCATTGCCAACAGATTTAGGACTGGACATCCTCTTTCTCATTGCTTTTAGAAATGTTCTTTTGTCATGACTTCCATTATTTTAATCTGGAATCAGGGGATGGGCGTTTATTAGAATCATCCCTTTTCGCTAAAATTGTGCCTGAAACAAGCAGGTTTTCAGCCGGGATTTGGGAGATGGGCGTTTATTAGAATATGGGCGTTTATTAGAATAATTACGGTACCAATTATTATTTTTTATAGCGTCTATGATAGTTTAGTTGAAAAAATGTGAAATAAATAAATCTATTAGGAAAATAGTATGTACCCTTGATGGGATTCGAATCCTGGACCTCTGGAACCCAAGTCGGACGTTCTACCACTATGCTAGTCAGACTTATGGGGACGAAGACGTCCAAATTGTCACAATATAGTTTACATGTTCATAATTTAAAACCGCTTTATTTCGGGTTAGCGTGATGATCGTTTAAAACTGTTACTGCTATTGTCAAAGTTATAACGAAAACGATCTATTTCATAAATGTGACATCTCTGCTCTCTAAATTAACCCTTTCCCAAACGACAAAACTTCAGGGTTATCCAATTTGAAAGTTGTTGCAGACTACTAAACTTGTTGTGATAAAGAAATGAAATATGTACAATATAGCCCAGAAAATATTGAGACAAAAGGAGAAACTGCTGATCATCAGCAGTTTCTTCTTTTGTTTCAATGTTTTCCCAAGCCTTTACAATTGAGGACGTCAAAACCAGGTGTTGTTTGGGAAAGGGTTAAAGCACTTTGCTCTTTATCTTAGTAGTGAGATCTCCCAACTGGCGGCCACCATTGTTACTGAATGCCTTACGTACTAAAATACATAGTACGACAGGGAACCAGACTAAATTAATAAGCCTCTGATTGGCTAAATTATTCCGTCTCTATATAAATGCCCTGTTTTCCCGCGTTTCATCACAGTATTGTCACATATCTCAGTCGAGCTATTCGACATTTATTTAGAAATTTTAATTTTACTTGGTTTTACTGTGCCGAGCATAATCTACTAAGTACTGTTTTTTGCTTTCTGTTTTCATTATGAATTCCTTGTCGTTATAGCTGAACGTTTTTTTTCTCGTGCGGATTTCTCTTAGTGAGAAGGTATTCGGGACTTTCCGTTTGAGGAATCCAGTGGGGAGTGACGACAAATTTGGTCAGTTCATTTTTGCTCATATTGATATAAACATTTGAGTCCCTGGAACTATGGCAGAGTCTGATAAAAGGCAGAGAACTGTAATTGATTACAAACGTATGCACGAGACGAGTCTATCTATTCCCGAGAAGGTTAAGAAGGTCCCAGAGGTCCGTGAGTTAGTTTCCGGAGCGTCTACTTCCGGTGAGGCAGATTCGGTTGCTGACGAGCGATTTGAGGCAGAGAAAGCTCGTTAATCTGCTAGATTGAAGAAGTTACGGCAGGCGAGCAGGAGTTGCGACAGGAAATAGAGACTGCCGAGAACGAGCTTAGTGGTAAGAGTTTGGCGAGTGGTGTTCAGAAACCTGCTGACAAAGGTAAACATTTCTCTTTGAGTCAGTTACGTAGGGAGGACGGTTTGCGTAATGAAGCCCGTAAACATTTGACTAAGTTTGGGCTTGGTTTCGGAGATGAGGATGAGTGTAGTGATTTAGATGAGACTGCTTCGGCTGTGTCTAATGTAAAAAGGGAGGGAAAGTCTTTCAAGTCCGGAATAAACAGTAAATCAGCTGATAGAGTTGTGTGACATCAAAGTTATCCTAATGCCTTTTTGAGGTTCGAATTCGTAAACAATTCTATGGATTTCGACAAAATGTCCCTAAATTTATTTGTGGCTGGGGAATTAGAAATTGTTTCCCAGAGAGACTTGACCGAAGAGGAAAGGGATGGTAGGTTAAAACTTTTGAAAAGGTTGATTACTTAAATAATACATATGATTTTTCCATTCTAAAGACGCTGTATGCGGCAATCTTGACAGTTCACAAACCAAGGGTTCTACCTACACTTTGTTCCTTACGAACCCTTGGCCGCTCGCCTCTATGGAAATCGAAAGTACCGCCGTGCGATTTCATTGGACGCGATAACTTCCCATTATCCAACCAAAACACACTTTACAAAACTCCATTTGTCAAAACGAAAACAATGCGGCAGACGTGAAAATCGATATCCGTATTTGATGCACCGCCTAACACGTTTTAGTACGAGGCTTTTGATTGGCCAGAAATAGCAACTGCAAAGGGCCGCGACTCTTTATCACCGAAAGGTGGCGCGGCGGTATTTTCGATTTCTATAGAAGCGAGCGGCCAAGGGTTCGTAAGGAACAAAGTGGAGGTAGAACCCTTGGCTTGCGAAGATGCAATCTTGAGGGACATTGAGCTGGGATTTAGGACTTGGGATGAGGATTTCTTGTATATAGAGAATTCCGTTTTGGCGTCTGCTGGCCAGTCTTTCAGACCCAAAACGGACTTTTCCATGGGTTCGTGCGCCACCGATCTGGTCAGATGATAGGACATGGTATTGTCCTAAGTTTCAGCGCAACAAATGTCCCTTTCAAGAGGCGCATACACATAATTACAAAGGGAAGATTAAGTTTGCAAAGCATATCTGTGCCTCTTATTGGTCCAAAGACAAATTAAAAAGAAATTTGCCATCCGGAATGTTCTTCTGCTTGCCCGCATAATTCGCAATATCTATTCAGGGGTCTTCTTTGTGATGATGGGATTGTTCATGTTTTTCTTCCAAAATTTGTTCAGTTACGGACGGAGAACTTAATTAATGATTCTAATTTGAACCTTTGTAAAATTTCTTCCAACAATGGTTTGGTTTCTTGTGATATTTGTCGTGATTTGAATCCTCTTATTGCCTCTCATACCAGTAAACTTTTAGAAATTCACAAAAAAGTAATCGAGTCGGGTTGTTATAATTTTCAAAATGTTAGGAACCCTGTGAATGATAAATTTGATACTGAATTTATGGGCAGAATGTTGATCGGTTGCGGAGATTTGCATGTTTTAGAGTTTTTGAAATATGGTTTTCCCATACTAGGTTTATCTGACTCGTGGGTCAAGACGGACAAGACTTCTGTAAATAGTTGTAACAAGAGCCGTCATAGACGGATTATATGCTCCCCGAATAAGTGTTCGTCACAAAATAAAAACTATCATACATTAAGCCCCCCTTTTCCCATGACAGATTTTTTTGCACACACATTATTTATAGAATATGGTCTAGAACATCTCATTTATCACAGAAGTACAAAATTTCATTAAATTCTGCCCATTAGATTAAGAGAAATGAGAAAAAATACATTAAGGTCCCTTTTCCACGACGCAGCCTCAAATTAAGAAACGGAGAAAAAGGTCCCTAGGAATTATCCCAGGGAGTTCACATGTGAAGTTAGTGAATTTAGTCCAAGGGCTGCTGAGATCTGGCTGTGGACGGACGGACAGACACACGGACGGACGGACAGCATGGCGACTATATGCTCCCCCGAAATTGTTTCGGGGAACATAAAAATCATAAAGGTGTAGAGTTGTTTCCAGATTTTGTTCATACATTTTTGTGTAAAGAAGCTTCTTTTGGAGCTATTATTGGACCTTTTTTGCAAAATCATTTTTAAAGAAGAATGATTATTTCTCCTTTGAATTCTGTTCCAAAGGCGGATCCGAATGAGAGACGGGTCATTTTGGACTTGAGCTTTCCCAAAGGAGGTAGAAGTGTCAATGACCATGTGTCAAAAGATTCTTACATGGGAAAGGAGGTTGGCTTGGTGTTCCCTAGAGTCGATGATTTTTGTCGCTTAAATTTTATCAAAGGGACCTGGATGTTTGATGTTCAAACTAGATTTAAGAAGGGCGGCTTATCGCCAAATAGGCATTTGTCCCTCTAATACTAATATGATAGCTTTCAAGTGGCATGATCATATTTTTGTGATACGATGTTGCCCATGGGTCTTCGGTCTTCGGCTCACATCTGCCAGAGAGCTACTAATGCTTTCTCTTTCATGTTGTTGAATGTGGGCATCGCAGTTTTGAATTATTTGGATGACTTCGGGGGAGTATAGAGTCTAAAGACTTGACTTATTTTGCTTTTCATTTAGTTAGACAGAATGATTTTCTCCGTAGTGGTATAGAAGAGGCTTTGGATAAAGCTAGTGAACATGAAGTCATGATTTTTTAGGAGTGCTCTTCAATATGCGTGAGATGACCATGTCTATGACAATGGAAAGGTTACATGAGATTAGATTGTTGATTCACACTTGGATTCAAAGGGATTTTGCTTCTTTGAAGGATATTCAAAAGCTATTATGCAAATTGAATTTCATTGGCGCTTGTGTTAGATCGAGTAGAATTTTTGATAACAGGATTTTAAATTAGCTTAGGGAGTGTTATGTGATGAAGGAACAGACTAGGATCAGCGTGCCACTTGAGGTTAAAAAGGATATTACCTGGTGGGACAAAATTTTGCCAGTACAATGGTATTTCCTTGATGGACTTAGGTCCTTGGTCCAAGGTGGATTCTAAGTTCAGTTCTGACAGTTGTCTTTCGGGCTGCGGTGGTTTATTTGGTCAGCGATTTTTCCATGCTGGGTTCCCTGATTTCATTGAGAGGTTAAATCTGCATATCAGTGCCTTGGAGATGTTGGCCATCGTAGTTTGATTGCATTCATGGTGCAAAAGTTTGAAGGGTAAAAGATTACAGATAATTTGTGACAATCAGGCTGCATGCATTGTTTTATATACTGGTAAGGCTAAGTGCGCCTTTTTGCAGCAATGTTTGAGGGAGATCTTTTTTTTACATCTGTTTGGGATTTTCAGTTGAGGACAGTTTTCCTAGAAGGAAAAGAGAATCGGGCAGCAGATAGCTTATCTAGATGGCATTTGGATCCAAAGTTTCAAGTTTCCTTTTTCCAAGAGTTTGACAGTAGCTTGTCTTTGGTGCAGGAAGAGGTCACAGATGATTTGTTTAGCTTTACTCATTCCTGGTAGGGATCTATTTTCAGATGTCCTGCTGCTAAATTTGAAAGAAAAGAAATGAAGGGTTCCACCAATTCTGCTTATGCTTCATCCACTAACAAAAATCTGCAAACACAATTGAAAACTTTCATTATGTTTTGTCTGTTTTTTAAATTGTCTTTTTTACCAGTTTCAGCGCAAACGCTTAGACTATACGCACAGTTTTTATCTAGATCTTTTTTTCTTCAGATAGTATAAGGAATTATCTCGCAGGTGTCAAAATTTTGCATTCCATTGAGGGTTTTGAGACAATAGAATTTTCAAATTTTGTTCTACATCTAACCTTGAGGGGTGTGTATCTAGAGTGAAACCTCATAGTGTCAAAAGGGCAGAGCCTATTACCTTTGAAATTCTTGCTAAGATTTATTATTCTTTAGATTGGGAGGATAATGATAAAGTTGTGTATTGGTGTCTTTTTCTTTTTGCCTCTTTGCTAGCAAGAAAATCTAATCTGGTTCCTACAAATAGTAAGGATATTGAACAAGGAAAAGTGTTGAAAACAAAAGATGTAGAATTAGTGCGTAATTTTTTGTTAGTGACCTTACTTTAATTTTCCAAAACAATTCAAATTGGTGAGCGTGTAGTTACTAGTCCTTTGCTTCCGATCAAAGATAAATGCTTTTGCCCGGTAAACGCGTTTATGAGATTGAGATCTCTAAACTTTTTTCACCCATCGGGAGCTTTATTTGTTTTAAAGAACTCTAGATGTATTTCTTACAATCTGTTTCAGAATAAGTTGTATTCAAGCTTACAACCCGTCGTGCGTCTTTATAAATCGTGCGATTTTGCAGAGTTTTAAAACGTACGATTTAGACGCACGACGGGTTGTAAGAGAGGCTTTAACCTAATGACTGTTTTGTGCTACCTGAAGCTTTCTTTTAAGGTGTTTACTCAAGCCGGAATACCAGGCTGAACAAGAATAATCAAAATGACATAGCATTAAAGCTGGTGACAATGTTTTTCTCGATGTTAAACTAAGACAATCATTATATCTAAACAGGAACTATAGTCTTGAGTTTACTTTGCTAGTAATATTGTTAACAATTGTCTCTCCTGACAAGATGCCATCAATATTAAGACCATGATATTTCACTTGATTTGTAGATTCAACAGTATGACCATTATAAACAACATTGTAGTCTTCAACCTTCTTAAGTTTCCTTCTAAAACCAAAAAGAATTGATTCAGTTTTTCCAAGATGTAAGGATAATTTATTGTCAACAAGCCAAGCTGAACAAGACTCTAAGACTTTACTGAGTTTACTTGAAATAACCGAAGGGTCTTTGTGCGAAAATAGGATTGTACTATCATCTGCATAAAGCAATAACTTACATTCTGGATCTATACTGATAATCATATCATTCACATAGAATAAAAATAATAGGGGCCCAAGAATACTTCCCTGAGGAACCCCACAAACAACGGAGGCTGTATCAGATTGAACTCTACCAACTGTGACAATTTGTTGCCTATTTTGAAGGCATGACAAAAACCAGTCTGCGCAATCAACACCCATGGTTTTTAACTTGTTGCATAATATTACATGGTCCACTGTGTCAAATGCTTTTTGCAAGTCCAACAAAATCATCCCGGTATACAAATCAGAGGCATTTGTGGCCTGTATAGAGTCCAAAAGATGTATAAGACAAGTATCAGTTGAGTACATGTATGATCTTCTAAAACCATATAGAATGATATTTTCAACTAAAAAGTTCCAAGTTGGACATAAACTGCGCTCTCCAAGATTTTAGAAACAATGCTTAAAATGCTAACTGGTCTATAGTTCCCAACTTCTAATTTGCTATTTTTCTTATAAAGTGGCTTTACTCTGGCAAGTTTGATCTCAGTTGGAACTGTATTTTCGGAAATGGATGAATATATTATCCAAGTAATTGGTAATTTTAATAATTCTGTCTCATCCTTTAAAAACCTAACTGGAATGCCATCTAAACCTGTACTTTTACTTATATTTAGGTTCATTAATTCTTTAAAGACAAAATTTTCTGTTACATGACTTAAGACAAATTGGTTATATTCTGTTTTTATTCGGGAGACAGGGCGGAGCCTAGTAAACGGTTCATTCCATTTAAGCTCGGGGAGAAACAGCCTTCTCGATTAGCGGTTAATCGTCGTAATTGTTGCAAAACATTATAACTACAGCGTGAATCAATCTGTATTTATGGCAACACATTTTACAATCGTGCATTCTTTCAATTTCGAAATATGTTCATGCTCGTGCCGCACGTTTTTTCTCTTCTTTCAACCAAGGTATCGAGAAGTTAACTCGTCGAATAACCTCTTTTCTTAGCCACACCCTGTCAGGTGAATAAAAACGGAATATACCTCCATGATTTTTTAATTATAAAAATTTCTGAATGACTCAGATCATATCATTTGAGCTAGCAGGTATTTTTTGCACAAGAGCAGATGCTACAGTGGTAAAGAACTGATTAAAATAATCTGCTATAGTTTTCTGGTCATGACAAGTATCATCCATCTTCGCTAGCCAAGGTTGAACCCACCTACGTTTGTATTCACCCTTGGCGGATTTAGTCCGATTTTCTTGAAATGGCGAAGCGCCGCCTAGCGGTTGTTCTGCTGGTTGTTTACGTCCATTATTGATGACGTCATTAACGCGCGTTGTCTTTCGCGTCGTACGTCGTGCAGATTATGTAAAAGTTAGCTGTTTTTTCGGTCGTATTGTCGAAAGTATAATAATTCGTCGATTAAAGTTAGAGATTCCTGTCTATTGCAGTGAAATTCGTAGGAAAAATCGCCCATCTTCGCGTTTTTGAGTTGCAAATGCAATGCTTTTTCCCGCCCGTTGTCATGATTTGGTTAGTCATAACAAATGTATCAGTCGACAATCTGATTGGTTCCAGCGAGACCTCGCTGGAACCAATGAAAACGCTTTCCAGGAGACCAAGAAAATCGGACTAAATCCGCCAAGGGTGAATACAGAAACGACGTTACGTCGTAGATGTCACCCTTGGCTTGCGAAGATGAGTATCATCATGTATGGTTAAAATAATATTTGAGTAATCCCCTTTCTTATTTTTATATCCTAGGGATTTCAACTGCTGCCATAAGCTTTTAGAATTTTTTTTTCTTCATTTTTTTTTAGAAATAATCTGCTTTGGCTTTCCTTATATATCTCTGAACTTTATTTCTGTAGGAACAAAACATTTTATAGTCCTCAGAATTACCATGTTTCTTAAATGTATATAAAAACATATCTCTGGTAGATCTGGGAATTTATTATATATTTATTCAGTCGACTAAGTAGTAGATCTACCTGAATCATCGTCAAAAGTTATTTAGGCTTGTTGTCTGATTGCTAATGAAAAATCCTGGATCCGCCCTCTTCTGGTAAGATTTGATCTAAATTTCCGTTATGTACAATTACTTCCTATTTATTGCAATGGAGCAGTGCCCAGAGAGATTCACTCCGCAACTTCCAAGTTAAGCGTTGTTAAACTTCAAAATAAAGCTAATGAATGGGGGTAAGGTGAGGGCAAATCGCCTATCGAGGTAAAACGCCTCGTCGATTTCTATCTACGACAATCTTATTACGTTGATATGATTGCAGAAAATATAGTACAGTGCGTTATGTCCATTTTTTAGGTTCTGCTTGATGTAAGTGAAAGGGGTTTCCATCATACGTTTTCATGACCACTTATTAAGAAGCCCAACTTAGACCAAAATGTATTAAAAAATTACAGACCCGTATCCAACTTGCCATTTATCTCAAAGGTGTTAGAAAAGGTAGTAAACTCACGAATTGAAAACCATTTAACGTCCAACAATCTTCATGAAGAACACCAATCTGCTTATCGATCTTGTCATTCAACAGAAACAGCGTTGTTAAAAGTCCAAAGTGACATACTGCAATCCCTTGATCAGAACAAAGTTACAGTTTTAGTCCTATTAGATCTTTCGGCAGCCTTCGATACGATCGATCATAGAACACTGCTCCAACGCCTAGAGGGTCATTTTGGAATTGCCAGCAAACCCCTCAAATGGATAACATCTTATCTGACTGACCGGTTTCAGACTGTGAGTATAGACGGAAACTTATCGAAACCTGTACTCATGGAATTTAGTGTTCCGCAAGGTTCTGTGCTGGGACCAAAGTACTATACCATGTATACGAAACCAGTTGGGTTGATTTGCAAGAAGCACGGACTAGATTACCACTTTTACGCGGATGATTCTCAGTTGTATCTGACTTTTGAGCCAACGGATAATATTTCAAGATCCGAGACAATCAGCAGAATAGAATCTTGTCTTACTGATATTGTGTCGTGGATGCATTCCAATATGCTTAAGTTAAATACGGAGAAAACAGAAGTTATACTATTTTCCTCTGGTAAAAATGCCAAATATATAAAGAACATACAGCTAAAAATCGGGGACTCTAAAATCAAACCAGCTACTTGTGTCAGAAACCTTGGTGCTTGGCTAGACACGAATATGGACATGGAGCAACATATCAACACAGTATGTAGGTCGTGTTATGCTCAGTTACGTCAAATCGGCCACATTAGAAAATATCTGACTTCAGACGCAACAAAATCTCTCGTGAACTCCCTGGTAACATCAAGACTTGACTATTGTAATTCATTGCTATATGGTCTGCCGGACAAAGTCTTAAATAAACTCCAACGTGTCCAAAATACAGCAGCCCGAATTATAAATAGGTCATCACGAACATGCCACATTACACCAGTGTTGAAAGAACTCCATTGGTTACCCATCCAGTCCCGGATTGAATATTAAATTTTAACTTTAACTCACAAAGCGTTACATGGTCAGGCCCCAGTGTATATAAACAGACTTCTCCACGTGTACCAACCCTCCAGAAACCTACGGTCGAGTCACAGCTCTTTGACGTTACAAGTTCCAAGAAGTCGTGTCAAGTATGGTGACAGAAGTTTTATCAATGCAGCTCCAAAGTTGTGGAACAATCTACCAGCGGATCTCAGAGACACGGATTCATTGATTGCCTTTAAAAAAGGTCTTAAAACCCACCTATTCATCAGATATTATGGACATTAAGCAGTGATACAAATCAATTTTAAGCAATCGTTGCAGACTATCTTATATAAATTTCACTCATCATTTTTCTGTTTTTTAATTAAATTTTAGCTTAAGTTTTCTCTTTTTTTTATATAAGTTTAGTGTATACTAATCATTTCAATTTTTTTACTGAATGTATTTAACATACGATGTAAAGCACCTTTGAACGTAGTGTTACTATGAAAAGGGTGCTATATAAATGCGGTATAATAATAATAATAATAATAATGATCTAAATACATTCACGGTGGGAATTGTGCATGCTGGGATGGGTAAATCTACGGACAAATTTGCCTCGCTTCAGGTAAGATATTTTGCAATAACTTCCTTATTTCTGCGTCAATTAAAAACAGTTTGTTGCATGTACCCCGCCTTACTGAGCTCTTTCCTCCGATGTATGCTTAACACGAAACCTTTTTGTACTTTTTGCGAAAAGTGATCCCAACCGACCAGAAAAACGACAAAAAATCTGGTCGTTTTTTCAGTTCAGTTGGGATCAGTTTTTCGGAAAAATATGGGGAGTTTTCAAATAAGTAATACACCTGAGGAAAGCGCTCAGTAAGGCGGGGTACATGCAAGAAACCGCTTGAAAATTGACAGAGAAATAAAATCAAAGTGCTGAGAGCACTGTAATTGGACGTCTCTGAATGATTGAGTGGGATTTTACATGAACGAAAGATATTTTATTCATTCTTCAGTGTTTAATTCTATAAGATCGGTTTCGGACATACGAAATCGGCTTTATTACCAGAAAACCCTTCTCAGGCTTCAAATGATTTGATTGCCGTTTCAAGACAACTGATTTGTCTCTATGAATAATCACTATTAATTTGATTACCCAATTCAATTAAGGTCATGTGATTAGCACTTTTGTCTTCTTGTTTCGGTTAACTATGAGTATTGTCGTCAGTTACACCTTTCGTTGATTTTATAAAGGACGATACAAAGCAATTTATTCAAAATGTAAGCCAACGCGCCACATAAATGAAAGCGGCGATAGCTCACTTGGCAGAGCGCTCACCTTGTACTCTTTACACATGTCTATATCTGGAAGGCCCTGGGTTCGAATTCTACTCAGACATTGTTCTTTTTATCATCTTCTTTTCGACTTTTATCTCCACCATCGTTAGGGATAAAACGACCGCAGTGATTGAGAATCGATCTAAACACAAATTCAACGACATAAAGTAATGAAACGCCGATCATTTACATACAATTCCGCTCAATCAATCAGAGACGTCTAAATATAGTGCTCCAAGCACTTTGATTTTTATTTGTGTTTAGAGTAAAAAAAAAGAAAAGAAACACTGCAGCAGTTTCCCCTGGTTGTGGTTACAAAACAAATTCAATACACACTTTTCCTGAAACTAAATACCAGATGAATTGGAGCACCTAACCATGGATTCCTCATACCAGTACTACCGCAACATCCTTACATCTACAGATGTGCGTACAAAGAAGAAATTGGGAACATGCCGTCGGGAAAATGGCAGTGGAGTACAATACGCAATTTAAATCTTCATATCATTATCAACGAAAATTTGAGAATAGCAATGTCCATATCTGTACACATATTCATACGATCATCTATGTTCCATTGTCATTGTTGCAGACCCATTGCTTAATCTTCTTAGTACAATACACGTAAACGGTTCACTTAAACGTGATGAATACAGATCGCTGTCACTCGATCATAGACTAGTAATAATCATTGTTGTCATGATCATTGATCAGTATGTAAATAGGTCATGATACTGTCGAATATCAGTGATACAGATGCTGGAGAAAAAAAAATAAAACTCGTAAGAGCAACTATTTTTCTGAATAGGTGGATATCACTAGCGTCTCATCTGAGGCTGTTCAGATGGAACCCCGATTTGCCATCGAGTCGAACCCGAGTTGCGAAATGAACTCACTCCCTGAGAATCAATTTGAAAACCCTGTCTCGTGGAAACCCCGTTCCTTTAAATATGTCAAAGACTTAAACAACAATGATCAAAGAAAAAGAATCGATCATACATAATACGTTCATTAAACTGAGTAATCATCCTAAAATGTCTGTTTTCAGTAAAGACATCAAGAAAAACAAACTTTTTAACAAACGTTATACAGAAAAAATAATCCGAACAGGTTTCGAACCAACGGCGCTCCAAATTTCATACTAAAAAAGGTTGCGAGGTTAATCCTTTCCCATTTGAGCTATCGCTGCTGATGATGATATAAGGCGTTTGTTTACTTTATAAACATAGTTTATGCATGTATCGCTTTCTAAAGATGTTACCCTTTACACAATATTACGATACGAAAGTCAAATCACTACAACAAAATGGTTAAATCGAAAAAAGATCGTAAGGTTGGTTAAGACGTGGCATGAATTGAATCGGCAAATGAATCTTATAGTGTTTGTTAGAGAACACATAGAAAGAAGGAAAAGATACGACAGTTTTCCTGTATGGTCGCAAAATCTGTTTTGAATTTTGGTCAACTGGCAATTGAGTCTGAGAAAGGGTTTTTTGGTAATGAAAACTCATTTCGCCTGTCGAGAAGTGGTTATAAGAATTGTACGTCCTTTCGGACGTCCAATTAAAAAAATGTTGCACAATTTCCTACCTGAAGCGTGGCTTATTTTGCCATAGTCGTTATCATTTCGTTTTCTAGTCAGTTGGGATCAATTTTTGGAAAAATTAAAAGGATACCACAAATAATCCATGTATCCGAGGAAAAGGATTTTCAAGGCGGGGTACATGCAACAGGCCTTTTTAAAATCGACAAAGAAATAAAGGAGTTATTGCAAAATATTTGACAAGATTCGAGATTATTTTTGTCCGTATTCGTTATCTATCCCAGCATGCACAATCCCAACCGTGTACACTGCTCTAATCATTTAACTTTGATGGACAGCTGTAAAATTAAAAATAGTAGGAAAAATGGCGATTCAAATTTACAAAATTTCGAACCCGTAATTTTACAAATGGGCATAACTTTTTTCCTAATCATCATACCTTTATAAAATTTGACATGTACATTAACAGGAATAATACACATCGACTGTCATAATTATTTTTCAGTAATTTTTGTATTTAGAGGTTGTACTATGAGCAAAGCTCAAAAGCTCTAATTCGACTTAGAGCTCGAGATATTGCATTTGAAATAATTGAATTGTCACAGAATATTAGCCAAAAGCCAGACAGTAAAGAAAAGAAAAGCATGACATTATTTATGTATTAAGACTATAATAGAGAGAAAAGATTGGTGGGTGGGGTAAATAATTCTGTTTTATTTAGTTTATATAACTTTTGGCCAGAATATTTATTTGATAAACTGAACTTTATGAATCAGAACATCAATCTGGTCAAAGATAATACAAGCACAAACAATTCAGCAACGGTTTGTTAGATTGGTTTATATTTGTAGCTGATTTAGTGAAAGAACATTCAAAAAGGCAATTTTGTCACATTCAAAGGCACATAACTTTAGATGTTTGATTCCGATCAATTGAAATTTGCACATATGCAAGATCAGATGGTCCCAAACATTTTGTCAAAGCTTTGTCTTGATTAGTCAATAATTATTGTGGCTGTTAGAGGGTAAATTTTGTTGAAAGTGGCAATTTATCAAATTCAAGGGCACATTACTCTAGACGTTACACTGCTATTAAGATGAAAATTTCACTGATGCAAGCTCCTATAGTCATCAACATTTTGTATAAGTTTTCTTTTCATTAGTCTAATTTGCGGCTGTTATACTGAAAAAAATGCAGAAATTGCAATTTTGTAAAATTCAAGTGCACATAACTCTAAATGTTTTATTCCAACCAAGCTAACAATCGCCCATATGTAAGATTTTACAGTCACCAACAGTTCGTCTAAGTTTCGTCTAAATTGGTAAACATTTGTGGCTGTTATAGTAACAACAAGGCCGAGAATACCATTTTGTCAAATTCAAGGGAAAATAACCTAACTCTAGCTGTGATGTTCCAAATAAGCTAAAAAATCACATATTTAAGATTTTACCGTTAACAGCTTTTTGTAATACGCATGAAAAAGAAAACATTATAAAAACGTTTTTGAGACGAATTAAAAACGTACACTGTAGAAGATAAGCAAAATGAGGGTTTCAATATTCAAAATAAGTCTTGCTATCATGAAAGTCAAACAAAACGTTACAATTTAAACATATAATACCATTTCCATGTTTTCATATTTATCGTTTTCATCAAGTCCCGAGTTCGAATTATCAAGAATATTACACACATGTACATTATACATGTATATAATATCCGTGTTGATGTTTTTGTACATTCCATTTTGATTAAGGTCGGTTGTGGTTTAAGTAGGTTGTGTAAACGTATCTAATTCGTCGTTAAATGCAAATCACAACCAAAACGTATCTAAAACGTTTTCTGAACCGTCTATTTCAAACATTAGCATTTCGGTTGTTTTTCTAATAAACTAAAATAAACACATAAAAAGAATATTATCTTCACGCGAATAATGAACTATTTGAATCAAACATTCATCAAGTGAAGCATTGCATAAACTTTTTTAACTTGTAGCAAAACCTTTTTGAAACGTTTTGAAAACGTAACCATGAAGGTACTTTAATATACATGGAAAAGAAAACGTGTTAAAAATGTTTTTGAAACAAATTAAAAGCGTCATCTTCAAAACATAAGGGAAATAACAGTTTGAATATTCAAAATGTGTTTAACTATCAAGAAAGTCAAACAAAATGTGACAGTTTACCAATATCAATATCATTTCCGTGTTTGGATATGTGTAGTTGTCATCAAGTAACGAGTTGGTTTTGGTTTAAGTACGTCGTCTTTACGTATTCAATACGTCTTAAAGATAAAAACACGTTGTCAAAACTTATTAAAAACGTTTTCCAAACCAAGACTAGTAAAAAACGTCTTCGTCACCAAAACCTATTGTTTACTGGGTATTGTCCCTTTTAGCTTAAAAGCTTTATTGCCCCCCACCCCAGTTTGACGGCTATGTTGTCCCTTTAAGCTTAACGGCTTTATGGTCCCTTTTAGCTCAACGGCTTTATGGTCCCCTTTAGCTTGACATCTTTATGGTCCCTTTTAGCTTGATGGCTGTATTGTCTCTTTTAGCTCGATGGCTATATTGTCCCTTTAAGCTTAACGGCTTTATGGTCCCTTTTAGCTTGATGGCTGTATTGTTCCTTTAAGCTTAACAGCTTTATGGTCCCTTTCAGCTCGACGGTTATATAGTTGCTTTAAGCTTAACGGCTTTATGGTCCCTTTTAGCTTGACAGCTATATTGTCCCTTAAAGCTTACCGGCTATATTGTCCCTTTAATCTAAAAGGCTTTATGGTCTCTTTTAGCTTAACGGCTCTATGGTCCCTTTAAGCATGATGGCTATATTGTCCCTTTCAGATTAACAGCTTTATGGTCCCTTTTAGCTTAATGGCAATATTGTCCCTTTAAGCTTAATGGCTCTATGGTCCCTTTTAGCTTGGCAGCTATATTATCCTGTTAAGCATGACAGCTATATTGTCCCTTTAAATTTAACAACTTTATGGTCCCTTTTAGCTTGACAGCTATATTGTCCCTTTAAGCTTAACGGCTTTATGGTCCCTTTTAGCTCGACGGCTATATTGTCCATTTCAGCTTAACGGCTTTATTGACCCTTTTAGCTTGACAGCTCTTTTGTGCCTTTAAGCTTAATGGCTTTATGGTCCCTTTTAGCTTGACAGCTATATTGTCCCGTTTAGCATGATGGCTATATTGTCCCTTTAAGCTTAACAGCTTTATGGTCCCTTTCAGCTTGACGGCCATATTGTCCCTTTTAGCTTGACAGCTTTATGGTCCCTTTTAGTTTGATGGCCATATTGCCCCTTTTAACTTAAAGGCTTTATGGTCCTTTTTAGCTAAACGGCTCTATGGTCCATTTCAGCTTGATGGCTATATTGTCTCTTTTAGCTAAACAGCTTTATGGTCCCTTTAAGTTTGACTGCTATATTGTCCCTTTAAGCTTAACAGCTTTATGGTCCCTTTTAGCTTGACGGCTATATTGTCGCTGTAAGCTTAACGGCTTTATGGTCCCTTTTAGCTTGACGGCTATATTGTCCCTTTTAGCTTAACAGCTTTATGGTCCCTTTTGGCTTGACAGCTTTACGGTCCATTTTAGCTTGAAGGCTGTATGGTCCCTTTAAGCTTGATGGCTATATTGTCCCTTTTAGCTTAATAGCTTTATGGTCTGTTTTAGCATTATTGCTTTTTTGTTCCTTTCAGCTTAATGGCTTTAAGGTCCCTTTTAGCTTGACGGCTATATTGTCCCTTTAAGCTTTACAGCTTTATGGTCCCTTTTAGCTTGACGACTATATTGTCCCTTTAAGCTTAACGGCTTTATAGTCCATTTAAGCGCAACGGCTATTTTGTCCCTTTTAGCTTGATTGCTATATTGTCCCTTTTAGCTTAAGGGCTGTATTGTCCCTTTTAGCTTGACAGGTATATTTTCCCTTTAAGCTTGAGGGCTATAAATTCCCTTTAAACTTGATGCCTTTATTGTCCCTTTTAGCTTGACGGATATATGATCCCTTTTAGCTAGACGGATTTATGGTTCCTTTTAGTTTGATGGCTTTATGGTCCCCTTTAGCTTGACGGCTATATTGTCCCTTTTAGCTTGACGGCTTTATGATCCCTTTTAGCTTGACAGCTATATGGTCCCCTTAAGCCTGACGGCTATATTGTCCCTTTTAGGTTGACGGCTTTATGGTCCCCTTAAGCTTGACGGCTATATGGTCCCTTTAAGTTTGATGGCTATATTGTCCCCTTTAGCTTGACAGCTACATGATCCCTTTTAGCTTGCCGGCTTTATGGTCCCCTTTAGCTTAGTGGCTAAATATTGTCCCTTATAGCTTGACGGCTATATTGGCCTTTTAAGCTGGACGGCTTTATGGTCCCTTTTAGCTTGACGGCTATATTGTCCCTTTAAGCTTAACGGCTTTATTGTCCCTTTTAGCTTGGCGGCTATATTGTCCCTTTTAGCTTGATGGCTTTATGGTTCCTTTTAGCTTGACGGCTTTATGGTCCCTTTTAGCTTTGTGCCTATATTGTCCCTTTTAGCTTGACAGCTTTATGGTACCTTTTAACTTGACAGCTATATTGTCCCTTTAAGCTTAACAGCTGTATTGTTCCTTAAAGCTTGGTGGCTATATCATCCCTTTTAGCTTGATGGCTATATGGTCCCTTTTAGCTTGGCGGCTATATTGTCCCTTTTAGCTTGACGGCTTTATGGTCCCTTTTAGCTTGACGGCTGTATTGTCCCATTTTGCTTGACGTCCTTATGGTTCCTTTTGGCTTGATGGCTGTATGGTTCCTTTTGGCTTGATGGCTGTATTGTCCCTTTTAGCTTGAAGGCTGTATTGTCCCTTTTAGCTTGACGGCTGTATTGTCCCTTATAACTTGACGGCTGTATCGTCCCTTTTAGCTTAACAGCTATACTGTCCTGTTTAGCTTGACGGCTTTATGGTTCCTATTAGCTTGACGGATGTATTGTCTCTTTTAGCTTGACGGCTTTATGGTTCCTTTTTGCTTGACAGCGGTATTGTCCCTTTTAGCATGACGGGTGTATTGTCCCTTTTAGTTTGACGGCTTTATGGTTCCTTTTAGCTTGACGGCTTTATTGTTCTTTTTAGCTTGACGGCTGTATTGTCCCTTTTAGCTTGACAGATTTATGGTCCCTTTTTAGCTTGACGGCTTTATGGTCCCCTTTAGGTTGACGGCTACATGGTCCCTTTTAGCTTGACGGCTTTATGGTCCCTTTTAGCTTGACAGCTACATGGTCCCTTTTAGCTTGACGGCTTTATGATCCCTTTTGGCTTGATGACTGTATAGTCCCTTTTAGCTTGACGGCTTTATGGTCCCTTTTAGCTTGACAGCTTTATGGTCCCTTTTAGCTTGCTGGATGGCTGTATGGTACCTTTTAGCTTGACGGCTTTATGGTCTCTTTTAGCTTGACAGCTTTATGGTCCCTTTTAGCTTGATGGCTCTATGGTCCCCTTTAGGTTAAACAGCTACATTGTCCCGTTTAGCTTGACGGCTTTATAGTCCGTTTTAGCTTGACGGCTACATGGTCCCTTTTAGCTTGACGGCTTTATGGTCCCTTTTGGCTTGATGACTGTATGGTCCCTTTTAGCTTGACGGCTTTATGGTCCCTTTTAGCTTGACAGCTTTATGGTCCCTTTTAGCTTTACGGCCCTATGGTCCCCTTTAGGTTAACAGCTACATGGTTCCTTTTAGCTTGACGGCTTTACAGTCCCTTTTAGCTTGACGGCTTTATGGTCCCTTTTAGCTTGACAGCTTTATGGTCCCTTTTAGCTTGACAGCTCTATGGTCCCCTTTAGATTAACAGCTACATGGTTCCTTTTAGCTTGACGGCTTTACGGTCCATTTTACCTTGAAGGCTGTATGGTCCCTTTTAGCTTGACGGCTTTATGGTCCCTTTCAGCTTAACGGCTAAATGGTCCCTTTTAGCTTGACGGCTTTATGGTCCCTTTTGGCTTGATGGCTGTATGGCCCTTTTAGCTTGACGGCTTTATGGTCCCTTTTAGCTTGACAGCTTTATTGTCCTTTAGCTTGACGGCTCTATGGTCCCTTTTAGGTTGACGGCTACATGGTCCCTTTTAGCTTGGCGGCTTTATGGTCCCTTTTAGCTTAACGGCTAAATGGTCCATTATAGCTTGACGGCTTTATTGTCCCTTTTAGTTTGACGGCTGTATGGTCCATTATAGCTTGACGGCTTTATTGTCCCTTTTAGTTTGACGGCTGTATGGTCCCTTTTAGCTTGACGGCTTTATGGTCCCTTTTAGCTTAATGGCTACATGGTCCCTTTTAGCTTGACGGCTTTATGGTCCCTTTTGGCTTGATGGCTGTATGGGCCCTTTTAGCTTGACGGCTTATGGTCCCTTTAAGCTTGACAGCTTTATGGTCCCTTTTAGCTTGACGGCTCTATGGTCCCTTTAAGCTTGACGGCTACATGGTCCCTTTTAGCTTGACGGCTACATGGTCCCTTTTAGGTTGACGGCTTTATGGTCCCTTTTAGCTTGACGGCTCTATTGTCCCTTTTAGGTTGACGGCTACATGGTCCCTTTTAGGTTGACGGCTACATGGTCCCTTTTAGCTTGACGGCTTTACGGTCCCTTTTAGCTTGACAGCTTTATGGTCCCTTTTAGCTTGACGGCTCTATTGTCCCTTTTAGGTTGACGGCTACATGGTCCCTTTTAGCTTGACGGCTTTATGGTCCCTTTTAGCTTGACGGCTACATGGTCCATTTTAGCTTGACGGCTGTATGGTCCCTTTTAGCTTGACGGCTGTATGGTCCCTTTTAGCTTGACGGCTTTATGGTCCCTTTTAGCTTAACGGCTACATGGTCCCTTTTAGCTTGACGGCTTTGTGGTCCCTTTTGGCTTGATGGCTGTATGGGCCTTTTTAGCTTGACGGCTTTATGGTCCCTTTTAGCTTGACGGCTACATGGTCCCTTTTAGCTTGACGGCTTTACTGTCCCTTTTAGGTTTACGGCAATATGGTACCTTTTAGGTTGACGGCTACATGGTCCCTTTGAGCTTGACGGCTTTATGGCCCCTTTTAGCTTGATGGCTTTATGGTCCTTTTTAGCTTGACGGCTACGTGGTCCCTTTTAGCTTGACGGCTCTATGGTCCCTTTTAGCTTGACGGCTCTATGGTCCCTTTTAGGTTGATGGCTACATGGTCCATTTTAGCTTGACGGCTTTATGGGCCCTTTAAGCTTGACGGCTGTATGGTCCCTTTTAGCTTGACGGCTTTATTGTCCCTCCTAGCTTAACGGCTACATGGTCCCTTTTAGCTTGACGGCTCTATGGTCTCTTTTAGGTTGACGGCTACATGGTCCCTTTTAGCTTGACGGCTACATGGTCCCTTTTAACTTGACAGCTTTATGGTCCCTTTTAGCTTGACAGATTTATGGTCCCTTTTAGCTTGACGGCTCTATTGTCCCTTTTAGCTTGACGGCTACATGGTCCCTTTTAGCTTGACGGCTTTATGGTCCCTTTTAGCTTGACGGCTACATGGTCCCTTTTAGCTTGACGGCTGTATGGTCCCTTTTAGCTTGACGGCTTTATGGTCCCTTTTAGCTTAACGGCTACATGGTCCCTTTTAGCTTGATGCCTTTATGGTCCCTTTTGGCTTGATAGCTGTATGGGCCCTTTTAGCTTGACGGCTTTATGGTCCCTTTTAGCTTGACATATTTATGGTCCCTTTTAGCTTGACGGCTCTATGGTCCCTTTTAGGTTGACGGCTACATGGTCCCTTTTAGTTTGACGGCTACATGGTCCCTTTTAGGTTGACGGCTACATGGTCCCTTTTAGCTTAACGGCTTTATAGTCCCTTTTAGCTTGACGGCTTTATGGTCCCTTTTAGCTTGACGGCTACATGGTCCCTTTTAGGTTGACGGCTCTATGGTCCCTTTTAGGTTGACGGCTACATGGTCCCTTTTAGATTGACAGCTACATGGTCCCTTTTAGGTTGACGGCTACATGGTCCCTTTTAGCTTAACGGCTACATAGTCCCTTTTAGCTTGACGGCTCTATGGTCCCTTTTAGGTTGACGGCTCTATGGTCCCTTTTAGGTTGACGGCTTCATGGTCCCTTTTAGGTTGACAGCTTTATGGTCCCTTTTCGGTTGGCGGCTACATGGTCCCTTTTAGCTTGATGGCTACATGGTCCCTTTTAGCTTGACGGCTTTATGGTCCCTTTTAGGTTGACGGCTACATGGTCCCTTTTAGCTTGACGGCTCTATGGTCCCTTTAACCTTGACGGCTCTATGGTCCCTTTTAGGTTGACGGCTACATGGTCCCTTTTAGCTTGACGGCTTTATGGTCCCTTTTAGGTTGACGGCTACATGGTCCCTTTTAGCTTGACGGCTACATGGTCCCTTTTAGCTTGACGGCTACATGGTCCCTTTTAGCTTGACAGCTACATGGTCCCTTTTAGGTTGACGGCTCTATGGTCCCTTTTTGGTTGACGGCTACATGGTCCCTTTTCGGTTGGCGGCTACATGGTCCCTTTTAGCTTGATGGCTACATGGTCCCTTTTAGCTTGACGGCTTTATGGTCCCTTTTAGGTTGACGGCTACATGGTCCCTTTTAGCTTGACGGCTCTATGGTCCCTTTAAGCTTGACGGCTCTATGGTCCCTTTTAGGTTGACGGCTACATGGTCCCTTTTAGCTTGACGGCTTTATGGTCCCTTTTAGGTTGACGGCTACATGGTCCCTTTTAGCTTGACGGCTACATGGTCCCTTTTAGCTTGACGGCTCTATGGTCCCTTTTAGGTTGACGGCTACATGGTCCCTTTTATGTTGACGGCTACATAGTCCCTTTAAGCTTGACGGCTACATGGTCCCTTTTAGGTTGACGGCTACATGGTCCCTTTAAGCTTGACGGCTACATGGTCCCTTTTAGCTTGACGGCTCTATGGTCCCTTTAAGCTTGACGGCTCTATGGTCCCTTTTAGGTTGACGGCTACATGGTCCCTATAAGCTTGACGGCTACATGGTCCATTTTAGCTTGACGGCTGTATGGTCCCTTTTAGCTTGACGGCTGTATGGTCCCTTTTAGCTTGACGGCTTTATGGTCCCTTTTAGCTTAACGGCTACATGGTCCCTTTTAGCTTGACGGCTTTGTGGTCCCTTTTGGCTTGACGGCTGTATGGTCTCTTTTATGTTGACGGCTACATAGTCCCTTTTAGCTTGACGGCTACATGGTCCCTTTTAGCTTGACGGCTTTATTGTCCCTTTTAGCTTGACGGCTACATGGTCCCTTTTAGCTTGACGGCTACATGGTCCCTTTTAGCTTGACGGCTACATGGTCCCTTTTAGCTTGACGGCTACATGGTCCCTTTTAGCTTGACGGCTACATGGTCCCTTTTAGCTTGACGGCTACATGGTCCCTTTTAGCTTGACGGCTTTGTGGTCCCTTTTGGCTTGACGGCTGTATGGTCCATTTTAGCTTGACGGCTACATGGTCCCTTTTAGCTTGATGGCTACATGGTCCCTTTTAGCTTGACGGCTCTATGGTCCCTTTTAGCTTGACGGCTACATGGTCCCTTTTAGCTTGACGGCTTTATGGTCCCTTTTAGCTTGACGGCTGTATGGTCCCTTTTAGCTTGACGGCTTTATGGTCCCTTTTAGCTTAACGGCTACATGGTCCCTTTTAGCTTGACGGCTTTGTGGTCCCTTTTGGCTTGACGGCTACATGGTCCCTTTTAGCTTGACGGCTGTATGGTCCCTTTTAGCTTAACGGCTACATAGTCCCTTTTAGCTTGACGGCTACATGGTCCCTTTTAGCTTGACGGCTTTATGGTCCCTTTTAGCTTAACGGCTACATGGTCCCTTTTAGCTTGACGGCTTTATTGTCCCTTTTAGGTTGACGGCTACATGGTCCCTTTTAGCTTAACGGCTTTATGGTCCCTTTTAGCTTGACGGCTTTGTGGTCCCTTTTAGCTTGACGGCTGTATGGTCTCTTTTATGTTGACGGCTACATGGTCCCTTTTAGCTTGACGGCTTTACTGTCCCTTTTAGGTTTACGGCTTTATGGTACCTTTTAGGTTGACGGCTACATGGTCCCTTTGAGCTTGACGGCTTTATGGCCCCTTTTAGCTTGACGGCTTTATGGTCCTTTTTAGCTTGACGGCTACGTGGTCCCTTTTAGCTTGACGGCTCTATGGTCCCTTTTAGCTTGACGGCTCTATGGTCCCTTTTAGGTTGACGGCTACATGGTCCATTTTAGCTTGACGGCTTTATGGGCCCTTTAAGCTTGACGGCTGTATGGTCCCTTTTAGCTTGACGGCTTTATTGTCCCTTCTAGCTTAACGGCTACATGGTCCCTTTTAGCTTGACGGCTCTATGGTCCCTTTTAACTTGACAGCTTTATGGTCCCCTTTAGCTTGACAGCTTTATGGTCCCTTTTAGCTTGACGGCTATATTGTCCCTTTTAGGTTGACGGCTACATGGTCCCTTTTAGCTTGACGGCTTTATGGTCCCTTTTAGCTTGACGGCTACATGGTCCCTTTTAGCTTGACGGCTGTATGGTCCCTTTTAGCTTGACGGCTTTATGGTCCCTTTTAGCTTAACGGCTACATGGTCCCTTTTAGCTTGACGGCTTTATGGTCCTTTTTGGCTTGATAGCTGTATGGGCCCTTTTAGCTTGACGGCTTTATGGTCCCTTTTAGCTTGACATATTTATGGTCCCTTTTAGCTTGACGGCTCTATGGTCCCTTTTAGGTTGACGGCTACATGGTCCCTTTTAGCTTGACGGCTACATGGTCCCTTTTAGCTGAACGGCTTTATGGTCCCTTTTAGCTTGACGGCTTTATGGTCCCTTTTAGCTTGACGGCTTTATGGTCCCTTTTAGGTTGACGGCTCTATGGTCCCTTTTAGGTTGACGGCTACATGGTCCCTTTTAGATTGACAGCTACATGGTCCCTTTTAGGTTGACGGCTCTATGGTCCCTTTTAGCTTGACGGCTTTATGGTCCCTTTTAGGTTGACGGCTACATGGTCCCTTTTAGCTTGACGGCTCTATGGTCCCTTTTAGCTTGACGGCTACATGGTGCCTTTTAGCTTTTCTTTCGTTGGTATATTTGATAGGCATGTATAACTTTTAAAGGGGTATTACTGTAATCAGTATCCGATTTCTCAAATGTGTACCACAATAAATTAACTAGGGTGTACACTTTTGCCTCTGAGTATACATGTATATAGCTTACAGTAGAACGAGTTAAGGTAGAATACCGGTAATGTGGCCATTTTGAAGTTCATAAGACATCAGCTTTTTCCGAGCGGTGGCGTTACGTATCCGAAACTATTCGGGCGCGGTCGTAAACATTTGGCGGTGGAAGGTTCCACCGCCAAAATTAATGTTTTCGACGTCGCCCGAATGATTCCAACGACGCGCGAATCTCATTAGGGGTATACTTTCTTAAATGAAGTCTCTGCTGAGTAAAAAAAGAAAGTGTGCACCGAGGATAACTTGAAATTCTATGGTAATTTTGAACATTGATATTATAATATTGGTACTGTATCAAATTAAAGATAATCAAATTGCCTATAAGAGAGTATATTTTTAAATTGTGTGAAATGGAGTAGGCCTATTTCTTATGTTTTCTTAAGATATTTGAGATAGAGGTCAGTTTCAAAATTCACAGAACTTGCTGACGAACGTGAGTATATTAAATAATGCAATTTTCTTGCGACCTCTGCTTCAATTTCTATTGTCTTCAATGAATGACGACAAACATGCGTGGTATCACTGACCGAACATATAACGTCTCACTGTACATATCGTTTGGAATTTTGTTGCGTTCTTATTGCAATATGTATTCCTCGTCCTGGAAATTCTTTAACTGGACTTTAACGTTAGCGAAACTCAGACAGAAAAGATGTTCGGTCCTACCACCACACGCAGGTCTGTTTTTCACGCGTCCCGTGTGGGTGACGATGTGCCTAATGCAGGAGATTTTGGCATCTTGATAATGTGACATACTTATAGTCTCAAATCTCTTATGGGCCGTCTATCTGCTCTCGCAGATTTTGAATGTTGCTTACATTTGTTTGCTGTACTGAATCGCCATAGATGATGTATAGTTTTAAAGCATTGACATACGGGCGTCAACGTCATATAAAGGTCTGTGAAAGGTCATGTTTTATGTGAAGAAAAAGATACGCAGGGTGAATTGTTCCGAAAAGACAAATAATAGGTCTTTCAGATAAGCTTTTCTAGGAAAAAAATCATGTTAGATGTTAGTCTTGTAAATCTTTCAACTAACGTTTTAATGTTGGGATATCAGCTCTTATGTGATATTTTCACCATCATCGAAATAGATAACTTTTACGTTATCCATTTCCCAAATTGAAAAATAGACAGTTCCACTTTGAAAGCTGAGAAAGATAACAAAAATTTATGTATTTTATAACACAGAAAATGTCGAGACTAAAGGAGAAAATGCTGGTTACCAGCATTGTCTTCTTTTGTCTCAATGTTTTCCAAGAAGCTGTGCATACATGTATCAGGGATGTCCAAGCGAAGAACGGATTTATGTTAGGACAAGTGTGAGATTTTGTATATCATCAAAACAATAACTTACTCATTAATTCATAACGTTCAAAGTGGGAACATGATAAGAATAACCTATTCCAAAACGGCAAAAATATGGTTGTACAATTTCAATATTTTCAGTATTATTTGGTATTTGATAAGGGGTGGACTACCTTAATGGTCAAGATTTAGGCAAATGTGATACACCATATAATACGAGATATTCAAAGTAAAAATAACGTTACCTGCGACTCAACACAATTTTGGAAATGACGCCTTGGTCAAGGTTAATGACGCGGTTTACCAGTAAAATTGACCAATGTCCTCCCCTCCGACCGTGTACGCCGTACAATATCACGGTGGGGATTGTGCATGCTGGGATGGATAACGAATACGGACAAAAATAATCTCGAATCTTGTCAAATATTTTGCAATAACTCCTTTATTTCTTTGTCGATTTTCAAAAGATCTGTTGCATGTACCCCGCCTTGAAAATCTCTTTCCTGGAATACATGGATTATTTGTGGCATCCTTTTAAGTTTTCCAAAAATTGATCCCAACTGACCAGAAAACGAAATGATAATGACTACGGCAAAATAAGCCACGGCTCAGGTAGGAAATTGTGCAATAATTTTCTTATTTCTGTGTCAATTTTCAAGCGGTTTGTTGCATGTACCCCGCCTTACTGAGCGCTTTCCTCAGGTGTATTACCAAAAATTGATCCCAACTGACCTGAAAAACGATCAGATTTTTTGTCGTTTTTCTGGTCGGTTGGGATCACTTTTAGCAAAAAGTACAAAAAAAGGTTTCGTGTAAAGCATACATCGGAGGAAAGAGCTCAGTAAGGCGGGGTATATGCAACAAACTGTTTTTTAATTGACGCAGAAATAAGGAAGTTATTGCAAATTGTCTTACCTGAAGCGAGGCAAATTTGTCCGTAGATTTATCCATCCCAGGATGCATAATCCCCACCGTGATATTATCAATACATGTTGATTAAGATTGGAGATTTTAAGATAGTCATTCTCTACTGAGATTCACTCGACGCTAGAATTTTTCGTGTGACGTCGTTAGCTTTCGTTACCTTTTCGATCCATACTGACATTTTACGAGTTAGAAAAAAAAGAAAAAAAGATCGACGCCGAGTAAATCTCGTAAAGGTGAACTATCTTATAAGACATCAACGTGTCTTTCAAATCTAGACGTTGTCATGGTAATTCTTGTTGGTAACAGAACCCGGCCTAAATGAAGCAAAAACGCCAACAAAACTAGTTATTACATTATAATTCAGAATTAAAAACATTGTTAAGAAAACACAAATAGACTGTTACAAGTTAAAAATGTAGAAAGTGAAAGAAATTGGACCCTGTATCTTTTGGGAGACGCCATTTACCCTTTCCAAATGTCAAACGTTCAAATCGTTCCAAATCGACAGCTAATGCAAACAACGAAATGGGTGTAAATGAAAATAAAATTCATGTGTATTTTAGCAAAGAAAACCTTGAGGCAAAGGGAGAAAATGCTGATCATCAGCATTTTCTTATTTTGCCCCAATGTTTCCCCAAGCCTTTTCTATTAGGGACGTCAAAACCAGGTCTTGTTTGCGAGACGCCCTCAATGAAGAAATTCGGGGAAAACGACGAATGAAATGATTGATTAAAATAACTGATGTTCAGCAATTCATCCTTTTCCTTAATAGTTTTCGTGTTTTATTACATGTATAGTTTCCACTTTTCGACACAATTATTTTAAAAGTTATCGACAGATCTGGAACATTTACCAACTAAAATGGAGGCGAGTAGCAGGCTATTCATAATGATGTTGAAATGGAAAATAACTGAAATATAGAGTAGAAAATAACAAAGGAGACGTAGAGAATGATAAATGTAATGGGCATCCTCTTAAAGCCTCGTCACTATTTAGACAATTACTGACAAAAATATGAGCACTGATATATAAATAAATATATAATTCAATTGCGTACCTTTCGTAGATCAGTCCTTTCCCAATCAATATTTGTCTGATCCAAAATCAAAAGAAACTACAGACGACAAATTGTGTGTCATTTGCTTATTTCAATTTTGATACTGCTGCAGCTGTATATACAATGTATGGAGGGATATGAATAAAAATACAGGTTTAATTGTTTCCCTTGTATCTTTTGTCTTTTAAATGTGCAGGACTTCAAAATCTTATCAGACAGGCGTTGTTTGGAAAAGAACTAAACTTAAAACATCGAACTAAAAAGGCACGCCATGAGCGAGATATGGTCAATAAATCAACTGGAACATCATACCGTTTAATCACAGTCTCATCAAGATCATAATGTTGTTACATGTAATATACACACATAAGTATCAATATCGCTATAAAGTTACGCGACCGTTCCAATATATTTGAGGTTTTTATTAGGAAAACTTGTCCTCGAGTAGCACTTTAAAGACAAACATGGATACAGACCAGCCTGTGTATACACACATTCTCATCAAGATCCATGATATTCTCTTATATAATTTAATTCGTGTTAACGGTCACCTCGGAGAGCAGATTTTGAGTAAAAAACTACACAAAGGCACAGGTTGATCTGCATCTAAGGTGGTGTCACTGAACTTGGCACTAAATATCGCTACTTTTAAATGAAAACCTCGTTACGAGATTTTTTGTTGAAAAGCGAATATGTATGTTAGTACAATATCACTATAATCCGAATGTCTCGCGATCCTTTACTACCGGTATATCACTGATGTCACTTTGACATTCCACTTAGGGGAGTGTTGATAAAACTTGCAAACTCTGGAATAAAAAGACAGGAGATTTTATCGAAACTAAAAATTATAAAATGGGAGGTTTTTATCACGAATAAAAAATACTAGCATGAACTCCAAAACAATAAATATAGGCTGTTGCAGACGACAACATTGATGTAAACAAGCAAGAAATTGAATTTCTGTGCACAAAATTGGATAAAGTATTGGGGAGGAAATTATGTTATTCCAAAGATCTGCAAATAGAGTATTGTTCGGAAAAGGGGTTTCCAAAAGCCCATAAAAAGTGCGGTCCAAATATTTTAAAAGAAGTTGCGGGCGGCATTATAATTGTAAACAAAATCTTAGAAATTATATTCGGCAGTATAGAAAACATTGGCGACAAATCAAAAAGCGTTCATTTTAAGTGTTTCCCTGTATAAGTCAGTAAAGCCAGATATTGTCTGTGGAGGTGCTAAATTTAAGTCATTCGTATTTACACGGATGATTAGAACAGCATGACTTCAACTACTTTCTGCTAGGAAATTGTACATTTTTGTGTGCAATGTCTTCACACGCATACATCAAAGGTATGCTTCACGTTTATTAGCCAATGTGTTTTTAAATCTCCAGTATCAATAGAAAAGAAGAGCGAATTGATGCAACTTTTTTATAAAGTAGCCAGTTGTATATTACGTCCGTTTAAAACCAGACCCTCGTATCTCATTATTTTCAATTTTTCAGTAGAAGGGAAAAACGTTCGCATTTTTTTAATAAACGGTATTTTAAGGTAATATCCCATTAAGATTAGCTCTGATATAATTCTAAATCAGTAATATATCAGTTTTATCATTTTACATTTCATAAAGGGAGATTTGGTCAATTTTGCCTTTAGAATGAAAAACAGCTCTAAAATTCACATTTTTCCAATAGCTAAAACATCTGTTCTAGAGATAAGAGACTCTGGATTTGGTGCTAACATACAATTTGTTACATTTCAAGACAGCAAAACTATCGCATATTGAGATACATGGTTATGGCTTGTGAATGTTAATAATTTTTCCAAACAAATATTGTACCAGAACATTGTATCTTGCTGTACTAGGGTATGGTTTTCATGAAACGGATCAGAGTTGTTAAATATAGAATTATAGTAAAAACATTGCATATAGCTGTAAGATACTCTGGTTTTAAGTAAAACAAAACGCAAGACTGACATTTGTATTGCCACACACTATTATATATCTATACATTCATATGGTATTTCTAAACTATGTAAAAAGTAAAAAGAAAATGAGTCACAATAGTGTATCTACATTTAGCATCATCTGGTACACAAAATATTCCTATATTATCACCCAACACAAAGTTAAAGTATAGCATCTATATCCGATATAAATCCTTTTAATACATTTCTTAGTCAATGTCAGTGTCTTTTTCACTTTCTTCCATATCTGGCTCTGGGAGTCTTTCTTTAACGTTCTGGTTGGTTGGTAGTCCCTTGTAAAACTGATATTCCGCGGGAATAACACATTGTTTGCACAAATGGACTAAGTCCTTTTTCTTTGGACTTGAAATGTGTAGTTTGTTACCTGCACTGTACACCGACAACTTGTAATAGCAAAATTTTCTCACACTAACAAATGAACATGGAGTGAAAAGAACCGACTGTAGATCGAATGTACATGTATGTACTCTTTGTATGTCACGTCCGAACGTTTTTCTTCCAGTTTTCAGGTGTGGCTTTTCTTTTGCGAACAGTTCGTCTTTTTGCTGGAGAAACGAATTTCGCTGACTTTTTGGTGTTTCTACTGGCACCCCCCCCCCCCCACACACACACACACACAGTTTGTGCTTCTTCTGTGTTGGAATTGTCGACGTTTTCTAGATTCAGAATAGGTCTTCCTGTATATATCTCTGGATCTTTACTCTTGAAACAAGTGTCAAAATGCTCCATGACAATTGGTATAGATATGTACGCGATATTTATTCCAATGCCTCTTTCATCTTGGTTCAAATAGGCGTTATTATGATTTTCGGAAGCCAAAAAGGTAACTGTTCTTCGAAGTTGCATTTTGAGTTGTTATGTTTGTTTTGGAGGAAACCAATATACATGTACTCTGAAGCATTTTCCACTAAATGAGAACAAATCGACTGTCTGAGCTGAGTAAACGACTCCGATTTGTGAGCCGAATGACATTTTTCTTCAAACAAGCTGTTCCCATGTGCAAACACTCTAACACGAGATAATCCTTCTTTATTCAAGTTATCATCTAGTCGGCCTTCATTTTCCGTTATCAGAGTGTTTCTGATAATTTCCTCTTGGAAACTTTTCTGTTTTTGCCTAGCAATTTCTTGCTCATCTCTGGCGGTCTCATGATCAGTAACAGTTGACGTAGAGGCATGCTGGTCACATGAATTATCTTGTGGTTTTGATTTTACTTTCTCCACATCTTTCTCCACATCTTTCTGAGTGCCTAATCCTTTTTCTTTCTACTTTTATGCACTGTCAGACAGATAAGAAAAGTATTCTAAGTCAGAAGAATTAAGCACTTTAGACTTTGGGATATATGTTTCATCCTTGGAACTAGATCAGTAACTTTGTTCATTACATCGATTTAAAAGAACACACAGAGATATGTTATCATCATCATCAGATCCTGAACTCGGTTTAAACCCCTTCATTGAGTGTTTCTGTGCTTTCCTTGTTGCACGTTTTGTACTATGAGGAACATTTTGGTAGCCTGTAAGTCGTCTAAAATTACAGTCACATTATCTTTCTTTTCACTATGGACTCTTGTATTGTCTAGAGAAGTTTTCTTAGAAACAGTTTTATTTCCATTTTGTTCGGGGATATCAACATCAAGTACATCGTTTATATTTTCAGTCTCTAAAACACCATCAAAAAGCTGTCAGTATTCCATATCGTCTGTGGATTTTTATTCATTTTCTTTAATGTCTTTTAAATCATCTTCCTTTCAAAGAATTGTTGTAACCATGTCATCCTCAAGTTGCACATGCTTTTCTCAATCGAGATCTATTTTGTCTTTATTCATACTCTCAGCATCATTGTTAGACAGTGAAAAGGTTGGTTCTGCCTCAAGGATGTTCTGTTTAATTTGCGGTGCTATTTTAACAAGATCACTGCCTTCTTCCTCAAATCACATCTGCAAATTAAAACAGCTTAAAGTCACATGTTTCTAAAACAATTAACAAAAATGTATTAGACGAAGGAAATAGCTTCTTATTATACAAGTATTTTTAAAGTATTATATAACTTCTGATTAGCAATTTTCAAAAGAAAAGGAACAAACTGCTTAGTACATGTAATTAATACAATCTTGGAATATATCAAATAAGAATATTACGGACATTGTTGTAAAATTTATATGGCTCCTTATAAGAATTTTTCACAAAAAAAAGAGAGGAAAAATGCTTTGTTACATGCATTTATTATATCAATAAAGGAAAATTAAAAGTATTGTGCATAAGATTTACCTTAAAATTATGGATCCTCTATTGAAAAATGTATACCAAAGTCCCTTTTCTGCAAAGTTCTGTTTTAACAATAACATAACTGGTTCACTAAATGACTGTAAAATACAGTTTTACTCGTTATTGAAAATATCTCATAAATTGTTTACATGCAATGACCCTATGTCGGTAATATTAATAGAAATTGTAGCTGTCATTTAATGGAGAATGTCATAAAAATAAATTGATGTCATGCTACATCAATGCTCTGATACATTGTTATCAACACCAATTAGCTGTTCGCGGTGAGAAATCCGGAATGAAAAACATATTATTTACAGATAAAATTGACTGGTTTGGAAAAAATCAGTTTCAATCACAGTATATGAAAAAGCCAAAGTCACCTTTAGCTAAATGATATAGTATGGTCTGGACCATGTAAGGTTAAAACTCTAACAAACATATATTATCGCTAGATACAATGTTCTGGTATGACATAGACGGGGAATAAATGTTTGACACGTGAAAACCATAACAGTGTATCACTATATGATACAATCTGGCTGGACATTTCCTTGAAAAAATCAATAATCCGTAAAAGCCATAATGCTGTTTTCACAGTTGCCATCATTTGGCAGAACAAATTGTTGCTAAAACTGAATAAAATAAACGTATCTGAAAATACGGTCCTCTTTCTCTAGAACTTGTGCTCAATCTTAGATACGAGGTTTGATCTTTGTTCAATATCTTAAAAAGTATTTAAGATAGAAGGCTGAAATTTCGGGAGGATATGGATCTAAGTATTATTCACCAAATAAAGCAAAAAAAGATTTTTCGAAAAAATACGAGATACTATGGTCTGGTTTTCAATAGACGATTACTTGCGTTACCTTTAATATCAATCTTTCCGTCCTCGTTTTTATCCACGGCCTCTATCATGTCTGCTATCTCCTCATCACTTACGTTTGTGTGGCCCAACACTTTACTTAACAAGACCTTTAACTCCGCAGGGTGAATCACGCCATCACCGTTCAAATCAAACACTTTAAATGCATTAACTAATTGTGCATCACCGTCTTTGCCTTTGATGTCATTTAACGCTCCACGTATCTCGTCCTTCTCGATTTTACCAGATCCTGAAACATACGGTACAATAAACACATAATAAATAAATATGTGACCTGGCATACTAAAAAGTCTGGATTGGTTGGTGTTTTACGTCCCACTCAACAGCTAAGGTCATATGGAGACGGGACATCGGTTTAAAGTCTCACCCGAATAGCCTGTCAATATACAATCTGGTAAATAAGATAACGCATAAAAAATCAATACCCGTTAAATATTGCGGCACCCGTTTTTGATCGTGTTGATATTGACCTTTAGACAGGAGAAAAATTATCAGACTGGAACCCAGTCTACATCCGAAAGACTGACTTGCTAAAAAAAGACCTTAAGGGCAGTGTGAAATTTATCGACCATAGTCAGTCTGCGCAATCTGCACAGCCTGACTAGGATCGAAACTTTTCACTCTTAAATGTTTTTGAATGTAGAATGCTTCCCCTTTCTTCCTATTATGTTAATTTTCAAATAGCGACATAGTGTTAATCTCAAGTTTGATCCATTTTTCAGTATTAGTTTATATGGTCTTCCCATGAGGTCCCCTTTAACGTGACGAGTAACATATATAGACAACTTCCCAAGGAACCCAGGGGTGGTATTCATCAACCAGTCTAAATCGAAGTATACCTTAAAAATACACAATAATACACCCGATTGACCTAGAAATACATCTCGTCCAATCAGATAGGTTGTTTTGTAATTTTGCTTTAGGAAAGCAAATACGAAATGTTAGTGAATACGGCTCTAGAATGTTTCCCTACATGCAAAGCTGCTTTGGATGAAGCATACCATACAAGGGGAGACTACTGAGTTAATGAAGACATATCTGCAGCGGAATTGCTCTCGGATTGAGTATCTTGGAGTTAAATGAATTACACTCTTTACGTCATTTATTTATTGAGTCAATTTCAAAATTCGCAGGTTTTTTAGACCAGTAAATCATGAAAAATAATTGTCAAATATTTTTATCTTTGTGTTCTTAATTCGTTGTTATATTCTTAATGGTATGTTTCAAATCAGTTTCCACCCCGAATTGTGGGTGTGTAGCTTCTAAATCGGTTATTAACAATGTGTTCCGGACAAAAATGTCTTTGGTGTTCCAGTTAAATATAGTTATGAAAATAATATAGATTAAAATATATCTAAAATTGTTTCACCACATCACATCTTAAAAGGTCAATGGCTAATATATGATAGAAAAAAAGGACATTTTAGGTGCATAATTACTAAATAATTTACATTAAAGTATCCCTGGCTTATGAACGTGGAAAAATTAAAGCATTGTATTCTCAAAATATCTTATTTGAGTCCGAATGTCCAGACAAGTTTCAATCGTCAAAATTAATATGTCCAATCTGCTTTATATAACTGGTACTTTTGATGCATTTGTTACATCAGTTTTCTTGGAAAATGAATTTAACATTACTGGAACACCAAAGACATCAGCGGAACACCAAAGACATTAACATAACCCTAAAGAAAATAATCTATTTTCTTTGTTTTAACATGTTAATTTTGCATTGATTTTGGAGGAACTGGGAGCTAATATTAGTCCCATTCGATTCTGCTTCCCGGAACGTACATCAGAACTCATTACAAATTAAAATGCCGACGAAAAGTCTATGCTAACTCTCCAGTTGATAAAAAAATCTAACCACCTTTAAGACCTGAATCTAGTAAAACAGCATGAGTCGAAAGATATTTAAATGCAAAGACATATAGTAATTGTGTAATAATTTAGGGTTTTAATGTGTCAATATAAAACATTCAAGGCAATATTGTTCTACCATTTACCGTCAGTCAGTCAGTCCTTCAGTTCAAGACTTGGAATTGGTATTTCTTTAAAAGTATCGGACATACAAAGCTCAAATTTGGTATGTACCTTTTCTGCAATAATATCTATCTGCTCCATACATTTAGACATTGCCAAACGTCATTTTTAACCCGTAACATGCAACTCCATTTAAAACATCTAGCGAAACGTTATTTTGGCATTTTCTCTAAAAGTATCACAGGAACAAAGCCCAAATTTTGTATGATAGCTTATTTTGATAATATCTATCTAATCCATGCAATTTGACGTACATCAGTGCCATTTTATTTTTGTGTTTGGCGTTCCAGTGCTCAGACTGGAACACCAAGGACTGGAACACCAAGGACAATTTCACACTAATTTGCAAAAATATATGTGTAAAATAGGGTATTTGTTAAATTTACTGTTGAAAGCATTTACTGTACTCAAAGTCAGATATAACGGACAAATATCTAATAAAAATGTGCATTGCAAAGTATTATAAAGTGCGTCATCCCAAAGACAAAGAAAAAAAGTACTGTACAAATTAATCGCCTTCTTTTTCAATTTATTAACAAGACACAAAATAAATTCTTCCTCTTTTAATTGTAATGTATGGACCTACGGTAGCTTTTCAAAGGGAGGTAGATGATTTATGACTGCATTTAATCGAAATTGCATTTCTTTGACCTTTTAGATACTGGAACACCAAAGACAAAAATATGTGGGACAACGATATATGACGATTTTTATACCATTTACATAATATCATTTGGGCAACTGGTATATTCAAAGTGTAATTATACATATTGTCAAGCAAACTAACCTAAAAAAGTGTTTCAATTACGTTCAAAATTAGTTATCTTCGCTGGTCAAAACCAATGAGGGTAGCAGTGGGACAAAGCAAATTTACACATTTCAGGCAATATAACACGTAAAATATCTCAATAAAGCATGTAACATGTTATATTTTTATGCTTAATTAGCACAATTGCATTGGTATCTACTCTTTTTTAACATTAATGTTTATTTGTTTACTTAAATGCACAAGTTATTAAACGTGGACAAGAAAACCTGCGAATTTTGAAAACGACTCTATTAACTTATCCAAATCTAAATTGTATTTTGCCTAGAAACAAAGACGATGTTAGGTCGAGAGGGGTGAACTACAAAAAATGAATTTCAAAGAAAAACTCTAACTGCTCGAAATAAAATCACAACAATATATCGAAAACATACGACCCTGGTCAGAACTTTGCGGACTACACAGACAAGACATATTAAATTCAACAACGATTATCAGCATTTTCCAATTTCGTCTCCGTGTTATTTCTAAGCCTTTTCTGTTTGACATGTCAAAACCAGGATTTGTTTGGGAATTTATAATAATAATGTGTAGTTACCATTTTTGTCTAGTTTTACAGCAAATTCCCGGACTTCTTCATCAGTAGGATTAGCGCCGAAAGCTCTCATCATATCCCCGAGTTCTGTAACGTTGATTTCTCCGTCCCCGTTCTTGTCAAACAGTCGGAATACTTCTTCAAACGTATCTGTTACACAAACACAGTTAAAGATAAGTGGATGTGTTGACATTTTGACGTTGTAATTCAAATTTCACACCCTGTTTTGTGGTACTCATTTGAATCGTCTCGATGAGGCGAATCAAATGAGTACCACAACATTGGGTTTGCTGAATTATAAAAAAAATATAATAATAAATTCAATATTGCATTTTGGAAAGCCATCACCCCTCTTATGTGGCACTCTGAAACAACGTAATTCTTATAGGTCCCGATAAATGACCTGACAGGGCAGCTCTAGCTAGAGCTGTTCTGCCAGGTCGTGTATCGAGACTATAAATTTATTTAGTTTACATGCTGTATTGTGTGGATTTATTGGCCCGGTGCAGCTTTTATTTCTATTAGCATAAATTACACGCTTGGGGTGTTTCTTAAAAACAGATCAGTCCTATTTTCTTACATATTTCATAATTATATCCGTGTTTGAATCTCTTTTTTTATTCATTTTATTCTGTTTTTGATTGAAATTATATCTAACTATTTTTATTGCTCATTAGGTTTGTCCATGATTGATGAAAAATGGTAGGAAAAGGAAAGAAAATTTTGTCAAAAACGATCAATTTCTTTCATGACCCTGTCACATTTCAGAGGCTATAATTATTTAAAAACATTCTGTTTATCATTTTTGATATTCATACGTAAGGGATATGATTTTTACTTTCGATTTAAGCAGAAATTCGACTTACCTGATGTCGACATAACGATTATCGACTGTATTTTCTCGTGGTTTTGTATGTAGTTATAGTCCAGCAACATTAATCCGAAACATCTGCATGTCGTCGATGGGGAGTCAAAACCTCGTAACTCCAGCTTATTGAAGCTGTAGTTACGAAGTTTTAACTTCCCTTTAACGATATGCAATGACCCCATTTCAACATAATTTGTTAAGACGCTCAACTAACGGACTTCGTAAACTAAAATTAAGTTGTCCCATGTATAACCTTGTTGGAGTATACAGCTCAAGACAAATGACCTGGCAGAGCATTTCTATCTAATGGCTAGAGTTGCTCTGTCAGGTCAATTATCGAGACCTATACGTACCATCATCCACCGCTTGTTGAGTCATAGTGCTGGATCAATCTGAAGTTAGAAATGTCGTAAATTAAAGACCTAACGCAATGCGACTTACTTTATTCTTATCTGAAATAATACAGGTTTCAATAATTCAGACAGATCTATCAACTTAGATATCAACTTAGAATTTTGACGAAGATTATTTTGAACATTTTGGTGTAATTTTAGGTCTCTCGTATACACTGAAATGACAGTATGTTTTCATACAAAATAATCAGCATAAATACTTAACATTTGAAGTTTTATAAATGTATAGGGGTACAATGATGCCCACTACAGCTTCCAATCATTCTGCGGCGAACCCTGACTAATGACGACAATGGTGACATTAATAATTAAAACTGATTTGAAAAGAACATCAGATTCTGCTCAAATTCCATTTTCTTCGTTGAATGCGGATCTAGCTTTGCTAAACATCATAGAATAAGAACATTACGATGAATTACAATTTGAAAGTTGCGATCTAGATTAATGTTAAAAATAGAAAGAGACAACTCAATTATCCTTTCCCCAAACAACAAATCTTTGGTGGTCAAATTTCAGAGATGCTACAGATAACACAATGTATGTTAGCACAGAAAGTACAATTGTACAATATACATGTATTGTACAATATATAGCACAGAAGCTATTGAGACAAAAGAAGAAAATGCTGCTTATATGCATTTTCTTCTTTTGCTTCAATGTTTTCACATGCCTTTCATTTCAGAGACGTCAAAACGAGGTCTTGTTTTGGAAAGGGTTAAATCGTAAACAACGTTGAACATAATATTTATAGGCTTAAAGCGACATTTCACATTTATTTCAATTTTTAAAAGTATGTCTTGATGCAAGGATTGTTAATTCTAATGCGTAGAAATGTTATCCGTTTTTTGAAGTTGTTATTTATAAGCGAAAAATACGCCTTCAAACTTGGGACAGAAATGACAAATTCTATATAAATCTGAACTGTTGTCCACAACAATTTGTTTTATTTTAGCACAAAATATATATTTCTCGTAAACGGTTCAATATTCTGGCTTGAAATTTTCAGAATTTTCATAAGAAAACGTGCTCTTTTAGATAGAATAAAAGTAAAATTTATTTAAAATTAATTGTGAAATGTCACTTTAACACAAAAAAAGTATTAAAGCTACTATTTCCCAGATTTTGGACCAAAATTTGTCAAAAACAAACGAAATGTACACTTTTTAAGCTTTATATGACCTGATTAAATGATTACGACAAACTATTGAAGCAACGACTCATTTTTTCGTAATTTGATACCGAATTCATGAAGCGATGTCGAAAGTAGGTCAAAAACAGTAGGACCTGCGACTTTCTTAAATGACGTCACAACATACATGATTACGTCATATTGAAATTCAAGCATGAATCTCGCTTGAATCTTTGTCCGCGCTGTATACGCATGCGTGACAGTTAAAAAATAAATTCAACCGCATCTGAGACGGGGTTGAATTTTGGTTTGGATTCTCCCTAAATTCGGCTATCTCTCTTATAATTTCGGCTCAATCTCTGTCTGAATCGCATATTATTAACCATTCTGAGGTGGCCAACACAAAAGTTTTGCATATTTTTTCGAAAAATTTCATTTTTTGCAATTAGACCATCTGTTACCATCACCCTTTAAGATACAATAATGTTTTGAATGAGCGACGTTGCAAGTTCTACTTATAAATATAATGATACTCAGAAGATATTACTGTTAATATAAATGGACATAGAAACAATCCAGAAGTTTGCAGCATTTCACAATATCTCTTTGTTCGTAAATTTTGCAATACAGATATGCAAAGTCTTTTCAATTCTAAAAGAAAACAAATACAATATACCTGCTGTCAGCGTATATAATCCACTCGTTCCTAAACAGGGATACTCCTCTCAAACATAACGAACTATTTAACAAACAAATTACGATTTGAAATATAGGTCTGCACAATTTTGTGACATTTCATGAAAAACTATGTCATATATTAATCTGTTTATGAATGTGTAAACATTAACGGACAAGTCAATACAAGCTCTATATCCAATATGTTCAATAACGACTCTGTATTCTATAAAGTGTTCAATACCCGGTCCCGGTAGTTTACCGATACATCGATCTAACTGAACAAATACCTGTAAAACCTGATACTATCTAGCGTACAAATTTAGTATAACTTAATCGAGATCACTTAAAATCTATCTCTAACAAAAGAGAAATATCTATAATGTACAAAAAGAACCGATATTAAAATGAGACTACTTTAATTTGTCCATAAAATTGTTCTTCACACAGAGTTCATTGCTTTTGCAGTCGATTCAATCGACATAATTTACTCATAAACGTTTTACTACACTTAAAGACACTTCTAACGCAACACTTACATTTTTGGAAATAACTTGAAATGTTATGTACCATTTTGCATTAAATTTTTAACAAATTTGATTCATTCACAATTGCATAATATCTGTAATTTTCATAAAGAAACATTTAGTAGAAATGATTAAATTTGCAGTTCATATAATATTACTAGAAAACAAAAAGTCGCAAAAAAGCTGTGCAAGCTGATAACGTAAATTCATGTTATTCATGTAATAGCAGTAAATTTTATGACATTCTGCTAACATTCTGTGTGTCCGTCATGTACCTAAATGACACGGAGACATTCCTTTCTCATTGATAAAGCATAATTGATGATGAATCTTTGCGGGATCGTTCTTAATTCGCCCCTTTTAAGTTCCCGTTCCAGTTGTTGAAAATTTCTTGAAGCAAAAGGGCGATAAACTAATGTCTGGTAACAAATTCAATAATTTTGTGCAATGTTGACGCGTACAAAACATTATTTCTTAAACAAAATAGGTGCAACTGAATTCTAGTATTGCTTCGCACGTGAAAACATGTTATCAAGTCTTATGATGCAGTGGTATGAGATATGAGCGTGATTTGGTGACGCTGCTTCGATGCTATTGAATTCTGCAATTGCCTGGGGTTTTGCGACTTTTCATATTTGAGTCTTAGTGAAAACGCTTAGAATTTTTTATCTTCGGATTAGTCGATTTTGACGAAATTTACAGAAAACATGTAAACGCAGTTGATTTATATTTGCTGAAAATTTCATAAAATATACCGCATTATTTATTTGATAATGGTGAAAAATGTAAGTGTTGCGTTGGAAGTGTCTTTAAGTGTATACCGATAGATAAAGAGTTCCAATAAAGAAGGTAGTCTTCCCCAAATAAGATTTGCGCAATTATTCGTGCAACGTCGTAAACATTCGGCGGTGGAACGTTCCACCACCGAATGTTTAAACGACTCCGCCAGAAAGGGTCGGACACGTAACGAATGTTTTTACCAAGTCGCATGAAAAAATCCGAGAATGTTATAAGGGGCGGACTACCTTAACGACAAAAATCATATCTCTGCTGCACACACTGTGATTGTTAACTTAATTGACACGGTTATAAACCATTTTAACAATTCCTGATTACTTCAGGGAATGATATGTTATTTTTAAAAAACGGATTTTCTCAACGGGGCGTTTCTATTATTTTTTTCAATATTCGAAAAAGTACTATCAAGTGAAAAAAAAATGAAAAACTTGTTTTCCTGTAGTATGTCGCAATTCACTCACATTAAAAAATCGCTAACGTTTTCAATTTGCGTATTCATTTTAAAGTTATAAATAGTCCAACAATTTTCAGAAAGCAAGAGAAAAAAACCGTGAAGGCATACGGAAATTATTCTTTGGAGAAAAAATTAATTCAACAAAACATGCAAATTGAAAATTCATTTATTTGAAATCCTTTAATTTTCTTTTCTTTTTGTATTCCTATATCCTTTAGAACTCACATAATAAATATTCTCTAAATCGATAGTATGAAATTACAATGACGTTCGTAAAACAAGACGACGGACTGCACCGATTGAACAACCTCCAAACAGCAATTACTGCTCAGGAAATCCTGATTCGGGGTACATAACTGCGAGGGAGATTGCCGATTGACTAGGGCCGAAATCTTTCATTCGTTCTACGACGATTTTCTGAATCAAGAATGTTTTTTCTGATTCACTATATTTTCATTTTCGAAACGCTATATCTGTTTGACTTCTGCTGTGCATTATTTTTCGTACATGTGTGAAATGATTTCTAACACACCCCTAGACTGATGTCAGTCTGTTAAGAATAACATCATTTGTATTAGAAAAAATGAAATAAGGTACATAGAAAATTGTTGCTCTGTGTCGTTCTAAAGTATAGTTAAGATCAAGGAAGTTGATATGGGTATTTTATTTCTGAGTGTTAGTCTCCCTTGATTTTTTCAAGAGACATAAACACATATACAGGGCCTGACACAAGGCTAACACACTCCCTAAATGTTCATTTTGCGTGACTAGTCACAGTTATACACATTTAAAACTCGTTCTGTCTCAACTTGTTAGATAATGTTAGATCATGTGATTCATTTTAACTTCCGTGTCAACCGTGTATCATATTTCAACAAAAACAATGTTTATGGATTATACATTATAAATAAAACCTTTGAAATTCGGTAATTCTATAATAATGATGATATGTGGTAAACATAAGACAACTATAGCTCACGATAAATGACCTGGCAGAGCACCCCTAATCATTTATCGTGAGCTATAATGGATACTGTATAGACTAGTTGGTATGTTCGTGGTAACCCGTGTTTGTTGTTTATAAATAGAAGAGTTGGAATATTATAGTCGTTTTTTCTTCAGAAACCCAAAAACCCATAACAGCAACTTGCTTTAAGCTGCAGTTACGTGGTTTTCGTTGAAAAGCATCGTTATGCAAATATTTCCTCAATGTAGTTTATGCATTCACAGATCCAGATCAGATTACGCATAGATTCAGTTTGATCCCTTCATCAGTTTGATCAAAATCTTTGCTGCTGTCTAACAGCTCCTATAGGAGATGACGAATGTATATGGACCAATCTGGATCTTGGTCAGAGTACAATCATATTAAATTCGCATGGTGAGCTTTTTCTCGTCAGCGGAAAACCACTATGG
Organism: Fragum sueziense; assembly: GCA_963680895.1. Taxonomy (NCBI): domain Eukaryota; kingdom Metazoa; phylum Mollusca; class Bivalvia; order Cardiida; family Cardiidae; genus Fragum; species Fragum sueziense. The sequence continues at coordinate 22,682,272 of OY804608.1, read as the reverse complement.
ACTCCTATTTTCCTATCCCAAATTTATCGTAGTTCACTCGTTTCTCATGTATTACGTTTCTCATTGGCGAGTATTCAAGTTTTTGACAATGGTAATTATTTTCAAATAACGTAAGATTGGTTATTATCCACCCGTATAGTTCTAAAAATATTTTCCTTAATAATTACGGGTTTTGACTGTGAAATAGAGGGATTTTCAAGCTATCAAGAGAAAGATGGCAATGCTGACGACGACTAACTTTTTCTTATTCTCAAAAACCAGTGTGCTATATCAATCAAATCTTTGCGCTTTGTAACATTTTTTTTCATGTTCTAAGACACATTTTAGTTTGGATTACTCTGAAATCGTAATGTTTGGGAAAGGATTAAACGAACTCGTTGACCCGGATCGTATTTTGAAAAGGTTCGAGTGTGTTTTGTTTTAATTAATGATTGGAAAGTGTGTTGTTTGTATGGATCTTAGAAACGGCATACCCACTGGTGGTGAACTCGGACAAAGCGAGGAACATTTTTCATGAACACAAGGTACAGATACTTCATGTTTAAATGCGCGTTTAAAAACCAGTTTTAGTAGTTTGAGCATGTACACAACGCTTTGCACGTGTTTATCCGCACAAAACAATATGGACGAATCGGAGAGACACTTAGAGGCTATTGTCAGTTTTGTTATGTTATTTCTCTGACTGATTCTGAAGTTGGTATTACAATTCTTGGAGTAGAAGTTTTTTTCCGATGTGAAAATCGTAGTTAACGTTTTTTGAAGGGGACTTGTACGGTTTATTTATGATACCGTGAACATTTTCAATGGCTGTTCGAATTGCAATGACTTTTGTCCTAACAATAGAATGGGGTTTCGGTTAAATATGGATAAATCGTAGGTGTTGTTATAAACTTCCGTAACTACAGCTTCAATAAAGTTGAGTTTGTGACGTTTTAGATTTACACCGACGAAGCACTAGTGTTTGTCCGAAAAAACGTCACTAGGTCTATATATAGTAGATAAAATTTATTCTTTTTCAAAGACGAATTAATGGTATACAATAATCATTTCCAAACCAATAGGCCTATCTGGTATTGCAGCCCCCAATTAGAAGGCTTTCAGTAATGACCACCATATAGATAGTGCTTCGTTTGCCCGTCCGTCCGTTTTTCTACCCGTCCGCCAATTTGTCTAGCTGACTGCTCTAGATGTCAAAATACATTGATTTTATATGTTGAGAAGTTAAAATGTGTGTACTAAATAAGAAAATATGAAAGAAAAATATCAAGAAAAAAGGAGCCAAATTATTTTCAGTATAGATCTATTCTTCTTTTGATTCAATGTTTGCTATAGCATATATACGCACTTCAACGTCAATAACACAAAACGTGGGAACGACGTCGTATTGTTTGACGGCGATGTTATAAAGTCATAAAAACAGATCATGAACGTAAACTTTTGTTTCAGGAGAAATGTAGTGAGACGTCTTTTTTTAACATTTTATCTTTAAGAAATCTAAAATATTGAAACAAATGGATTTAATTATAGAAGCACAAATATACTCCCCGTCATAAGAAAGTAGCCACTAAGTCTTGTCTAATGCAAATGATCGCCAATTTTAGGATTATTCATAAATGTACCGAAATAAATACAAGATGTTGAAGCATGGCAAGTAAATCGAAAACAGTCGAATTACCCCATTAATTAGACTGTTTTCGATTTACTTGCCATGCTACAATTTTGAGACGATTCCAACACATCCAACGTCTACACGTGACGTCATTCCGACAAGACAACCATTATTGAAACGACTACCTGTGAAATCGATAGAAAAAGGCAAACGTTACAAATAGATTGCTTCCTGAGTTGAGTTCTATCAGCAGTAGAGGCTGCATCTATTGTTTTCTAAGGACAAAATTTTGCATAGCATGTATTAATACCAACGGTGTTCACACTCGAAAATGTCTTGTAAACGCGAATCTTATCCTTATCCACTTTCAGGAATTGTTACGGTAATAACAAGTATAGTAATACATTGACAATTATTGAAAGTAAAAGATTAAATGTGCATTTGTAAAATTTTATTCATGTACCGTATGCAGTCAAGGTGTTAATTAAAAAGGAAATGCACACAGTTAACTTTTCCTGTTAGCATACTTTAGAATGCATGCCCGTAGAAAGCAATTCCATATGGGCCCTGTCTGGGCCAGTGTCTAATATTGGGGGGGGGGGGGGCTAAATTAGATTTGCCATAAGTTTTAAATGTGAAATGATGAAAATTCGGCATTTTTGCCAACTATGAGGGGGGCGGGGGTTGGCTCCAGAGTCCCCCTGTTCGTACGGGCCTGGGATGTGTGAAACAGTGGATCCTAATTAGAATAAATGGTGATAATGGTAATGACAAACATTACAGTATAGATCTGGAAACGTTCATTTAGGCTTTTGCGACCAACATGGATCCAGATCAGACTTTGCATGTGCACTGTCTGATCAAGATCCATCTTGTTCTCATTTAATAGCTTATTCTCCACCTGTACCAAATTTAAGAAGGCATAGCGAAAGTCTTACCGGTGAAACTCCAAGGTAACGATAAAAATGATGATGATGATGATGATGATGATGATGATGATGATGATGATGATGATGATGATGATGATGATGATGATGATGATGATGATGATGATGATGATGATGATGACGACGACGACGATGATGATGATGATGATGATGATGATGTCATCTAATTGTCATCACCTGTCAGTAATTTATCTGAGAGGGGAGTTAGGCAGTACAAATTGATTATATTGAAAAAAGTACCTGGTGCTCGAATTTGATGCCGGAAATCTATGGTTAGATGCTCATATCAGTGCGATATTACCGAATAAATGTTTAAATGTGCCGTTAAGTCTAGTGCAATCGATTAATTTATCAAACATGGTCTCATAAAACACCGTAGCTGGAAAAGTTAACATCGCAAACATGCTGTAACGTTGTCACGAAGAAACCGCACAATCATTTTCAATGACATGACATCGAAAACTGCCATTTACAGCCTTTATTTGTACATTTATATGTCTTTTTTGTTTACTTGCAATGCAAATAGATAAACATAAACAGTGGTATCGTACCATTTCGTTCGGGCGATTAAGATCAACCCACATGATCTCAATATGCGCTTTGTGCACTTGCAATCCGTTTATACCATTTGAAAATAATGATCGATAAAACTGATATTTTCGTGCGTATTATAAATCATATCTACATACCTTAGTAACTTCCATTTGAGTGCATCCTTTAAAAAAAGACGGAAAGAGAAGTAAAACAAAATGCCACGTTTATTGTTTACAAAAATCCGGATGTGCAATGAAGTACAATAGTCCCAGCCGAAAATTACAGTGACGTAGGCTGATGTTTACTGCTGCAAAACCAATCAATTCGTCTGATTTGCACCGTTACAAATACGAACAGAGTTGATTGGTTGTCAATTAGTAAACATTAGCCTACGTCACTGTCAATTTCGGCCGGTACTATTGTATCTGTACCTTGTGTTCATGAAAAATGTTCCTCGCTTTGTCCGAGTTCACCACCAGTGATACCGCTGCTTTTCAACAACAAATCTCGTAACTGCAGCTTGTTTTAAGCTACAGATACGAGGTTTTCATTGAAAAGCAGCGATATATAAGCTGGTTTATCATGAACTTTGTATGAGTTCTTTGCTAGGTGATATTTTACAAAATACTTCGCTGCAAAGCCACCATAAACTGTTATGTTTCGGATAAGAAAGAAAATAAAAGAATGTATAAATAAATTGGAATTGAAAAGAAAATCTGGAAGCATATCGCTAATTAAAAATTCGTTGTCTCCAATCGAGATTTTCTGCGACGATCTTCCGAAATCGTAAGGGTCATTTTTGGGGAACGGGTTAAATAAATCTTATTCATATACAAGTATAGATGTTTTCTGTAAAATAGCTGACCCCACCCCCACCAAAACAAAGAGTAAAAAGATAAAAAAAGAAGGAAAAACAGCCAAGAAAGATCATGATTTATATTTCAAAATGGTTGTACTTAATGCAGAATCATGCATCTCTAAACATAATGATGCTCGGAATGGTTTTAATATAATTAGATTGTGAAGAATGACGTTCAGTTCATTCTATTTTTAAGTCGAGACAATTGCGACCATTATCTCAGAGATAAGAATATTCAATTTTGAAAGTATGATATCATTGTTGACTTTGTTTTGCCTTGAGTTATTTATCAGTTAATTTACACTCACTAACTGTACACTGACGATACAGCTTGCATACTTTTACTTCAGAATTATATAACACTTAAAGTGACATTTCACAGATATTTTTCATAAATTTGACTTTTATTTTTATCTGAAAGAGCATATTTTCTTTTGGTAAAACTGAAAAATTCAAGCCAAAAGATTGCACCGTTTATGAGAAATATTATATTTTTGTGCTAAAATTAATCCAAATGATGTGGACAGCAGGTCAGATTTATATGATTTTTTTTTCCATTTCTGTCTCAACTTTAAAGGCGCATTTTCGCTTATAAGCATCAACTTAAAAAAACTGATAGCATTTATACGCTTTAGAATAACCAATCATGACATCAAGGCATACTTTGAAAATTGAAATTAGAATGTTACACCCTTAAAACGTTTAAACTTGAGATTCAAATCTTTATGTTGATTTAAATTTCAGGTTAATATTTCATCGGTTATTACACAATTATGGATATCCGTAAGTTTGAGATAGATACACGGTCATATCCCCGGTACAGCTATACGTCATCAGAAGTTAGCCGGTTCTACAGACGGTTCCATCATCTGATGACAAAGACAGAGCTGGACGGGAGTAACTATCCAGTATACACATACAGTAACCCGCATATCTACATTATACAACATCAACACAACAGTGATGTAGACTTACAGCCTTTATGGCTTCTACATAAACATCGTCAATATGATGTAGCTAAACCGGAGCTGTTTACTTCAGTTGATGTTTTACACAGGGAGAATATAACCAGTACTACAGAGAAGGTGATTATTTACGTTACTAGCGGTACACAGCCTATACCAGCATGGCTGGAAGAGTTCGCACTAAACTGTATCATTGTAACTAAATCTGACCATAGCGCAGCAAACATTCGTGACAAACATTCGTACATTGTGTCATCAAGCGTTCCTATAGTGGTTATGACCGGGACGGAGGCGGATTCGAATGACTTGGCCGCACAGATAGACGGCGTTCTAGAGAGGATCGTGTTTAGAAGGTTAAATTTACTGTTGAAAGTACTAAAGGAGGCCAGGGTCATTGAGAAGAAACAGACGATAAAAGATGCATTGACAGACCAACTAGACAAACATACAGGCAATATATTTATACCCAGAGCTAACATTCTGCAGGGGTGGGTGAGAGAAATACAGAACGGTCAGACCGAGGATTCAGAACTCCGAGATGTTGAAGAGGCTCTAGTGGATGTAAGTGTGGACACAACAGTACACGGGTCTATATGTGTTCTCCTACACAGGATAGGTCGGGATATAAGTGTGAAGGTAGAACAGTTTATACAAGGTCACTACCTACAGATACCCGACAAGGTGAGGGGGTTGTTCCCAGTACAGACAGAACCGGGGGTAGTAGCCACATCTGTATACAATCACACAGTCAACATACTGGCGAACGAGTTTCTTAAAGGTAACTATTGGCAGTATACATATAGCCTGACAAAAGTCGATGCACAAGTCAAACGTGCCGCTTCAACATACTCTAATCAATTGGCAACGTTTTGATTAGATCTGAGTACATGTTAATTGTATCACTATGCTTTTATCACAAATCTTTCACTCGTTATATAGCTTCATTAAAATGTAAATATACGGGTTGCCCATTGTGTTAGGGTCTTATTTTTGAGAGTTTTCAAATTTTGATCCTAAAGGCTGGTTCTTATCCTGGATCAACATAATATTATAAAGGTGACTTTATTACAGATCCACATGACGATGATGAGGACGCTGATGTACTCGGTAAAGTTGTAGAGCAACTACGGCGTAAATCTGAACGAGCAAGTTTGATTCAAACAATAAAGACAACAGCGAACAAGCTTATGTTTGTAACAGAAGTAGACAGACGGATCCGGAACATACAGGATCTATACGAACTTTGTTTTCACAGACTGGTCTGGGAGATAAAGGGTGCTTATTATAGAAGTAAAGTACCCCGGACTGAACAACCCGACAGTGGAAATGAGAGCAAAACACTCAGTCCAAAGGTAGTTGGCATGATATTTCAATTTTCCTCTGTTTTTACAAAATTAAATGCTTTAGTTAAATGTTTTTAATCTTGTCTCTCCCAAATGTCCCGCGAACTTTTCTTGTATGATGTAACTATACTACGCTAAATTTAATCATCCTTTTTAATATCATATATATATTTTATCCTTGACATGATATCAAACAATGGGACAGAGAAACATTACATATATAATTACGACATACACGGATATTTGTTTATAACTGTTGTATTTTCTGTTGACTAGGTAGCCCGGCGTCTATTCGAGAAGGTTGGTGCTGTAGGTACAGGTTACAGATGTGACAAACTCCATGTTTATGTACGAGAACACAGCGGTATAGATGAACACGAAGTCAACAAAGATGTTAAAAACGTCCTCGCAGAGTTCCAGATTACTGACTTTAGAGTGATCCTATCAAAAGAAACAGTGACCCATTTTAAACGTGTTGGTGCCAAGATTAAAGTATCCAGGAAAGGCACGCTGGGCGGCTTTGCATGGATGGACGACGACAATTCCCCTGGTGAACAGAACGGACGACAACTATGTGCTCTGATGTCTAAACATGTGGTGAATGGAGCTAACAAGGTATTTTGGCTGCCAGATAAGAACGGTGACCAGATTCATATTGGTAGTGTGATACAGGTGGATACAGACACACATCAGCTCACTAACCCGTACATAGACGTAGCCGCAGCGCTGATCCTGCCTACACAACAACAACAATGTGACCTGAAGTTCCGTAACTCAAGGGAAGAGCCATCACCGTGTCGTCTGTACGATTTCACCGACCTGAAGTACCTTGAAGGTCTGACCGTCCATCTTTCTGGAGCGACAACACCACTGGGTATTGGTAAGATAACTATCCCAGATTACATATGTCCTGGGTCTGATCCCGACACGGTCATACACTACATCGTGGTGGAGGATATTGATGACCCAGATCAGCCTGAACGGTTCAGCCAGGAGGGTGACAGTGGTTCAGTAATCTGTGGTGACACTGGGGACGGGGAGTGTGTGGATGTTATAGCAATGTTGATAGGCTGTATTAACTACGAGGAAACGGGTCAGCCCGGACAGTATCTCGCCTTCCGTATGACGGACGGGCTAAACAAACTCGGAGCTGAGACACACAGACCATTCTCTCTATGTACAGAATATAACTAAAGATATGAATAGCATAATTCTTGAATGCTTATTTCAGAAATCATTGCATATACAAGACATCGAGTAGATAACATTCCAAATTTATACTTGAGTTCAAAGTACTTCGAACCCGCAAACATTGAAATGTTGGGTTTCTACTAAATAGAGCAACACACACTTTTGATTTTTGGACAAAATCTGCCAGACAGTACATTTTAGTTTGCATACATTGGAGCTGTCTTCTGTCTTGATATGATTACATGTACTAATTACACAAGCCTGGCCGCGTCATTTTTTTTATGAACACGTAACGAGACATGTTGATTTTAGACGGTTTTTTTGGTTTTGTTAAGGTAAATAAAGTTCATGAGAAGTACAAACATGTATTCGCGCCAGCAATACGTCACTTTCTGCAGACTTTTCATTTCCCCATATCGAGATAAACAGTCCAACACCATAATCACGGTGGAGATTGCGCACGATGGTATGAGTAAATCTACGAACTAATTTACCTCACTTCAGGTAAGACATTTTGCAATTACTTTCTCATTTCTACGTCAATTTTCCAACGGTTTGTTGTATGTACCCCGCTTGTACTTTTTGCAGTAATCTATCCCAACAGACCACAAAAAACCACAAAAATTCAGACCGTTTTACTGGTCGGTTGGGATCGATTTTTGGGAAAAGTAATAAGAAAGGTTTTCAAATAAGTCATACATCAGAGGAAAGAGCTTAGTAAGGCGAGGTACATGTAACAAAATATTTGAAAATTGGCTCATAAATAAGAAAGTTATTGCACCATTTCTTACCTGAAGCATTATTTGGCCGTAGTTGTTATCATTTCGTTTTCTGGTCAGTTGGGATCATTTAATTTGTGAAAAAAGGATAAAGTATTTCCACAAATAATTCATATATCTGAGAAAAGAGCTCAGTAAGGAGGGGTACATGTAACAAACATTTTTGAAAATTGACACTGAAATAAAAAAAAGTTATTGCAAAACATTTGACCAGAATCGAGCTTGTTTTTGTCCGTAGTTGTTATCTTATCTATCGCATGATGCATAATCTCCACCGTGATAATCCTGGTCCCGGTTTCTCGAAAAAAGTCAAGTACGTTCTCAGACTCAAATCTAAGCACCGTACTCAAATTACACGAAATTCACGTGAACTTCAATCGAATCCCTTTCAACGTTGGAGAGTATTCCATTAAAGTTGAACATGTAGGCCTACTCATGAGTATGTACTTAAGTTTTTTCAAGAAACCAGGGCCTGGTCCCGGTTTCTCGAAAAAAAAAAACTTACGTGCAATTACTCTCGAGAACATGCCTAACTTCAATCGAATACTCTCCAACGTTGAGGGTGTTCGATTGAAGTTCACGTGGATTTCGTGCGATTTGAGCATACGAAAAAGCGCGGCCTGGTCCCAGTTTCTCGAAAAAACTTAAGTATATTCTCATGAGAACATGCTCAACTTCAAAGGGATACCCTCTAACGTTGAAGGGTATTCGATTGAAGTTCACGTGGATTTCGTGCGATTTGAGCACGGTGCTCAGATTTGAGCATGAGAACTTAATTACTTTTTTTTTTCGTGAAACCGGGGCCTGGTCTTCGAACCGCCCATTATTAGATATCTTGTGCATGCGACATGCGAAAGTATAAACCACCCAAACCATTTAGGCCATGGAAATATGTCTATATCCGGCGTTTATTATTTCCCTTCGTTGTTTTCTTGTCAAAAGTTATATATTTCCGCCTGTGGCAAAAAAGATGTTGATAGAGATTCAATTAGAGTAAAACAAAGCATAGAAAATGTTTAGGCAAATGGAGAAAAATGTTTTAGTCTACGGACTATAAATCCTATGATGACTCCTGATGGCATTCTTTGTTAATGCTCGGCATCCATGCTAGAATTGTTCCTTAGACTATTACAAACAAGATAGGGGTGGATGCCCAGCGTGATTTTTCGATTTAAGGTCATAGTGAGGTCAAAGGTCAATGAGTGCAAAAATCAAGAAAAAATGGCTTGTAGATTACGCAGAATTATTTGCGTCCACACAAAATGAAAACAATGTAAACGAAATCAAATGAATTGAATCAGGAATGGACAGAGGCTCACCCAGAGCCTATATTGTCATTTTCAAACACTATTTTACCATATTTATGGTAAAAAAACACTCAGGTCAATAACAAAATAAAGCACGATACTTAACGAAATTTTGATTGGACTATTATCACACACAAAATAATCCAAGGCATTCTTGTAACTTAAGGTAGTAATGCTAGAAATATTCTAGACTACTTCAAACAAAGTTAGGATGCAGGCTTAGTGTCTGTTTCGAATTCGATGTCAGAATGAGGTCACAGGTAAATTGCGCTCAAACATGCGAAACTGGCAAATAGCTAAGCAGATAAGCACAAACATCATGCACTTGATGATGCAAACATCAAACTTGGCACATACATTTATAAGACCATACAGTTTAATAAAAACCCATTAGCCACCCAAAAAGTCTAGATGGCCGCAATTTTTCAAGATGGCTGCCCTTGACGTGTGAAAGATACCGCTTTTACCATAAAAGCTAATGTAATTGGCCGATTTTTCTACTTTGCACAACAAAATGAATGTTTCCAAACTTGAGAAAACAGAATTTTAGAATGTTTTATCCACACAAATTACAAGATGGCCACCATTTTCCAAGATGGCAGCCATTGACGGGTAGAAAATACAATTTTAACAATAAAATCTGATATGGTTGGCCGCTTTTTTATAACAAAATTTATGCTTTTAAACACAAGATAACATAATTTTGAAATGTTCTATGCATAAAATTACTATACTGAGTACATTTAATTCCGCAGAGATACTTCGTTCCCTTATAGGATGGAAATGACAAGCAAAGGCTACGTAATGCGGGTTTACTTTCGACGATTTATCTAATTCCATAAACACAAAAGGTAGAAGATGCTTTAAATACACGTCGGAATAAAATTTGATTATTTTTAATTGAGATAAGTCAAATCAATTAATAACAAGTGTGCCCATCTAAAGCTTGAATTCAAGCCTTACATCGCCGTTGCACAGAAAGGACTTTTCTCGCAATGAAACCTCTTGTGGCATTTTGTTGAGCTCTTGAATAACAGGAATACGAAGTTTTTGCAACGTTTTGGGTGGTGGGGTACGTGGATACACGCATCTCTTCGGGTCATTAAAAGCATGTTCTATAGGGTACATAACAGGCCAGTAGTGTGTAGCTACAGTATGTGACCTAGCCATCATGTCGTTAGTCGTAATATTATTAAGTAACGGCATCCTACGTGCCGTGAAATGATCGACTTTGAAAGACCAAGCAAATGCGTTCCAAAAACTTGGTTCTTCACATTTTCAAGAAGACGGGACACACTGATAGAATTGATAATATTTCGATGAAACGTGTTTTTATAGCGTCCCTATAGATAGACTTTATAAACATGATGCAATTAAACTCGAGTTTCACGTGAATCAAAGGACCTCTACTGATAAGGCGAGAAATCTCCCTAAAAGGCTCAAATGGAAAAGTCATTTTTCAAAACATGCAAATTGATTATTATTTCGAACTGCATTGTTAGATATGTATCTAAATCATATGAAAACTGATTTTGTACGATCAAAACGATTCGACAGGTACAGATAACTCTTGGTTTCTGTACCTACCCCCAAAATTACATTTTCTTACCCCACCGTTATTCATTAAACCATATTTAAGTTTTCTTTAGTTTTATAAGCAAAAAAATTTCTGTAAATGTAAGGACAATTGGTGTTGAAATCATAAACCATTTTTCGATTTGTCCTTAATGCGCATGCGCATCATTGAAACGAGTTTAAAGGCGAAATCTTCCCGCCAAAATTATGGAATATGGTATATGAGTACTATTTTTAGTATAAAAGTATGTTCCCCCCCCGTGACCCAGCAAATCCTTTTTACCAAGGAAGCCTATGATCCAGTTACACAACATATGTCAATGGGAAGCTGGGTCAAGGGGGGAACGATGTTAGCCAGCCTTTGGAAGGTAGGTATGCCTCGGTTTTTGGCGTGAAAGTGCGCGTTTATAGTTGTTTCAACGGTGCGCATGCGCAATACGGACAAAACCAAAGCTGCCATATGATGTCAACACCATTTATCCCTGTATCTGTAGAAAATAAATTGCAAATAAAAATAAAAGAATCTTCATTTTACCTCTTTGACTACCGGTAGTGTAAGAAAACGAAACCATTTAGGTGGGTACTAAAATCAAGAGTTATCTGCACCTATAGAACTTTTAAAATGACATAAAAATCGGTGTTTATTTCATTTATTTGTCTACCTAACCATAAAGCTTAATTTTGTTTCTCAATTTGTTAGTTTTGAGAATTGACCCATCGAGCTGAGCCTTTTAGGGAGAATTCTCGCCTGATCCGTAGAGGTCCTTTACGCAGCGCCAACGTGCTCAACGCCTTGGATATGGCGCCGTAAAATGATCCAAAATTACTAACTGTAATCTTTTCTATTCACGTTTAAAAACTTGTGGGAGATTCTTAACAATTATTTTTATTTCTTATAACATCTTATAACATCTTGATTTAAGGCTTTGAAAACTCTGCGTTTTTAAATGTACTAAGTATTTTTTCTATATTGTGAACAATACTTTTTGGCAAAAAAGAGAATTTATTAACCTAGAGGCACATTGTTTCTGTCCAGACAATTGTATCAAAATGCATGCAGACTTTCTACTTCAAAACGCAATCTATTAAACTAAGACCCTTTTAATTTCTAGTAATGGTTATGGTGAAATATTTCTCAATAGGAAGTGTTATACTTAGTACCAGTTCTATGCTTCCTTTCATTTTGGTCAGAAATAATGTCATGTAAGACGTATGCTCGTAAGCCTTGGTGCATAAATTACCTAACCTTGGTCTCTTTAAATCGTAGCGTGCATGCTCACCACTATTATTTCTTGAAGCGTCAGAATTTACATCTGCACAATCCAGGGATGCGTAGGCTAAGCCTATAGCATCAATCTTTTCATGACTTCTTGTACCCACAATAATTGACGCAAGTTAATCCAAATCCAGACAATAATGCTATGTGATTCTTCATTGCTTCCATTCCTATTTAGGAAAGTTTAGTACTTCCACTTTGGTGATATTTATATGACCGCAGTGGTACAAATTAGACCTTTCCAAAGCTGCACTAGTTAGACATTATGCATCATATAGCTTTTTTATGATAAAAAGAAAAGAATTGGACCCCTTGTCCTATAACCGTAAAGCTGAAACAACATCACAGACAGTGAAAGCATGAAAGATTCTCTTTCTTCCCTAAAAAACCAGTGCATTAGTGGCTTTTAGCATAAGGTTATACCTTAAACGAAAGCTTCTCAGTACCAATATCATTTAGTTTTTGAAATACACCGGTTATTATCATGAGGACGTCTGTGCTGCTGATCTTGATTATCAAACATGTATTGTGCGCAAATATTGACCTGAACTTGTGGAATATGCAATTAGTAATTGTAATGCGAAATAGTCACTCTCAAACTTAGGTTTGCACGAGAAGCATGTGCAGAATACAAAGTCATAATGCTGATAGAAACTATCGACTCTGCTCGATATTGAGGATTGCTGGCAAGTAATTAATATTCCGTGTCACAAATACTCATTGCATATTCATCGGGTTCAGGTCAATATTTACAGACAAATATATTTTCATGATTACAAGGCACAATTCCCTCAAGACTGGCTACCTATAACCCTTTCTTCCCCTTTTACAGTGACAACATTTTGCCGACACATCTGAACAATCTTCAGCCTGAAAGGTGTTGAAATCAGTCTTGTTGTCATTGTCTCAACAAAATATATGCCATACTTAAGGTGAAATGCTTTTGTCAATCACTCTGTATTTGATATCTTGACCATGCTTTCACCTTTTTTCAGATTCATAATGGTGTATATGTGTACATCGATAAACCAAATCAGTTAGCATGTGAATGCATGTGAAGGTTCAACCGAAGGAACAGCACACTCGGCTGCATGTTCCTAAAGCATTTGGAGGTACGAAGCAGCTATGTGTTTATTACAGCTGATCCATCAACTATGATAGCATGGACTTTTGCTTTTGTATCTGAAGCTGCAATTTTGGTTCTTAGAACTGATGCAACCTGGAACTTAGTACTGCTGTGAAATATTAATTTCCAAACAAGTACAACTGGAAAAGATTGATTTTCATAATAAGAGAATTCTATGAGGTAGCTTCCTCATGATTGGCAAGCTATAAACAAGTTTGAGAAAGACTGACAATTTTATTTTAAAATCCTAAAATACTTTGACCACAGAGAGCTTATGCTGGTTTACCTTATTCAAAAGAAGCCAAGCAGTGTTTATTATCTTCAGGTAAAGACTTAGCAAATCGGAATGTTCTTCTTAAAAAAGATTCCCCATATCATTCACGACAGTGTGCACCTTTCCAAAATTGCTGAAGAGTTGCTATTTACCCCAAAATGTGTGTTCATGGTATCTAAAATTTCCATTTAAGGCTGGTCATAGTGAAGTCGATTTGCTCAGATTGAAAGACCTGAAAGACAGCTGTGTACTTTGAGTGTTCTAAAGATAAAAAGCCTCCAAGATGAACAGATATCCCAGTTTGATTATCTTCCAATAGAAACTGTAAGAGGAGTTGCGCACACAAGAAATTGCTAACATACAGATGGAGGAGTAGACAGACGGACGGACGGACGACTAATTCCATGACATTATTTGACCATTCAGGTGTCTTATCTTGAGGCTCCTGTGGCACTAGGGCTAAATGTCATCATTTTTCATTTATTGCATTGTCTTCATATTTAAAGGTACCTTTAACTCTTTCCCAAACAACATGATCTTATGGGGTTCCGATTTGGAAGCTCCTGCAGCCGACAAACGAATCTTTACGAATACTGGAATGTGTTTGTGTATCATAATTATAGCCAGCATTTTCTTCTTTGCATCAATGTTTTCCCAGGCTCTTTCTACTAGGGACGTCAAAACCAGGTCTCGTTTGGGAAAGGGTTAATGTTATTGTACAGATAACTTAATATCTGGACTAGTCTTGTTCTGGAAACATAAGAAACAAACAAATATAATTCTGCAGTTCCACAAAGATAACAGCGAAATTGCATTCACCGTTCTTTTCTGACCACTGGATTGAATTATTTTAACAAAGATAGGTTAATGAGGGCAAAACGTTTTGGAAGAGATTCAACTTCTGTGGCCATTCCTGCACAGGAACATATTGCCATTTTAAGTGCAGTTATCTTAGCCTATGCTTACAGCAGACGTAATGAAGTGGGATAAGCATAGCATGTTATGAGTATTGGACTCACTAGATTGCATTTGGGACACTTACTGAGCTTCAAAATTGAATGGAATTTTGTTTCACCGACTATGGACCCTGTGGAAGATTTCGGTGCATTACTCAGAACCGTGGTTAAATAAAGATAGACCACGGTAGAACTTGGACAATTTCTTAGATATACAATACAAGTGTACACAGACCTTTACACAATATAGAGGACACAAACACAAATTAAGAAATGCTTACGACTGAGGCATCGTGGCAAATACCGTTGAAAAAAGACTGAAAACGTCAGAAATATTCAGAGGTAAACCGTTTTTAGCTTAGGAAAGTACATTTTTATATCCCATAATAGTCAAAATATTCACAAAAACTCATCTCTTTAATAAAATTATGTCTCTGATGCAGTTTCCAGCAAATTTAGCACAATTAGAATTAATAATACAACATGTATAGCAATTAAAATTATCACAATGACTATTTTAATATGAAATTGCACCCATTTGACCTTTGACCTTGCTGTGACCTTAATTCGAAGTTTCAGACTGGGCATCCACCCTGGGAGGTTTTGTCATACCTCAAAGAATATTATTAGCATGGATGCCGAGCATTAACAAAGAATGCCATCAAAACCATTTTCTAGAGCCCGTACGAATTAGAGTCCGTAGACTATTTATAATCGGCTGACTGTTTGTTTAACTGTAAGGTAGATAATCCATATTGACCAACACGCCACAACAGAGGATTACCTACCTTGTTTACCTTCATGTTCTAAAAAAAAGTTGTGTGACCTAGTTTTGGGGGAAATACACATGGGGATTTCCGTGTTTACAAATAACCACCATAATACAGACATTATTTACCGACGACAGACAGTGGACGAGGTATGAGTGCTGGATTTATAATTTGTGTGGATTATAATCATGTAACGAGACCTGTGTCTACAGACACATTGATTGAATAGGAGAAATGGTGAGATGTACTATTATTTTCAAACATGTTAACCTGACGTCGCGTCATGTGCTGGGTTTGTCTTGTCATGTTTGCTAACGTTACAACTTTTTCGCTATTTAATTGCTTTATATAGCCTATATTTCGACGATGGCCTTATACTTAGTCCTATTTATAAGCCCTGAAACATATTTTTTTCTTTGCCAGACCTACAGGGTATGTCTTAAATACTGTTGCATGTATTATGATTTAGCTAGTTGCAATAATGCATTTGAAAACCGATTTGGAGCTTGATCAATTATCTGGGTTTCGGTTACAAATTCGCATTATTTGTTGCAATGGAGCATGGCCCGGAGTGAATCACTCTGGGCAGGTTTAGCAGTTAATCTTCAAAATGAATAAAATCTATTCAATGTATAGTAAGAATGCAAGATTACCTTGCAACATGTTTTTAAGGGGGAATACTCCAGTTTTTCGGAACACTCGGTCATTACTGTAGTAAATTAAATGTTTCGTACCAATATGTTTCGCTACCATATTTTCAATAATATAACACCTCATTATGATTTACCATTTTCGACGGTAAAAGTGTATTTATTATGCGAAACTGATTTCATCAAGATGGAAATCGATTATTTAGAGCAAGAAAGTCGTAAGTGTGTGTGCAGTTACCACTGTTTTGCGTCATTTTATTCGTGTGTAGCTGATAAAATTGCTGTAATTCACTAATAAGTGCGCTGACCTATAAATATAAATTTCTTTTTGAATTATTACCAGGACATGTTGATTAATACAATGAGGGAGTTTTATCAGATTCTATTACGTAGAACTTGAAATATTTCCAAAAATATGCAAATTTCGACATAAAACACTCCAGCTTCGTTTATCTAACCGAACGCGTGAGCATGCTGTTTTATACATTTATGCGTTTATAATAGCACATATTTTGGGTTTTCTGTTCTTATTAAATGTAAGGCGTTACTTTAAATCCGTTTTCGGCACTAAACGATGATTATACAGCATTTTATTAGCATTTTAGTGACCTTGGACAGGTGCAAGAAATTATGCATTCTTTCGCTGTAGGGGTATGTGATACGAATGCCTATAAAATTGAAACAAGATCGCTGACCATCCATTTTTATTTCAATTTTCAATTGGTAATAACATGTAATTTCAACATACAAAATATAAATAAATTCTATTATTGGGAAAATAATTAGGAAACTGGAGCATTCCCCCTTAAAACCCATTTTATAGGCGAAGGAAGGTTTATAACATGGGGGGGGGTTGGATGTTAACGTAAATGAAAATAATTATGGGTGTATTATGGGGGTCATAGGGGGGAGGGGGTTAAGGCCCCCTTTCTAAATTATTTGGGGGCCTGCCCCCCCCCCTGGCCTCCTCTTCCTACGCCTAGATGTATTTTTTCTGTGGATCTAGTGTAGTAGGCCTAGATATATACTCTAACGTTACTAGCTTTCCAGCTACATGTATTTCTCTAACATGCACTTAACATAAACCATTCCCCAAACAACGCCAGGTTTTGACGTCCCTGATTAAAAAAGTCTCATTCTTAGGAAAACATTAAAGCAGAAGAAGAAAATGCTGATAAATAGCAGGCCTATTTCTAATTTTGTCTCAACATTTTCTTTGCTGCACCATACACCGTCTAACACCATACACCGTCTAACTCTGCTATTAGGCCTTCAAATTAACGAAATAATGCGTACCGGGTATGTTTTCAAGTAATCAGAAGATTTTCGATATAATTAATTATAATGACCGGAGGCTGAACACACCTGTGTTCCCCATGAATACGCTAACACTACAGACTTAACAGTACAAAAAAGTTATGACCATAAATTGATAATTAGGCCTATACTAGCTAAACCTCTAGTCACATAGGCCTATAATTCCACGTCCACGTTGGGTTAGACTGATTTCAGTCTGTTAAGAATAACATCATTTGTATTGAGAAATATGAAAATAAGGTACATATAAAATTGTTGCTCTGTGTCGTTCTTAACAGACTGAGAAAATCCATAGAAAGAGGCGTCTAAAATGTGGTCACCACAGGTGGTTCACATTCCAGATATCACTTTGTAAGATAATCCGACACCTAGCAGTACTTCACAACTTGATAACATAATTAGCTGATCAGATTTATGACTGCAGTCGTTTAATCCTTTATCAAAGAAGAATTGATTTTCACCTACCTAATCGAAAAGACATTGAGCCACTCTAAGAAAATTCTGCTCATCATCATTTTCTCATTTTGCTTTCATATTTTTCCGTATATTATTGTACACAAAATCAAGTTTTATCAACAAACCTTCTTTCGTTTTTGGACTGGGCAGCCCTTTGATGTTGCCGTTTTGGGAAAGGGTCGGTCCTCAACAACGCTAAAGCCTCTCTTACAACCGGTCGTAAGACGTGCTCCTGCGCGCAGTCTGCGTGCGGTCTGTGTCTAAAACGTACGTTTAGTCGTGCGATGCACGCTGATGCAACGTACGATTTTGGTGGACGCAGCGGCGGATCCAGGATTTCTGTGAGGGGGTTCGAATTTACAAATAGGGGGGTTCGTTTTCCTAGTTTTACACAATTGTGGCTGAAATTCTGCATGAAAATCAAATATTCTGGCTACAGAGGGGGGTTCGTTTGAACCCCCCGAACCCCCTCTGGATCCGCCACTGGGTGGACGCAACCATGACGCAGACTGCACGCACCAAAGAATTGACCGGACAATATTTTGAGGCCCTCTTACAGCCCGTCGTGCGTCTTTATAAATCGTGCGATTTTGCAGAGTTTTAAAACGTACGATTTAAAAAGACGCACGACGGGTTGGAAGAGAGGCTTAACTTGCTGCTGCTGCTTTACAACAAAAACCTCGTAACTGCATCTTAAAACAAGCTGAAGTTACAAGGTAACATTTAAGGGTTGTCATGTCAAAAAAAAGAAAGAAGGGTTGTTGATAAAGATTGAATTTGTGGATTATAATAAACGGAAAAGGTATTGAGGAAAAAGGAGAAAATGGTGATAATCAGAATTTTCTTATTTTGGCTCTATATTTTCAATGTCTTCAATGTTTTCAATGAATATGTGGGTGAAAATCAAGTCTTCTTTGAGACTGCAGTTATAAATCTTAGCAGCTAATTATGTTATCAAGCTGTGGAGTAGGGCCTACTGCTTGGTGTCGGATATTATCTTTGGGTCGGATTACCATACAAAGGGATTTTCTCAGTCTGTTAAGAACGACACAGAGCAACAATTTTCTATGTACCTTATTTTCATATTTCTCAATATAAATTATGTTATTCTTAACAGACTGAAATCAGTCTAACGTTGGGTCCACGCTGTTTGTTTCAGCATATCGTCGATTTTCAACGAAAACCTCGTAACTGCAGCTTGGTTTAAGCTGTTGTTACGATGTTTTTCTTTAAAAGCATCAATATATAATATGTATGATCAGCAGACCGATGATTGTAATAATTACCAGGAACATTTATCACTCGTGCTCTGTAGCCATTCATGTAGCCTAAAACAGCTACGGGATCTAGACAGTGACCATCCATGTACAACAACTAGATCTAGACACGTACTTTACTCTTTCCCTAAATATACTATTTCAGTTTTAAAGATGAAAAGGGTGGTTAGGAAAATAGGAATGCATTGAACATTTTATAGGCCGAGAGAAACATATAGAGGATGAATGAAAAGTCTTGTTTTCATCTGTTCTTTATTTGTCTGAAAGTTTATGAAAAGCCTTGTATGTATGGACGTCAAAACAAGTATTGTTTGTGAACGGGTTAATCCTTTTCCAAACAAGAGCTGATTTCGACGTCCCTGGAAAAAAACATTTGAGAATGCATGAAAGCAAAAGTAGGAAAATGATAAATACTTGAATTTTCTCCTTTTGCATCAGTATTTTCTGTTCCGTATTGTACATTCTATCTGGCTTTATCAATATCCATTCTGCCGTCTACCATTGTCTACAGCAACTTTTAAACTGGATAAGTCAACATTCTAATCGTCGCCATGATGGTTTGAGAAACTATGAATGGAAAATAGCATTTTGTCTCTACAAAGTTTTAATACATGAATTAGGGAACAGAAGGCAAAAATTCAGACCTTACCAAATTCAAAGATGTTGCAGATGACAATTTATTTCAACTAAATGAAATTTCACACTGTTTTGGTATTTTTGGACACGAAACATTGGTGGAGATGAAGAAATTATCACAACCAATTGCTTCATATTTCAACATATTGTCCAAAGCAACCATCTGAATTGCTTTAAAACTGGGAATTAAGTAGAAATAGGTTTTATATAGATATACTTGTTGTTAACAAAATGAAAATGAGAATACATCACTCGATGAGAAATTGGTATAGAATGGGTTATGGGCAATTCTTGCTTGTTAAGGAAATGATTATTCATACAAGCAATTCCTCCTTTTCAAAAAATACTTTCTTGAACTATTAATGTCACTACGAGATTGATTATTACGAGATCGGGTTATCCTTCTCAAACTAGACCTGTTTTTTGAACTTCCCGTAAGGAAAGGTGTTGGAAAACATTGAGACAAAATTATAAAATCATACCACATGCATCAGCATTATCTTAATACGTTGAAAATGTCATTTTGTCCTCAACGTTGGTTGGTAACATTATAGAGTCGTCATAAATGCTGTTGTAAAACTGGCTCGTGGCTAAGCTTAATTAGCCTAACTGTGTTAATAACTTAATATCGATGATATGTCATAATGACTTTGTTTCTCACCTTTTCAGTAATAGTACTCTATACTTGAGGTTAGGCCTACGTATTGAACAATTTATACGATCGATTTACGTGTACATGTATACATATGAGCTGGGGATATGGAAAAAAGAGTGTTATGGCTTTTGAAATTGAGACCAACATGGATTCTGATCAGCATGTGCATACACAGTCTGATCAAGATCCATGTTGTTATCCTTTTGTTTCCTCAGAACTTGTATCAGGTCTCTGAGCATATCATGGATCCTGATTAGACTGCTCTGAGTAACAGGTCGAGCATGAAACAAGGAAGTATCAAGTGCCATAAGAGCCTGTTTTCCAGATCTTTGTCCATGTAAATGGCAATGAATTTTGTGCTAAAAAAGACTTGGTTTACCGTTATGTTTTGATAAACCGTTACCGTCTGTAATGTTACAAAATCTCGTAACTACGGCTTGATTCAAGCCGTAGTTATGAGATTGTATAACAACATATACGAAATACTATTTGTTTGTCCGAATTTGCGCCACGACTAATTGGATAAAATCATTCCCTATTCGTGCACTTCAGTCGATGATTGAAGCCCTAAAGGGCAAGTGTGTACATTTGTAACTTATGGCTGTCGTATCAAGCAAATAAGGGGCTCGTATTAAAGCTAAGTAAATTATTAAATCTAGCCTTTTACAAACATGTACAAGACTTTTGAAATCTATGTTGGGGAAAGCTACAGAAAAAAAAATCAGAAAGAAAGAAAGAAATATTATCGAGGACTAGCATTTCTTCTTTTTCTTCCAATATTTTTTCTATGAAGACTTGAATACACCTGTTCTATCTTGGAAAAGGTAAAAAAAAGATACAGACGATTGGATGATTTCTAAGACAACTGATTAAACGTGGTTAACAATTTTCCAGTCATATTGCGACGGCTGGTACACCTACTCCTGAGGCCCTGTCAGTTTTGTCAAATGTCAGAAAAGGTATTGACCGAATTTGATCAGTCACTTATTCATATTCTACCTACTTGTTGCATAAATATAGACAAGAGTTTAAAATTTGGCCACGTTTCAAGGACACTGACAGTTGACATAATACAAGTTTTGGAAAATACATGTAGTGAGAAACGGCACTCGTAGTCTGTTATATTTCACATAATGTTATACCCTATGTTGTATATACGCATGTAAATTGCCTTAGTCGATATAAATGAAAGTCCTTGGAATAAGTTTTTATCAATCGTAATTAAACGATATAAGAACTGCCTTTTAGGCGCCTTCACTTTATTTCATCAAGGTATGTGTGTAGGATTTTATACAGTCCGATCACGATTTATGGTACTTATTTGCAAAATCTATACCTTTGTAAATAACACTGTATATCGAAATTTAAATCTCTATTGTTCTGTACATTTTGATTTTAATCTTGTAGGTATCTCACACCTGCAAGATTCGAACCAAATCATACAAAATTGCATCTAAAAGTAAGAACGTTTTCCACCTTGTTTACAAGGGTACGTTTTGTAAAAACATACTATAATATCATGACCGGACTATACAGTTTATCCATGCATGCTGTCTGCGTCAGTTACTGGGTAATGCTGGTCGTATTTCACCTTGTCAGTGTTAACACCGGTATTTAGCGCCCCCCCCCCCACACACTGTTTACGTGGGTAAACGTTATAAACATACGATAACATCATGACCGGACTATACCGTTTAACCATGCATGCTGTCTGGGTCAGTTGTGGGGTGATGTTGGTCGTATTTCAGCCTGTCAATGTTAACACCGGTATTTAGCCACATGACAGTGTTAGTTGTCACTAATGAATGTGTTCATGTCATTACCCACGGCTGCTGCAGAGATACATTTGTACTTTACCACAGCAACAGATAAGAGTGATAAAGTCATTATTAATTTGCTATTTCATATCCAAACCCTATGTTGTGGGTACTCATTGGAATCGTCTCGATGAGACGATTCTAATGAGTACCTACAGCATAGGGTTTGATAAACAACAAATAAAATCTTGTATTTGCAAAAGCCTATAAACCATCTGTAGCTCTCTCACACTGTCCTCTCATTAGTCTGAATAAATTACATTAAACCTTTCACTAACAAGCCTGATGGTTTTGACGATCGTATTAAATGTAAGCTAAAATATCCACGAGGGGAAGAACACCTAACGCCTCTCTTACAACCCGTCGTGCGTCTTTTTAAATCGTACGTTTTGAAACTCTGCAAAATCGCACGATTTATAAAGACGCACGACGGGTTGTAAGAGTGCCTCAAAATATGTAAATTCAAAGCAGGTCAAAAGTATGAATCTCTTTAAAAAAAAATGAAGGCATTCTTTGTGAATTTTCTGGAATTTCAGTATATCGTTCCCTGCGTCACACGCACGCCTGTCGTACGTGCTCCGTAACTGTCTTGCGTGCTCCTGGCGTTCTAAAAGACGCAGAATTGTCGTAGCAAAGAATCGTCCGGTCAATTCTTTGCTGCGTGCGGTCTGTGTCGTGGTTGCGTCCACGTGCGTACATCGCAGGACTAAACGTATAGTACGTTTTAGACGTAGACAGCTTAAGTGATCAAGGATTTCGAGATTATTTGTTCTGTTTTATGTTTCATTATTTTGTCTTGTACAACACCTCTCTTTTCGGACCAGTATAAAATGTCGCCCATTAGAATAGTGTTGATAAATAATTTTAATGTAGCCCTGCATATAACGATATTTTCTTATTTGAAGGTCACTTGAAAATGTAAAAAAATTAGCCTTTGCGTTCGTTTTGTCTGGCGTCATCGGTCTTGCATCGTCCGTCGTCAAGATTGGTGCCCAGTGTACTGTAGATGTCATGATGAATATAATTCAAATATCTTCAAACTTGGTGGGAATGTGTATGTTCCTACCATTTCTCCAAGTAGTTATTAATTATTTGGTCACCTGAGGTCATCAAGTAAGTCATCAGACTTGAATATAATGTCATATATCTAGATCGCAATGTTTTTAGCTCACCTTAGCACGAAGTGCTGAGGGTGAGCTATTGTGATCGTTCAACGACCGTCGTCCGTCTGTCCGTCTGTCTGTCCACAAATACTAAAAATCTTCCTTTCCCAAACTATAAGGCATATAGTCTTGAATTTTGTATGTAGCATCGTCTTATGACCCTTTACCGAAATACTTAAAATTATTGTGATACAAGGAAAATTGGCCATATGTTATGGGTATCGAATTTCATATAGAAACAGAGAAGGAAATCTTGTACAATCTTGTTCTCCTGAACCGTTTTGGCCTAGAGCTTTGAAATTTTGTGCGTAGAATCATCTCAATGCCCTCTACGAAATGATTCAAATTATAGTGATACAAGGAAAATTGGCCTTATGTTGTGGGTATCGAATTTCATATAGAGACAAATAAGGAAATCTTGTACAATCTTCCTCTCCTGGCCCGTTTGGCATAGAGCTTTGAAATTTTGTGTGTAGAATCATCTCAAGGCCCTCTACCAAATACCTCAAATTATTGTGATACAAGGAAAACTGACCCTATGTTGTGGGTATCGAATTTCATATAGTGACAAAGAAGGAAATCTTGTACAATCTTCTTCTCTTATTCCGTTTTGCCTAGAGCTCTGAAATTTTGCTTGTAGAATCATCTCAAAGCCCTCTACCAAAAAATGCTTCAAATTATTGTGAGGCAAGAAAAGTGGACCCTATGTTGTGGGTATAGAATTTCATATAGAGACAAAGAAGGAAATCTTGTACAATATTTTTCTCCTAAATTGTTTGGCGTAAGGCTTTTTAATTGTGTATGTCTCATAACATCATCACATGACCTAGAAATTGAAAGCGGTCGGCACAGAAATATTGAAAGAAATCAACGAATTTGCAGATTATGCCAAACTAATACCATCGAAAATAAGTACCATTTTATATTAATTTGTCAAGCATATCGCGACCTAAGAACCAAATACATCAAACCATTACATAACTGGCCGACCGTTCAAAAATTCTCGAAACTCTTAAGTTCTAAGAATAACAAAGAATTAATTAATTTGGGTAAATCTATCTATCATGCAAACATTATACGAAAAAACTATTATTGATGTATCTCAATGTTTTATTTCTGGCTTCTTGCCAATGTGTTTATGTTTTTCTTTAATCTACTTATTTTGTTTAATCATATGTTTGTTCATTCCGTTTCAATTATATGTCTTCCAATTTTCTATTATTTATATTGTAAAAAGGACTTTGTACTTATTACTTGAATAAACTATTGAAATTGAAATTGATAATGATACAATCTTCTCCAACTCCGTTTATCAGAGATCCTTAAGGTAAATTTTACACTTCCTATGGTAGTATAACTCTAATACCAGCATTGTTTAAATCGTTTCCCTTAATGAACATTGTCCAGAAGTTGTGTATCTGAGATTAGACAAAAAATATCATCTTGATGATCTCTAAGGTGAGCGATATAGGGCCATATTGGCCCTCTTGTTTTGCCATCAACATAGATCACACACATGACCTTACTGGACCGGGTTCTTCTATGATACTAGTCAATACACCTAGATCTAAACTTCAACAGGGATGGTTGTCGATATTTGTAGCTCTAATTCAGACGGTTATTAAAATTTTGAATCTGATATATTTGTGTAATACTAGATTGTGATTCGACTGAATTAATTGTCTGAACAACATGGTTCTAATGAGTAGTAGTATCTTTTGCTTTTATGGATGACATGTAACAGTTTCCGTATATATGGCCGTCTTGATTTAATCTAGAGCTCTGTAGCATTGCTTCAAGAAATTGATCTGTTTGCAAATACGTCATTTATGGGAGGAATGTACTTTTATTTCCATAACCTTGTTTAAATAAACACACCGAGTGAGTTTCTTAGGCATGTTAGGGGAAGACAGAATTGAACTTCAATTTTTTTTCACTTTATGTTTGAATGTTTTAGCTTCTTTAGATTGCAAAGCGATTGCTCTTGTGAGTGTCGTTATAATTTTATTCATGTCAAGGTTGAAGGCCTAGGGAGTAATACTAATTAGCAAACTGTATGCTCAGTTTGTAAGCAGTGTTCAAGAGCCATTTCCGTTCATTCTACTTACTATGTAGAACGGAAGTCTACAACTACCAATGTTAGCCTAATTGTCCAGTAAGGTATACGTGGATATCATTAACCTATAAACGTAGTTGTCCTTTTTCAAATTACTGATTTTAAGACTGTTTCAAACTGACAGCTGTTGCATACGGCAAAATGACATAGGAGAAAATGCTGAATATCAACACAAAGTGTTGTAGCTAAATCAAAAATATTTTTGGAGACACTAAGCGCATAGTATTCTTGTAAAAATTATTACAATTGTAATAGTTTTAACAATTTTGTAACAATTAGACCGAATTAATTCGTAATAGATAGACTTCTGCCGGTAGAGTGATGCAACTCGAACACAAGTTGCTTTAACCCTTTCCCAAACGGCAAAACTTTAGGGTGATCCACATCAAAAAGTGCCACAAATGACAAAATGGATGTTATTAAATATAGGATTTGTGTAAAATATGGCACAGAAAATATTGAGACAAAAGGAGAAACTGCTGGATATCAGCAGTTTCTTCTTTTGTCTCAATGTTTTCCCAAGCCTTTTCTTTTAGGGACGTCAAAACCAGGTCTTGTTTGGGAAAGGGTAAAACCGTGATGAACTTGTACACTCTGTCAGTAGTTATCAAAAAATCGTACCGGAATTGGTGTTCTCCGAAAAATTTATAGATGGGCATTTATTTTGATTAACTTTTCCATCTTTTTCCCATTTGCCTGTCCGTCTGTTCATGGACAGCACTCATAAGGGATTGGTTTCTGATTTCGTATAATGAATATCTCTTATATTGATGATATTGTCATTTTTCTTCCAAAATCTCGTAACTACAGCTTTGCAACATGTAAACTGACACGATTTAAAAACGCAAAACACATTTTCATTAACCGTTCCTTTCCTTTTGCCTCGATCGGCACCATATTTGGGGACATGTATTAGACAATGTGTACGCTTCACGCCCCAGCGATTTTATTGCGTTTTCTGTAAAGTATCCGGACATCTGAACCGCCCATCACTAAATGCTCGTGTGCCTCGTGCATTCAGACTACGTGTTAAATCACTAAGACTTTTTGTGTACAAATTGCCACTTTGGTTTACCTATTGAAAACATACGAGAACAACGAAAGAAAATTGTGTATAGAATGCTGAGGCTTACTTTGCGAAAAAGGAACCGAGTTTTTTGGATTTTGGTTTGCCGTGTTTCGCAAATGAAGGTAGCTAGACGCCTTAATGTAGCCGAATCGACGGTTCCAAGGTTTATGAGACGTGTAAACGACACGGAAAGATTTAGAGACCACCCACGTCGAGGTCAGCTATGTGTAACAACTGTACGTCAACATAATTGAATACGTCAACGTCACTAACGCAACAGATTTGTGACGGCTCAGTCTACAGCAAATTCTATGGTCGGTAATCGCAGGCGGCCTGTACATCGCAACATGGTGATAAATCGCCTGTGAAAACACTGGGTTCGCTGTCGTCGATGTTCGATGCCAGGCGCTTGACTCAGCGTGCATTTTGGCATAATCTGACGTCCATTCAGGCATTATTCGTGGCTTTAAAGGTCATTTTCTGTCCTGTTATGTTAACAATTGTAACATTTACAATTTTACATGGCTATATATCGGTTTTGTAATATATAGGAGATACCATTTGTAAAAATGCTTTTTTGCGTTTTTAAATCGTGTCAGTTTAGTTACGGGGTTTTGACAGAAAGGTGACGTATATTGTTGTAAAGAAATACATAATGTTCACCAATACACTATAAAGTTGAGTAAGTGGGACAGCTCAATAAACTTTCCTAGCTGTCCTTCACCTGCTGTCGCCTTTGTATGAGACCTATATCATGAATGCCCAGTACTTTTTTACATTGTTCAACTCACGTCATTCTAAATGGCAACAAACAAACAGTTTCTGAAAACAATTCTCAATTCAAAGTAGACCAAGATTAAATCAATCTTGATTAGCAAGATTTATTGGCCAAGTTTTATCAAGTTAGTGAAAATGACATTTACCCAAATTCTCTGAAACCTGATATTGTTTTCGCCAATGTTTTTTTTTTTTTTTTTTTTTTTTTTTTTTTTTTTTTTTCAAACAATGACCCTGGTTAAAGGGGCACATGCTAGGTTTTTCAGGGATCAGAACATCATGGGGACAGCCAGATTTTGCATTGTTGTGTTGTGCATTGTATTATATAGAACAAAAAAGAAAGCAATGTTTGCGCTGAAACCAAGTGTTTCAATATCTATCAAGGTCCAGTTTCCCATAAATGTTACTTAACCCATTACCACACAATGACTCTTTTTGACTCCTCACAAGGTAATGGCTTTGGAAGACATTATGGAAAATGAAGAAATTGCTTGTGACAAGCAATTTCTTCATTTCCCACAATGCTTTCTCTTTAAAGAGCTAAAATATTTAGAATTCCATTCACTTGAATTTGTCGTCTGCAACATTTTTGAATTTGGACTAGTCTAAAATTTTACCGTTTGGCAATGGGTTAAATGTTACAGATTTGATCTAGAAAGACTAAATGAACTCCATGTGGAATTTCCCTCGACAGAAATAATCTAGCTATGCAGGTTTACCGTTCCATACGATATTTCTTGAATATAGTTTTTACATCCGGCAACCTAGGATGGGTCCCTTTAAAAATTATCAGATTTTCTTCACATCGCCCCCACCGAAAACTTTAATTTGTACTTTTCCGACCTTGAAGTCTACTATCCTATCTCGCGGTTGGTAATTAGTTACACAGAATTGCCCTTTTATTTGACTGGACATAGTTTTTTTAAAGAAAGTGTTATCATTATACATTTTTTTCTCAGTACTCTTTCTTTTCTAAATCTTTTTTTGGGTCAAGTGTTTTAATTTCGTCTTATTGTAGTACCCCCTTCCGGCCCAATATCTCCCATGCATATTCTGATATATTTTAATATAGTAACTACAATGATTTAAAGCATTGTTTCTATCTGCATTCAATGTTATTTTCCTGAATACATATACATTCAAGTACAAAAACAACGTGGTCCAACACTGCTTCATTAACTACAGTACGAAGATGATGCACCATCTGTTTAGTTAACTCTGTGTTTTATGGTGACATCTGGCGATCACACGTAAAACTGTGAAGTCTTCGTCATAATTGTCTCCTTCCATCTCAATAATTTCTACCATGCTATATTGTAAGTATGTACTTTGTCAACATACTTTTTGTCATCTGTAGCATCTTTGGTTTTGGAATAGTGCAATTTATTGCTTTTTTTTAAATAAATAGCTAAATCTGCATGTAGTTATCATAGTTGCAACATGGGTTTTTCACGAGGAGGGATTTTGTGATCCTGGATTGCCCATCGTCGACAGTTCAGTTGTTCTTCCCAGCCAGTAGAAAATTGAATGTCTTTACAATGTCATTAACTTCTTTGATAAAACTAGACGAGGATTGTTGTATCTTTTGTGCCCTTCGTGTCACTGCATGGTATCTTTTGTTATTTTTAATTGAAACACGTCGTATATAATCATGAAATAGAATCATAGCTACTATTGTTAAATGTAAAATGTTAAAAGTAATTATCAAAAGGGTATGAAAAATGAAGAACAAATATATAAGATATCAGCGGACAAAAACAGAATAACTCAAAATAGCCTTAACCAATGCATGCAATGTTGATTTCTCTGGTAATACTATTGTTTCGTGGTGTAAGTTTATAACGTATATAACTTTGAATATTCGATCGTGTTATTTGCCATACCAGTGTATACATGGTTGTTACTCGTTACTCTTGTTGGATAGAACAAGCTACATTTAAATATAATGTACATACAGGATAAGGTAGGTTTAACATTACTTTTCAGTTATTGCTTCGCCAGATTGTCCTTTAGAGTTTTATATCATATCTATCTTACCTTTGTCAAACAGTTTGTCCAACAGTCGTAAGGCCGCGGCCATGGCGCTGTTGGACGTCTCGTCCATCAGATGGCTTAATTGATATGTGATTTTGATCGATACTTGAATACAAGAATCGGTACTGTCAATCAAAGAATCTATTGGAAATTTGATCATGTTTAGGTAGTCCACCCATAATGAGATTCGCGCAACGTCGGAATTATTCGGGTGACGTCTAAAACATTACAACCGCGCCCGAATAGGTTAGGATTCGTAACGATGCCTCTGTTTAATTAATCTAAAAAGGGCCACATTACGAGTATTCTACCTTAATCTCCGACATGGTAATCTGTATTTCTATAGATTAGATGAAATCTCCCTTGACTGTTCGTTGATATGTACGTTACACATGCATTTGTTTCAGAAATTGTCAGTACACGCGTGTTTAAATTGACTGCCTTTTTGATTGATTGATTGATTGATTGATTGATTGATTGATTGATTGATTGATGTGTGTTAACGTCGCGCTTAACAAATTGTCGATGCTGTACCTACAGTTGCGGTCCTCACTGATACTTGCGCCAGAGGACAAAAAAACGTCATATTTAAGCCATCAACAACTAAATCCATGTAGGCGATTTACAATGTTATGGAGTCGAGGTGTCACTCTGTGGATTGCTCCATGTTTCTGTTTCACTAGTGACGTTGATTGTTCGTGTATGTAGTGGGAGGCATCAGTATCGATCCAGTCTCTGTCTGTTTTATAGATAATTGAGAAGCTGGGGTCTTAACGTCAACTTCTCTACCATTACTGCGCTACGGGATCACGCAGCTGAATATCGATATTCTCACTTCGATCCCACGCTATACTGGCTACATTGTACTGCTGGTCTCAATCGGGAATATTCATTAGATGAAAAATACATTCTCTACTCGAGTTAAATAAAATCTGCAAATATCGGTTTTAGACGTACGAAACGGATTGTTCAATAAATCATTGGTGAGTTACTTTTGTTATTTTTAACTTCTTTGTTTCTTTATGGTCTGGTTAGTTTATTGTGTTATGATTTGATTTTGCTTCTGTTACATGTGAGGTTGTAAAATCACTGCATAATTTTATCAAATCATATATCGAATATTTTGCTCTATAATTATCTTAAATATCAATTCATTAATTTTTTGTAAATGTTTTTCTATACTATTTTGGAGATAGAATCAGATATCTTTGTATTGTTTCACATACACGTGATAGGAATCAATGATGACGCTTCATTTGTCATGATGACATGCTTATTAAACTACTTCTTTCGAGGCCGAGCCCGGATAGCTCAGTCGGTAACGTCGGAGTCTTTCAATCCAGGGGTCTCGAGTTCGAACCCCGGCTCGGCCAGTATCCATTCTGACATTTGACAAAAGTCATTTGTCTCTCACCAATGGGTGTGAATCATCTATGTGAGAGAGCAGCTGGAGGCTCGGTTTGGATATTGTGGTTGTACTGGTGCGAGAAAAACCAGGAACCCGCGGTTAGGTGCTCCAGCCGCCGCGATATGACCCTGGTAGTTGAAAACGGCGTAAAACCCCATTAAACTCAAACTAAACTACTTCTTTCGACCGAACAAACCTTGGCTTCGACCTCTATTTAGAGAAATATCTGGAGACGATTTAATAGACATTTGATATTATGAACAGTATTTTCTTTCTTTGTCCCCATGTTTTCTATGCTAGTGTTATGACGACATACAAACTCTTTGTTTTAAGGTAGAATATCCGTAATTTCGCCATTTTGAGATTCATAAAACATCAGGGTTTTTTTTCGAGCGAATTCCTTATGTATCCGAACCTATTCGGGCGCGGTCGTAAACATTCGGCTGTGGAAAGTTCCACCGCCTAATGTTTTCGACGTCGCCCGAATAATTCCGACGTCTTGTGAATCTTATTAGGGATGGACTACCTTAATGACATGGATTTAGACGTATGCAGCACATTAAACATTAATCGTGTCTAAAACAAGTATTTGAAGAAGCCCGAGTATATTCAGTGAGAGTAAAATGCTTGGACGCAAGCATGTTCTCCTTTCGCTTCAATATTTCTGTGTTGTGTTATAGACAATCTTATCTTTAACAACATCAATGCTGTGGTCTGCAGCAGCTTTAAATTTTGGTCCTCCTATTATCGTGTTGTTTGAGAAAAAGTGAATGCGATACAACTTTAGATCGACTGTAGTCTAGAGTGATGTGTGTATGCTGATGTAGGACTAACTAGTGAAACATTACACTTACCACATAAAGTAACGCAACATTTTCAAATTTCAATATTTTTGTTTTTAACAAACGAGGATCAAAAATGGTACTTTCTATAGTGCGCAAGGAAGGATTATTATAGAATTTTTAAATAAAATATTTCAATTTCCAACGAACAAGCCAGAATTACGTCCCTTTATTATTTTACGTTAAACGCGTCGTAACGTCTTGCAAGTCAAGAAACAATCCTAAAAGATAGTTTTACTGATAGTGTGTTGTCAGTTACACAGTAAAAACACAAAAGAATGTCACTGTGCGCACTACGCGTCATGTCATAACTTCCGGAAAACAGCCGTCGAATTATAACTTGAAATTGAGTTCTGAAAAATTCAATTGGCAGAGACTTATTTTTTTTTTCGATTTCACGGTTGTGGTACCATTTTATAGCAAACGCCAAAGTGCAGGATCGATCCAGATCATCGACTGGGCCAGTTATAATCAGTCGGTAGGGTATTAGCCAAAGAGCTCTGAACATTGGAACAAATTCCTAATAGCAGCAGATTCCACATGAATGAACATTTGCAGACATGGATAAACCAACGCAAATGAATTATTCAACCAGAAGCAAACCGTTTCATATCTGTTATTGACTAAATTTTGGATAATTTTCGCCATTTAAGACAACTTATCCATCCAAAGACGGTCTGATTCAGTTTAAGAGCCGCAGGTCTGTGCTTCGGATGTTTGAATAAAGTCATGGAATTCACCCAAACGCCCAGCCAGGCGGGCTGGGACAAACAAATGAAATGCCAAAGGCGATACTCGTAAGTACGTTGACAATGTGTTGCACCCTGTTGTCCCTGATATTATGTAGGAAGAGTCAATGGCATGTTGTAAAAGGTTGGCACCCCTGCACACACTGTTGCTTTCACACGAGGGTTGTGCAGCAAAACAAGGCTACTGCCCTTATTCGAGAACACGTCTGCTATCGACCACTTTTTGGATTGTCTGAAAAGGTGCGTTCGTGGTAGTCTTAATCCTCCAACAAACCTGTTTTGCGAACGAACAATCCTTCAGGATGCGTGAACTAAGTTTCTTTAACATCAAACCGCTCCAAAAATGCGGTCGATGTGACGAACATGTCGGTTTTTTTTTATGAAAACCAGGGATGATTATAACAATGAAATTGTTTGTGACTTTTGAATTTACACCGGGTGTCTTTGGGTTGAAATTTCTGTCTGTAAATGTCTTAGCATACTTATGATGTATCGTTTACTGTTTGATGAAATGTTACATATGATGTCAAAACAAAAATATCCTTAAATTTATTAACAAGTGTTCAGATATTTGTTATTGAATGAGTGTTGCGTTACTTTATGTGGTCAGTGTATATTTAAAGTGCAATAGCCGCCAAAACAGAACAGTGTTGGACCATCACAACACATTGGTAAAATAGACTGGTCTCAGTCTTTGATACAGAGATTTCCAGTCCTGAAAGTCTGCCACGACCAATCTAAGTTACACACCATTATGTGTATTAGGCCTATATTTGGTTTTCGTACCTTCTTTTTTCTACAGGTAATAAAACCAGACTAGAATTAGATAGACCGATCACCGTAGTGTTATTGACTAAACAATACAGATATTCGTGGCTTCTTCTTTGCCCTTTGATTGACCACCAGTCAATTTGTATGTCAATGTAAAGAAAGGCTTTAATTTACCAACTTTTGTGTTTGGATTAAGAAAATGTGAAAAAAATGTTGACATTACAACCTTATTTCTTATTCAAAACTCTGTTTACATTATAGCGACTGCTAACAGGCCAAGATTTTTATGCTCTGTGACACATTTACAATTTTCAGATCTTTATTCTTATGTCCTCAGAAACTTGAAACAAACTATGATTTGAAGCAAATACCAACTGTACTATTACATATACAAATATTTCTTTTCATAACAGAAAAGTTATTTTGTTATAACATACATTATGTTGCTATACAGCGTGTTTGTTTCGGTATTATAAACTCCCTGATAAAAGACGTTGGATGCTAAAAAGCAGTGAAAGAAAATAATGATCAGCATTTTTCCCTTCCCTCTCCAACATTTCCTTTTTTTTCATTTTTGTTTTCTCTACAAGAGATGAAACATTTTAATTTGAGAGAATAATAATTTGAAGAGGAAACAAGTATACAGTGTGCCACCGTTTTGAATATAGCATTATGCTGACTAAATAGCAAATGCCGTATTCTTTGGTGCCCAGTTTCGATATCATGAACAATGCATTAAGGCAATAATGGATTGTATGTTTGACATTTTTTAAATTTTTAACTGTTGAACGTGTTTAATTATATTTGATCTTTTACAATCATACATTAATAGTTTGGATAACTAGAAATATGTAGCTGTGAGTAGTAGAGTTAAGACACTGTTACGCAGAATCCAGATTAGCCGTTGCCAAAATGCAGTATGCCAAGGATCCATGTTGCTTTCACTCATTGTTTAAAGTCAAAAATATAAAAAAAAATATCCTGGCTAGACTGGGTGTATAATTATTCAGGCTGATCTTGATCCATGTTGGTCTGTAATATTAGTGTACATCTTCCATATGAAATAACTATTTTTCTCCCAGGCCATTTATCTCGCACCAATGGATATAAATCATATAAGTGAGAGAGCATGTGGGTGCTTGGATTTGATTTTGTGTTTATACTGTTTAGATAATTTTTAGGAATCCATTATTAGGTGCTTGTAACCATGCGATAAATCAATTGTTATTTACAGATGATGCGTATAATGCGAGGTATGAAGTTAAAGAAGCGTGTATTAATCTTCACCATCACGGCCTGTATAGTGATGTGTTTTGTCGTGATATTTGATCTGACCGGGCAGCACAACACAAACAACAAACAACGACCGAAGTATTACGAACATGGGTTCGGCTATATACAGGGACAGATAGAGGTGAGGATTATTCTGCCCAAAACAAGGCCAGGTTTTACGTGTTTTGAAGAAACGCGTTAAAATTGAGAGTAATGAAGGAAATAATGATATTCTTTCATCTGAAACCCACTTGAATTTGGACCTGTCTAAAATTTGGTCGTTTGGGATAGAATTTACATAGTTGTAAACAGTCACCCAACATTTCTTTGAAAGACGGGAAAGTTTTATTTTTAGAAAAAAGGGAAGAAGAATTATTCCGGATTTTCCGCTGTCAATCAAATGTTATTTGACCAATCAGATGACGTCATGTAGTCACGTGTCTCTGAGAATATCGCACACCCACACATGCCTAGATAATATTTCGTTGCTTTTCAACAAAATTCTCGTTTATGTGACCACTGACCAGGCCTTTAAATCAGATCGGACAAGCAATTGTGATAGTAGAAAGGCAGATGGTCAATTTCGCGATTTACAAACAAATCATCTTAGAAATAATGTCTTAAAGATCGATATGCATGTATCCTGTCACTTTCTTGAATATTTACAAGGTCACAAAATATGTGATGATTCAATTCTAATCAAAAAGTTGTCGTTTCTTACAATACAGTATTATGGTGAAATATTTAGAGAAAATGAAAATTTTGCATAGAATCGAGATATGTCAGGAAGAAAGGATCTCGTTATCAATATGGTCATCGTCCAGTCACAATATTATAGCTCATGTTTACAATTTTTAATATGTCAACCAGTTAAAAAAACATTCTTAATTTTCAATACAATTCTGCATGGAATGGTTTGAAATTGTAGGTGTGAAACACCAGCAAGATTCGAACTAGTTCGTACAAATTTGCTGTAGTTGTAAGGTTGATATTGTGTTATTTACTAAAGTAAATATTGTAAACATGTACCATGATATCATGACTGGACTATAGTTGATGATTGTTGTTTGAGTTAGACATGTAGCAACTCAGTCATAGATCAAAATAGGTCTTACTATGGTCTAGTCAAAATGAAATGGTCAGACTGAAGATAATTTTGAAGAAAGAAATTGAGGAAGAAAGCTGCCATGATCGATAAAAATGTATTCAGTGATTCCTTAATCCAGAACAAAGCCTGTCTCATGTTTAATGTGGCATTCATTCTTGTGAGGGTTAAGCTCTCAGCCTTACATAGACGAGTAGAGACAAACTTGTAAAATAATCTTTATATAATTCTTGAAAATATGTCGGGAATGCCGTTTGCTACTGAAAGCTCTTTCTTTAAGTCATATCACGTTTCTGACGTTTTAATTAGAAACAGTCTAGTTGGCCAGCACAAAGTTAACATTAATGGACTCGGGTCAATGTTCTAGTGTTCGGCTACGTTCGAGATTGTATCTACAGATTATGCATTTTCGAACAATGTCAACGATATGCGGAAGACGATTCTGATCAATATTACCTTAATGCTCTCTCCAAGCAAAACTTAATGGAAGTTTTGCTACCACATGAAATGTGCCTTGAACTTTGACGAGTTTAGATGACGATGTTTAGATCCTAATTAGTATCAATCAAGCTTAATTACAGTCATTTATGCATGCATACGAGGGACGGTCGGAAAGTAGTTGGACTTCTCATGCTAAGTACTGTCTCTCCATTTGCTACTGTATAAACACATTATATATTGGTGGAATCTGCAACCATTTGCCAATAATGTGGTCAGTTTTTTTCAAAGATAGTTGTATTTGAGCCAATATTTTATTTCGTGGAAATCGCTGTCCTGGCTCATTTTCTCAGAAATGGCTTTTCATAAACATGTCATTTCAGGTACACAGTGTAACGACCATCACTACCAACAATAGAGACAGTTTATTTGGCCTGGCAGATGGAATGTTTCTGAAAATATTGCACTTTTGTACCGGAAAATGACCATTTTCTCTTGTCCCTGGAAAAAATTATCAATTTCCAACATGATTTTCGATATGAAATAATCGGTAAAGATCGCATTTTTCTTCATTTCATTCATGTTTTATATCTCGCATTATTAATAGTGTCAGTCCTTTTTGAGAAAATAGAAATTCGACGAAGATTTTTGGCCATATATGTCTGTCCCTGGATTTTTGATACGAAATGTCCTCGCAATAACTTACATGTGCGTAATCAAAGTCTTTTTGGTTAGATTTCCTTTAAATACAACCCAAACGGAGGTGGAAACACTCATCAAAGCCAAGATGTTTAAATGAAAACAAAGTAATACTTGGTTTCGAAGTTGCGAGGCAAATTAGGTAGGCCGTTGGCTGCGTAGACTTATTTTTTCGTTTTCTATGCAACGCGATCAACCACACTATATTGCTCAGATCTTAGAATCGTTTAGCTTTCCTTATTCAGATATAGAATCATGTCGTTTACAGCATGCAACATATTTTCTCCCTAGTTATTCCTGTGTGTAATTTGGAGCGAATGGTCGCGGAATTCCTCGCAATAACGGTCCTCGCAATAACGACAGTTTTGTTACTGGGAGTACGAAAATCGTTACCGCAAAGACGTAATAAGTTTTCTTATGTAATATGGACTTTTTGCCGAAGAGAAAAAGGTCTTGATGCATAATTGTCTCAAACTATAATAGGAAAGCGAAGTATTTCAGCTGGAAAAATATAATTACTGTTACCAAACATGTGTACCGATCAGTTGTTACGGAGCGGACTTGGAATCGTTATTGCGAGGACTCCTTACACATTTATGGATTCTTGGTACCACGAATGAATGAATTTTATCACTAGTCTGATGGAGATATTTTGCCAACCACCTTGGAATGGTGTTTGAAGGATATAATTCTAGATTAATTGACAAGATTAATTCTAAATGATCGTTCTGAAATGACCTTTCCTCAATATCGGAGAGGCATTATACACTATTTCTTTTTAAGGCATGAATCTGTATATCTTTGTTCCATGTGACCTAGTAAGAAATTACTAGGTCATTTTTTGAAAGTGGTCATGGCAAAGTAGTTCCTGGTGCTATAGGGGTGCCGTGGAAAGACGTGTAGATTTTTGTTTTAATTTTCAAGGCAATTTACATGCATTGATTCGAATCGTGCATGTAACCTTGCAATCACAACATTTCATCCCGAAAAAAATATGGATTTTTTTGTCAAATATTATCTTATCTAGCTAAACAAGAAGTTAAGAAGAAAACATTTTCAAATTACTTTCTTTCTTTTTGTTTTGTTTTGATTTTTGGACAATCAGTTTTAGGACACTCAACGTCTTACAACCGTGCATCTAAATTATTATGAGAGCTATCTTCCAAAAAAAAAGAAATAATAACAACAACAAATCATGTGCGTATATTGCTAAAAGGATCGAACCCAATCAGTATGCCAAGACTGTACAGTCAGACTATGGTCGAGATTTTTCGCTCCTAAACGATTTACTATACCTTGAATGTTTTTTACTTGAATTTTCATTATGCTATTATTTTCCCAATGTGATATTTTATGGTTTGACGAGAAGGTTTAAGACATTCCATATTTTTCTCTGTTTTTCGTCATATTTGTAATTGCTTAACTTTCTTCGGGTATTCTCATATTTTTTTACAAAGAAGAAGGTTTTTACTTCCTAATTACGAACACTAAAGTAAGAGAAGTAAATGCTGATTACCAGCTCTGACTCCATTTCCAATTATCTATATTGTACACACAAGTTAGATTTTCATAAACTTCATTTTTGTAGTCTTCAACAGCTTTCAAGTTGTATAATTTTTATGCTAGGTATCCACTGCCGATCAAATCGACTGGACCAAGCCGAATCAAGCCATCGAGTACAGATCGAACTCGATCGCCATTTGTAATCGGGAATGGTCGTGGTAATCGAGCTTTATCCGCACCACTTTGTCATCTTTCTCTATTTGTTTATATATAAAAGAAATATTTGTGTAAGATTAGGTAGAAAGTTGATCGAAAAGCGATCGTGTATTGATCGGAAAGGCGATCGACCAGATCAGGAATCAATCAAAACTGGAGATCGAGTGTGATCGGATTAACATCTTTATATCGATCACATGGCCTTTTACTCATGTGGCTCCCAACCACATCTCGATCAACTCGATCTGTGCTTTATCTGTTCATTCGATCAAATAGAAGGTAGAGGTCGGGTTGATCGAGTAGAGATCGAGAAAAGTCTTTAGATCGGGAATAATGGGCGAATTTGAGCAGTCAGTGTGATCGATTTGACTTGATCAGCAGTTGTAACATAGCATAAAATTTAACGTTTTTGAAAGGGTTTAACAAAGTGACTTTTACATTTAAATGTATGTATTTTTTACAATTGCATTGATTTTAATATTGAAAGACCATATATAGGTCAATACAATATAAGAATTGGAAAAATATTTAAATATAAGTCCTCACAGTAATGGTAAATGTCATTCCAATAACAAAGACTTTTTTATTACAAACTACAGCATGGTTCAATAAAAATTATGTATTTTGATGGTAAAATTGGTATGTTTTTTAACCTAATTATTTGAAGCTTGAATACAATAGTGAAATTAATTTCTTTCTGTCTATTTCATAAAATAGCGAATATTGTCCTTGCAATAACTAATATGTCCTCGGTGTAACGATGCACTTTCAGCAAATTATTTCACAAAAAAGTGTTACGTTAACTTTATAGTGCCTGAAATACAAAGAGAATATTATTTTCTAAAGTCTAAAGTACATGCACATACATTTTGTCTTAGATAGAAGCTTTATTACATTTGACACAGACAAAATTCTCTATTTAATTATGAAAATACAATACTACATTGAAAAAAAGCCAAACGAATCATTTTTGGAAATCGACTTGAACATTAGTCCTTCAGTCTGGATTCTTATTCTCAAAAACATACTTTGAAATAATCTTAAAACTTGCAAATCGAATTTCTGAAAGAAAATCTGGTTGTTACAGCGAGGACATTTTATTGAGACCATAGATTTATGAAAGACGATCTCGATTATTTCCATGTGCATCGGAATGTTCCTGTTAACGTTATTCATTACTTTAAATGTAGTACTTTCATCCTGAACCAGAAATTCACAGAATAAATTGGAAATAAAAATTGAACTTTTTTTGTCAGATTTCCACGAAAATAAATATTGGCTCATTTATACAATATTCTGTCAACTTATATGTGATAGGGGTTTCATGTACCATAGGCTATTTGTTAGAGGAACAATGAGGGTAATCAAAACAAAAGAACATTCTAGTCATTTTAATCGCGAAGGAATTAAGTTTTTGAACTACATTATCACTGAAGATTAAATAAAGGTTCATAATTCCGAATTTGGGATAAAAAAATCAGTCAAAGTAGTCATTGAAAAAAGCTGGTTCCCCACCCCTGAAAAGATTAAGCTATTACCTTCGGTTTGTAGCCATGTTTGTTGCTTTGGGGGATTCACGGGGATTGATAGTTACTCATTTCATGTCAAATGGTAAAAACTGTCAATGCCAAGTACAATTCTGAAGTAATTCAGAAAAATCTAAGAATAAATGCTGAAGTAAACGCGTCCCAGATTAGCAAAGAAAAATGTTTTCTACTTCATGATTGGGCATGCTACCATATCACCGCATATACAGTGGAGATTATCAACTATTACACATGCCAATAGTCGTTCTACTCTTCTTAATGCCCAGACCTTACCCCACGTGACTTTTATTTGTGCTAGAACTGAAGAAATGCTTGCTGGGAAGAATTTTGAGACAATGACGCCTTTGATACCGCCTGTTACACTGTACCTAATACAGTGGGTCTACGTCATGGTTAATAGTGGGAATAATAAAGCTCCTATGAATATTGCAGAAATGCATAGACATAGATGGACAATTTGTTCAAACATTGTAGAAAGAATTTTGTTAAAAAGTTGAATGGTTTTAGAGAACTAGTCAAAAGTCCAACTACTTTCCGACCGTCCCTCGTATTTTAATCAAACATAACCAAGTCTAACATGGGTGTTTAAATGATTGATATACACGGCTCATGATTTGCGAGTTTTATTCTTCTTTGTTTTAAAACAAAATATTCATATTTTTAGGACATAATGGGTTTACGGAAAGTAGTAACGGCGCCTGATCTCAGTCTAAAGTTTGCCCATGACGTAGAGTCTGGGTTGAAACGTGAACGTGAATCTGGCGAGTCTTACAAACGTCAGGCAGAAGTAAACAGAGATAAGATAGAAATGAAAGACGAGGCTGTCGACAGGTAAACACCAGGGTGGTATTATTGCACCGACTAGTCTAAATTAAAGAATACCTTTATAATCACACAGCAATCAACCAGATTGACCGAGACATGCGTCTCTTACGTCTCGTCCAATCAGATGGATTGTTATGTGATTTTACTGAGACAATCGATTTAGAAATGTTGGTGAATACGGCCCAGGGACAAGCCATGTTATTTCACGATATATTTGTCTCGGTCAATCGGGTGGATTATTGTGTAATTTTAAAGGTAAATTTAGAATGTAGACATGTTTGTGTAAACCTCCCCCGGTCACACATACAGTACATGGTGTAATCATTGCACAATCTAGTTCAGAAAAGATCACCCGTGTAGCATTTCTATGGCAGTGATTCTGCCACGGACTTCTGTGTGACCGAGGCTTAAAAACATTGAAAACAGAAAACATTTAATTTGGTCACGTTCGAAAATGTCGTAACTGCATCTTGAATAAGCTGTAGTTACGACATTTTTAGATTGTGGCCGTGTATAATATAATTGACCAAACGCCGACTGTCAATCAAAAACATCGATTAGCCAATGGACGATCACAAAAATATCATGCCCCAATTGTTCATCGTTGCACGTGGTTTTGTATCGATTTATCGACTGAAAATCAAAACAATCGACATGCCAATGGCAAAGAATTTTGTGCTAACAATAGACTAGGTTAAATGTTATGTTTTGATAAACCGCGTTGGTGTTGTTATAAAATCTCGTAACTACGGCTTAAATCAAGCCGTAGTTACGAGATTTTATAACAACAACTACGAAATACTACTTTGTTTGTCCGAATTTACGTCACGATTAACTGGATAAAATCGTTCCCTATTAACGACCACATGCACATTGTTTGCCTTAAATTCTATGTTGGGCGGAGCGATCTGTCGATTGGCGTTTGGTCAATTGACCAAACGCCGACTGTCAATCAAAAACATCGATTAGCCAATGGACGATCCCAAAAATTTCATGCCCCAATTGTTCATCGTTGCACGTGGTTTTGTATCGATTTATCGACTGACAATCAAAACAATCGACCAATCTGAATGAATCCAGATAACATAATTTCATTATGTTACATCTGAAGATCGCGCATTAGGGGTCATCTTCTATGACCTGGGAATTTCCATTTTTTTCTATTTTTACACCAACCAATCAAAACGCTCGTTGCAAACGCAGGTCTGTTGTCCCTGACAACAACACCAAAATGGCTACGGTCGATAGAAACGCGCTTGACAGCGAGCAAAGTCCGTTAGTTTGAGAGCAAAGATATGGCATTTATTAATGAAGTGGATAGGTTTCGGTATATTTTTGGCACTGTACTAAGTGGCATTGTGCTAACCCGAAGTAGAGCGATGTGTAATTTATTTTGAACATAAATAAACTACATATTGACAATTGGTATACGATATCAGCAGTAGTCAGATTAGCTCAGTTAGTAGAGCTGCCGACTTGTAAACCGTTGATTAGAGGATCGAATCTCGCGCCGACTTCATCTTTTTGTCCCCCTATTTTTTTATCATCTTAATTACATTTTTCCATAACAAATTATTCTAGAAATTGCAAAAACGAAATAAAAATACAATTACCAATTATGTTTATATCCATGATTTCTAGAAACTTTTAGTTTGAAAAATATAAAATACATAGTTGGAAAAAAATATGAAGCCAAGGTGGGAGTCGATCCCTGGTCATCCTGTTCATGGGTCGGACGCTCTTCCGTCTGAGCTAATCAGGAATCTGATCTACATTGAATCAAATTGCCAATATATAGTTTATACGTTTATAAGTTAACATCGCCTTGTTTCGGGTTGGCGTGATGATCGTGTTGAACTGTTGCTGCCATGCAGAAGACTATCTGCTTCATAAATGCCATGTCTTTGCTCTGAAAATTAACGGACTTTGGTCTTTGTCTTTGTAGTGAAATCACCACGCTGGAGGCAGCCATGGCTACTAATCTTGTTATCGTTAGAAACGGAAGTGTAGTGTGCACGGTAGTGCGCATGCCCGTGCGCATGCGAAAAATCTTTCAACTTTTCCAAAGTAAAATCTGATTGGTCCAAAGAAAAGTCACAGAAGATGACCCTCAACGGGTCGTCGTTAGATCCTACTGAGAGATAGGATCTATATTTTAATTAGATTGAACAATCGACATACCAATGACAAAGAATTTTGTGCTAACAATAGACTAGGTTCAAACGTTATGTTTTGATAAACTGTCGGTGTTGTTATAAAATCTCGTAACTACGGCTTAAATCAAGCCGTAGGTACGAGATTTTATTACAACAACTACGAAATACTATTTTGTTTGTCCGAATTTACGTCAAGATTAACTGGATAAAATCGTTCCCTATTAACGACCACATGCCCATTGTTTGCTTTAAATTCTATGTTGGGCGGAGCGATCTGTCGATTGGCGTTTGGTCAATTGTGTACTAGTCACGTTGAATGAATAGCAGGCAGCAATGGCTAATCGTGTAGTTTGACCTTATTCACTTGCGCCTGTCATATCTACAAGAACGTAACAAGATTAGATTGACGGTGTTTATTACCCAAAAAAAGGCCAATAAAACAACGGTAACAATGCTTATTAGCTCACCTGAGCACGAAGTGCTCAAGGTGAGCTATTGTGGTCGCTTTTTGTCCGTCGTCCGTCCGTCTGTCCGTCTGTCCGTCCGTCCGTCTGTCCGTCCGTTCACATTTTCTTTAAACATCTTCTCCTCCTATACCATTGGGCCAATTTTTACCAAACCTGGCAGGAATGTTCCTTGAGTGACCCTTCTCAAAACTTGTTCGCAGATTTTTGATTCGTCAAAAAATGTGGGCGTGGCAGGGCGGGGCTTATCAGACTTAGAGAAATCATAAGAAAATTCTTTAAAAATCAACCATGGGGCCAATTTGAACCAAACTTGGCAGGAATGTGCCTTGAGTCATTCTTTTCAAAATTTGTTCACAAAATTATACATTTGTAAAAAAATATGGCCGTGGCAGGGAGAAAGGGGCTTATCAGACTTAGAGAAATCATAAGAAAATTCTTTAAAAATCAACCATTCAGCCCAATTGAAGCAGACTTTGCAGAAATGTTCCTTGAATCACCCTTTTCAAAATTTGTTCACAAATTTTTACATTTGTAAAAAAAATGTGGCTGTGGCAGGGCAAAAGGGGCTTATCAGACTTAGAGAAATCATGAGAAAATTCTTTAAAAATCAACCATTGGGCCTATTTGAAGCAAACGTGATAGGAATGTGCCTTGAGTCACTCTTTTCAAAATTTGTTCACAAATTCTTACATTTTTCAAAAAATGTTGGCGTGGCAGGGAGAAAGGGGCTTATCGGACTTAGAGAAATCATGAGAAAATTCTTTAAAAATAAATCATTGGTCCCAATTGAAGCAGACTTTGCAGGAATGTTCCTTGAATCACTCTTTTCAAAATTTGCTCACAAGTTTTTACATTAATTTTGTCAAAAAATATGGATGTGGCAGGGAGAAAGGGGCTTATCAGACTTAGAGAAATCATGAGAAAATTCTTTAAAAATCAACCATTCGGTCCAATTGAAGCAGACTTTGCAGGAATGTTCCTTGAATCACTCTTTTCAAAATTTGCTCACAAAATTTACTTTGGGAATCATGCATACATGCAGCAGATAAGAGGAGATAATAGCTTTTCAAAAATCAACATTTTGTTCAATATTCATCAAACCTTATGTTGTTGGTGATCATTTAGTCATCTGCTTGAAAAGATTAATACATTCTACATAATGTTTGGATATAAATAATAAATTTAGACTGTCATTTCTATTTCTCGTATCTATTTCTCTTATCTGTTGCTCTGGATGCCCCTATGTTTATCTTATGTAAACAAATAAGAAGGGATTAACTTAGCTTATCAGATGTTGATTTTTCGCTATATTTTTTCAAATAACAGGCCAAATCTTG
The DNA here is from genome assembly GCA_963680895.1 of Fragum sueziense. Taxonomy (NCBI): domain Eukaryota; kingdom Metazoa; phylum Mollusca; class Bivalvia; order Cardiida; family Cardiidae; genus Fragum; species Fragum sueziense. The sequence continues at coordinate 22,637,459 of OY804608.1, read as the reverse complement.
TAAATTGTGCTTATAATTATACCCCCCAAATTCAATTTGGGGGGTATATAGGAGTCAGCTTGTCTGTCTGTCTGTCTGTTGGTCTGTCTGTTGGTCTGTCTGTTGGTCTGTCTGTTGGTTTTTCTTCAAAAATCTTCTCCTCCTCAACCATTGGTCCAATTCTTACCAAATTTGGCAGGAATGTTCCTTGGGTGACCCTTTTCAAAACTTGTTCGTGAATTTTTGATTCGTCAAAAATTGTGGGCGTGGCAGGGCGGGGCTTATCGGACTTAGAGAAATCATGTGAAAAATCTTTAAAAATCAATTATTAGTCCAATTTGAACCAAACTTGGCAGGACATACCCTTGAGTGATTATATTCAATGTATGCTCATGATTTTTTTATTCGCCAAAAAATGTGGGCGTGGCAGGGCGGGGCTTATCCAACTTCGAGAAATCGTTAGATAATTCTTCAAAAATCTTCTCCTCCTTAACCACTGTGCCAATTCTTACTAAACTTGGCAGGAATGTTCCTTGGATGACCCTTTTCAAAACTTGTTCGTGAATTTTTGATTTGTCAAAAATTGTGGGCGTGGCAGGGCGGGGCTTGTCGGACTTTGAGAAATCATGTGAAAAATCTTTAAAAATCAATTATTAGTCCAATTTGAACCAAACTTTGCAGGAATGACCCTTGAGTGATTATATTCAATGTATGGTCATCATTTTTTCATTCGCCAAAAAATGTGGGCGTGGCAGGGCGGGGCTTATCCGACTTCGAGAAATCGTTAGATAATTCTTCAAAAATTTTCTCTTCCTCAACCACAGGGCCAATTCTTACCAAACTTGGCAGGAATGTTCCTTGGGTGACCCTTTTCAAAACTTGTTCGTGAATTTTTGATTCGTCAAAAATTGTGGGCGTGGCAGGGCGGGGCTTATCGGACTTAGAGAAATCATGTGAAAAATCTTTAAAAATCAATTATCAGGCCAATTTGAACCAAACTTGGCAGGAATGACCCTTGAGTGATTATATTCAATGTATGGTCATCATTTTTTCATTCGCCAAAAAATGTTGGCGTGGCAGGGCGGGGCTTATCCGACTTCGAGAAATCGTTAGATAATTCTTCAAAAATTTTCTCCTCCTCAACCACTGGGCCAATTCTTACCAAACTTGGCAGGAATGTTCCTTGGGTGACCCTTTTCAAAACTTGTTCGTGAATTTTTGATTCGTCAAAAATTGTGGGAGTGGCAGGGCGGGGCTTATCGGACTTAGAGAAATCATGTGAATTTTTTTTAAAAATCAATTATCAGGCCAATTTGAACCAAACTTGGCAGGAATGACTCTTGAGTGATTATATTCAATGTATGCTCATGATTTTTGTATTTGCCAAAAAATGTGTGCGTGGCAGGGCGGGGCTTATCCGACTTCGAGAAATCGTTAGATAATTCTTCAAAAATCTTCTCCTCCTTAACCACTGTGCCAATTCTTACTAAACTTGGCAGGAATGTTCCTTGGATGACCCTTTTCAAAACTTGTTCGTGAATTTTTGATTTGTCAAAAATTGTGGGCGTGGCAGGGCGGGGCTTGTCGGACTTTGAGAAATCATGTGAAAAATCTTTAAAAATCAATTATTTGGCCAATTTGAACCAAACTTGACAGGACTGACGCTTGGGTGATTCTATTCAATGTATGCTCATGATTTTTTCATTTGCCAAAAAATGTTGGCGTGGCAGGGCGGGGCTTATCCGACTTCGAGAAATCGTTAGATAATTCTTCAAAAATCTTCTCCTCCTTAACCACTGTTCCAATTCTTAATAAATTTGGCAGGAATGTTCCTTGGGTGACCCTTTTCAAAACTTGTTCATGAAATTTTGATTCGTCAAAAATTGTGGGCGGGACAGGGCGGGGCTTATCAGACTTAGAGGAATCATGTGAAAAATCTTTAAAAATCAATTACTAGGCCAATTTGACAGGAATGACCCTTGAGTGATTGTATTCAATGTATGGTCATGATTTTTTCATTCGCCAAAAAATGTTGGCGTGGCAGGGCGGGGCTTATCTGGCTTCGAGAAATCGTTAGATAATTCTTCAAAAAAACTCTTCTCCTTAACCACTGTGCCAATTCTTACTAAACTTGGCAGGAATGTTCCTTGGGTGACCTTTTTCAAAACTTTTTCTCGAATTTTTGATTTGTCAAGAATTGTGGGTGTGGCAGGGCGGGGCTTATTGGACTTAGAGAAATCATGTGAAAATTCTTTAAAAATCAATTATTGGACCATTTTGAATTAAAGTTGGCACTAATGTCCCTTGATCGATTGTATGCAACGTATGTTCATGAATTTTTGATTCGTCAAAAAATGTGGGTGTGGCAGGGCGGGGCTAATCCGACTTCGAGAAATTGTCAGATAATTCTTCAAAAATCTTCTCCTCCTTAACCACTGAGCCAATTCTTACCAAACTTGGCAGGAATGTTCCTTGGGTGACTCTTTTCAAAACTTGATCGGGAATTTTTGATTTGGTGTTTTGTTACCATAATTGGCAGGAATGTTCATTTGGTGACTTATTTCAAAATTTGTTCGTGAATTTTTGATTTGCAAAAAATGTGGTAATGGCAGGGCAGGGCTTATCAGACTTAACGAAATCATGAGAGAAAATTCTTTAAAAAGCAATTATACGGTAAATTTGAACCAAATCTTACAGGAATGTACCTTTATTGACTGTCTTCAATACATGGTTGTGAATTTTTGGTTTATTGAAAAATATCAGCATGGTAGGGCTGGGCTTGGGGATTGTTTAATGAGCTATGCCCTTTTGTTGAAAATTGGTATTTTTTGCAACATTTACATGTGTTGTTTGGTCTGTTGATTTTTTGTTAGCTCTATTTTTCCAATTGAACAGCTCCCAGTTCAAATGAAATCAACTTCTCAAAATGCACAAAAACTGCACTTTTGGGGGGTATGATCACTTTCAGTGATATTCTAGTTTATTATAATGATATATCATAAATGATGGAATAGTATGCTTTGAAAGTTAGCCCTGTGTGTATATTGTGGAATAAAAAAGTAACCTCAACCATTGTGCTAATTCATACTCAACTTTATAGGATTGATTCGAACAAAATTATTACTTAATTGTTTCCAAACAGAAAGCCCTTAGTTTGATGCCTTTGAATTTGACCTAATTGCCATTTTCACTCTTGTCATTTTGATTCAGGTGAGCGATTTAGGACCATCATGGTCCTCTTGTTACATTGTCCAATCAATGTGGCTAATACCTTATTACCAGACAATTCATGCACATAACACAATCGTAAGTCATCCCAGACTGGTAATCCTCTTACAGGATTAATCCTTTCCAAAACCAGAAAGTTTTAGTGTAGGTCTTTTCGAGGAAGCTTCCAAACAACATAATGATTAAGCCTGTCTCACAAAATTATACAAAATATGAAACTTATTGAACGGGAAATACAGGGGGAAAGGGAGACATTGCTAATAATCAGTAATTTCCTCTTTTCACTCAGTGTTTTTCCAAACTATTTTACGACAGACATCGTGCCTTCTTTTTGGAAGGATTAAGCTTACAGCAGCTGGTATGCTGAGAATCTGACATAATCTTCGGTGTACCTATAGGTTGTTCTCAGATTTCAATGTCTTTGGAGTTCTTTTTTAACACTAACCCTATCCAGTGAACCAAGAAGACAAACATGTCATATAGAAATATAGATCTATATCTAGCGTCTGCTTCTCAATTTTGCAATTTTATTTACAGTGTCTTGATACGATTCCCCGGATTGTGATCTTAAGGTTACTGTATTTGTTACTACCAATTATTTCAAGGTTCTGTTTATGCATAAGGTCCATAAATTCGTATGTTTTTATCAAAGGTCGAGTCAATACTATATTTATCAATTTTCCGTTTGCTACAACAGAAATGGTGTAAATTTTGTTATTCACTTGATTTATAAATTACAAAATCTGGGTCCTGATTAACAAAAGCATTGGTCTACACATGTTCTACGAAACGCTTAAGAAAACAATTGCATTTCCTGGTTCTTGAAAGATTGAGAGAAATATGATATAGGAGTATCGTCCTTAATGTGTCGAAGGACATTTTTGTAAGATAGAAATACGTTGTTATATACTTTACTGGCCACTGGACCCAAGGATTTTTTTAAATTTGTATAAATACTCGTACGTTGTGTAATTTGAATTTGTGTCGTCCGGTTACGATCTACGGTAAGGTAGACGAATGTCGTTATTTATTGAACAGCAACGATACTGCTTTGTCTTTCTTTTTAATCGCTCATACATTAATTATCCTTCCCATATGGCTGTGTACTGATTTTTAAAGTGACAGCCAAGGTATCAGTCGATGTTGGCCCATCTTCGCTGGCCAAGGCTGAAGCTACCTACGTCTGAATACTGAAACGACGTTACGTCGTAGATTTCACCCTTGGCTTGCGAAGATGATGTTGGTCTAGATCTACACACTCGTACAGACAGGTCTTGTATTGATTTATCTGTATTATGAGATAACATTAATTTTGTTATCCCCATCCCAAACAAGACATGGTTTTGACGTTCCTGAAAAAAAAAATGCTTGCAAAACGGGAAAACATTGATGATCAGCATTTTCTCCTTTAGTCTCAATATCTTCTGGGTTGTTTTGTGCCCAAATCCTATCTTTACTAAGATCCGTTTTGTCACCTGCAGTAGTTTTCAAAATGGACCACCATAAAGTTTTGACGTTTGGGAAAGGGTTAATCGAGTTATACTTACCATAACAATCCTCTGTAACCCAGGTGTCAGCCCATCCACTGTACCGATGTCAATGAAGCGTATCGTGTTGGGACTTAGGAAGCACCTTAACCCTTTCCCAAACGACAAAATTTTATGGTGATCCACTTCAATAACTGCCACAAATGACAAAATGGATGTTATTAAAGATACGATTTGTGTAAAATATGGCACAGAAAATATTGAGACAAAAGGTGAAACTGCTGGTTAGCAGCAGTTTCTTCTTTTGTTTCAATGTTTTCCAAAGCATTTTCTATTATGGACGTCGTCAAAACCAGGTCTTGTTTGGGAAAGGGTTAATAGTCGGTACATGTACTTTCCGATGACGTACCAAACATCCACTTGTATAAATTACAGGTTGATCAAAACTTTGGAAGGTGCGGGCAAGATCTCCAGAAGTGGGCTGTTACAAGAAAACTTTGCATCACTCGTGAAGAAATATAGTTTGAAAAGATTAACAACTGGGGAGAGGTTAAAGTGGTTCAGAGATAAAAAGCCGTAAGTATCCTCAACTATCAATATTTGACATAAGAGGCAAAAATAATGACTTTTCAAAAAGTAAAAGCAAAGACATTATTTGGTAAAAAGGAAGGGTATAGGAGGAATTTCGTTTGGGACATTTTCTTTTTTAACATACATGTAAATGCAGGCCTTTTCCGAAGTCCTCTCTACTAAGAATGTCAAAGCAAAAGCATTGTTCGGGAAACGGTTAACCATAATTTTATACACTTATACATGTGATGATGCCCTCATTACATGTCAAACGTTTATATGGAAGGAGAGAAAACACTTGATTAACCCATTACCAAACGACAAAAGTTTTGAGTGGTCCAAATTCAGAGATGTTGCAGACGACAATTTCAAGTGAATGAAATAAAATCTTCTTGTGTCTTTTTGGGTAGGAAACATTTGGGAAATGAAGAAATTGCTTGTTACAAGCGATTTCTTCATTTTCCACAATATTTTCCAATGGCATTATCTTGCGAGGAGTCAAAAAGAGTCAGTGTGAGGTAATGGGTTAACTTAACATGACGTTAAGATGTAGAAAAGGAAGCTTGAGGCAATTCTATATAAAACTGCGTCACTTGTTTTGACAATATTAAATAGACTCCCACTCTGTCAACAAAAATAAATCTTCATTTTAACACAATTTCATACAGTTTTGGATTACATGGATTTGGAAGCTATTACAAACGACAAAATAAACGATAATGGCCAGAAAAGAAGAAAAGTCTGTAGATTAAAGCATAAAACATATTTTGTGGAGTGGAGATATTGCTAGTTTTCAACATTTCATTCTTTGTCCTTAAAGTTTATTACAGTGCCGTTATCAAACCAAGTATTGTTTTCAAAAGGAAGTGACAACAATCACAGTAGAGGATCAATTCGCCATATCAAATATCTTAGAATTATTTATTAACAAACTGAATAAAATCTGGGTAACCCTTTCTCAAACAAGATCTGTTGTGACGTACAAAGCACTAATGGCTTTGAAAAACATTCAGACAGAAGATAAACTGCTGATTACCAAACTTTTCTTCCCCTGACTCAATATTTTCTGTGCTATAATCTATACACATCTATCCTAATCAAGATTCTTATTGTCGCCTGTGCTAGTTTTCAAAATGGAATGGTCCAAAATATTGTCGTGTTTTGGACTGAATTTAATTTTCCCAGTCCCAAACAAGACCTGGATTTGACGTCCCCTATAGAAAAGTGTTGGGAAAATTTTGAGACAAGAGGAAAATGCTGATAACCAGCACTTTCTCCTTTTGCCTCAGTATACAAACACTTCATAGATCTATTTTGACGTCTGCAACAGCTTTTAAATTGGATCAGTCCAAAATTTTGATGTTTGTAAATGGATTATGTGTTAGCTAAGGTTTACATACAAGGGACACTAAGTCTTATATAATATTTATAGCTTTGTAAATATTTCGTTTTGGGTAGTTTGAATACAAAATGAATATATATCGGTATGGTGTAATAACTTTTTACCCTTTCCTTAACTCGATCATTACGAACATGCAATATTCTAAACTGTTCCAAATTCAGTGATTTTGCAGACAACAGTTTCAAGTGAATGGAATTTCACGATTCCTTCCTTTTGGGTAGAAATATTGTGGGAAATGAATTAAGATATTGCTTTTAAAAAGTCGAGCAATTTGTTCATTTCCCGAAATATTTTACAGACTTTTTAGGGCGTCAAAAAGCGTCAATATGAGGGAACGGACTAATAGTCTTTTGTTTTGTAAAACACTGCTCTTTTATGTGAAGGTGGTTCATTTTTGAAAGAATTCTTCCTTTTTAATTACACCATTTCTCTCTGTGTAAATACTTCAAATTCATATTTTTTGAAATTTGTCGTGAGGAAAAAAATTGAATATGGCGATGATTTAGATTAACGACTCTGGGTAAAATATGTTAATTCAACTATAAACATTATAAACATTGACAATGGTTTAATACATTGAGTAGGCCTATTGATCTAAAACTGACATATCGTCGGTGTAAATGCAAAACCTCGTATGTCGATTCTTGCGATTTCCAAAGTACAAACTTGTGTGCCCAGTTTAGAAAATTATCGCAGGTTTTGAGCTATTTTACTGATCGGTATAAATGACACATTATTTGTGAACAATATGTCAAAGTTTCAAGTAAAATATTTCAGTTTGGGAAAATTTATTACACTTCCCCCCCCCCCCCCCTTTGAAATTTTCCAAAAACGAGATACGAGGTTTTGCATTTACAACGACGATATGTAACAGCCCTTTTTAACTCTTTTTTCAAATTTACAATATTTTAGACCTGTCTAAATTTACACGGGTGTTGGGTGTTAGACTGAGAGCAATTTGCAACATGAACATGGGCGAAACTATTGTGCGACAAAACGATTAGTCAAAACTTTCTTTTTCACAGGGACCTAGCATGTTTTTGGGATATTTTTGGCCAAAAATGTATACATGTACGTTCTAAACATTGTTTATTCCCATCTATTCAGTTCGTTGTGTGTATTTTTACTTCAGAAAGGAGTCTGATTCTAACCACAAGAAGTTTATGTACGGTATACGTCGTTATGCTATATACGACCCGGACAATCCCGCTATAGAAGGGCTCCTTAAAGATATGAATACACAGACGTTTAAAGAACTAGGTAACATGCATCTATTCTTCTTTCTGCTATACCATTCAGATGGCAGATAATTATGCTTCATGTGACCACTAAAGAAAAGGAGCACGTCATAAGCTGTATTTAATTGCATATTTGAAATAACTTCGTATTTTTGTCGAGCGATCTAAGCATACGTCAATGGAGTTTTTCTGCTTGTGTTCGAGAACCAAGTTTTAAAATAATAAACAAATCTATCTGAATAATTATCGTGAGTAGGCCTTGGCAAATATACAATGTCGTATACACATTACGGTCGGAGCACGTCCAAAAACACTTTGAGCATATTTTGGACGTGATGCCGACGTGGACTTGTTTGTGAACAAACTTTAATATCGTTAAAATTCTCTTTTCACAAATAATCAAGATTTATATTTTAAGTATATGAATTGCACGCATTGTGCAAAATTAGTGTAAGTGAAAGTGATGTCTATGTCAATGGCTCAGCGTGAAACGATTGTAACTGCCTTTATGTTTATAGCCAGTTACAACCGTTTCGCGCTGAGTCATCGATATGTACTTACAACAGTCTGGACCTGACACGACACATTTTGTTGTTTGTTTACAGAAATGATGGAAAAGGGTACAGAATTAAAGTTATTTATAACCTATACAGACGGCAGTCATGCTGTCTTTAAACCAATGAGGTAATATATTATAATAAATGTAGTCTAACAACATAGTCTAAGTGTCGGTGTTGCAAAACCTCGTAACCACAGGTTTATTAAAGCTGTAGTTACGGGGTTTTGCAATGACACCGACGATAAAGTGGGTTATGAAAGCTCATTTATTCCTTTTATGCTATGTTTATATAAACAAATGACCTTTGATGATGCGCTATATATTGTGGTTGATCGAAAGTTTAAGGTGCTGATTTACCGAGACTGTCTCAATGTATTTCAACACGAAATAACATAATCAAACAATACCGTGGTGTTATTGTTACAAAATACTATGCAGAGTGGGAGTCATGTCTGAGTTAATCCTTTCCCGAACAAATTCTCAACTCGACGCCCTACAAGAAAAAGGTATTGGAAAACTTTCAGGCAAAAGTAAAATGCTGTTAGCTAGCATTTTCTCCTTGTGCCTCGACATTTTCTGTGTTACATTGTGCACAGATACATTCTTCGTCATTGTCAATTTTATTTCAAATTGGTACAATGCAATTATTTGCTGTTTGGGAAGTTTTAAATAGGATATTTATATAAGTGACTACCAGTATTTGTATTTCGGCTGTAGGCAATTGTACACTGCTATCCTTTGAATGAAACAAACTTTTCACTCTTATATAGCCCTTGAATCTTTTATAGTTAACTTAAGGGGGAATGCTCCAGTTTCTTAAATCTTTTCCCAATAATAGAATTTATTTATATTTTATATGTTAAAATATCATGTTATTACCAATTGAAAAATAAAGTAAAAATGGATGGTCAGCGATCTTGTTTGAATTTTATAGGCATTCGTATCACATACCCCTACAGCGAAAAAATGCACAATTTCTTGCACCTGTCCAAGGTCACTAAAATGCTAATAAAATGTTGTGTGTTCATCGTTTAGTCCCGAAAACGGATTTAAAGTAACGTCTTACATATAATAAGAACAGAAAACCCAAAATATGTACTATTATAAACACGTAGGCTAAATGTATAAAACAGCATGCTCACGAGTTCGGTTTGATCAACGAAGCTGGAGTGTTTTATGTAAAAAATTGCATATTTTTGGAAATATTTCAAGTTCTACATAATAAAATTTGATACAACTCTATCATTGTATTAAGCAACATGCCCTGGTAATAATTCAAAAAGAAAATGTATAGGTCAGCGCACTAATTAGTGAATTACAGCAATTCTTATCAGCTACACCTGAATAAAGTGACGCAAAACAGTGGTAACTGCATACACACTTACGACTGTCTTGCTCAAAATAATCGATTTCCATCTTGAGGAAATCGGTTTCGCATGATAAATACACTTTTAGCGTCGAAAATGGTAAATTATTATGATGTGTTATATTATTGAAAATATGGTAGCGAAACATGTTGGTACGAAACATTTAATTTACTACAGTAATGACCGAGTGTTCCGAAAAACTGGAGCATTCCCCCTTAAAACGAAAGACAAAATTAAAGCATGATTCATTTCAATGGCCAATTTCACAAAGTTAATATTATTAGTTACATATTCTTTTGAGTACACGTTTATTCAAAATAGTGCTGATTTGACTCATGATTAGGAATCCCAGATCAGTGTGGTTAGGGATAAATGATTTGAGAGCACCAAGAGTTTAGACAGTAACATAATATCTGCATGACTATTATTAAGACTTTGTGTGTATGGGCAGGTAGATATAGATCCGAAAATTGATATATGGACCCTTTTTCCTATATACCAGATCAATGGTGCAGTTCTAGTTTGTTTATTGTAGATGGGATCGTGATCATGAGACGTTACCCAACCATTTCTACTTTAACGATTATGAGCGACATAATGCAGAGATAGCCGCATTCCATCTAGATAGGTAATTGCTATAATTATTAAAATAACCTTCCAACTTTTACACTAAAACATTTAGAATCGTCCAATTAGAAAGCTGCCACAGACGACAAAATGGGTGTTGATAGAAATAAGATTCGTGCACGATAGCTAAGAAAACATTTAGATTCGATTGGTAACACGCATGTTTTTCTTTGCCATCAATGTTTAACAAGCGTTTGTCCTATTAAGGACGTTTAAACTTAAGTTTGCATGGAAAAGGTTATATAATTAACCTGCACAGCCGTGTTCAAATTTCGTTAATTGAAAATTTCTTTTAAAAGGTATAAACCCTTTTGTTGTCGATGTGTGTCAATGTTCTCAAAATTAATGTGTATTGGGTAAATCGTGTACAGACGACAAAGTTTTAGAAATTCTAATTCATTGCAGGAGGCACAACAATTTTATCTTAATGATATATAGCTTATAAATATTGATGGAAGATACCGGCCGTACTATTTTAATAGCCAGCAGACATTTGACTGCCTAGTTGTAGTAAAGATCTTTCTAAAGAATATCAGGATATTCAAAGAATTTAGCAGAGGTCTGTTAATCAAAATATCGATCGACCTATCTACTAGTAACATATCAATTATGTAACATAAAACTTATCGAAACCCTCTCCATGTTTCAGAGTACTGGGATTTTATCGTGTACCGCCTGTTGTAGGGAGAAAGGTTAATATGACGAAGGAGATATTCCTGCTGGCAGGGAAGGATCTGAAGAAAACGTTTTATGTGTCGCCGAGTGAGTTATCAGCTTTCAAGTCTCGTCCGTAACACAGATATATGGCGTACCAAATGGGCCAGAAGTCTATTTAGAGCGTGCACGCATAAAATATACCCGTCGACGCGTAAATTTTATGCGTCGACGCGTATATTTACGCGTGCACGCATAAAATTTACGCGAGCAGTTGAAAATTTATGCGTCGACGCGTGAATTTTCAACTGCTCGCGTAAATATACGCGTCGACGCGTATTTTATCTATTAACCAACCAGATCCTTCGTTTCATCCATCAATTTTATGGTAGTAAGGGAAATGTTTCTAATCGCATCTCCCATTGGCCAGCCTCGGTGTCACATTTTTTACTCCTGCTCGCGTAAAATTTACGCGTCGACGCATATTTTTTCAACTGCTCGCGTATATTTTATGCGTGCACGCTCTAAATAGACTTTTGATCCATTTGGTACACCATACAGATAGTGCGTTACTCTTCCGCTAAACCGGAACCTGGAAGTTCTTCATTTGATACAGTTTTGTAAATGTAGATACCAAATATTATAGTATTTTGCTTGAATAAGTTTACAATATTTTCTTGTGACCAAATGCCCTCTTTCTTTTGCGTCTTGGTTTATTATCAATGAAGACTCTTCGAAAAGAATATCTTTGCGGATTTTTGGATTTTTTAAAAATAACTTATATATGTTTAAAGCATGTATCTGCTGTCTGTAACCCGTGTTTTGCGGTGACGTCGATATTATTATGTTTATATTTGTAGTCGGTAACCTGTGTTTTTACGGTGACTGTACGTACTACTGTGATAGCCGTCACTCGTTTTGCGGTGACGTCGATATTATTGAGGGATCGCTGATGGCGTATCTACCAACAAAACATTACGCTAACAGAGACAGGTGGAAATCACCGTATAGAAGGTAGGCACTTTCCAATGTGAACGGCGTGAAACATGAATAATAATTTACATACAATTTATTGACCATTTCCTAAACGACACATCTTTTTAAGTACCTGATAGGAAATGTTTAGAAAATGTTTAGGCCAAGGAAGAAAATGCTGGTAAACAACATTTTCTATTATTCCCTCAATGTTTTCTGTACTATCGCTAACACATTGTTGTAGCATTTTTTTCGTCGTCTTCAGCTCTTGTCAATTTGAAATGGTCTAAATCTATACCAATATTGTTTTTGAAAGAGTTTTATACTTTCTTAACTCGCATTGATAAGTGTATCGTTTCAAGCTGCCCCATCCTAGACCCAGCTCAGTTTTAGTTTCATGCTCACGTTTTTTGTGTTTTAAATGTTATATACCGTCGCTAAATTTTGAGTCAGACTCCAGGAACTTTTTTATGGAGGAAGCTTTATAACCTGGATCACTGTTGCTCTGTTTTCACGTTACCATTTCCGTATGGACTGTTACAAAGCAACATGATGAGTCTTCATCTAGGACAGACTGATCTGGAGTCACGCTGGTTTCATATTAAATATGATATGATATGAAATTTTCACAATGCAATATTTTCTCTATATAATATATGACCTTTTTTCTATCATAGATCGTACAGTAAATTCTCGAAGGCAGATTGGGAAACCAAAAATATGTGTGGTGTTTTAAAGAAGAGAAAAGGCTACAAGGATGGGCAATTGTTAACAGATTTAGTAGATTCTCATATATTTGATTTTATAACGGGTAAGTGTGAATGATTGAATTCGATATAAAGATACGCTCGACCAATGATGAATGGCTGTAACATTTTAGGAAATATTGTGATAAAAGGAAAGTGCACAATAATATTACTTTTGTTGTTAATGATATGCAATGATTTGAAAATGCTTTGATGACCAATTGTACATAACAGATTAATCACTATACAAGTCTGGGATTTATTGTCGTCCGGAACTTGGTTGATATTGTTAATATTGTGATATTTTGAGATAATTCTATGTGCATCTTAACATGTGTGTTTTCATATTTGTCTGTGTGTTTACAGGTAACATGGACAGACATCACAGTGAAGTGTTCTCTGACTTTGGTAACAACAGTCATCTTATACACCTAGATAACGGCAGGGGGTATGAACATTTTAATTACAAATGAATTTGACGATTTTTTTTAAAAAAAGGAAAAAAAACATGTTTGTTCCAAATGAGAAGCCGTGTTTAAACAAATTGAAAATAATCAAGCAAGGAAAATATCTGCGTATATGGAAACAGTCCAAAACAGAAAGTTCCTGTTGAAACAAGTCTTTCTTGTTTTTGTTCTGTATGAAATATTGTATGCAGAAATACACTAAAATCTTGCAATACAGCTCTGCCGAATATACGTTATGTTTTGAGCATAATTGCACTTCCGGTGGAAGTACATACTGTCAGACGTGGAATTCGTGGGGTAGTTGTACATGCAAGAAGCTTGTCGAGGATTCAGATGCTCAAAACTTCCTTTTTTGTGGGAAAAATTCATACAGGTTGAAGGCCGTTCTCAGTCACTGTTTACGGCGTGCAAGCCAACGAAATTTTAAGCTTTTGAAACGATCAGTTTACACCAAAATTGACTTTTTTACTCTTTATTCAATTAAAAAATAACACTGATTAGTGTCACCAATATTGTGGATATGCTTCTCAAAGTTACCAAAACATTATCATTTTCCAGTCAATGTTTGATTTACTGCAATTTACTACAATCTTTCTCTCCTTTTAATTAACCCTTTCCAAATGACTAAATTTCAGACTGATCCAAATTGGAAGATGTCTCAGACGACAAAGTTAATGTCAGCATATATCGGAAATGTGAATGTCATAGAAGGGGACATGTTGTTGTAAAATGTTGCTTAATGCTTTCTTACTCACATACTTCATTTTTTATACGCCGCCGGAGGCGGACGTATATTGGCGCCATCTTCTCCGTCTGTCCGTCCGTCCATCCGTCCGTCCGTCCATCCGTCCGTCCGTCCGTCCGTCCATCCGTCCGTACGTCCGTCCACTTTTCTTGTCAACGCAACTCCTCCTAAGTTTCTGGCTGGATCTTCTTGAAACTTGGTCAATGTAATCACCTCAATGTGCATGAAGGAATGATTTTATGGTTCATTGATTTTTGCCTGAGTTATGCCCCCTTAAAACTTAGTCCCTGGGGCGGCGTATATTGTGACCATGGCACTCTTGTTTGTCTCAAGTTTTATAAGTGGCGGCGTATATTGTGACCATGGCACTCTTGTTAAACTGGGTGTCGCTTTGAAAGGGTTAATTTAAAAACTTCTCTCACGGAAATATCATCGCTTTTCTTTAAAATTTCGTAACTACTGGTCATTGTAAGCTGAACTTACGAGTTTTTTAAGAAAAGCGACTACATTTATGTTATTTTCCTGTTTTCAGGTTCGGTAAGACGAAGGTTGACGAGTTTTCTATACTAGCACCATTAATCCAGTGTTGTATAGTCCGCCAGTCTACACTCTACAAACTACTCAAGTTATATATCGGCCCGGAGAGGCTCAGTACATTACTGGACAAATCGATGAGGTCGGACCCTATATACCCCATACTGACGGACGGACATCTGAACGCGGTAGATCGACGTGTTATACATATACTGAAGGCGGTGTCGTCATGTGTTGATAATATACACGATATAAATAAAGTCATCATCGATGATGGCTTATAGTATAGGCTTATAGTACTAGCTAACCTTGGCTTTGTAATACACCAACCAGTCTGAACCTGTCTTTAAATGACAAAACACTAACAACAAAATTGATGTTGATAAAAATTTGACTTGTGTGTGATAAGGCGTAGAAAAACATGAGGCAAAAGGAGAAAATGCTGATCATAAGTATTATCTTTTGTCTTAATGCTTTCCCCAAGCAATTTCTGGTAGCGACGTCAAACTAGGACGTGGTAAATTTGTTAGATACACTGAAAACATTTTCCAAATAATTACACAGAAAGGTTTTTGGATGGCAAAGGTATGAAAGAAGGAATTACATGCTTATTATCAACATTTTGCTTTTTCCATCAATGATTTCTGTGCTACAATTTACACCTCATTCTTGTCTGCAACGTGTTTCAGATTGGCCCTTGTCTTCGTTAAAGGCATACTCACTTACACGATTCCGCATCCACATCGCGCCGAGTAAAATATGCTGTACGACTGACCCGTTTTGACGTGCTCCGATCGCGATGTGGCCTTGGAATCATATATGTGACTAGGCCTGGTTTGGTGTATTATAAGTCAATGTAAAAGTACAACGTGTTATTTCTGGTCAATTTATATTGTATATATATAATGGTGTAATGATACCTGCTACCAGGGCTGGTTGAAATTCGTAAACACTGGTTAATGAATGGAATTAATACATATGTGGGATGTGAATGGTATGGCATTTATTCCAGTCTTAATACAAAAATGTAAATGTTTATGCGATTGTTCAAGATACAACACATACGAGTACATGTATCGTTCAATGCTGTAATTTAGAATGAAGTAATTATCGATGTTTTCAACAAAAGTCTTGGGAACGCAACATGTACTTAGTTGCAGTTACGAGGTTGATATCGACAATATTAAGAATTGTTGATGAATACACCCGCTATTTCAAGACCTGTGTGGTCTTAACCAACCAATCTAGATAATACCCAGCGTGCCTGTAAAATCATGAAGAATTAAACATTTTTTTAGAATTGTTGTTGAATACGAGCCCTGGTAGCATGAGTATTATACACATTTTGGGAGTGTTAATCTCTATAGAGATCTGAACAAAAAAAGTGGGAGGAAATATTATGAAGCTACAGATATATAATGCAGGATTATTTTTGTACTATTTATTGTTAATATATCGCAATATGCTTCAAAACATTGAGGGACCAAACTTTCAGGCGTTGTCAAATTCAACGTCGTTGTATACGACAGAAATTTTGAATATTAGATTTATATAAACAGGAGATTATTGATGGTAAAGGAATCGTATTTACAACCTCTTTACTCTTAAAGCGGTCCATACACGATCAATATCATTGACAATATTATTGAGTCATAATATTGACAATATTTTTCTAGCCACCCATACACGATCAATATTATTGACAATATTAATTTAGAGAACAATCAACCATAGGTTACATAACGTTAATAAAAAATATTGAAGAAAATATTTCAGCGATCGCAGATATTCGTCAATAGTATTGACAATCCTTCAATATTGCCCATTCACGGTCAATATTATTGTCAATACCAAATATTGACAATAATATTGTCAATAATATTGATCGTGTATGGGCCCCTTAACGTATTTCAAACGATTTTTTACATGGATTTGAAATCCAGACAATGTATGGGAAAATGTTTTAAAAGTTATACTGAAGTTTTTTGTGTGTTGTATCCGCATTGTCGTTACAATTTGGCTTAAACTACGTGAATTCTCAATAGACATTAGATGAATACACTTTGGAGGAACATCTACTTTTAAACATTAACATTGACCACCATATTTTTATGATGATTGTACAAAAACACATACATGTAGGTGAGCATCTCACATCTATATCATACATTTTGTGGATAACACAAACAATCTCCAACACCGACAATATGGAATGATTTTATCAAGTAAACTGTGACGTAATTTCGGACAAACAATAGTGTTTCGTATGTGTTGTTGTGAAATCTCGTAACTACGGCTTGATTAAAGCCGCAGTTACCAGTCTGAGATTAAATAACAACACCAACCGTTTATCAAAACATTACGATAAATTGAATCTAATCTATTTTTAGCATAAAATGCAGTGTTATTTGTCTCGATTTTTGTTCTAAAGATTGTCTGTGATGCACGTAACATCTTTCTTTTGAATGAACTATTGGTTATTTGACTGACAACGACGTTTTGTTCTGTAGATGTAAATGTTTATACGGATTTTGTTCAGGGACCAATGAATCCATGATGCTTTCGAAGAACAAAGAGGTAAATGGTAAAACACAATGGCCTAACCCTTTCCCAAACAAGACCTGGATTTGACGTATCTAATGAAAAAGGATAGGGAAAATACTGAGACAAAAGAAGAAGAATTAATGCTGATGATCAGCATTATCTCCTTTTGCCTCAATATTTTCTTTGCTTCATTGTACACAATCCGCATCTTCATTTACACCAATCGTGATGTCAAAAGCAGCTTCCAACTTTAAATGGTAAACAAATGTTGTTTTGGAAAGTGTCAATATGTCTTTATTCTTCCAAGTCATCGAAATGTAAATCCAACTCGATGTTTCTTGGAAAAGTACAGGATGAGGCGATGATCTACAAATACAATATTATATACATTGACACTCGGTACACTGATATTAAACAAGCACACACTGTAGAATAATACCAGACTTCACGAATATGTGGTCCGGTTATGTGTTGGTCTGTAAAGATCTCAATAAGTTTATATTCACCAATACAGCGAACAGATCTTACAATGTACAGTTGTTTTAACATTCACGCAGTAATGATCCAAGTTTGTTGATGATGCGGTATTAGGAAAAAATGACTCGTGCAGAATTTGAGACCAGCATGGATCCAGATTAGTTTGTGTCTATAAACAACCTGATTTGTATCCACCGTGCTCTGTTGTAGCTCATGAATAAGCTTTTAGTGAACGACTTTATTTATGGGTTTTCATGAGACTGTGTATTCACTTGCTGATGTAGCTCAGGTTGATCTCAAGTTCTACACAGGTCCTCTTTACAGATCCAAGCTCATTTTATATGATGTTCATTTCTTTTTGTTTATGTTTTATCAGAAGAAGCAATAAATTTATTTATAGATAATATAATACACAGTTTTGTTCATTTATTCTACTCCCAAAACGCCAAGCCAATGTAGTTCATCGGTAACGTCGGAGTATATCATTCCAGAAGCCATAGATAATTCTAATATAGGCTCGACCAATATCCATTCTGACATTTTTCTGTTGGCAATTGATTTGAATTCTCTATGTGAGGGATCAGCTGTTGGCTGCAATTTGATATTGTGGTAGTACTGGTGACAGAACTGCCAGGAAACATCTTCTTTCTAACAATAGCTGCTGAAAGTAACGTTAAGCCCCATTGAATTGATCCATCTGTTCCCGAAACTAGGACTTTATTTTGAAATGCGCCGAGTACGCTTTTGCAAAAATAATCTACTCTACTACTTAACATTGTTTAAATATCATCAATTAGTATGCATAATAATATTACATCATATGTTTCGTCGTTTCGAAAATTTTTATTTCTTTTATAGTGATCCTCAACAAGTTATTGACAAAATGGGTACTGAGAACAATCTCAACGATGATGTCACATCAAATATTATTAAAATAATATGGGATACGGAAAAAAGAACCTAATCATCATGTCATTTTGAGTCCTCCGCGGATAAAGATCAGTCGTATAGTTTATTCAGTCCCTGTAGGAATTTGAAAGCTATTGGTGGTCTCTGATAAAATGTACATTGTCTTTCAAAAAAATAAATTCTGGTTTGGACGTACTTTCAGGATAAAATTTAAAGGAGATTACAAAATGTTGATAGTAAGTATATTTGTCCTTTTAATTATCTCGCAAATCTCATAAAATTAAACGGAAATTGAAATATTTATTTAAAAGAAAACATTGTGTAGATACCATATATACAGATCATTTAAAATATCAGAATACAGCATAAGCAATACATTATTGTGATTAAGTGATTTTATAAAACAATAACAATGTATCAAAAATAACAATAACAACAACAATGATAAAAATTATCTGAAACCATTACCACACAAGACAGTGTCTTTGGAAAATGAAGAAAATGCTTGTTACGAGCGATTTCATTATTTCCCACAATGTTTTATATCTAATATGACCAAACAATATGGAATTTCATTCACTTGAATTGTTGTCTTCAAGATCTTGAAATTTTAACCAGTCTAAATTTGTGCCGTCTGGTAATGGGTTAAAAGACAAGAATGTCACAGTCAGAATGTACCCCGCCATATAACCACGAAACTTCTCTATAGAATCATGTAGCTTGTTTATGTTCTACATGTTACATGGATCATGATCGGACTACGCATATGTGCAGGCTGGTCTAAGTTCATGTTGGTTACAAATTTTAAAGTCTCTCCACCCGCATATAACATTGTAAGCTCATATAATCTGCGATGTGAATACAATGACTATACTACGTGTACGTATATAGGATGTACTGTGTTTCTGTGGCAAGTATCACAAAAAGCTCCAAAGACTTTGAGTTTTGTAACTAAGTGATAGCACGCACATGGCATTTATATTCTCATAGCATACGTTTGTAGAGAGGTTACTGCTTTTAAAAGGTCCACACAATAAAGGTCACAAAAGTGATTTACACCGTATGGACAGTAAATGCCATCAGTCACTGGATCCTGGTCACATACACATTGTGTGTTATATAGACTCGTACGTGCCCAGTCTCCTATTCTGTCTGATCTCGACCCACAGTGGCAGTAGGATGAGCCCTAACACACTACCGGAGATGGTGGTCAGTATAAATGAGTAGTTAAAGTGTTTATCATGTCCGAAATATCCACTGTTCTTCTTGGAGGCATACAGGATCACACCGATAATGGACAATATACCTGTAATGATACACCAATAATGGATAATTTACCCGAGAAAGAAATAAACTCTATCAATTAACCTATTACCGGACGGAAAAAAGACTGATCTATTTAAAGATGTTGCATGTAAGTCAAATTATACATAATTATGTTGGTCTCTTTGGGCAGAAAAGATTGTGGGAAATGAAGAAATTGCTTGTCCCAAAGCACCCATCTTGTGCGTCAATGCAGACCAATTGCGATTGTTTAGTTATAATCGTACATAGACAGGTCTGAGATGAAAGATGTTGTAGATGGGAAAATAAGTCATATGTCATTTTACATACGAAAGAAACATATTTTTTCACATTCAAACTCATGAAACTGATGTAAACGACAAAATCAACATTACTTCAGCTGTAAGATTTTAAACTTATCCGCAAGAAACATTATTTGACCTAACATCCAGGAATGGTTGGAATGGGTTGGTCAATCATTATGGGTTGCTGCCTACTATTGAAAACATGTTGTTAAAGCGATTGCCTTGCGAAACAAAAACAAGTATTTAAGAGAAATTGCCCCGTTTTACTTATGAACTTACGAATATTTATTTTACGTATAATATGTAGAATCTGTGCAGGGAATAAAACAAACCCTCGACTGACGTCAACTTACACTTATCGACAAGATGATTTAGATCTATTGTGTTTGAAAATACTATATCTGTTGACCTCCCATTTCCAGATTCCAGATCATTTGTATTACTTTTACTTATTACATATGTTATCGCTTTTCCTCGAAAACCTTGTAAATAAAGCTCAAAACAAGCTGTTGTTACGAAGCTTCTAAAGAAAAGCAACTATACTCGTATACTGTACTTACATGATATAAGACACGTTAACATTGCTAGTTTGATCCTGTTTAGGTTGGCCTGACCGTCGTTCCTACACAAGTATATAACCATCAACATGACACCCGTCAGTCCACCTATATACTGTACTTACATGATACAAGGCACGTCAACATTGCTAGTTTGATCCTGTTTAGGTTGGCCTGACCGTCGTTCCTACACAAGTATATAACCATCAACATAACACCCGTCAGTCCACCTATATACTGTACTTACATGATATAAGGCACGTCAACATTGCTAGTTTGATCCTGTTTAGGTTGGCCTGACCGTCGTTCCTACACAAGTATATAACCATCAACATAACGCCCGTCAGTCCACCTATATACTGTACTTACATGATATAAGACACGTCAACATTGCTAGTTTAATCCTGTTTAGGTTGGCCTGACCGTCGTTCCTACACAAGTATATAACCATCAACATAACGCCTGTCAGTCCACCTATATACTGTACTTACATGATATAAGGCACGTTAACATTGCTAGTTTAATCCTGTTTAGGTTGGCCTGACCGTCGTTCCTACACAAGTATATAACCATCAACATAACACCCGTCAGTCCACCTGTATACTGTACTTACATGATATAAGGCACGTCAACATTGCTAGTTTAATCCTGTTTAGGTTGGCCTGACCGTCGTTCCTACACAAGTATATAACCATCAACATAACGCCTGTCAGTCCACCTATATACTGTACTTACATGATATAAGGCACGTCAACATTGCTAGTTTGATCCTGTTTAGATTGGCCTGACCGTCGTTCCTACACAAGTATATAACCATCAACATAACGCCCGTCAGTCCACCTGTATACTGTACTTACATGATATAAGACACGTCAACATTGCTAGTTTGATCCTGTTTAGGTTGGCCTGACCGTCGTTCCTACACAAGTATATAACCATCAACATAACGCCCGTCAGTCCACCTATATACTGTACTTACATGATATAAGGCACGTCAACATTGCTAGTTTAATCCTGTTTAGGTTGGCCTGACCGTCGTTCCTACACAAGTATATAACCATCAACATGACACCCGTCAGTCCACCTGTATACTGTACTTACATGATATAAGGCACGTCAACATTGCTAGTTTGATCCTGTTTAGGTTGGCCTGACCGTCGTTCCTACACAAGTATATAACCATCAACATAACGCCCGTCAGTCCACCTGTATACTGTACTTACATGATATAAGGCACGTCAACATTGCTAGTTTGATCCTGTTTAGGTTGGCCTGACCGTCGTTCCTACACAAGTATATAACCATCAACATAACGCCCGTCAGTCCGCCTGTATACTGTACTTACATGATATAAGACACGTTAACATTGCTAGTTTAATCCTGTTTAGGTTGGCCTGACCGTCGTTCCTACACAAGTATATAACCATCAACATGACACCCGTCAGTCCACCTATATACTGTACTTACATGATATAAGACACGTCAACATTGCTAGTTTGATCCTGTTTAGGTTGGCCTGACCGTCGTTCCTACACAAGTATATAACCATCAACATAACGCCCGTCAGTCCACCTTTATACTGTACTTACATGATATAAGACACGTCAACATTGCTAGTTTGATCCTGTTTAGGTTGGCCTGACCGTCGTTCCTACACAAGTATATAACCATCAACATAACGCCCGTCAGTCCACCTATATACTGTACTTACATGATATAAGGCACGTCAACATTGCTAGTTTAATCCTGTTTAGGTTGGCCTGACCGTCGTTCCTACACAAGTATATAACCATCAACATAACGCCCGTCAGTCCACCTATATACTGTACTTACATGATATAAGACACGTCAACATTGCTAGTTTGATCCTATTTAGGTTGGCCTGACCGTCGTTCCTACACAAGTATATAACCATCAACATAACGCCCGTCAGTCCGCCTGTATACTGTACTTACATGATATAAGACACGTCAACATTGCTAGTTTAATCCTGTTTAGGTTGGCCTGACCGTCGTTCCTACACAAGTATATAATCATCAACATGACACCCGTCAGTCTGCCTGTATACTGTACTTACATGATATAAGGCACGTCAACATTGCTAGTTTAATCCTGTTTAGGTTGGCCTGACCGTCGTTCCTACACAAGTATATAACCATCAACATAACGCCCGTCAGTCCACCTATATACTGTACTTACATGATATAAGACACGTCAACATTGCTAGTTTGATCCTGTTTAGGTTGGCCTGACCGTCGTTCCTACACAAGTATATAACCATCAACATAACGCCCGTCAGTCCACCTATATACTGTACTTACATGATATAAGACACGTCAACATTGCTAGTTTGATCCTGTTTAGGTTGGCCTGACCGTCGTTCCTACACAAGTATATAACCATCAACATAACGCCCGTCAGTCCACCTATATACTGTACTTACATGATATAAGGCACGTCAACATTGCTAGTTTAATCCTGTTTAGGTTGGCCTGACCGTCGTTCCTACACAAGTATATAACCATCAACATAACGCCCGTCAGTCCACCTGTATACTGTACTTACATGATATAAGGCACGTCAACATTGCTAGTTTAATCCTGTTTAGGTTGGCCTGACCGTCGTTCCTACACAAGTATATAACCATCAACATAACGCCCGTCAGTCCACCTGTATACTGTACTTACATGATATAAGACACGTTAACATTGCTAGTTTAATCCTGTTTAGGTTGGCCTGACCGTCGTTCCTACACAAGTATATAACCATCAACATAACGCCCGTCAGTCCACCTATATACTGTACTTACATGATATAAGGCACGTTAACATTGCTAGTTTGATCCTGTTTAGGTTGGCCTGACCGTCGTTCCTACACAAGTATATAACCATCAACATAACGCCCGTCAGTCCACCTATATACTGTACTTACATGATATAAGGCACGTCAACATTGCTAGTTTAATCCTGTTTAGGTTGGCCTGACCGTCGTTCCTACACAAGTATATAACCATCAACATAACGCCCGTCAGTCCACCTATATACTGTACTTACATGATATAAGGCACGTCAACATTGCTAGTTTAATCCTGTTTAGGTTGGCCTGACCGTCGTTCCTACACAAGTATATAACCATCAACATAACGCCCGTCAGTCCACCTATACTGGCCAGTATTTCCAGGGCTCGAACTGCCTTGATCCAATCCTCGAAATCTGTAATGTAACAGACGGCGGTTAAATAAACCAGAATCTTGAAAGAAAATATGGGACAAGTTTTTTAAAATAACTTAATATTTACTTAAAAATTGCAACGAGAAATCAGATAAGGCCAATAAGATCAGATTGTTTTATAAATATGTTCATTTTTTGCAATTTAAACGTTTGTAGGTAACATTCCGTAGTAAAATGTGGCATTTGGTATCTGAAAGCATCATGGATCCAAGTAAGCATGTTCATGCGAACAGTCTGATCATGATCCATGTTATCTTCTAATTGCTGTTTTATCATCTGTAGCAACTGTTGATGATTATCATGGATCAAGATCAGACTGTATTTAACCATAGTTTTATCTGGATCTTTGGTGTTCTATAATGCCCTAAAAGCCCACGTTCTAGACACCGACTCATTAACATATTAACCCATTTCAAAAGAAGAGATTGATTTTACAAAGTTGGGTGAGGTCTACATGGTTAAAAAAGCAACGTCTAAGAAAAGAAGGAAATGTTGGATATAAACATTTCATCCTTTTGCGTCTATGTTTTCAAGTTTACTATAAATAACGAGTTATAGATTAAATCTGATTTAGGTTGCATTTCCATAATATTCAGTAATATTCCTATAGCAACCAGACAATCTATTGATATTGGTTTATCATTTATCAGTTTATAATATAGTCACATGCACGTGACAAAGTTTGTGGACTTCATTCCAGCGGCGATTCTCAATAGCAATGAATTTTGTGCTAAAAAAGATATGATTTACTGTTTTGTTTTGATAAACCGTCGGTGTAGTTATAAAATATCGTAACTACGGCTTGATTCAAGCCGTAGTTACGAGATTTTATAACAACATCTACTGAATTATCATTGTTTGTCCAAATTACGTCACAGATAACTGAATAAAATCGTTCCCTATCCAATAGATCATAATGTCTGGCTGACAAAATTTATATTGCTGAATTCATTTAACATAAAGTTATAGTCTACTGCAGACTAAGAAATGCCTTAACAGATGTCGAGAAAAGGGATTTTGTTCGAACTACACAGAAAATATTAGTGGAGAAAATACTTGTCATTGGCGTTTTCTTCATTTTCTCGATGCTTTCCTAAACTTTTTATATTGAATGTGGACTTAATTTGAAAACAAATTTTTATGGTAAAGTTTAACAGAAATATAATGGTTACAGGCTTTTGGACATTATTGCGCAAACTGTACCGGATAGGTATATTATGTGTGACTTCCATGAGGAAGTTCACTAGGCTTAATGATACGTCGTCAGTTATCTAATAAAGCATGTTGTTTGTATTACATGACAATTCTAGATGAGAAATGTGTCAGTGGTCTCTTCTATTTTTCTTTTATTCAAACGTTTACCGTAAGAGCTTGTTTTGGAAAGAATTGATAAATCTGTCTTCACAAAAAGTATAAAGCCTATCCCAGTTTGTCTGTTTAGAGTCAAAGTCTTGAAAATTGAGATAACCGTAGATTTAATAGTACTGATCCATGTGAAACATTTTTTTCATATAGACATATTGTAGCCTTTTGTTGTTTGTTTGTGAATAAGCAATCTTTTCCCCAGCCTTTACAAAGTTTAATGTTTAAAGTCGTTTCCATAAATTCAAATAAGCCACCTTTCTGTGACATACCCAAGTCCACGTACCTGCCCGTTTATCTATTTCGGAGCACGTTTTTGCTCCTTTTTCACCGTGGATCGTGTAGAAGCATGACTGCCAGAGTCCGCTCGTATGTCCCGAGTCTGAGACCCAGTAAGGCGTGGCCAGACCCACAATCAGACACACGAACACGCCCAGTAACAGCAGCACGGACAGTTTGGCGAACAGCGCCTGCATCCTGACTCCTTATTTAGCACCTCGGCTCTACAACACTATGTGTTATCGATCCTCACAGTGAAGCACTTGCCACTCTAACTCGTACCTAAATTAGATAGACAACATGATAATTCAGTGATTCATAAACAACAAAATTCATTAAAAGTTGGCCGTAATTGAAAGGATTATAGATGACAAAACAGGCATAATTAAACAAAGATTTGAATCGGGATGTGGAAGAAAGAGTCCCTAACATTTTATAATGATCGTGGATTCTGATGCGCATGCAAATGAGTTCAGTCTTAACATGATTGAATAGATCTACTTCTCTCAGAGAAAGGCTGTAGTCCATAAAGAATGTATCAGACAAAATACCGTATTCCGGTCGCCGTGTGTTTAGTGTACTAGTATACGCAGGCTTATTCACTGGTGGTGAACTAAAACAATTTTCGCTACAAAGTATAGATAGTTTGCGTTTAAATGTGAGTTTATAGAATTTATTTTCTTATGACAATGAATTTGTTCTAAAAACAGACTGGGTTTACCGTTTTGTATTGACAAACTGTCGGTATTGTGTTAAAATCTCGTAACTACGGCTTCGATAAAGCCGTAGTTACGATATTTTATAACAACACCGACGGAATACATTGTAGCGAAAAAACGTCCCTCGCTTTGGCTGAGTTCCACACCAATGTACATAGAGACCACCGAGGCCCATGTTTGACTCAAATGCCATTTAGGGTCCTGTTTTCTATCCCTAATCGCGTCAAAAGGTGTTGTTTGGACAAAATGTTTAAATATTTCACTGAAAAAGTCAAAAGCTATCATAGTCTAGGAGCCAGCTTTTACAAAGGGGGTTAAATTAAAAGTTCTTGCAACCGGTGACCTATAAAATTTTGATCCATAACTTGCTCATTTATTAAGCTAAAACAATCATTTTGGTATCAAAATGAAGCTAATGATTTGCACTTTGACTTAAATGAATAATATACAATTTCTTGATTTTCAATATTTTTGAATATTCATAAATATAGCAAAAATTGGCTAAAAATCACTAAAATAAGTTTTATCTACAAGTGAAAAAAAAGTTTTTAAAATACCAAAGGTATGTTTTTGTGGTTGAAATCATACTTAAAATTGCCCAGAAACCTGTTCTTGACTTATATGTATTTCTTCACAGAATTAGTCTTTGGCTTAGGCTTGTAGTCATAGGTAAAAGTGGGTGGGGTAAATTTTCCCTAAAAATACAAAACGTTCAAACATTGATGTAACAATATATCTTATACATATGTGTGATATTTTATTAGAATTTATTGTTTTGAAATCATATTTGCAGGGATTTGTAAAGCTTTTAATGTATATTCCTGAAAATTAATTTGAATTTTAAGAGCCAAAATAACAATTCAATGAAACAGCATGTTAGGTGGATACAGATTATATCAACACCATAATATCAAAACTATGACTCTTAAAGCGAATATTTATCAAGTATCTATATAATAGTAATCGGCAGCTGAAAATATTTCCCAGGCCCGTGCCATATTTTATAGAAATCAGAACAACATGGGGACGGTCAGAGTTTGCATTGTTGGGTAGTGCATTGCCTTTGTAGAGCCAAAGGGAAAGGAATTTAGCACTGGAACCAAATAGCTCATACACAGGAAACACAGTTTACAGTTTAAGTGAATAAAACAATATCTCTAGTATTACATACTTATTAGAGAAAACGAAATATATTTTTTTCAAAATTACCTTTCTCCTTTTGTTCAAAATGGCCAACAAAATTCAATATGGCCCCTTTAAATGTTTATATAGCGAAATTTTAACATAGAAAGAGATAAGACCACGAATTAGTCGTTTTTATGCCCCGCGTCGATAAATCGATGGCATATTGTTTTACCATTCCGTCCGACCGTCCGTCCATCCATCTGTCTGTCTGTCCGTCAGTCCGAAACTTAACATGAAAACTTATCATTGGCCTTTTCTCCAAAAGTATTCCACACGCAAAGCCCAAATTTGGTATGAAACCTTCTTTCAATGATATCAATCTGTTCCATGCAATATGACTTTCCCCAAGGTCTTCCATTAATCCTTGTCAACCCTTACCATGAAAACTTAACATTTAAACTAATTAACATGAAAACGTAACATTGGCCTTTTCTCCAAAGGGAGTTCACACAAAAACTTTATTAACCATTTATTTAAAAGCTTAACGTAAAAACGTATCATTGGCCTTTTCAGGGGCATTCGTGTTTCACAAAGACATCTTTTTTTCAAGATTAGGCTTAATTATATATTAATTCGTGAGAGATAGCCAGTGATGTACATTTTAGAAAGTAAGACCATTTTATAGAGTTTTATTTGTCAAACGACGACCGAAATGTTTTCTGCATGATAGTTGCGTAAAGCAGAGGTAATGCATAAACTCATTGTTTTGTTTATTTTATGTATCATGAATACTTTACTAAAGATAAGTAATATTTGTGTCTTTATATACAACACTATCCTCATCCTCATCATCACCATCATCAACAACAACTACAATAACAACAAGACACATTATGCAATAACCAGACTTTTAAAGTCCACAGCTACCCTATACTAAACACTTCAATACACTCAACTCATGTCATATATACTCATCCTTATCACTGTCTGATGCATCAAGATTCTCAAGTCTAAAAACACAGTTCTGACTCACAAACACATGCATCAGTGCTTAAAAGATCTTCTCTTTGACACTTACACCTTCGCATGTGGCAGTCAGTTTAACACGAGCATTGTGTGATGTCAAGCAAAGCTAGAGGTGCAGGATATTTAAGCATTCTTACAGGAACTAAATCATTGTTGTCATCCTTGGTCCATAAATGGCATGCTGGTGATGGTAGATTCAGATACTGGTCAGTTTAGTGCTTACATATATAGGAATATACTGAATTTATGTTTATACAGAAATAGATATATGGGTCCATATATTTTTATGCCCCTGTATCGAGCGATCGGGGGCATATTGTTTTACTCTTGTCCGTCCGTCCGTCTGTCTGTTCAAAACTTAACATTGGCATTTTCTCCAAAAGTATTAAACATACAAAGCTCATTTGGTATGTAGGAGGGCCGATTATAAAGTATCCGGAATTATGTCATATTTTTTTTCATTTATGTACTAACTGTTATGATATTATAGGATACAAAAACTAAGTTTATTCATTAAGGCGCATTCTATAGTTGTTATGGCAACATAGGGTCATATTGAGCAGCGCAACCTAGGTCTGAGATGGATAAGTCAGGAAAGTCTGTCTTACACATCTAAAATTTACATCTTTTCGATATATTTGCCACTGCACGGTATACCACAGTTCCAACATATGCATTTATTTCTCAAAGAAGCGTCTGAACTGTACTTGGGGAATTCTATAGATAGTTTCTGGGACACAGTTGGCAAGTCATAAACGATTTCGCTGACGTCATGTTGGATGTTGGGACGTCATGATATATAAAAGTCAGAAACATCATAGGTTAAATAATTTATAAATGCGTTATACCACTCACAAATGCTTGTTTTTTCTCATAGAAGTTTTAGCTGTGCGTGTTCATAATCATAAAGATCGTCTCTGATTTTGATTTTCCAAATTGCACTCAAATCATTATTGAATACCATTGCCCTAGCACCATATTTGCCATGTAAGCAAATCGATGACTCCAAATATCAGCCGATGATGTTACGTTTGCTGAGAAAAATGTCCGCTCAAAGGTAACAAGCATTTTGGACAATTGTTGAAGTCAAAATACAAAATATGATTGCTTTAAAAGCGATTCACTATAAGTCACATCTTTGCAAATTGTCAAACGTTTCCCCGCTCAACGTGACCCCACCTTGTCGAATGCACCCTTATCCAAACAGCAGCGTTTTTGTTCCAGGATCAAATGTATAGTTCTTCAAAGTATATGTGTTTAAATTTCATCTCAGTTGGTTCAAAAGTTAAAACGACAAATGGGTGATTAGATTTGTGAACAATATAGCCTAGAAAATATTGAGGCAAAAGAAAATGCTGATCATCAGAATTTTCTCCTTTTGCATCAATGTTTTCCCAAGCATTTTCTCATAGGGACGTCAAAACGAGGTCTTGTTTGGGAAAGATTCAATGATTTCTTTGATATAGATACAAATGAAAGATGCACGATTTACTAGGAAGAGTTTTAGCCATGTAATAAGTAAAACATTGTCCAGATTTTTGTCAGGTATATTGTTGTGGAGTAAGAACAACCACAGGTCCAAAGATTTCCACTTTTTTAAACCAAAAGTTTCTCTGTGTCTACTCAAACACGTATTACAGTCGTCGATCAATAAACAAAGTTATGTTATCATGATGGGATTGTGAAGGATGGATCAACAATCGTGGTATCTTTATTTTCTACTATTTATTCGTAACAAATTGTCACATGGAATAAATAATTTGCATAATAAGAGATATAGGGCCTATTGAGTACAATCAAAACTTATTAGGTCACAAAATTGATTAAACTCAAAGACCAGATCCTCTATTGAAGGCATGTACATAAACGAATTTACGATACTGACATGTTCATGGTTACTATTGGAGACCTTCATAACCACACTCAGAACATCCAGATTCTAGACTGATGATATTGATATGTATTCACAGAATGGAATATTGTGTTCCAAATTACATTTTATGTATATTCATGAATGTTCTCGTAAGGCTTCCAGGTGTAAGCATTGCAATGACGGCAGTTTCGTAATTATCTTTAAAGTGACCCATGCTAGCTTGTCGGACATACAAAACGATAGGAAATATGTTTATGAAATATCGTATGGAATGGTCAACCTGGATAGCTAGATCATTTCTGCACAAAGAAATTTCAAATGAAGTTCATTTAGTACTTCTAAATCAAGTCTGTTCTTCTAAATCAAGTATATATAATAATAAACTAACCGCGCTTTATATTTATAGTAACATTTATCTGACACTGAACCTTGATAGTGAAACATTTAGTTCCAGCTCTAAAATGGCTTTCCTTTTGGGTCTATAAAAGCAATGCACTACACAACAAAGCAAACTCTGACCATGCCCATGTTGTTCTGATTCCTGAAAATCTGGCATGGGTCTTTTTAATGTCCTTTACCCGTAAGATAGAAAGAGGAATATTTTCAGCTGCTGACTATGCTAATCTGGGTCTTGTTTCATTTAATTGTACTAGATACTTGATAAATATTCATTAAGAGTCATTATTTTGACATTGTGGTGTTGATATGACCTGTATCCATCTCGTATGCTGTTTTATTGAATTGTTATTTTGGCCCTTAAAATTCTAATTAACTTTCAGGAATATGCATTAAAAGCTTTACAAATCCCTGCAAATATGATTTCAAAACAATAAATTCTAATAAAACATCACATTTATGTGTAAGATATATTGTTACATCAATGTTTGCATGTTTTGTAATTTTAGGGAAAAATTACCCCACCCACTTTTACCTATGGCTACAAGCCTAAGCTAATGACTAATTCTGTGAAGAAATACATATAAGTCAAGAACAGGTTTCTGGGCAATTTTTAAGTATGATTTCAACCACAAAAACATACCTTTGGTATTTTTAAAACTTTTTTTCACTTGTATACAAAAATTATTTTAGTGATTTTTAGCCATTTTTTTCTATATTTATGAACATTCAAAAATATTGAAAATCAAGAAATTGTATATTATTCATGTAAGTCAAAGTGCAAATCATTAGCTTCATTTTGATACCAAAATGATTGTTTTAGCTTAATAAATGAGTAAGTTATGGGATATTTAAGGAGGTATGTATGAGAAGTGCACCGAATGACCCTTGACCTTGATTTAAAAAAAATCCTTCGACTTTTAAGCATGTCATCCACCCTTAACCAAAGCATGGGACCCTAATGTATTGAAAAATACCACTCAAAATTTTATAGGTCACCGGTTGCAAGAAAAGTTCCATTCCAGGACCTGGCTCCTAGACTATCAATGAAGTTAAGCGACTAGCACGCTGTGCAGATCACAGAAGGGAGGTGATCCGAGTTAAACCCATTAAAACACAATAACGCCTTATGATGCCCCCTCAGCTGTAAAGATAAAATAAAGGCTTTTTGAAAATATTGTGGCAAATGAAGAAGTTTTTGAACAAACAATTGCTCCCTTTCCCACAATGTTTTCTGCACAGAATGATTAAAAATCGTAAATTTTCGTTCGTTCACTTGAAATTGTCGTCTGTGCAACATCTTTGTCTAGATCTTATATTCTACCCTGTGGTAAAAGGTAAATTTAAACATCCATTAGTTGGGACAAGTACACTCATGATATTTGAAATTCAATTATATGAAAAGCAGGAGTACATTTTGACAAGGGATATACAACTACATAGGGACTACATAATTTATTAGCAAGCTAGATGAGTCTGACCAGGACCCGGTTTCTCGAAAAAACTTAAGTATACACTCATGAGTTCATGCTCAACTTCATTTGAATACCAATCAAAGTTGATTGGTATTCAATTAAAGTTCACGTGGATTCCGTGTGATTTGAGCACGGTGCTCAGATTTGAGTCTGGGAACGTACTTGAGTTTTTTCGAGAAACCGGGGCCAGGAGATACAAAATGTAGGCCTATATAGCAACCATATTTACACAATATTTAGAGTAAAGTAAGGTATCTTGAAAACAAATGGGAAAATTGTACAATCATCCACATTTTCGCTCTTTGCTTCAACATTTCCCAAAGTTTTACTGTACTAAGAGCTAAAAGCATGCAGAAAATGCATGAAAAGCTCAAACCATTACTGTTATGTTGCTTTTGAATAGTTTGCTACAATGTTTACAACATAATATATTTGTGTGTATTTAAGACGTGTAAAGTTTTGCTTATTCATTAAGTTTCTAACTAATTAGTAATTAGTATACTTAACCCATTACCACACATTGAATCTTTTTGACAACCCACTAGGCAAAGTCTTTGGAAAACATCGAGGAAAATGAAGAAATTGCCCGTGACAAACAATTTCTTTATTTCCCACAACGTTCTCTTCACAGAAAGACCAAAATATGAAATTTCATTCACCTAAAATTGTCGTCTGCAACACCTTTGAATTTAGACCAGTCTAAAATTTCGCCATCTGGTAATGGGTTAATCTACATCAACACAAATATACGTGTTAAACGTACCTGTCCGAGTCGTGTTGATATATAGATCCTTAAGATTCACTCAAGAAACAGTCTATCTGACAAAATGATTAAATAGATTTACTTAACTTATAACTTTACAGTGTTACACTCCATTGAAAACGTAAAATTCAGTAGGCGTAACGTGAGTCTACATGTATCATGTTAAACCGAGTTTTCTCTGATGAAATTCGCTCTTTGATATGCTGATGTCGCTCATTTACCGTAAATGAGCGACATCAACATATAAAAGAGCGATTTTCATCAGAGAAAACTCGGATTAGTATCATGTAAGGCCTACTACCTTTATAGACCTGTAGACACAGAATGATCAATATCTCGAGAAAACAATTGATTTTCCAGATTCAATTATGCCATGAATATGACTCAAATGCTTGTGACTTGTGACATTACAAATAATCATCAGACGACATGTTTCAGACTGGTGTTAGCGAACAGCAGACGACAAAATAATGTGAACGACAATATGCAATATTTTGATTTACGTACATAGAAAGGATTGGATGAAACGGAAAAAATGCCGTGAACAACTTTTACTTTTGCCTCGACATTTTCCAAAGTATTATCTGTCATGTAAAAATGTTAAGTGAAAGAAAAACATAGGTGAGAACTTACATCTAAGTGGTCTACGCAGTAAAACCAACCATTGTATATGCAAGCAACTCAACTGTGAATTGTTGGCTTAAGTTCCCCTTAAGTTAACACAATCGATTATAGGTCCTTCAACACAGGTTACCCTTCTCAAATAAGAACGGATTTTGATGTCAATAATGGAATTGGCTCGAGAAAACAAAGGGGCAAAGGGAGAAAACACTTCACACCTTTTCTTTGAAGTCAATATTTTATGAGCCATAACTTTTGAAAATCTTATCTTAAGGGGAAATGCTCCAGTTTTTCGGAACACTCGGTCATTACTGTAGTAAATTAAATGTTTCGTACCAATATGTTTCGCTACCATATTTTCAATAATATAACACATCATTACAATTTACCATTTTCGATGGTAAAAGTGTATTTATTATTAGTGGAGCGGATAAGTGCCATTTTTTGGCAAAATCGTGCAAATGGTGATACAAGCACCAAATTTGGTGTGGTGGTACTAGAAGGGAATTGGAAAATTTTGACCCGATGGGACATTGAAAAATCCAAAATGGCGGCCATTTTTCAAGATGGCCGCCTAAATGAACATTTGAAAGGGCTATATCGTAAAATTTGGAACCAAGATTTTGATTTAGACCAGTTCTGGAGCTAAGTTTTGATAAAATCGCATGTATAATGATTTATTTTATCCATTTGTACAAATAGAACAAAATGGCTGCCTATCTCAAGATGGCCGCCAAGATTGAAAGTCCCCATATTTTATTTAATGATAGAAAAATTAATGTTTCACTTTTGTACAATTAATTTTTCACATTATCTTTCCTTTTCTCTTCAATTTAAGACGTTCTTGAATAATTATTCTGTACTTGTATGTTTTTGGAGTGTAGGGTACAGTAGTAGAGGTATTACCTTTTGACACAGTAGTCAGCCAATCCGACGGATCGACTACTGGCACTGGTCCTCACTTTTGTCCTAACTCTTCACCTTCACCTTCACCTGTCTCTACGACAAGGCCAGTAGAGAGTTGCCATTGAGAGCGCTGTGGATGACCCAACAAACAGTTCTCTCCAACCGTCTCTGTCCTTTTTATACGCCCGAAGGGTCGTATTATGTTATGGCCCCGCTCGTCCGTCTGTCTGTCCGTCCGTCCGTCTGTCTGTCCATTAGCAATTTCTTGTGTGCGCAACTCCTCCTACAGTTTTGATCGGAATTCGATCAAACTTGCCACAATAAATCTCCATGGTGTCTAGTTGTGCACCTCGTTTACGGAATTCAGATAACTCTTTTCGTTCTTGAATTATCTGCCCTTGAATTAAAAAAAAAAATGCCCATTTTCTTGTGTGCGCAACTTCTCCTACAGTTTTGATCAGAATTTGATCAAACTTGCCACAATGCATCTCCATGGTGTCTTGTTGTGCACACTGCTTACGGAATTTAGATAACTGTTTTCGTTCTTGAATTATCTGCCCTTGAATTTAAGGAAAAATGCTCATTTTCTCATAAATGCCCAATTTCTCCTGTGCGCTTCTACAGTTTCAACCAGAATTTAATCAAACTAGCCACAATGAATCTCTATGGTGTCTTGTTGTGCAAACAAAATTTAGATAACTTTTCATGTTTGAATTATCTGCCCTTGAATTGAAAAAAATGGCCAATTTTTACTGACAAGCCCCTCTCGGGCGTATATGCGCCGCTCTGCGAAGCTCTTGTTTCTCTTTCTTCCTCCTCTAACTGTTTCTTGGAGCACCGTCTCTCGACAATTCCCTGTCCTCTGGTTACGTGACCAAACCATCTGAGTTATCCTTTTTGACTGTAGTAAGCAGATTATCGCATGGACCTATAGATTGCCGTATTCTGTTTTTTTACTTCTTCGTTGGTTATGTGATCTTTGAAAGATATGCCCAGCAGTCTTCTGTAGCATCTCATTTCTGTGGCCTTAATCTTTTTCTAAGTTTCTGCTGTAAGGGTCCATGTTGCACAGGCATATAGGAATACAGAGTGGACAAGGGAGCGCATGAGTCTTATCTTGGAGCCAAGTTTGATGGATTCTGTCAAAGGCTTTCTTGAAATCTATAAATACATGGTAAAGTTCTTGCTGATGCACTTGATATCTTTCACATTGGATCCTGATGTTGAAGATCTGCTCATTGGTGCTACGTCCTGCTATATCCAGCTTGCTCTTCTGCTATGGTTCTCTCTGCCTGCGGTGTCAATCTATTCAATATGATCTTGAGCATCACTTTGCTGTGATGGCATATTAGGCTTATGGTGCAATAGTTGTTGCATGGTTGTAAATTGCCTTTCTTTGGTAGTGTGATCACTAAGGGCTGGGTCCATTGTGTAGACCATTCTCCTGTTTCCCAGATCTTCCCAGGGCATTGATCGTTGCATCACCACAAGCCTTTACTAGTTCTCCCGGGATGTTATCGATTCCTGCTGACTTTCCTTTCTTAAGGGCATTCACTGCTTCCTCCACTTCTGCTCTAAGGATGGGAAAGTTGTCTGTATCTGATGACAAGGTTGTGTTGAGTTTTTCTGAATCTCTTGTTGTGCCGTAGGAGTACAGCTGCGAGGTATATTCTGTCCATCTGTTCAAAGTGTCTTTAGTTTCGGTTAGACACTTCCCGTTCTTATTTAGGATGGTGCTTGGTCGATTTTGTTTTCCACTGGTGAGGTCTTTAACTACTTTGTAGGCCTTTTTGGTGTTGTTGGCTTTGAGACTTGATTCAATATCGCTGCATTGAGTTGCAAACCAATCCTCATTTGCCTTTAACAAACTCATCTTTACCAGTTTGTCTGCTTGCCGGTACTTATTGGCTCCCTCACTGCTTCCATTCTTGGACTGCTTTAGGTCTCTACTTTGGTCGCATAGCTTTAGTATGTCTGGTGTTACCCATGGCTTCTTGATGGTCCGTTGTTTACCAAGAACTTCATTGGCAGTCTCCGTCACAACATTGTTGAATGTGTCAATGAAAGTATCTGCGTCTATGTCGTCTGCATCAAGTAGCAGGAGTGGGACAAACTTTCTGCCAATTGTGGCATCGAAGACACGCGCCACTTCTGGGTCTGTTAGTTTCTCCAGATCAAACTTTATTCTGGTGGGAGTCTTTAACTCTTTTGCTTTCTTATGGTGTTGGCGGAATGATATCATGACAAGCTCATGGTCACTGTTGATATCCGCACCAGGGAAACTACATGTTCTGGCGATATTGACTGTTGTGTGGAAACGTTTTTTCATTAATAAGTAGTCTATTTGGTGGTCAGACCCAATTGGCTTCTGCCTGGTCCATCGTCTGGACGCTTTGTGGGGGTGGAACATGTTGGTCACTTTGAGATTGTTGAGTGTTGCGAACTCGAGCAGTCTAAATCCTCTATCATTTGTCTGCGAGTTGCAGTAGGGTCCACATGTTCCTTTCCAGTATGGTTGTGCATCTTTTCCAATCTTTGCATTCCAGTCCCATTGGACAACCAGGATATCTTTCTTGGATGTTTCTTCAATTCTTCAATTTCTTCATCAGAGTGTGTAGTGGTTGGCGCATACACTTGTAAAATTGTAAAATTAAAAAGGTGATGACCTAGGGCGTACTGGTGATGAGCCTACTGGATATTGGTCGACATCCCATCACTGAACTAGCTGTGTTTTAATGCACAGGGAAACCCACACCTTCTTCTTGTCTATCGCCTCTTCCATTGAAGTAGAGCTTGTGACCTTCATGGGTCGTTGTTTCTCCCATGCCTTTCCATCTCAACTCGCAAATTCCCAAACCATTCCATATGTATGTGCTCATAGTATGTGTTAGTTCCTAAATCTTGCCAGGATCATTTATTTTACCTAACATTCCATGTACCAATGACTGTGTTGTTGCGTCTGGCACTGATTTCGTCTTAACTGTTATCATTGGTGGCACCAGTAGTATATTTCCCACTTCAGTCCTGGTGCCCGGCGTTGTGGCGGTCCTTGATATTCCCAGCGACGACCGAGCTGGCTTAAAAATTGTTCTGGTTGTGTTCATCTTGTAGCAAATCTTAGGCAATGACGCCTGGTGGAGCCTATTCCTCTCCAGGCCTGTGTGTGTGTGTGATTGTAGTATTATAAGGGCTCTCCGTGAAACACAATAGGTACGGACCCCAGAATGCAACCCAACATTCCGTTAAATTCTAATTTTCCATTCCAAAAGGGTTGAATTTCTCTCTGAGGATTGGTCTTTCTTATTCATCTTCCCAAAACATGTAAATTTTTAAGCCAAATAGACAAGTACATAATGCTAATTTAGGCTTGCTTTGTACCCACCATCGCAGTGTGTTTGTTACAGAATTCGGAGTTTGTCCTTTTTCCGTTTTGCTGATTGCCTCTATTGATCTTTATCGTTATGGATGTTTCTCTCTCTGATTTTCAATTTCAATTTCTTTATTTCACAGTAATATAAGGCCTTTAGCCCATCATACAAATCAAACATATTTACAAAGTACACACGAGAGTAACAAAATAACAAGTGATGTTACCTAACAGAGTTTGTATCTAAACTGAGTAAATGGGAAAAAAAGATAAAGCACTGTGACAAAAGGAGAAAATGCCAGGTTTCCTGTATTTTCCTCTTTTATCTAAATACTTTATGAATTTCAAAGATCCAAATATTGTAATATTCATATTATATAAAACTATCAGAAACTTATAAGACTAAATATTGGAAATAGCATGCAGATGACAAAATATTTTTGATCTAGTACTTGTATGCGCGTATTTGTATATTGAAAGCACAGAGATAAAAGGAGCAAATGTTTAGTTATTTTGCATCTGCTCTCTTTCTCTCGATACTTTCCTTGTTTCGAAAGTAAATAATATTACAATAATATGTGTTAATGTTTACAGACATACATATATTTTGAGATATAGATCTAAATGAGTTTAGATTTCTTATACATAATGTAAGTTTTATATATCTAACTGTAATAAAAAAGACAAATAGATTGTACAACAAAAACGTGTGTAGTTGTTGTATTTATGTACATGTTGAATAAACAACAATACAAAAAGGGGAAAAAATCTAGGTAATAATCTGAACATTTAAATAAAGTGGTATTTAAAGTGATTTTCTTAGTATAATATAATCCTTTGGTGTGGTGGAATTATAAACGAAAGTTCTGTTTACCTGATCATCATGTGTGTGCGTGCATGTGTGTGCTGTTTGATGGATTTGCTGTAATCTTCGAGTTTTCCTGTTCGTTGTCTTTGTACAAATATATCTACATGTATTCATCTTTTTATTTACAATAAGGCTTTTTGATGACCTGTTTATGTTTTGATTTTTCTTTACCCTTTTCACTTTTTTATTTAGATTTTTTTCTTCTTTTTTTCCCCCAATTATTTATTTTTTATTTATTTATTTTATTCTTTTATTATTATTATTATTATTTTCCTTTTTTTATTAAAGGGACATTTCATTCCAATTTCAAGTTTTTAAAGTATGTCCTGATGCCAAGATCTAGGCCTGGCCAGAGCCGACTTCCCCTATATCAGAGGTTCTCCCTGGCCACGGACACTTAGCCTAACTCTTACCTATTCGTTCCTAATGTTTAAAGTTTGAGAAATCACTCAAGCTAATGAAAACCATCATTATATTCTTTTGTCTCAATTATAACTGTTTTGTTTTCTATCCAAATTCTTTCTTAATAGATATTCATTTTGTCGTCTGAAGCAGGTTCCAAATGCCTGCAGTCCAATTTTTGTCGTTTGGGAAAGAGTTAGGATAATTTTCTTTCGTTCAATATGTTAATGAGATGTTAACTTAATTTTGCATCTGCTTGTTTGTTTTAGGTTAAGTAAAGTTTCTACAATGAACAAGAGTCAGGTTTTTGTTTTTCCAAAATTAATTACCTTATAGAAATTTGCAGCTCACTCTATTCGACTATCACTCATCATATCGTCCATATTAGACTTTGTGAAATGTAAATTTAAATATACAATCACAAGAAGCATATTCAAGACAGTCCTACAAACACCATGAATAAAACAAAGAGAGTAGTGACATTGAAACATCTTTTTTTACCATCATATGAAATTTTGAAGTTTTCCAGCTTGGCGGCCATCTTGAAATAGGCGGCCATGTTGTTTTATTAGTGCTAATGGAGAAAACAAATCAAAGCACATACAAGAGCATCAAAATTGTGCTTTGAAACTAGTTTAACCCATAGCCTCAGACCCAAATCTACTGATATTGCTCTTTTGAAGCATCAGCTTGGCGGCCATCTTGAAAAATGGCCACCATATTGGATTTTTCAATGCCCCATCGATTCAAAAATTTTCTATTGCTTTAAGGTACTACCACACCAAATTTGGTGCTTGTATCATCATTTGCACGATTTTGACCTTTATCCGCTCCACTATATGCGAAACTGATTTCCTCAAGATGGAAATCGATTATTTAGAGCAAGACAGTCGTAAGTGTGTATGCAGTTACCACTGTTTTGCGTCATTTTATTCATGTGTAGCTGATAAAAATTGCTGTAATTCACTAATAATTGCGCTGACCTATACATTTTCTTTTTGAATTACTACCAGGACATGTTGCTTAATACACTACAGTGAGGGAGTTTTATCAAATTCTATTATGTAGAACTTGAAATGTTTCCAAAAATATGCAAATTTTGACATAAAACACTCCAGCTTCGTTGATCTAATCGAACACTTGAGCATGCTGTTTTATACATTTACATGTTTATAATAGCACATATTTGGGGTTTCTGTTCATATCAATTGTAAGACGTTACTTTAAAGCAGTTTTCGGAACTAAACGATGAATATACATCATTTTATTAGCAATTTAGTGACCTTGGACAGGTGCAAGAAATTGTGCAATTTTTCGATGTAGGGGCATGTGACACGAATGCCTATAAAATTCAAACAAGATAGCTGACCATCCATTTTTATTTTATTTTTCAATTGGTAATAACATGTAATTTCAACATACAAAATATAAATAAATTCTATGATTGGGAAAAAAAATAGGAAACTGGAGAATTCCCCCTTAAGAGGGAATGCTCCAGTTTTTCGGAACACTCGGTCTTTACTGTAGAAAATGAAATGTTTCGTACCATATGTGTTTCGCTACCATATTTTTCAATAATATAACACGCTTTCGACGGTAAAAGCGTATTTATTATGCGTAAATGATTTCCTCAATATGGAAATCGATTATTTAGAGCAAGACAGTTGTAAGTGTGTATATTTTTTTTAGCATTTTAGTGACCTTGAGCAGGTGCAAGAAATTGTGCATTTTTTTTTTTTTTTTTTTTTTTTTTTTTTTTTGCTGTAGGGGTATTTGATACGAATGCCTATAAGACTCTTGTCTGGTTCCCTGCCTTCTATACTGTGGAAAGAATCATGGGGGGAAAGGGGGGGAACCCAGACTTATAAAATTGAAACAAGATCGATGACCATCCATTTTTATTTTACTTTTCCATTGGTAATAACATGTAATTTCTACATACAAAATATAAATAAATTCTATTATTGAGAAAAAATATGAAACTTGAGCATTCCCCCTTATTTAAGCAGGCCCGTAGGAACGGGGGGGGGCTATTGGGACTTAGCGCCTCCCCCCCCCCCCCCAAAAAAAAAAAAGTTGGTCAAAATACTGATTTTTTTCTTATTTTACACTGAAAATTTATGAAAAATCTAAATTAATCTCGATCACCTGGACCGCTCCCGATCGCCCTTGCAGACTGAGCTTGATCTGTATTCGATCGCTTGGTCGAGTTGGTCTGATCGGCAGTGGAAACACTAGGTCGTGTAGTAATAAATGTGTAAAAACAGCACGAGATCCCGCGCAGATTATAATAACAGAAATATTGAAAATTATCAGAAATTGTGTTGCATGTTATTCTCCGCTCTGAGCCATAACGCGTACTTTTGAAATAATGGCATGAAATGCCTTAAAGAATGCATTAATCGTTATATTTAATCAGAATAATGGTGAGCCAATAGCTTAAAGTACATTTACGTCACATTTAAATTATGTATATGTTTAAACCGACAATATTATGAAGTTATTATGAATATGTGATAATCACAGACACTGTAGAAAGATTTTCATTCAGAACACATAGAATAGAATAAGCTCGATCTGGTCGTGTATAGATCGAGATGGTCGGGTCTTGATCGAGTAGGGCTCGAATTAAGGACGGGTGATCGGATAGAAATCGGAAAGATGGTTGGGCTTCAATCGGAAAATGATCGGGAGTGCTCGGGCGGGGGTCTAATTTGATCGACTAGAGATCGAGAAGAAGTCGTGTACATAGACCTACATTTTTTCGGGCTTGATCGGGGAAATTATGTGGTCGAGTTGATCCAGTTGATCAGATCGGCAGTGGGAACCTAGCATTAGATCTAGAAAAAAGAAATTTATGCGTGTAGCCTACTTAAAAAAGATGCACAGATAGATCTCATCGTAACACGGATCTAAAGATTCTGTATCTTAAAATTAACTTAGCTATGCCCCGTATGGTAACATGGATAACAGGCCCGTTGGAAGCAATTTAATTTTCATGTGGGCGGCAGCACGAAACACCCAAATCTACCCAAATCTACCCAAATCTACCCAAATCTTTCCCAAATCTACCCAAATCTACCCAAATCTACCCAAATCTTACCCAAATCTACCCAAATCTAATGAGACTATTTCGAACGTATTCCCGAAATTTATATGATCATTTGTTCTGTATTTGTGGAAATTAATTTTTCCACATTTAATTAAATTATTGTGGAATTAGATCTAGATCTATTATAGTTCTAGAATTGTCTTGAGCAAAGTACCTTGTCTGTCGATTTTTTATTTTGCAATAAAAAAATCTACACTGTGCATTGATCAATCGCATTTTTGTTGTATCACGTTCATTTCTATCCCTTGATCGGTCGTTGTTTCTTCTAGGCCTATTGCTTAAACTTTGCTGTCTTTTAACAACAAAAAAGAAATAGATGAAGATAAGATTTATGTACAATATATAACGAAGACAATATTGAGGCAAAATATGAAAGTGCCGGTTATCAGCATTTTGGTCTCTTGTCTCAAAGTTTGTCTTTTTTGTTGTTGTTGTTGTTGTTGTTGTTGTTGTTATTGTTTTCTGTAAGGCACATAAAACTGGGTTCATTTGGGGAAAAGGTTAAATTATTCTGACAATCATCGGATTAACTGTTGTAACGATGATATCACAAACTTCTCAACCTGGATTAGTAATTTGTCACAGATTTTATAATTTACACCAATACGTGGACCCAAGGTTGCGCTTCCCTCGAATTTAAGAATTTGTGTTTTTCTTGCGCCAAGGCAGTCGGACACCCAGAAAACACAGTGGAAAAACTCAGGATCCGTCACGCATGCATGACACATAATAGATCTGGGGCCACGATACGGAAATATGTCCTTAACACTCTGACCTGTCACGCTTAAAGAGACCTTAGCGAATATCTTAAAATCAAAATGTTGAGAAACTGATCACGTTTTGCTTTAACACCGACGATATTATTGTTAAGAAACATTTGTTTTCCTTTTTTCTGTTACTAAAAACTGAAATATATCGAACAGTTTGCTTGATTTGGGTAAGATATGGGTAGATATCTATAGGTAGATTTGGTGTAGATTTGGGTAGATTTGGGTAAGATTTGGGTAGATTTGGGTAAGATTTGGATAGATTTGGGTAAGATTTGGGTAGATTTGGGTAAGATTTGGGTAGATTTGGGTAAGATTTGGGTAGATTTGGGTAGATTTGGGTAAGATTTGGGTAAGATTTGGGTAGATTTGGGTAAGATTTGGGTAGATTTGGGTAGATTTGGGTAGATTTGGGAATTTCGTGCCGCCCCATGTGGGGGCTCAAGCCCGGGCTATGTCTGAATTATGGGGGAAGGGGGGGGGGCTAAATTGGATTTTCCTAATTTTCCCTAAATTTTCAGTGTAAAATAAGAAAAAAAATGACGTTTTGGGGAAACTGGTGGGGGGGGGGGGGGTTTAAGCATCCCTAGATTCTCCCCCCCCCCCGTTCTATAATTATATGTATTTTGTTCAAACACGTGAAACCCTTTCCCAGATGGCAAAATTTTGGACTTCATTTACTTAAAGATTGCTACAGATGGTAATTTAATAGATCTAAATAAGTAGGCTATGGATTTCGTGTGAAATGTAGCACAGAAAATATTGAGGCTTTTTTTTTTTTTTTTTTTTTTTCGTCAATGTTTTCCCAAGCCTTTTTCATTAGGGACGTAGAATTGAGAAGACGCACAGTACTATTGAATGAATAATGATTTCCCGCCATCTGTCAAATACTTAGGGCCGGACACCAGCCGTCAAGTACGATTTCCGGTCTGATGGGTGGATGACGAATTTTGTTATGATTTTGACACGATAGTTGTTTTCTCCTCGATTGTCACAGGACAGCACGTGCAACAAGTCCTGGTACATAGACTGTCCAACAATAACAAGATGGCCAACGCTGGGAGACGAAAAGCGTAAGTTAATAAGTGACCGTTTACTCGTTAGCCTAGCTGACGTTTCGTACCACAAACATTTCGTACCGAATTAAAATAGGAGAGATTGTAATCTTATTTATCTAGATCTTTAAAGACTAACTTAGTTCTTGAATAGAAATAGGGATAAGAATATTGTGACATTTCAAATATAAATTTCTGACGATAAATATAGAGTGTAGTCCAATTGACCAACTATTTAGAAAGAACCATTATCTCCCATTTTCACTACATTACTCTACATCTAAACCAATTATGGAATGAAGTCAAGAGACAGGTGTGAATCCCATCTTTTTCAGAGCATAGAATAGCAATATTGTTCTCCTGGAAAATATATTTAAACTGAATTCACTATTCAAGTCTCAAAGAGTTTGGAATTATACTCAATATGTTTACCTGTTTAAATCGCTGTTGTGTCTATTATTATTTGTTGCAGAGATGCCAAAGTAATCATTCTTGGTGACTATAATGTAGGGAAGACCTCTCTGATAGGACGCTATATGGATGGAAAATTTTCACCTCATGAAGCTGTGAGTATAAATTCAAGTAACTCTTTATACATAAGCAAAAATCCTTATTTTGACTGGCTGGCTATCGGTCTTTTAATATATGATGTACACTTAGATGGGATTGTTCTTTCATCAATTGATGGGATCCTATGCAGATGCCTGGCTGGTTGCACCAATTGCGGAA
This sequence comes from Fragum sueziense, assembly GCA_963680895.1. Taxonomy (NCBI): domain Eukaryota; kingdom Metazoa; phylum Mollusca; class Bivalvia; order Cardiida; family Cardiidae; genus Fragum; species Fragum sueziense. Next base: position 22,592,730 of record OY804608.1, on the reverse strand, counting down.
TTCACTTCCACTCTCCCTCTCTTCCTGCCGTGGATGTTGGAAATTGACACACCACATTCCCTTGCATCTCTTTCAGCTATTTCTTTCCAGGATGTTTTTGGTCTTCCAGCAGCTCCCTTACTGCTTACTGGTGACTTCTAGCTTCAAGCTATTGTCATGCGTCTGTCTGTAATGGTTTTTTTTATAAAATATTCTTCCCAAAAACTATTGGATGATTTCAAACAAACTTCACAGGAATGATCCTTGGGTGACCCTCTCTCAAATGCCTTCAAAAAATTCTAATTGAAGTTTGAGTTTATGCCGTTTTCAATTACCAGGATCATATTGCGGCGGCTGGAGCACCTACCCATGGATTCCTGTTGTTTCTCATACCAGTACTACCACAACATCCTTACTGAGCCTCCAGCTGCTCTCCCACTTAGGTTAACGATTTCAAACCCATTGGTGGGTGACAATTTTGTCAGAAAGGGTATTTGCCACGGCCGGGTATCAAACTCGGGACCTCTCGAATGAAAAGCAGACGCACTACCGACTGTGTTAAGGCTGCTGCCTCTATTTGAAGAAGACAGAAGAGAGTCTGGAGTTATCTGCCCCTGAATGTCAAAATAACCGTTTTTATACGCCGCCGGAGGCGGACGTATATTGGCGTCATCTTCTCCGTCTGTCCGTCCGTCCGTCCATCCGTCCATCCGTCCATCCGTCCATCCGTCCGTCCGTCCGTACGTACGTCCACTTTTCTTGTCAACGCAACTCCTCCTAAGTTTCTGGCTGGATCTTCTTGAAACTTGGTCAATGTTATCACCTCAATTGGTAGATGTGCATGAAGGAAGGATTTTATGGTTCGTTGATTTTTGCCTGAGTTATGCCCCTTAAAAACTTAGTCTCTGGGGCTTATTGAAATTGCAGCCTTGTCAACGCAACTCCTCCTAAGTTTCTGGCTGGATCTTCTTGAAACTTGGTCAATGTTATCACCTCAATTGGTAGATGTGCATGAAGGAAGGATTTTATGGTTCATCGATTTTTGCCTGAGTTACGTCCCTTAAAAACTTAGTCTCTGGGGCTTATTGAAATTGCAGGCTTGTCAACGCAACTCCTCCTAAGTTTCTGGCTGGATCTTCTTGAAACTTGGTCAATGTTATCTCCTCAATTGGTAGATGTGCATGAAGGAAGGATTTTATGGTTCGTCGATTTTTGCCTGAGTTACGCCCCTTAAAAACTTAGTCTCTGGGGCTTATTGAAATTGCAGGCTTGTCAACGCAACTCCTCCTAAGTTTCTGGCTGGATCTTCTTGAAACTTGGTCAATGTTATCACCTCAATTGGTAGATGTGCATGAAGGAAGGATTTTATGGTTCGTCGATTTTTGCCTGAGTTACGCCCCTTAAAAACTTAGTCTCTTGGGCTTATTGAAATTGCAGCCTTGTCAACACAACTCCTCCTAAGTTTCTGACTGGATCTTAATGAAACTTGGTCAATGTTATCACCTCAATTGGTAGATGTGCATGAAGGAAGGATTTTATGGTTCGTTGATTTTTGCCTGAGTTATGCCCCTTAAAAACTTAATCTCTGGGGCTTATTGAAATTGCAGGCTTGTCAACACAACTCCTTCTAAGTTTCTGGCTGGATCTTAATGAAACTTGGTGGATGTTATCACCTCAAATGGTAGATGTGCATGAAGGAAGGATTTCATGGTTCATTGATTTTTGCCAGAATTATGCCCCCTTCAATCTTAGTCTCTGGGGCTTAATGATATTTCAGCCTCGTGAATGCAATTCCTTCCAGGTTTTTCACTGGATATTTATAAAAACCTTTTTGTGAACACAATTTTTTAAAGGTTTTTCAGTGAATATTTATAAATCCTTGTCAATGTCATTTTTTTGTCTCAAATTTTACAAGTGGCGGCGTATATTGTGACGATGGCACTCTTGTTGACATTGTTTTCATACCAGCAACTACAAATATTGATTAATCAAGACAAAACTGGGATAGAATGTTGGTGACTGTTAGGTCTTGCCTGGATGTAATTTTCTGTTCGATCTAAATTTTACATCATGATTTATGTGCCCTAGAAAATGACAAAATTACCAATTTTGACTGTATCATATGTTCACTCTATTTTCTAACAACCATATATGTTAACCAATCAGCACAAAACTTGAACAGAACTTTGATTTCTTCCCTGTTTTGATCCTTGATATATACTCTGCAAAACTACTAACCCATCACTCTGATCTTTGTTAACATTTTTAACAAATGTACAAAATACGTTCAAAATTTGCACATGCCGACTTTCACCATCAGATTAGAAGGCCATGAAATTTCATAGTCAATGCTACAGCTTGTTCTGAAATATTGAACTTTTATAAAGGGCACCCTCAATTCTTAAAAGTCTGAAATTTGATTAAAATGGGAAATTCACGCATAACTTTCAAACCTTTTGTATTGGATGAAAGAGTCCCTTTGTAGAAAAGTTACCCTTCCTTAAACAAACCGACGGCTTTAACACTTTTTTGGGCGAGTAATTTATTTCCGCAGAGGTAATGTTACATCACTAGTGTCGTTGGTGTCATTGTTGGCGTCGACGGTGACGTCGGTTACGTAAACAAAAAAGTATTGTTCTATGTCTTATGAACTGTATGAGATGCAGTCTTGATATTTCACACAAAGACAGGCCCCACCAAGACCTTTCACATGAGACCATCAAATTTGACCTTGAAAAATTGACCTTTTAATTTAACAAGGTACGTCTATGCTAGCTAAGTTGTCCTCGAACAGCCCTTGTTACGTTAGATAAGGAATTAATTTTTTTACAGACTTCAATCCCACAATAAATCAGCTTTCAAAATCAATTCAAGCAAAAATTATTAAAAAAAAATCACAAGTTACACAAGCCGAAAAACTGTTTTGGTCCCCTTTTCATATGTAAGGTCACATAAGAGAGAAAACTTAAAAGTAGTTTTATGAATGAGTGCAGAATCTTGTGGGATAAACATGTTCCAAATTATGAATCTAAATTTTTAACAATAAAGAAGTTAGGCAATTTTAAAAAGTGATGTGTAAGCATTTTTGCTGGGTATATAAATGTCAATCATTGATTTGTTGGAAAAATACATCACACATATATTTGACCAAATTAGATATAACCTTTCTATTTTATTCTTAAAAGCAAGAGAAAAATAGAAAAATGGTTATGAAAAAATGAAAAAAAAAATAAACACAATTTCACTGAATTATTGTGTATGACCTATAGATCAATTTGAGATCCTGAAAATCAAACTCAATTTTTCATTACAGACAATTGGAGCAGCGTTCTTCTTGAAGCAGTGGGGCTCATACAATGTGGCAGTTTGGGTGAGTCATGGCTTTGTTGTAAACCTGGATTTTCACTGTATGAAGGAAAAAGGCTCTTTTAGGGAAGGGTTAAGACTGATCCAAATCAAAGAATTTCTTGACACTTTGTGTATCTGTCATTATTGCTTTCATGCTATAATGTTACATAACAGTTAGAGAACTTGGCAGAACTGCCCTCACTGACTGGTAGTACAATGTGGCTATTACGTAATTGCAGCTGCATGGCCCTTTTTGATCCCTAAAGATGACAGAATTGCTTAACTGCAGGTGGCCTGAGTCACTGGAATTGTACCAGACTCTTATAACCCTTGCCTTGACCATAATCCCTTTCCTTGTTTTATCTTGTTATAACTGTATTGTTTTGTGTATTGATTAAAGTTGTCTATGAATGATTTGCAATACAGCAAAGTCTGACTGCATAAACAGGCAAATACACTAGGATTGATGTCCTACTGTAATTTGCCAGATTAGTGTATTCCCAGGTATATTTAAAGTTACTGCTTATCAATTAATTGGTGATTATAACATTATTGTTAATCCAACAGTCACTTTGACCCTTACCCCCCTGTGACTGCAAATTATAGAGAAGAGTAGAATTTTGTCTATTTTAGTAATTACAAAACCAGCTTTTGTGAGATTTGTCCATTTAAAGGATTTCAGAATATATGAAGATAATGAGGAGTGATTTTGCAGTTATAAATATTGTGAACTTTGTAGTTGCAGATGAAACTTGGCTTTACAATGTTATTTCGCGCGGAACATTGTGAGAAAAGGAGCATCTTAGTCTAACTGGTATAATAATGCAAAAGCATATTTAACTACAATCTTGTTCCATAAGCTTATCTTTATTTTGGAATGCATTTAACCCTTCCACTGAAAATGTGTATTGTCTCATTTATTAAATGCACTCAGTGACCTCTCACTGAGTGATTTAGTTAATGTCACAAAATACAGATTTCTTAATACTTGGAGTAAAGTGACCATGTTTATGCTTATTTTAATGCATTTTTCCTATAGATTCCAAATATGTAATTATTTTAAAGATTGGAATTGCATAAATGTTACTTTTTAAGACTGGTCCATTTTAGCCCATTTTCTGCAAAAGTGCAAGCCTGGTGACACATCTTCTGTGGGCGTGGCTTATCAGTAAAGTACACTGTCTGTCAAAATTGGGTTGACCAACTGACCAATCAGAGCTTTTTGCTTGAATCTGCATGAAGTTTGGATTTGGCTTATCAGCCAATCAAACTTCATGGAATGTTCTAGCAGCCTGATTAGGCGGTTTAAAAAGTGCTGCATTTTCCATAATCTTTGCTCTGTGACTGGAAATTTGGATGCTAGGAAACCCTATGAAATTTGGTAACATAATTATTAATTAATTATTTTCTTTATTTTGCACTTAGGCATTTTCTTATCATTTTGGTAACTAAACTCTGAGTCTGCAGCATAGAGACATTTGCTCTTTCTATCTAGGAACTTTGTAATTTATTTGGTCATTTGAAAAGAGCATCTTACTGAATTTGCTAGGTATTTTTGATAACTAAATTGGCATTTATGGGTTAATTATGTTTTAGGCATATTGACATCTTTGGCTTGAATTTATCATATTTTGGGGTATTTTCATTTACTACATTTTGGGTGTTTTCATAACTATATTTTCATTGGTTCTTTTCATGACTTTATTTTTGTAACTGAAATTAGTTTTGTTTAGTTATAGTTTGTTTTGGGGACTCATTACTTTTGAGTCTTAATTAAAATTTGTGTTGTCTTGGAACATCTTTGTTTGTTCTTTTCTTTTAATAAGGCTCCGGCTTGCCTTTCTATAAATTTGCGCCTTTAAAAGTCGGTGGTGTCATCCTGACGTGTAATCTGTGTGCACTTGATCCGAATACATACGAACCGCGTAACTTGTATGAGTTCACGACAAAACTGGTCACAGAGGTGGGGATTCTGTTTGTTGAAACTTGTACAGGTTTACGACAAAAAATTGGTGTCAGAAGTGGGGATCCAGATTGTTTAATTTGTATGATTTAGACAAATTGGATTCTGTTGCAAGGATTTAGCACACATATTTTTTCAAGTTAGAAATTAGCAGTTAATTTGCTTTGGTTTTTTAGAAATTTACAGATTTTTGAAATTCTGTTTTTGCAATTTGAAATTTTGATAGTAATTAATTTTTGGGATTAATTTTTCTTATTGGGGAATTTATAAGATTTTTGAGAGTACAGTTTTTGATTCAATAATTTTTGTTTGGTGTAAATAATTGTAGGATTATTGATAAGGAACTGTCAGATTGTTTATTGTTGAATTTATAGGAATTGCCTGTCAAACCATTTTGGACTTGATTATCTGCAGTCTTCAAAATTAAAATGCTTGGCTTGGCAGCTCTTTGACTAAATTGTGATAGATCTCAGAGAGCTCAGCAATTCGGAGCACTGAAATCTTCACTTCAGTATAGTATCAGCAGGCATAAATTTAGAGAGCTCATGAAAGTAGGAGCACTGACTTTGTGACTGCATTTCTATACTTTTTGGCTGTTCTACTTAATTTAATTTGTACTGATCTGACATTTCTGAGTCATTCACAAGTTAATTTGGTGGACTCATTGAATTGTTATCAAAGTAATTTATTTTTGACAAGTTAGAAAATTTGTGTTCTGCATAAGGAGCACATTTTGATGAATTTATTGTTACAAATTATTTTCACATTTGGAATTTCCAAGTTTCCATAAAGTCACAAAAGTGAATTTCAAAGTGTGAAACGTTCATAAAGAAGAAGTGACATACAAGAAGTTAATATCAGGAATTTTTCGGCCAGTGTGTCAACAATAATGGCATCAGCCGATAATGAACTTCACCGAACAATAGCTGTACAGACGATTCCTTGGCATGAGGCATGCCAACAATTAACCACTGAAGCCAGCGGTACAAATAGAATAAACGTAAGCCGGACTATTACGGAGGAGACTTTGAATTCCCGATTGCGAGAAATACAGGTTTCTTTTACCAACCAACTAAGTAATGATGCTTTTCTCTACCCAAGAAGACAAAAGACTCGGAAAGTTCCTCGTAAACGTGTGAAGATCTGCTATTTGTGTAATGAAGCAGGACATGTTTGGAGAATCTGTCCAAACAAGGACAAAAGTAAAACCGATGTACAGGAGGAAGGAGGCTCGCTTTAGAGTGGTAACCAGGTCGGATAAAGATGTGACAAAATGAGAAGATTCAAGAATTTTGTGATAAAAGTGTTTTTAGTAAATTGTGTTTTGTGATAAATAAAATGAGAAGCAGAAATGTGTCGAGTAATAAAGTGAAATAAGTTTTTAAGCATACAGTGATTAACCCTTTTCCGAATGGGTTTATATTTCAATGTGTTAGGCCTATGTCAGATGTGTGTTCCGGGTAATCACATTGTAAGAGATATGGGGAATCGGTTGATCGGAAGTGTGTTCCAGATAATCATCCCATTTTTGGTTAAATAGTGATGATTAATGTTGTTTTATTAAGAGTGTGTCATACCGGTGGCAAATTGAAAACTGTGCCAAGCTGAATGTTGCATTTCAATGTATGAACTCTGATGTGGTTTGCGGAGATACATTGATGATATTGGGTATGATAGGTCCATGTTCGTTTGCGGAGGAATCATTGGGGTATCGTGATAGGTCCATGTACGCTACGGATAATCGTTTCAACAATATCTTTTACTGTCTACTTGTATATAGAGATTGAACACTTATCTTTATCCAGATAGTAATATGTGCAATGTTTTGTTTGGAAAAGTTTTTGCTTCTGCACTGCATGGATCTTACATGGTTACATTCATAGTACATCGACGAAGCTATGTGCTGTGTAACAATGTAATATCCTATCAGTGATTTTGATATTCTTGAATATTACAACATGATTCATTTGCATAAATATCTCTAGACCTTTTGGTTTTGATATATTTATCAGTAAATGAGTTGTCATTATTAATGTAAGAAGATGTTATTTTCTGTGATGTCCAAAAGTGCAGAATTTGCAATATTCACACTGTTACTATTTCACCAGTCTGATAATTTTCAAAAATATGTAGGTTAATGGTTTGCTTCTTGAGAGTGTTATTTTATGTTTTTTATTTGATGCTTATTTGACCTTTTTATGCTGCACATTGATAAAGATGGCAGCTTTTGATTAAAACAATGTATTACATTTGTGTTGTTTACCTTAGAATTCATATGCTTTTGAAGTTAGCAGTAAACTACAATGTAGCATTGATTGGGCATGGCCATTTCTGAGATCTTGCTTTTCCTGTTGGAATTGAGAGAATTTAGTAGCTGTCATGTGCCTTCTATCTGAAGAAATGAATATATTGGCTTTGTGTCAAACCAGTAATGTTTTGTTCTATGTATGTTTCATTCAATTTATGTTCATGTGTATTTTGTTGTTCAGGTTTTTGTGACATCCAACTCTGTTCCTTGGTTTCGAGAGTTTGTGCTTTTGAAATTCCGGGGCGGAATTGAATGTCTCTTGTGCAAGATCCATTCTTTCCCGTGAGGGGAGCCGTGTTGTAAACCTGGATTTTCACTGTATGAAGGAAAAAGGCTCTTTTAGGGAAGGGTTAAGACTGATCCAAATCAAAGAATTTCTTGACACTTTGTGTATCTGTCATTATTGCTTTCATGCTATAATGTTACATAACAGTTAGAGAACTTGGCAGAACTGCCCTCACTGACTGGTAGTACAATGTGGCTATTACGTAATTGCAGCTGCATGGCCCTTTTTGATCCCTAAAGATGACAGAATTGCTTAACTGCAGGTGGCCTGAGTCACTGGAATTGTACCAGACTCTTATAACCCTTGCCTTGACCATAATCCCTTTCCTTGTTTTATCTTGTTATAACTGTATTGTTTTGTGTATTGATTAAAGTTGTCTATGAATGATTTGCAATACAGCAAAGTCTGACTGCATAAACAGGCAAATACACTAGGATTGATGTCCTACTGTAATTTGCCAGATTAGTGTATTCCCAGGTATATTTAAAGTTACTGCTTATCAATTAATTGGTGATTATAACATTATTGTTAATCCAACAGTCACTTTGACCCTTACCCCCCTGTGACTGCAAATTATAGAGAAGAGTAGAATTTTGTCTATTTTAGTAATTACAAAACCAGCTTTTGTGAGATTTGTCCATTTAAAGGATTTCAGAATATATGAAGATAATGAGGAGTGATTTTGCAGTTATAAATATTGTGAACTTTGTAGTTGCAGATGAAACTTGGCTTTACAATGTTATTTCGCGCGGAACATTGTGAGAAAAGGAGCATCTTAGTCTAACTGGTATAATAATGCAAAAGCATATTTAACTACAATCTTGTTCCATAAGCTTATCTTTATTTTGGAATGCATTTAACCCTTCCACTGAAAATGTGTATTGTCTCATTTATTAAATGCACTCAGTGACCTCTCACTGAGTGATTTAGTTAATGTCACAAAATACAGATTTCTTAATACTTGGAGTAAAGTGACCATGTTTATGCTTATTTTAATGCATTTTTCCTATAGATTCCAAATATGTAATTATTTTAAAGATTGGAATTGCATAAATGTTACTTTTTAAGACTGGTCCATTTTAGCCCATTTTCTGCAAAAGTGCAAGCCTGGTGACACATCTTCTGTGGGCGTGGCTTATCAGTAAAGTACACTGTCTGTCAAAATTGGGTTGACCAACTGACCAATCAGAGCTTTTTGCTTGAATCTGCATGAAGTTTGGATTTGGCTTATCAGCCAATCAAACTTCATGGAATGTTCTAGCAGCCTGATTAGGCGGTTTAAAAAGTGCTGCATTTTCCATAATCTTTGCTCTGTGACTGGAAATTTGGATGCTAGGAAACCCTATGAAATTTGGTAACATAATTATTAATTAATTATTTTCTTTATTTTGCACTTAGGCATTTTCTTATCATTTTGGTAACTAAACTCTGAGTCTGCAGCATAGAGACATTTGCTCTTTCTATCTAGGAACTTTGTAATTTATTTGGTCATTTGAAAAGAGCATCTTACTGAATTTGCTAGGTATTTTTGATAACTAAATTGGCATTTATGGGTTAATTATGTTTTAGGCATATTGACATCTTTGGCTTGAATTTATCATATTTTGGGGTATTTTCATTTACTACATTTTGGGTGTTTTCATAACTATATTTTCATTGGTTCTTTTCATGACTTTATTTTTGTAACTGAAATTAGTTTTGTTTAGTTATAGTTTGTTTTGGGGACTCATTACTTTTGAGTCTTAATTAAAATTTGTGTTGTCTTGGAACATCTTTGTTTGTTCTTTTCTTTTAATAAGGCTCCGGCTTGCCTTTCTATAAATTTGCGCCTTTAAAAGTCGGTGGTGTCATCCTGACGTGTAATCTGTGTGCACTTGATCCGAATACATACGAACCGCGTAACTTGTATGAGTTCACGACAAAACTGGTCACAGAGGTGGGGATTCTGTTTGTTGAAACTTGTACAGGTTTACGACAGCTTATAAGTTTAGACTGTGTCATTGTCTATATCTAAACGAGCAGATTGTGTAGAATTTTATTAGTTGGGTCTTCTGTGCAGGCTGATCTTGTTCCAGTCTGCTTGTCAAAACTTAGTATTTTAGAATTTCAATGAACGAACATTGTTTTCTTTTCACTAAAAAGTCATAATGTTTTTGTCATTGAAATAATATTGATAAATTGTTAAGATACATAATGCAATGTCAAAACAGTTAAAAGTGGTTGGATTCAGTCATATCCTTAGGCCGTGGCCATTAAAGTGCAGTTGGTAGTGCATCCGCCTCTCACTCGAGAGGTCCCAGGTCGATACCTGGCCACTGCAAATATCCTCTGTGACAAAATGTCACCCATCAATGGTTTGATATTGTTTACCTTTGTGGGTTAGCAACTAGAGGCTTGGTTAGGGTGTTGTGGTAGTACTGGTTTGAGAATCAACAGGAACCCATGGTTAGGTACTCCAGCCCCACAGTATGACCATAGCAGTTGAAAACAGTGTAAAACCCGATAAACAAATATCAGTCTTATCGTTATTCCCTTGTCATTTATTGAAATAAATGGAGAGCATTAATTTAAATGTTTCTCTGAAAACAAAATCATCTTGGTCCAAATAAACTGATTTGAAGAAATCGTCCAGGATCCTGGGTTACTGGTAAATTACAGGTTATGGTATTGTAATATGCAATTTTGCATTTATTGTTCGTCAAACCTTAAGTTGGTGGTACTTATTTGAACCAAATCGTCTCATTGAAATGATTCAAATGAGTACACACAACATATGGTTTGGATTTGAAGTAACACAGAAAAATGTATTTATCTTCTATTTATCTGTTCAGAGCTCCAGATAAGAGGGGGTGAAGAATTTTTATCTTTTTTATTTCAAATCCCAACCCTATCATGTTGTGGGTACTCATTTGAATCGTCTCGATGAGACGATTCTAATGAGTACCCACAGCATAGGGTTTTGATGAAGTTTAGTGAAATATTTCACTTTGAAAGGTCATTACCACCTCTTATCTGGAGCTCTGTCTGTTGCTCTAAATCCTCCTCTGATTTATTTTTGTAGGACACCGCAGGAGATGAGAGATATACGGGTCTATCCTCGTTCTACTGTAGAAATGCTCAGGCTGCTATACTAGCATTTGACCTCAATACTGCCAACACATTCGAATCACTCTGGTAATTATATCTTTAATGAAATAAAGCTGCTAAGCAATTGTCCTGTCTAACATTGACAGAATGGACGAAGTGCCTATTTGGGGGTAGCTTGTGACTATATTTATGAAATAATAACAAGTTTAGCGGTCTTTATTGCCAATAAAACCCGATGTGCGACGGACTACATGAGTAGGTAAAAACCGAGGCGCATAGCGCCGAGGTATTTGCCTTAACATGTAGTCCAGAACACAGAGGTTTTTATTGGCAATAAAGACCGCTAAACTTGTTATTATCTCCATTATAACACTCTAAATAACAAAAACGCACATCAGAATTGTGTTTTTGTGAAAAATCTGCCATGAACTAGTTTTCGTCGCAGGAAACGCATTGTCGGTTAAGTGACGTCATTTGACGTTACCTTGACGCCACGTGACGTTTTGGCGCATACACAAAGCATAATTACATAGGGTTTTTATTGCAAATAAAACCCGATGTAGTTCTTCTTTCGCTATATATGGATTTTACGGAAAAGTGTTATAATGTTCTGTTTGTACAAGAAATGTAATGGACACATAACACCTCTGCCTCCATGTAATGGAGAATTTGTTGAAACCCTAATCAATTGATCAATAGTCATGCCATCAACATCCATGAATAACAAATTTGGGCTTAAAAACAATAAATTATTGCTGAAAAAGCAAGTTAACCCATTCCCAAACAAGACCTGGTTTTGACGTCCCTAATAGAAAATGCTTGGGAAAACATTGAAACAAAAGAAGAAACTGCTGATAACCAGCAGTTTCTCCTTTTGTCTCAATATTTTCTATGCCATATTTTACACAAATTGTATCTGTAATAATTTCTATTTTGTCATTTGTGGCAGTTTTTGAAGTGGATCACCCTAAAATTTTGCCATTTCATTGGGAAAGGGTTAAATGGCATTCTTGCCATTCTTGACTGTTATCTTACTACATTCAACATATAAACTAGAAAATCACCAGAATAGTAATCTTAGTGTAAGAGGTTGAAAGGGGCACATGTCTACATGGGTCTTTTTATTAAATTGATCAATGTTTTAATTGACAGCAGTGATTGGTCAATTGTTGTATATTTGTTTATATGTATTTTTAGGGTTCGATTCTTGCCTTTATTGGAGCATGCGAAGGAGGATTGTCTTCGTGTAGTTGTTGGATGTAAACAAGACAAGCTGGACCAGACAACAAGGGAGATAAGTGTGGAGGAAGCTGTAGCGTTCTCAAGGGAGATAAACGAGCATATAGACCTCACTAAACTACCGTGTGAACCGTACTTTGAAACATCCAGTAAGAATGGTTACAATGTGACTAAAGTGTTTGAGTATATATTCCAGTATTGTTTACCTGTGACTAGTGATTCAGTGACAAGAGAACATGAGAAGTCTACAGTAGAGTTATCAGAGAGTGACTTGGTGAAGGCGAAATCATGCTGTAGATAATGTTCAATGTGATATTTAATATTAGAGCAACAGATAAGAGGGATAAAGGCATTCTAAATTTGTTATTTTAACTCTTTCACTGCCATAGGCGACTTTTGTCGCTTTACCTTTCCCTGCCATAGGCGACTTCAGTCGACATATTTATGGGAGCAAAATATATGAGTACCCACAACATAAAAAAAAGAAAAATATTGTCATTTCATAAATAACCTTTAAATTTTGGTCACATATAGGTGCTTAATTTGTCTGTATGTTCTGAAAATTTGAAAGGAATCCATCAAATGAGTAAAAAGTTATGCATGATTTTGTGTACAGGGTATCAATTCTTGGAAATTTCTTCGAATTAATTTGGCGGTGAGAGACCCCGTCAAAGGTCAATATTTGGCAGTGAAAGGGTTAAATCCAAACCCATGCTGTGTGTACTCATTGGAATCATCTCAAGGCTCTTTGAGGTGATTCCAATGAATATCCATAACATAGGTTTTTGATTAGATATAAATAAAGAAAATAGATACATTGTATTTAGAAATATAAAAAATAGGTATTTTACTTTTTGAAAAACAATTACACCCTCTGATCTGTTGATCTGGTTCGTCACCATGAAATAGTGCCATAATTTGTCATATTGTATAGAACCTATAGATAAGAGGGGGTAATGACATGCTGATTTTGTTGCCAACTCATCTGAGCACATCATACTGTAAGATAAAGCATTTGTGGTCCATGATTGGCTGTCATTCTATTGTAAACAGTTTTCTGTTACTTTTGTCATTCTACAAGTCTTAATTTTGGCTCATTCTACATCCAATTGCAATGACTATTTGTCTATGCATTGGACGTATTCCTTGATTTTGGTAACATTTCTTAGGGAACATTGAAAATAGGGTCCTTTTGAACACTATCTTCATTTTTACAGATCTACAACTTACTTTGAGATCAATATTTGTTTGCATTTGTCATTATTCAATTATATATTAATGACATATTATGCCAAATAATTTATTAGTCCTATATGAGTGATTTAGGACGATCATTGTCCACATGTTTTCATTCAAAACCTAGATTATATGATTACCTACATTTTGATTGATTCGGCTTACCAACAGAGTTTGGTGAATTGCAAAGGAGATTTTGATTTGTTTGAGAAAAGTCATTACCCCCTCATTTCTGTAGCTCTGTACTCATACTCATTTAACCCTTTCCCAAACAAGACCTGGTTTCGATGCCCCTAATAGGAAAGGCTTGTGAAAACATCGAAACAAAAGAAGAAACTGCTGATGATCAGCAGTTTCTCCTTTTGTCTCAATATTTTCTATGCCATATTTTACACAAATTCTATCTTTAAATCCTTCCATTTTGTCATTTGAGGCAGTTTTTTAATTTAACAACCCTAAAATTTTGCCGTTTGGGAAAGAGTTTACCATTTTCCAAACTACTAATTGTTACATTGGTCTTAACTTAAAGAAGCTTCAGACAACAAAGTTGAAAAAGCAGAATCCTTTGGTGTTAAAGGCTTGTAGGAGAAGATAATTAAGGAAAAGGAGAAAATTAGCATTTTTTTTCTTTTCTTTCAATATTTTCCAAAGCTTTTTCTGTTAGGGACACTAAAACCAAAACTTGTTTGGGAAAGGGGTGAAAACATTGTTGAACAGGTATAGATACAATGTGATACATTACATATGTCAATTTTATGTTTCTCTGTACTGCTACATGTAAGCCTTTATGTCTAGAAATTGATCATTTGTCTGTGGGAGGTCAATACCTGGTAACTATAGCTTGAAAAAGCTGTAATTAAGAGGTTTTGACCTTCCACTAATATAACGAATTGCATCATTGTCAGCTCTTGGGACCATAATTTCTTGCTACTGAAAAATACTCCAAGCTAGTTAAAGGCAACATTTGTTCTGTGGAAAGCATAGCTGCTAATTGAAATAATCCAGCCTTTAAAAACAGTAAATATATAAGCTAAATTTAACTCAGCAGACCAAATTTCGAGAGATAGAGTTGAATCCAAATGTTCACTTACAATAGCAGCGTTGACCTTCAAATGATTTGAAGCTGTAGTGGCAAATTATATTTTTACCTGGAAATGTTGGTTGTTTATGTGCATAATTGTGTGTAAAAATATGATTGGAAAAGAAGAACTTGCTCTTTTTCCAATGTTTTGATACGCAATTATTAAATTTACAATTACAAAAATGCAATATTTATCCGTTTTTGACATGAAATACACCAAAAGCCCTCTATTTGATGACCATTTGGAAAAAATAAGCTGTTGGGTTACTTTTGAAGGTGTAGCAGCATTACACTGAATTCATTTTAAACCATAGTGGGGCGGCTACAGCTTATTGGACTGGAGTGAGAACTGAACAGTTTGTCCTAAACATTTAACCCTTTCCCAAACGGCAAAATTTTAGGGTAGTCCTTTTCAAAAGCAGCTCTAGACAACAAAATTGATGTTAAAAAGGAAGGGATTTGTGTACAATATAGCACAGAAAATATTGAGAGAAAAGGAGAAACTGCTGGTTTTCAGCAGTTTCTTCTTTTGTCTCAATGTTTTCCCAAGCCTTTCCTATTAGAGACGTCAAAACCAGGTCTTGTTTGGGAAAGGGTTAAAACTGTATTTCATGTGCTCAATATTTTCATGTCAAATCAATCTACAAACCTCTAATACTTGCCAACACATCATCCATAATGACATTATTTCATGCTTTACCCATTCACAAACTACATACATTTAAACTGGTCCAAATTGAAAGGTGTTAGATTTGACTTGTAGTTGCACATAGTTACAAAAATATGTGCAATAACATTGAGAGCTTATTGCTTATTGAGAGATATAGGGAGAGTTTTGTGGAAACTCCGAAAGGAGTGAAACTTCAACTTAGCAACCTTTGCAAGTTAGAATTTTTACAGGGTTAGTGCTTTACACAAAGTCAAAACCAGGTCTTTTTTGGGAAAGGGTTGATGCAATTACAATAAAATAAGTTGAATTTCATAAATAATGAAAGGAAACATAAAGGAAAATGAGAAAATTCACGATTCACTGTTTTCTGTTTCCCTCTATAGAGACTTTAAAACCAGTGATTGTTGGCTCACCTAAGAACGAAGTGCTCAATGTGATCTATTGTGGTTACTCACCATTCATTATCCGTTACAAGTATGTTCGTCTTTCCATTCACAATTTCTTTAAGGTAAAAAGGGCCTAATTAGCACCAAAGAGACCGCGGCGAAATTTGAAAAGTGCTAGTATTTCCTAAAGTGTGTTACATTTCTATTCCAAATATAAACATAAGCATTTTGTACGGTTTAGAATTTTGAATTAATGCATATTTATGGAAATATTAGACAAAAATGTTCCAAATTACCTCCCTTTTATATGAATATAGAGTAAAATAATATTTGTAAATTACTTTCTCCTTGAAGCATTATCTTGAAATCCGGCAAGGTGAATCAACTTATGTGAAGTGTATTTACAAGTGTGTGTAATTTGATGCATTTCGTATGGCTAGAAAGTGGTGTTTTTCATTAGGCACTTCATACCTTAAACATCTCCTTCCAAATCGCTGGACCAATTTTGACTAAACTTGGCAGGAATGTTCCTTGGGCGAGTCTCTTCAAAACATGTTCATGAATTTGTCAAACATGGGGGCGTGTCAGGGCAGGGCTTATCAGACTTAGTGAAATCTTGAGAAAGTTCTTAAAATCAACGTTTGGTTAATTTAAACCAAACTTGACAGGAATGTTCTTTTCAAAATTTTGTCATAAGTTTGATTTGTGTAAAATATTAGGGCTTAGCAGGGTGGGGTGTACTAGTATCTGATTTAGTGAAATCGTTAGACGATTCTTCTAAAATCTTCTCCTCAAGCATTGGGTCGCTTTATATCAAATTGGATTTGAATATTAATTTTGTGGCCCTTTTCAAAACTTTTTTGTGAATTTCTGATTTGTCCAAAAATGTGGACGTGGCAGGGGCAGTGCTTTTCTGACTAAAATTCAAACCAACCATTGGGCCAATTTGAACCAAACTTGGCAATAATGTTCCTTTAGTGACTCTTAACAACTGTTGATTATCAGCCTAATTGGAACGGAAAATCATTATTTCTGTGCCCTTGAATTGGACAAAATTGCAATTTACGCTTATGTCATAGACTTGGTTCAGTGAAGCGATTTAGGACAATTGTGGTTGTCATGTTGTAGAAAGTGTCACTTCATGTTTAATGCTTTTTTTGAGTGATTAATGAATGATAGTATAAGCTCATATACATGTACATGATTTTATGTTTGTATGGATATATTGATTGAGCATGTTTTAATATTTCATATTAATTTGGAAACATTTTATAATGCATTTTATTGAATATTATTATATTAAAGGATGACACAATGTATAAAATACTTTATTCCTTCCCGTAACATGTATGCTAGTGTTTTCAAGCGTACATCTGAATAATGGAATTATTATACCCCCGCAAACGAAGTTTGGAGGGAGTATACTGGAATCAACCTGTCGGTCCAGTGGTTGGATGGTTGGATGGTTGGTTTGTTTGTTGGTCTGTCTCCAAAACTTTGTCCGGACAACTCCTCCTACACTTGTGGACCGATTCAGTTCATACTTGGCACAAGTGTTCATTGTGACCTGTAGATGTGCAAGACGCAAATTTCACGGAAATCGGACCGATACTTTTTGAGTTATGGCCCCTGATTTGACCAAAAACTGCTTGTCCGGACAACTCCTCCTACAGTTACTGTCCGATTTGCTTCATACTTGGCACAGGTGTGCATTGTGACCTGAAGATGTGCAAAACGGATCTGTAGATGTGCAAGACGCAAATTTCACGGAAATCCGACCATTACTTTCTGAGTTATGGCCCCTGATTTGATCAAAATATGCTTGTCCGGACAACTCCTCCAACAGTAACTGTCCGATTTGCTTCATACTTGGCACAGGTGTGCATTAGGATCTGTAGATGTGCAAGACGCAAATTTCACGGAAATGCGACCATTACTTTCTGAGTTATGGCCCCTGATTTGACCAAAAAATGCTTGTCCGGACAACTTCTACAGTTAATGTCCGATTTGCTTCATACTTGGCACAGGTGTGCATTGTGACCTGAAGATGTGCAAGACGTACATTTCATGAAGATCCTACCATTACTTTCTGAGTTACAGCCCCTGATTTGACCAAAAATGCTTCTCCGGTCAACTCCTCCTACAGTTACTGTCCGATTCGCTTCATACTTGGCACAGGTGTGCACTAGGACCTGTAGATGTGCAAGACGCAAATTTCACAGAAATCCGACCATTACTTTCTGAGTAATGGCCCCTGATTTGACCAAAATATGCTTGTCCGGACATCTTCTCCTACAGTTACTCGTCCGATTTGCTTCATACTTGGCACAGGTGTGCATTAGGACCTGAAGATGTGCAAGACGCACATTTCATGAAGATCCTACCATTACTTTCTGAGTTACGGCTCCTGATTTGACCAAAAAATGCTTGTCCGGTCAACTCCTACAGTTACTGTCCGATTCGCTTCATACTTGGCACAGGTGTGCATTAGGACCTGTAGATGTGCAAGAAGCAAATTTCACGGAAATCCGACCATTACTTTTTAGCTCACCTGACCACGAAGTGCTCAAGGTGAGCTATTGTGGTCACTTTTTGTCCGTCGTCCGTCTGTCCGTCCGTCTGTCTGTCCGTCCGTCCGTCCACAATTTCGTGTTTACACTCTAGCATCTACAAATATAAGCCAATCTTGACCAAACTTGGTCAAAACATGTATGGCCATAAGATCTCGGATGAGTTCGATTATGGGTCAGATCGAACTAGAAATGCAGGAGTTATCTGCCCTTGAATGCGAAAAATACTTAGTTTTGACATTGTTTACACTCTAGCATCTACAATTATTGATCAATCAAGACAAATCTTGGACATAACATTGCACACCATAAGATCTCGGATGAGTTCGATTTTCAGTCTGATCTGACTGGAAAGACGAGAGTTATGTGCCCTTGAATTTGACAAAATTGCCATTTTCGGCTGTTTTTGACCATGTTTACACTCTAGAATCTACAATTATTCATCAATCAAGACAAAACTTTGACACAATGTTTGGGACTATGAGATCTCGGATGAATGTAATTTTCAGTCTGATCTGATCAGAAAGTCGAGAGTTACTTGCCCTTGAATTTGACAAAATTGTCATTTTTGGCTGTTTTCGACGATGTTTACACTCTAGAATCTACAATTATTGATCAATCAATCCAAAACTTGGACACAATATTGGAGATCATAAGATCTGAAATGAGTTTGATTTTCTGATCACCAGAAAGTTGAGAGTTATGAGCCCTTGAATTTGACAAAATTGCTGTTTTTGACTGTTTTCGACCTTATTTACACTCTAGAATCTACAATTTATGACCAATCAAGACAAATCTTGGACACAAGGTTGGAGACCATAAGATCTTGGATAAGTTTGATTTTCAGTCCAATCTGACAAAAAGTGGAGAGTTATGTGCCCTTGAATTTGATCAAATTGCCGTTTTCGGCTGCTTTAGACCTTGTTTACACTCTAGAATCTACAATTATTGACCAATCAAGACAAATCTTGGACACAATGTTGGATATCATAAGATCTCGGTTTAGTTTGATTTTCAGCCTGATCTGACTAGGAAGTCAAGAGTAATGTGCCCTTGAATTTGACAAAATTGCTGTTTTCGGCTGTTTTCGTCCTTGTTTATACTCCAGAATCTACAATTATTTATCAAACAAGAAAAATCTTGGGCACAATGTTGGGCAAGATGACATCTTAGATGAGTTCGAGTTTCACAATGTTATTGACCATAAGTTCGTTTTCAGTCTAAAAGTCATAAATATTTTTTGAATTGAAGAAAAGTGTTGCTTATATCATTTTGGTTCAGGTGAGCGATATAGGACCATCATGGTCCTCTTGTTGAGTTATGGCCCCTGATTTGACCAAAATATGCTTGTCCGGACAACTTCTCCTATAGTTACTGTCCGATTTGCTTCATACTTGGCACAAGTGTGCATTAGCACCTGTAGATGTGCAAGACGCAAATTTCACGAAAATCGGACCTATACTGTCTGAGTTATGCCCCCTGATTTGACCAAATTATGCTTGTCCGGACAACTCCTCCTACAGTTACTGTCCGATTTGCTTCATACTTGGCACAGGTGTGCATTAGCACCTGTAGATGTGCAAGACGCACATTTCAAGAAGATCGGATCTATACTTTCTGAGTTATGGCCCCTGATTTGACCAAATTTCAAGAAAATCGGATTGACAATTTCTAAATATGGCTCCTGATTCAACAAAAACGCTTGTCCGAACAAAGGTGGTGGCGCGGGTATTTTTATCACCTTCAGTGATAGATTTCTAGTTCTATCCGGTTTATCTGTTTTCTCCATGACTGATCTGGATTGGAAAAAGGTACATATGGCATTACAGACCAAAATATGGATCCAGATGCAGATTTTAGCAAAACATGGATACAGATGCAGGTTTTACTCTTCATCAGCTTGTTCCAGGCTCAGACTGATTAACTTCCATATTAGTGGTCTCAAATGCCGTAACTACCCTTCTCCAGATCCATGCATGAATTTACGATACATGCATGTACCATCGTGTATCGCTTTCCTGTAGTGTGTCCTCTTGTCTACAAGAGGTGCATGTTCAGTTTGACGCAGTGGACTAGTTTGTAGATTGTTACATGTTCAGTATTGTACATGCTATCTGCAGCAAACACGTAACTCGTGCACGGGTCAGATAGTCTTCGATAATGCTATATAGAAACTGTGGCACGGTGTAATACGGCTTACTGACACTGAGAAAAAACTATCAGTGAAAAAAACGGCATGTGTTGATTCCATCTCTGAATTAGTGAACCCAGTCTATACCTCAGCGCATTTAAAATAGATTAATCGAAAAACGCTTGAAATTGACATATTGTCTTTTTCTTGTTATGGACATACTTTTTGAAAAATACAAAATGCCTTTTTAAAGCGAACATCGATTATCTGAAAATATACAGACAGACTAGGTCAAATATTCGTCTCCGTTTATATGTGACACAATATAATGATACCGCAGTGTGATAGCAAAAACATAGTAAATACCTGTTATAAGACGTGTATGTATGGTCTTTTGTGCGTCAAACGACAATTATAGTTTTGTTACGCAATAAGAACTTTATTTTTTAAGATGTAACTTTTCCACTGGACTTTGACATATCATTTCTTATTAAAGCTATATGAGTTAAACTAGATACAAAACGGGATAATATTTATTTCCTTACTCATACAAACCTACATAATAACATAGCCGGTGAAATGTTGTTTCATTATGGATTGACTTTATTATTACGTGAGTACAAATGGTATTTTTCTAGCTGTATTGTGAACAGAGAGCAAGTCTGGCTTTCCAAATATTTTTCTAATTGTTTCCAAGCGTTTAGTCCTTTCTAAAACGACAAGATTTCAGACTTGTCCAATGTAGACAAAATAATTGCTTCCGAAAGAAGAAAATGTGTACATATATATCACTGCATCGAAAATGTTGAAGAAAGTGGGATTTGATGATTACCAGTAATTCTTTCTTTTCTCTCTACATAGTTTCAAATTATTCTACTAGAGACGTGAAAACATCGCCCCTGTTTCTGAGTTGATAGCGTATTTGGCCTTTAACCTATAATGTCGGGGTAGTTTAAGGTTGTTGGTTTGAGTCGCGATCAAACCGCCCATCAGATAGGTTTTTAGCTCACCTGAGCACGAAGTGCTCAAGGTGAGGTATTGTGATCTATCAATGTCCGGCGTCCGTCTGTCCGTCACGGCGTCAACAATTTCTTTAAACGACATCTCCTCCTAAACTACTGGGTCAAAATCAACCAAACTTGGCAGAAATGTTCCTTGGGTGGTCCCTTATAAAAATTGCTAAAATAATTGAAATCCATGAAAAACTCTGGTTGCCGTGGCATCGGAAAATGGGAAATTTCACAAAAGCTCAACAATTTCTTTAAACGACATCTCCTCCTAAACTACTGGGTCAAAATCAACCAAACTTGGCAGAAATGTTCCTTGGGTGGTCCCTTATAAAAATTGCTAAAATAATTGAAATCCATGAAAAACTCTGGTTGCCGTGGCATCGGAAAATGGGAAATTTCACAAAAGCTCAACAATTTCTTTAAACGACATCTCCTCCTAAACTACTGGGTCAAAATCAACCAAACTTGGCAGAAATGTTCCTTGGGTGGTCCCTTATAAAAATTGCTAAAAGAATTGGTATCCATGAAAAACTCTGGTTGCCATGGCATCAGAAAATGGGAAATTTCACAAAAGCTCAACAATTTCTTTAAACGACATCTCCTCCTTAACTTCTGGGTCAAAATCAACCAAACTTGGCAGAAATGTTCCTTGGGTGGTCCCTTATAAAAATTGCTAAAATAATTGAAACCCATGAAAAACTCTGGTTGCCGTGGCATCGGAAAATGGGAAATTTCACAAAAGCTCAACAATTTCTTTAAACGACATCTCCTCCTAAACTACTGGGTCAAAATCAACCAAACTTGGCAGAAATGTTCCTTGGGTGGTCCCTTATAAAAATTGCTAAAAGAATTGAAATCCATGAAAAACTCTGGTTGCCGTGGCATCGGAAAATAGGAAATTTCACAAAAGCTCAACAATTTCTTTAAACGACATCTCCTCCTAAACTACTGGGTCAAAATCAACCAAACTTGGCAGAAATGTTCCTTGGGTGGTCCCTTATAAAAATTGCTAAAATAATTGAAATCCATGAAAAACTCTGGTTGCCGTGGCATCGGAAAATGGGAAATTTCACAAAAGCTCAACAATTTCTTTAAACGACATCTCCTCCTAAACTACTGGGTCAAAATCAACCAAACTTGGCAGAAATGTTCCTTGGGTGGTCCCTTATAAATATTGCTAAAATAATTGAAATCCATGAAAAACTCTGGTTGCCATGGCATCAGAAAATGGGAAATTTCACAAAAGCTCAACAATTTCTTTAAACGACATCTCCTCCTTAACTTCTGGGTCAAAATCAACCAAACTTGGCAGAAATGTTCCTTCAGTAGTCCCTTATAAAAATTGCTAAAAAAAATTGAAATCCATGAAAAACTCTGGTTGCCTTGGCATCAGAAAATGGGAAATTTCACAAAAGCTCAACAATTTCTTTAAACGACATCTCCTTAACTTCTGGGTCAAAATCAACCAAACTTGGCAGAAATGTTCCTTGGGTAGTCCCTTATAAAATTGCTTAAAGAATTGAAATCCATGAAAAACTCTGGTTGCTATGGCATCGGAAAAAGGGAAATTTCACAAAAATTCAACTATTTCTTTAAACGACATCTTCTCCTTAACTTCTGGGTTAAAATCAACCAAACTTGGCAGAAATGTTCCTTAGGTGGTGCCTTATAGGAATTGCTAAAATAATTGAAATCCACGAAAAACTCTGGTTGCCGTGGCATCGGAAAATGGTAAATTTAACAAAGCTCAACAACTTCTTTAAACGACATCTCCTCCTTAAATTCTGGGTTAAAATCAACCGAACATGGCAGAGATGTTCCTTGGGTGGTCCCTTGTAAAAATTGCTAAAAGAATTGAAATCAATGGAAAACTATGGTTGCCGTGGCATCGGAAAATGGGAATTTTCACAAAAGCTCAACAACTTCTTTTAACGACATCTCCTCCTTAACTTCTCGGTCAAAATCAACCAAACTTGGCAGTAATGTTCATTGGGTGGTCCCTTATAAAAATTGCTAAAAGAATTGAAATCTATGAAAAACTCTGGTTGCTGTGGCATCAGAAAATGGGAAATGTCATAAAAGCTGATCAATTTCTGTAAACAACATGTCTTCTGAAACTACATGGCCAAATTCTTCCCTGGGACAACAATGCGTAACATATGCAAAGTTATTTGGCATTATTCAAACATAACTCAGGTGAGCGATTTAGGGCCCTCAGGGTCCTCTTGTTTTTTCTTGTAATAAAAAGTATTGTAGATGCCTGCTTAGAATTAGAGATAGGTCTAATCAGGAATGCGATCGAATCTTCTATCATATGTTCTCCATCGTTATAGGCTATGTATGGAAATGTGTTGAAAGCGGCGTTAGATTAGACACTAAGAAATGAATGGCAATCTATATTCTGATCTGACATTTTATAATAAGGCCTCATGGTAGCCCATCGGTCCATATTTTATACTAAACGTGGATCGACAAAGTGTAAAGGTGATAACCTCTTTATAGAGAGTAGGTGACTAGACACACGACGACGACTTGTATCTTGTTATCTCTGGACATATTATCATTCAGCACCTGTCTCGTTCTACACTTTCTGTATAGATCGTAACTGCAACTTGAAAAAGCTGTAGTTATGACGTTTTCGAATATATCCAACGAATTATAACGACATTTCTTAAGAGCGGGGGGGGGGGGGGGGGTGAGGAGTCGCGGTACTTCAGACCAATGAAGCTCGATATCAGCTTGCGTCTGTGTGCCTTCTGATCAGGATTCATGATGACCCGTGCCAAATTTCATTGATATTAACACTGGAAGTAACAAAGGTTCGATCTGATCTTAAATAAAAATATTTTGCAGATGTACATTATAATTATACATTAATAATTTGCAATTGATAGATATCTAATAGAATTTTAAAGCATCATGGTTGACTTTGATCATTCGTGGTTGCGGGATAAAAATGTTAATAATGTAATTTTCCTGCATCAGGCTGCTTTTGAAATTATTAGTCCCCTACCGGTGTTCACACCGGAGGGGACTATAGGTTTGCCCTCCGTCTGTCCGTCCGTCTGTCCGTGTCCGTCCGTCCGTCTGTCTGTCCGTCTGTCCGTCCGTCTGTCCGCTCAAATCTGGATCCCGCGACAACTTAATAACTAAGCAAGCGTTTTTGATGAAAGTTGGTATATGACTAGATGGCAATGTGTAGATTATGCACATCATTTTATTTTTGTTTTTCGACTTAAATTGAGGTTGCTATGGTTACAGAAATAGTGAAAATATGGCCAAAAATGGGATCCTGCGATAAGATAATAACTAAGCAAGCTAGTTTGATGAGACTTGGTATATGACTAGATGGCAATGTGTAGATTATGCACATCATTTTATTTTTGTTTTTAGACTAAAATTGTTGTTGCTATGGTTACAGAAATAGTGAAAATATGGCAAAAAATATTGGATCCTGCGATAAGTTAATAAGTAAGCAAGCGAATTTGATGAGACTTGGTATATGACTAGATGGCAATGTGTAGATTATGCACATCATTAGCTCCACTGGCCTTTCAGGCCAGCGGGCTATTGTCATGGCGATGTGTCCGTCGTGCGTCAGTGCGTGCGTGCGTCCGTGCGTGCGTGCGTCCGTAAACTTTTTCTTTAAAAATCTTCTTCTCAGAAACTACTGGATGTATTTCAACCAAACTTCAAAGGAATGATCCTTGGGTGACCCTCTCTCAGATTCCTTCAAATAATTTGGATTGAACCAGAATAACCTGAATTATCTGCCCTTGAATGTCAAAAATAGCTGGTTTTGACTTTATTTTTACTCTGAAATCTACAAATATTTACCAATCAAGACAAAATTTGAACAGAATATATGTAAGCATAATATCCTACCTGGGAGTAATTTTCAGCTTGATTGGAATTTTACATCATGAGTTATGTGCCCTTGAATTTGACAAAATTGCCATTTTCGACTTTGTTTTCATTGTAACAACCATAATTGTTAACCAATCAAGATTTTATTTGGACAGAATCTTGTTGACAACAAGATCTTGCTTATGCGTCCTTGAAATTGACAAAATTTCAGTTTTTGACACTTTTTCCATTTTGCGGCCACGGATATAGACTTATAGTATAATACTGACAAAATTTGGACAGAATGATGCTGACCATAAGATCTTGCTCGAGTTTAATTTTTAGCTTGATTGTAAACTCACATACTGAATTATGTGCCCTTGAATTTGGCATAATGACAGTTTTCAACTTTATCATCACTCTAAAAATCCCCTAAATATTGGTCAATCATTTACCTTCTTTTCGCTTTGACCACATGATTACTTCTTTTTACTTTGTTTTTGCTCTAAGAACCAAAATGTTTGAGAAATCTAGTGTTTCTTTGACCACATTGCAGTATTTTACTTTGTTTCTGCTCTAAGAACCACAAGAATTTAAAAATATACCGGTACAAGTTTAATCATTGAGATAAATTTGTCAAATTTTTTATAGTAAACCACAAGAAATTCAGGCCTGTGGAGCGACTCAAGACCTTCAGGTCTTTCTAGTTTTATTAGCTCCACTGGCCGAAGGCCAGCGGGGCTTATGTCATGGCCCTGTGTCCGTCGTCCGTCCGTGCGTCCGTCCGTGCGTCCGTCCGTGCGTAAACAATTTTCAAACATCTTCTTCTCCAAAACTGCTGGACCAATTTCAACCAAACTTCACACAAATCATCCTTGCATGAATCTGTACCAAATTCCTTCAAAAGAATAAAATCTGTGCAGAACTTGAATTTTAATTAATTTAATTGAATTAAATTTTCGAAATTCTTTAAAAATTCTTCTTCTCCAAAACTACTGGACCAATTTCAACCAAACTTCACAAAAATCTTTCTGGCATGAATCTCTATCAAATTTCTTGAAAAGAATAAAATCCGAGCAGAACTTGAATTTTAATTAATTTAATTGATTTAAATTTTCGAAAAATCTTTAAAAATTCTTCTTCTCCAAAACTACTGGACCAATTTCAACCAAACTTCACAGAAATCTTCCTTGTATGAATCTCTTCTTAATTCCTTCAAAAAAGATAAATTCTGTTTATAACTTAAATTTTAATTAATTTAATTGAATTAGATTTTCGAAAAATCTTTCAAAATTCTTCTTCTCCAAAACTACTGGACCAATTTCAACCAAACTTCACAGAAATCTTCCTTGCATGAATCTCTACCAAATACCTTCAAAAGAATAAAATCCGCGCAGAACTTGAATTTTAATTAATTTAATTGATTTAAATTTTCGAACAATCTTTAAAAATTCTTCTTCTCCAAAACTACTGGACCAATTTCAACCAAACTTCACAGAAATCTTCCTTGTATGAATCTCTTCTTAATTCCTTCAAAAAAGATAAATTCTGTGTATAACTTGAGTTTTGATTAATTTAATTGAATTAAATTTTAGAAAAATCTTTAAAAATTCTTCTTCTCCAAAACTACTGGACCAATTTCAACCAAACTTCACAGAAATCTTCCTTGCATGAATCTCTACCAAATACCTTCAAAAGAATAAAATCAGTGCAGAACTTGAATTTTAATTAATTTGATTGATTTAAATATTCGAAAATCTTTAAAAAAAAATTCTTTCCAAAACTACCGGACCAATTTAAACAAAACTCCACGGAAATCTTCCTTGAATGAATCTCTTCTTAATTCCTTCAAAAAGATAAATTCTGTGTTTAACTTAAATTTTGATTAATTTAATTAAATCTTTAAAAATTCTTCTTCTCCAAAACTACTGGACCAATTTCAACCAATCTTTACAGAAATGATCCTTGCATGAATCTCTTCTTAATTCCTTTAAAAAATAAATTCTGTGTAGAACTTTATTTTGATGAATTAAATTAAATTTTCGAAAAATCTTCTTTTTCAAAACTACTGGACCAATTTTAACAAAACTTCACATGAATCTTCCTTGCATGATTCTCTTCCAAATTCCTTCACGATCGGATGAAAAGCTTAGCTGCTGTGGGCTAGGTTTATTTTTCGCTATATGAAACATAGTGTAATTTTAAGAAAATTCTAAAAACATTTCTGCTCCTTAATCATTTATTGGATTTCATTCTGGCATAGCATGAATCTTCTTTGGATAGACCTCTATTGTATTCCTTGAAGAATTTTGTAGTCTAAGTGTCTAAAAGCCAGTGGAGCGATACAGGGCCATCTTGGCCCTCTTGTCTTTGTTCTTTGACGAAAAGTGCGGTTGCTATGGTAACGGAAATAGTGAAAATATGGCAAAAAATGGGTCTGTCCGTCCGTCTGTCCGCTCAAATCTGGATCCCGCGATAACTTAATAACTAAGCAAGCGTTTTTGATGAAAGTTGGTATATGACTAGATGGCAATGTGTAGATAATGCACGTCATTTTATTTTTGTTTTTCGACTTAAATTGAGGTTGCTATGGTTACAGAAATAGTGAAAATATGGCCAAAAATGGGATCCTGCGATAAGATAATAACTAAGCAAGCTAGTTTGATGAGACTTGGTATATGACTATATGGCAATGTGTAGATTATGCACATCATTTAATTTTTGTTTTTAGACTAAAATTGTTGTTGCTATGGTTACAGAAATAGTGAAAATATGGCAAAAAATATTGGATCCTGCGATAAGTTAATAAGTAAGCAAGCTAATTTGATGAGACTTGGTATATGACTAGATGGCAATGTGTAGATTATGCACATCATTTTATCTTTGTTCTTTGACGAAAAGTGCGGTTGCTATGGTAACGGAAATAGTGAAAATATGGCAAAAAATGGATCCTGCAACTTTATCTATTATTGATTACCATATTGAGTCAATGTGAAGCCGGTAGGGGACTTTATGTGTTGCATACAACACCAGATACTTGTTTTTCTTCTTTTACTTCCAATCGAATATTCCACCCAACATAAGAACTCGTGTAGATTATCATTACACAGAAATTATTGTGGAGAAATAACAAGAATATCAGTCTCGTCCTATTTCAATCCACATCTTTTTAACTCCTCAAAATGTTAACAAAAACCCATGGAAATGGTTTAAATATTGCAGACCTTTCCTAAACAAACATTTTTGCCGTCCTTACCAGAGAAAGAATTAATCGCTGTCTATGTCTTTATTTAAAACACTAGATATTTTCCACGAGACGTTTGCCGGGATGCCGTGGAGCTCCTCGTCCCAACTGTCTCGAGTACCGGGTTTGACTCCCTACAGCCCCCGGATAGCCTTCCCACAGTTCCTGGCTATGGGAGGTAACTCCGCCTCCAGCAGGGGTGATATGAGATGTGACAGAATCAGTCCAGGATGCCCTAAAAGCTGTATACAAGTCGACAAATCTGGGTGTGCCATCTGTACTTGTACACGTCATGATGACGTCACAGGAGGATGTCCCGAACCTCCGAGTACTTGTCCGTCCGCATGCAGGAAGCGAGAACGAGGTTGTAATGTTTGCCAATGTGATGATAGTAGAAGTTCAGGTATTTTCAATATAATATTCTTTTATAAAATATCGCTGAGCACGATATAATTTACAGCGTTGCATTAACGTGACAGAAAAATAGGCCTACACCTACGACTCATCGCACCATTGAATCTCTGCGCAATTAAAAGTCCATTTCGACAGATGTACTAATCAGATCTAGCCTATATAAACAAGTGAATGAAAATAAATGGAAATAACAATCATTGAGATGATGATCCTCAAAAATGCGATTCGGACAAAAATATATAGGCTACGTCGGAAATTAATGAATTCAAATAGCGCGAACATTTCCCTAAAGTTTGTACCAACGTCAATCTAAGATTCTTGATACTGACATTATTAAGCACTGAAAAAATGTACCGATGGTCCTTTATGTCTATCTAAAACCGTTTAATCGATTCATATAAATCGTGAAAATGTCAAGTGCCAAATGCGTTTTAGGCTCGTTGTAGCACCAATTCCGCAAATAAGACCTTTAAAAGATGTTGTTGAAAACTAGCATACCCGTTAATGATGACCAATGAATCCAATTTTGCACGATTTCTTAAAAAATGTTCAGATGCTACATTCATAAATTAGCCTACATCTACACAAAGCTATACACATTTTACAGCTCTCTATGTTCTGTTTACCAGGTTCCGATTCGATACTCACATCAAGTCACGTGTCTACGAAATGTTTCTCCATGGTGATGTGTATGTTGACGTGTAAAACTGGCTATAAACTAGGGGAGATCATCGATAACAAGGGCTGTCAGACCTGTCAATGTATCGACGGACAGTCACGCGGGGACAAAACAGGTAAGACAATATCGAGAAAGGAGCTTATGGTTAAGCCAGGAAATGATGGGTTTTTTTTCCATTGCTTCTCGAAGTCGTCACAGTGGCTGTCGCAGTATCCACTTTCCAACAGGTAAGTCAGCCAAAACAAACAGTTCCCAAAATTATGCAAATCGACCCGCATCAAATATTCTGCAATTTTATAGAAATCTAAATATACTTAGTACATTTAAAAACGCAGAGTTTTCAAAGCCTTAAATCAAGATGTTATAAGATGTTATAAGAAATAAAAATATTTGTTATAAATTTCCTACAAGTTTTTGAACGTGAATAGAAAAGATTGGAGCCAGAAATTCCAAAACGTTTGACAGCGCAATAGCCAATGCGTTAAACACGTTGACGCTGCGCAAATTTGATGCACGTGAAACTCGAGTTAAATTTCAACATGTTTGTAAAGTTTGTCTATATGGACACTATAAAAACAACTTTCATCGAAAGATTCTCAATTCTATCAGTATGCGTCGTCATCTTGAAAATGTGAGGAACCAAGCTTTTGGAACGCATTTGCTTGTTTTTGTCAAACTCGGACATTTCACGGCACGTAGGATGCTGTAACTCATTTATATCACGATTAGTGACACGACGGCTTGACCACATACTGTGGTTACACACTACTGGCCTGACATGTGCCCCGTAGAACATGTTTGGAATGGCCAGAAGAGACGCGTGTATTCGCGTACCCCACCACCCAAAACGTTGCAACAACTTCGTATTCCTTCTTTTCAAGAGCGGAACAAAATGCCACAAGTTGTTGTATTGCGAAAAAAGTCATTTCTATGCGACGGCAATGTCAGGCTTTAATTCAAGCTTTGGGTGGGCACACTCGTTATTAATTGATTTGACTCATCTCAATTAAAAATAATCAAATTTCATTCCGACATGTATTTAGAACATTTTCTAACATTTGAGTTTATGGAATTAGATCAACCAACGAAAATAAATCCACATTACGAAGCATGAGCTTGTCTTTTCCATCCTATAAGCGAACGAAGTATCTCTGCGGAATTAAATGTACTCAGTATATTTAGAGAACCAATTGTGAAGAGAAGTTTCTTTTGCCGAAACGTGTTTGCTTAAAAATGCAAAATCTAAGATTATAGATCTACAAGATGTTGCACGATTATTTCTCAATTAATAGTTCGAGTATTAGTGGCACTAGTGGACAGTCACACACTGAGCAAGGTTCGAATATGGGATCACAATACTCCGGTAATACAGACTGGTCATCAAGCTCCAGCACCGACAGCTGGGATCTGGATCTAGTGGCGCGGCTGGATCAGGACAAACATGGAGTAGTGGCTCGTCTGGGTCCGGGAGTGGCAGTCCGGGCTGGGACAACATTAGTCAGGGTGTAGGAAGTACTGGGGAGAGTTGTTCTGGTCCTATGTGTCCCGGGGCTTCAT